>CM053985.1:1027500-1627500 GCA_028641955.1 Protonibea diacanthus
TCACCATGATTGTTTCCTTTTTTGTAAGTTACTTTGCAAAAGGTTATATATATTACAGGCCTCACTCATACAGTTTAGTTTTTAGCTTTTCTCAGCTTATTGTTTCAGTTTTACAACCCACGACTTTACTGTTTTTGTTCAGACATATTTACAGTGGACCAATTCTAATTCTTAACCCACTGAACACTACCTGCTCAACAGCAGACAAGCAAAGAACAAGCTTTTTTCTCAGAAGTTGGTTGAAACTAAAAATGCCGCTCAATGAGTAACAGAAACTCGACTCCAAATGAATGCTAACACTGCTCAGTGTCTGTTAACAGTCTACAAGTAGCAGCCGTTGACACATACGAGAGACGTTAGAGACCAAACCAGAGCTAGACGAAGAGTGAATGTTGGAATTACATTTGTCAGGTGGACAGACACACAACTCTAAATAAATGTGTCTGCTAGATGTATACTGTAAATGGGCAACTATTTGTTAATGCATACAGCCATATCAACTTTATAATGCAATATTATGCGACTGTTGGGTTTACAGCTTGTTTGCTGCCCCAAATTGACCAAAAATAACTTAATACAGATTTAAATGAAGAATTGCTGCGGTTATATTTTTTGGTATCAACTGTCAAAAACAGCTAAATGGACAATAGCCTTTGTACAACACATAATGACACATTCACATTAAGATTTATACACCAATATCACAGCCATCAGGAGCACTGACCCACTCTACCATCTTAATCACAGCCAACGTTTTAAACACAGTGTTTGCATGGAATCATTTTTCAGATTTTTACTTTACTGATCTATCAGTGACTTTTAGGCTGCTTTATCTTAGCAAACCTTCCGCTTTTCTTGACACACTCTTTCTTTCTTGTAAAACAAAACAAACTGAGGGGTTTTTGATAATTATCCTCACTATCTCTTTGATTGGTAGGCCAAGTCATCAGATAATGAATCATATTGTGTTTGTAATAATAGATTGCACAATGTACTTTTTATCTTGTGATGTTCTATTTTGTTTTCATATGTAAAGCGTAACTATCTAATAATACTTTGTGTAATTTAGCTTGAATATACTTTATCATTCATGCCCATAAATCTTTTTTTGAATATGACTTTTCATGTGAGTCCTAAATCATTTACACATTTTCATAAAGAAAGTTTTCCAAGTTAAACGTTTACACATTTAATAACAAATAATAACAAGATATGTCAGCGGTCAGAGTCAGTGAATGACCATTACCCCTGTAGGCTGTAGGATATGAGGGTCTTGTTCAAGGACACTTCAGCTTGCTTCAGCTTCAGTCTGATGAAAATCGCATATATCACTCACTTATTAAGTCTGACAGAGCCATTGGCATCGAGACATAACAGTGACAGCTGTACTGGACACTGAAGTCATTTTTACATTAGATGTTTACATTTTTGTGCCTTAATTTCAAATTTAAACCCATAAGTTGCCACATTGCAGTCTAACACTAAAATGAGCAATGGTTCATATTCTGTTGTAATCAAGAAGCTGATAAGCAAACAGCATTAGCTTACTGGCTAGTGGAGAAGCTGTCTGCTTCTACTTCAAAATGTATTGATTAATTGGTGACGTACTGATGATCTATTGATTGAAACAGAATATAAAACATGTTGTGATTTCTGCAGTGCTCTGTACCTTTCATCTCTCCCATATCCAGGGTCTTGCCCAGCTGCTCCAACAGGTCTGCTCTGGCAGCATTCTTCTTGTGCTTTTTGCCATCATAATGTTGCTGAGCCATACCAGGGTTGTTAAACCAGGCGTTGCATAGCTGGCAATAGCGGTCTGAGTCGCGGCGCTGTCGCGGGGAGGTTGTGGGAGATGTTTCTGGGGAGCTCTTTACAGGACTGGGGGACACCTCTGAAAGAAAAGTGACAACAAAACAGAAAAATTAGGTTCTGCAGGGGTTTTAATGCTATTTAACAATGTAACCAGTGAAAGTGACTTTCTGCTCAGACTAAAAGTGAGAAGCTGCTACCTGAATAATTTGTACATGTCTCTCTGTGGCAGGATAACAGATTACCAAGATAACAAGACAACAAGATAACAGATTACCATTGGTTATCAGGTTACCATTGAAGGTTAGTGAATTCAGCAGTCACCAGTGCTATTATATCATTTTTCACATTTCCACGCTCTAATTTTCACATTCACACATATGTGTGTGGCCCTGCTGTCATTAAGGAGAACAGCACTGCAACAATGAATTTACAAAACAAAAAAAAAAAGGATTTCGATGTTAATCAACTAATCAATTCAGTTATTCACAGCTTGGCTTAGATATTGATGCTTATGATAGGACGTCCCTACAACAGTGCTAATTAGCAAAAATGTTATCCTGTGAGATGCTGGGAGTTATTTCACAAGTTGGCACATTTAAAACAATGTTGAACTCTCTCTCTATCTATATATATGTATGTATGAATGGTTACATTTTGACCACCGTTAAATTCTCTGCATAGCTCTACTGTGTAGTATGTTCCATCAGTAGTAAGTTGTGGTATGTTATGTTATGTATGTAACATTTTTTACTATGTCGACACAGCCTGAAATCACAAGTTGGCTTTTTAAAGTGAGGATCTGTAGCCAGCAGACAGAACAATGTCAGGGCTTTAATGAGCACTGATCTGCAGCAATGTAACAATGACTACAGCCCAGCTAACGCAGGCCTCTGAATAATAAGCTGTTATTTCCATTAAATGCCTGAAGAGGAAAACCTAAATTCTACTTGGCAAACGGATTAAAGAGCCTGCTCTCCTTGTGGCTACCCACTTGTGCCTTCATGCATGGATGACAGCATTAACCCTGAACGAGCGCGGCGTTACACTGAGTGCTCCCCAACACAAAACGACACTATCAACTTAATCAGTTTTAACACTCGAATGCTCAGCCCACCCTAAGTCAACATTTAGTGTTGTCCCATTATGTTCCATTACACCAGTCAACATTTCAAAGTGGCAGCTCGAGAACCTTAACTGTCAGCAATTGGCTCTCTGTTTATTTTGTGAGTCAGAGCTGAGAGAGAAGCAGAGCAGAGTTTGAAATTACATTTTCCATTCAGCTCTTGGTTGATGCTCTCATCCGCAGCAGCTGGCCATTATGTAGGATTTGAAGCCGTGACTTTGTGGCTATAGGGTGACCTCTCCATCTAATAGGCCAGTGTAAACTGTCAGTCTTGATTTAATCTCTGTAGTACCCTGTGCAAGGAAGTCAGAGGTCAGCTGCAGAACAGAAGCCCAGAAGCTGTTTGGATGTAATGTCTTTCTCAAAGGGAAGTAGCTTTTAAAGAGCAGGGCGTTAATCCACAATACACTTCAACAACTCAATCCAAGGACAAGAACGAGGCATTCTATAACCATCCTACTAACTAAATTTCAGATTAAAGGTGACCACTTACAGTAAGTGACCCACCTGCTGCTCCTTTGTAAGAAAACTACAGTTGTTATGACGTATTGACGTCTGTTCAGATACGCTGTAACTTTCCTGTTTTGTTTCACTCTCACTGTTCTTATACTGTTGTTTTTGGCTGCAGTTTACAGAGAAAAAGGAGTAAGAACCACTGTACATCACCTGCTCAGCACCAAACAGCACAGTTGTTTTATTGTGACGAGACGAGAAGACAAAACTGATGAAAGCGGTAAAAAATAATCTACAACTTTGCTACAAAGTTTGGTGTTGTGTAAGAACTGTGTGGAGTAGAATAAATCTTCAAATGTAGACAATTAGCGGATTTATTGGGCAAATCTCTTGTGTTAAAAATGGAAAACATCTGAGAGTGAAGACGAAATGAGAAGCAAAGAAGAGAAACTCTGGGAAATAATGTTCTGCAAATACTCAAGAATAAAGCAGCATGATTAGAAGACCTAAGCAAAGATCATTTATCATCATCAGTGTGACCCAACAGTATCCTCCTTCAGCAAAGTGTAATCACACTGATTTAATACTCTTCCTGTTTTTTGCGTCAGACTGTCCCAGCCATTTGTCTAGCAGCCCACCAGTTTTACCTAAAGTATTTAGGTTTACGAGGTGGCAGGCTACTCATTCATAACAGGCTGTGTTATTGCAGAATGGCTCTCCAGTCTCATAGATAACCCAGCAGGCACATAAAGGAATGAAACCCTTTCCTCCCATTTAGTGCATCATTAGAGCCATACTGTTTAACACCCCTCTGTGCTTTGATTGAGTGCTTGGCTCACTTCAGAAGGCGGGGCTCATAGGCATTGCCAAGAGGCAGCTGGTGTAGCCTTGGTGTGGCACCTGCTGTGTAAAGGACTCTTTAAACTCTATGAAAAGGCCCTCGCTTCTCTATATTATAGGTTTGAGCATCAGCAAGATAAAAATGTGCCTTATTTTGCTGCACAGGGATGAATTCATGAGCTTTGGACACACAGTGCTAAGCACTCAGAACACTCTGAGAGAATTGCAGTTTTTTTCCTGAAGCTGTACAATTTTTTTTGACATTGATGTCTGAGAAGAACATTTTTTGGGAGAATCATCAGTACACCATGGTATGAATCATCCAGATGGTCTTGATTTATCATCATCAAGTCAAGGAGATCACATCTTATAATGGCAGGTATCGAGTCAGAGGACACATGCACACACACCCACAAATGTGAGGGTGAAGGGTTGCCTGTTGGTACGGAGACTGAAGCAATGTAGCATACAGACTCAAAATACAGTGCTCCATCTACTGTGTTACTTTTAGTTTTAATCTTAAATTTATCGATAGTTTCCAGTAAATTGCTGTAAATTCAACAATGACACTAACGGATTTTTTTTGGATTAAAGATTTCCGGTTTAAACAGTGGGATAATTTACATAAAGTAGAATGGCTGTCAATTTTTTAAAACTTGAAACAGATTTGCAGATCATGTTTTGGACATTGTTTTAGTCTTTTCTCTTATCTCGCCTGTGACCATCCAAAACACTCCTACATTTAAATCCCAGACAGCTAGCTGGGAGCTTAATTATTTATTGGCCTTTTTGGAATTTGTAGTAAAATGAATACATTAATATAGATATGAATATATTTCAAATGCCAGAGGAAGGCAGGCATTTGAAATTTCTGTAGACGAAAAGTGCAGATGAAGAACAGAAATCAAACAGCATTGTAGCACAGCAAAACAATAGTTCTTATAGCAAGTGCTGTAAGAACTATTTGTGGCATATCTGAAGGTGGACAGGATGACGCAGGTTTCATCAGCGTTCTAAAGACTGTAGCTGCAGACAGTAGCTCCTCCGTCCTTCATTCCATTCTGTTTTCTATGGCAGTCATTAGTCATATTCAGCTCACTTAGAGTTTGTCTCCAGGGAGATGTATACCACTCGTGTTAGATGAAAAGCTTACATTTCTAAAGGAGCTTTACATAAACAGCCTCATACATTCATGTATATGCATTTTGTTAAACTAGCAGTGTTTTGTTTACGAGAAGATCAAAACAAATGGAAGTTACGAGGTTTGGAGACAAAAGCAGCGCTGCAGCAGACACTTTGAGATCGCTCTGCTGCTTGGACTTTGTGCTGTCCTGTGTAGATTTATTTACTTGGCTTTAGGCTGTTTGTGTGAAAATTGAGCCCCTCATTGACCAGCCTAGTTAATAACAGAAAACTAAAACTGCATTGGTAGTAGATGAAAACATCACTGTCATTTTGCACTGGTTAACAGTTAACACAGAATTATGTGCCCCTTCTTGCATGGCATTTGTATGCAGACAGAGGAGCAGTACGGAGTAGAGCTATTTAGCATGAACAGAGTTTTAAATCTGAGGCGATTCAGCATCTTGGAGGAGACAGGATCAAAGTGCTCTGAATCCATGCAGTTATCTCTTCCTACAATGCTGCTCCCTTTTGGGCTTTCAACTCACCAGCCTCTCCTCTGCCTGTACAATTCAGGAAACAAGACATTTTCTCATATTTTCACTTTGTGTCTGATGAGGAATCTCTCAAACTGTGCAGGTCATGTATAGCAAACAAACAAAACATCTCCAAGCTGAACATGAACAGCAGACTATTTGTCCTTTAGTCTGTAAAGTTGGGAATAAGAAAACAGAAGAGTTCAATAAACGCAATATGAGTCCCATGCCTAAAAAAACCTCCTCTTCTTCTTCCCGGTGGTCCAAAATGCCTGGTGTGCAAACACTAACACTCCCCTCTGAGCTCACGGCCCAGGCAGCATGGCTAACAAACTGTGCTAATATAAGCTAACAGCAGCCATAGTTGGCAGCAGTTTATGTAACTGTCCATCAAAAAACTCTCGCTGAGTTGGGTGGTCGTACAGTGGGAAGCTAACAGTGGGTATGAGACATAGTGCAGAAACAGAGCAGGAATGGCAGAGACACCGGTCACCTGATTGCAAGTCAGTTCAAAATCAATATGACTTAAAATCATGTTTTTTAATGGAGTAGGAGAACCATAGTCATATTAACATGTGAACATCTCCAGCTCCAGATTTCTGCTCTCAGTAAATCAGTACAGTGAAAATACATCTCCACGTTAAACTGCAGATGTTAAAGGAAGTGACATACATGGCAATTGGAAACAGGCCAGAATGAGGAAATAGTGCTGAAAGAAACCATGTGGAGGAATATAAAAATACACGTAGCTGTGATTCTGTACAAATACTGAAGAAACATTCATTCAGCATGCATACTATCCAAAATAGAAACTGAATAGGAAGTGCAACACATTGCACAACACACAGTTGAAATTCAACTGAATAGGCATGCAGATGAGCATGTGTTATATGGGTCAGTGAAAATGTTCACATCAACACTGCTTGAGTAAAAGAGCAAAGAAAGGTTATTTTGTTAGCTTACAGAGGCTATGTGTAATACAGCAGCTGAGGACACATCATTAAACATTCATTTCCACTGTCAGACGGAATTCTCGTATGTTCAAAAGGTTAATTTGAAATTCAGAACAATAGCTCACACGGGGCTTTTCAGCACAAGGATTTCAGATTGATGACGGTGCATTTTTTTAAATGTTAATCATGGGTTTTGAATGGACCCAAACAGATGATGAACACCATCTGTTCAAAGGGGAAAAAAGCAGAGTTTATGAGGCTCTCCATGACAACAGATATGCTTCACATTCATTCCTCAGTGTCTGTTGAGGCGGCAGCACCTGCATGGATCTGGTGTTTGAGGTGAATGAGGAAAAAAATTGCTTGGCAAGCTAGAGTTTTTGCAACTGTATGCCGGCTGACAGCAGGCTGGAACAACAGCACGTCCCCAGAGGCAGGCGGATCAACAGAGGAACTCAGCCAATCCACTGACGTTACTTATGTAGAAATCAATAGCTCAGGCCTCCCGGTGCCCTGAATTTATCTTTCTGACATTTTCTATTTGTGACATATCTGGGTGTCTGTACAATAGAGGTGTTTTAAATGACTTTTTCTGACCAGTACTAACAGATCCATGTGCAGCAGATCCAACCTTTTGTTGACAGACTCAATCCTTTTTCTTTATGAATGTTCTGATGGTAAATGTGGAACTCTCCAATCTCTATGTACTGATGTTAAGACAGTAACAAAAAGAAATACTTATTTCAAGTGTATTCATCTCAATGAATATTAATAGAGAGAGAGATGTACTGTTCCATAATTAAATGCAGATATCAATAATCAAATTTAACATTAGTGGATGTCAGCACAAAAATGCTGAATATCAGCAACTGCAATCAGAAAAGTAGGAATGTTTTTTCCACTGTGTAACACATTAGGTGGGAGGAGGCTCCTCAGCAGTTTGCTGGGCGTCAATGCGATTGATGGCTGTGTCTCCCCCTCTTTTGGCCGGGATGAAGCTGCCTCTGTTCTGAACCATTGGTCACAGATGGCATGCTTAATGGCTGTGTCTGTCACTGACATGAGGCAAAGAAAGTGAAAAGCAGAAGGGTGCAGTCTGAGCTCTACATCATCATGGGCAGCCATGGCTCAAGCGGGTCATCCACTAATCAGATGTTCTGCGGTTTGATCCCCGGCTCCTCCGGTCTGCATATCTTGTGTCTCTGTGCAAGACACTGAAAACTGAATTGCTCCCATCGGTGTGTAAATGCATATGAATGGTTAGCTCCTAAAACTGATGAGCAGCTGGCAGCTAATGCCATCAGTGTAAGTACAGTCTATGTGCTATTGTACAGCATTAGACTGCAATCAGAGTTGTTAGCAAAGACACAGTCAAATAGTGTTAAAGGTCCCTAACTCTAATGTCAAAAACTCTCTCATTATTTAATATGTTGACAAATTAACAGATATACTACTGTGGAAAAAAATAGCCCTGTGTGCTTCCTGTCCACTGGATCTGGAGAGATGTTTCGATTTTATATTTTTTCAACTCTTAAATCCTCTTCATACTCATTCATGCATTCTTACCTGAAATATTTTTATTGTAAACTTCAGAATTGAATGATGCACAAAGATTCACTAATACAGAGGCCAAAACTTTCCTCACAGAAAACAAATAAAGGGGTTGCTGCTGTTGCCTTTCAGTAGTTTAGCAATGAACTCAAGTGGAACACTGTATTGAGAATAAATAAAAACTTCAGTCTGGCGTCAGGCTCTGTTTCAATCATTCCCTAAGAACATAAATATTTCTTCCAGCTAAAGCAAGAGCAGATTGAGATCGATGCAAACCTGGGAATAAAAGAGAACAGAGCCCACAGGTGGATTCTGGGCTGTGAATGCAGTACAGGAAGGAGCAGCAGCTTCGTGAACATTTAGTGGGGAGGGTTAGTATAATCTATCTGTTCACATCCACACTGCTCACTGTGGCTACACAACAACCTGAAAATATCCTGTTTGCTTTGTTTCTCATTTACTTTTTCCCCTGTGATCATCACTCATTATTCTCACACAACTGCCAATCTGTAGATTCAAGGTGAGCAGCTGTCACTGGACTACAGCAGCAGCCTCAATCACCCAATAAACCAGTGAACCACACCAGCTTGTTAGACTGCTCTTAGAAAGTTGTAATTGGCCCCCAAAAAATGTGAGGTGAAACATTTTCATAAACATAACCAAGAGTCTATAGCCAGCTCTGTGAGGCTTTTTTTTATATTTGACCCAGAGGGGCTCATGTATTGTGTGTCTGCACCAGATTTCATGGCAATCAATCAAGTTGTAGAGATATTTCATTCAAAATGACAAATGTAAACCTAAAAATTGTGCTTGAGCCCTACAACTACTGTATGAGAGCACACAATAGTAATTCAAGCTACAGTATAGTACAATTAATGGCATCTTTTCCACTGGCTATGAACTGGTAAGTAACTGCTAAGCAGCTGCATCCCAGGAAAAGGGAGCAACATGTCCTGTTAATGCAGGAGTGACAGTTAAAGTTAAAGTGATGCATACTAAAGACTTGTCGCAGATCACTTACATCTGAGCACTCCTCTCTCAGATTGTTGTTGTTGCTAAGTTTCCTGAAGAGAGCAGTGGGAGAAATGACCATGATGCCTCAATGTGAGCTCAAAATAATGATGAATGGGGGTCAGTTTGAGGGCGAAGATCGCTGTTTGTGCTCCCAGGTTGTCAAATAATGACACTTTAGGGTGGTGGATCAAAGATAGTTGATTGATGAGTTTCATTCTCAGTACCAACTCCACCTACTGTGTCATGTGTCTCCGCCCGAGCCACCTTTAAGCCACCCCATAAACATCAGTATTTGACGTCCTCAACTCTAGCATGACTAATTAGTGAGTGTAGGTAAAGGTTCCCATTGGACAGAGCCAGGACAGACTTTAGGGTGGTACCAATCCTCTCACCTACAGTAACTCTAAAGGAGCCAATGAATTTATTTCCCAAAATAGAAACAGTATATGTAAAATGACTAAAACTTAGTGCTGTTACCAAAGAAATGATTCAACAGAACAACACAGTTCAGAGAAGATACTCGGTTACACAAACAACAACTGAAGTGTTGTGTTGTTCCTCCTGCAGCCGTGCTGCTCTGTGGATTTGGCCTTTTGGCTCCTGCAGTATTTTCTAACCCTTACAGCACCTCTGTCTTTGTAATGTTTCACAGTGCTGGAAACAGTGCACTTGCACACTAATATATACACTAGACAATAATATATTAAACACTGCCAATGCTTTTTGTTCGGACTCAACTCAGACACAACAGTGGGAGAGATGTGGAGAGAGCAAACACTGAGTCTGCAGTCTACTCCACTCCACTTCACACATACATAACACAGCCACGTTATCAACGTCATCAATGGTGTCTGGTGTGTCATTCCTAATAATAATATGCATAACAACACATTTTTAAGAGGGGAAATACCTTTTGTTGTGATGGCAGGCTGTTCCCCCAGTAGTAGTTTTAGCCTCTTGGCGTGGATTTTACCCTGGTAGTGTGACTGTGCGACGACTGCTGAGGTGAAGGACATGTTACACAGCGTGCAGCACTTATTCTTGTCCACATCGCCCTCGTCGCTGCCCTAAAAAGCACAGTAACATCCTATCAATGATACATCAAGGAATCCAGCATGAGAGTTATTTACCTTTAGGAGCTTTGTTTCAATCAGTCATGTCAAATGTATTATGAAGAAAGTATAGTAGGAAGACAGCATAGCACTCACATTGAATACCATCACTGATCTCTACCACTTCTATTTCAGATGAGGAAGGGGTGCCACCTTAAAGTGTTTTGATCATGGTGAGATGCCAATTAATTCAAATCTGTGTTTTAAGGGGTGATAGCTGGGCCAAACACACAGCCAGTGGTGGACTGCTCTCTGAGCCTCCATCTGTGCAAGCTGCACTGAAACCCATTATCCTCAGAGAATGTGGAGGACACAGAGCAACCTGCCATGCATGCAGCAAGAGAGATGGATACCTCTGTTTTTACTGAGAAGTGAGAGGGAGTAGAGGAAAACAATGTCCTGCCACGTAGTCAGGGTCAAGAAAGGACTGATATTCAGAGTGGAGGAAGAGGAGAGGCAGGAGAACTCCAGGACCTCATTCAGCTGTCTGTCCCTCTGCCTGGTGCACTCTAACAGATATAGTCAGTCAACAGCAGGCCTCAGCATGTGTGTGCATGTCTTTTCAGTTGACTTGGGATTATGAGCCCATTCACCTTCAGCTTCAGCACAGTTGGTTTCTGTTAATGCAGTTTCCTGTCCTGACGGATGAGTTTAGATTGAATCTTTTTAATTTTTATTATTAAAGTCAAACAGAAATAAACATTTATTTTTGCTAAGAAATATACCAACAGAACCACTGAAAAATATGGACACACCTTCTCCTTCTCTGGTTTGGTGTTAGTTTTGACCTCTGTACATACTGCACATATTCTGTCTGTTAAATTACTTTTCTTTGGACATGTTTTGATTGTTGTGTCAAACCAGCATCCTGACAGGATATGGATCAACCAGCTTGCTTTACATGGATCTACCTAATGGGTTTGGGCGGGTCCTCTGTGACCTACAGTATGGTTACCCTTAGCCATAGACTTACAGAAACACCTACCTGTACTGTATCTTCATAGAAGCATAGTTCCAGCTTAAGATGCTGTTCCAAAATATGAATATGTACAATATGTTTTATCCTGTCTTGAAACATAGAACAAAGCATCATAGCAGTGTTCTAATGTAATCATTATTATTGATTTTACAAATGATTAACCTACTTTGTTAACTGACAGTGGTTGAATTTACTGTCAACACATGCCAAAGTATTGCAAATACAAACTGTTGCTCTGTACACAGACATAGCCAAGCCACTGACCAACCTCGTTCCAACAATGTAACCATGGGGGGAAAAGCATGAAATTACTGAAATGTAACGGTCTTAATGGTCTGTTGGAACTATGAAATTGGAAAAACCCAACAGCGTTGTTTATGCTTTGATGCACTGGATCAAAGCAACATTGATTGACTGAGCTCCAAGCCCTGGCTCCATGTGTCATGACTCATAAATATATTCCAGTGGTGCAAAGTGTTTGTTTACTTTTGAGGCATTTTCATACAGTCACACAGAATGTTCAGTCTGTTCCAAACTGTTCTCATCTCTCAACTACATTACCTCACATTGACATCACACTAACGAACCAGGCAATTAAGCCAATTAATGGTTTAATGATGAAAACTGCAAAGAGGGTTGGGTTTGAAGCAGCACTGAGAAGTGTGCAGGTGTGTGCAGCCATGCTGCTGTAACGTCTGCCAGACAGTAACAAGGGGAACAGTCGAGACGAGATGGGTGGCTGTGCTCTTTAAAGATGCTGTGTGCCTTCTGAAGACACTGCTGTTGAAAGTGATTGCAGTGATATGCCTAAGCGCATCATCAAGCTCTCTGTGGTGCACCTGTAGAAGTTTGTAAGGATGCTGGTGTTCATGACAAACTTCCACAGCCTCCTCACCAGCAGCTGAGTAAAGAGCTGGTAGGTTTTCTTGAGCACGGTGTCATGCGTACTGTCCAGGGGAGGTCCTGCACACCCTTTCCACCTCAGGATCCCCAATGTAGATGTATGATGTCTGTCTCCTGAAGTCCACAATCATCTCTAGTTTTGCTGGCATTGTTCTGACACCAGCTGGTCAGTCTTTTCACTTTCTCTCTGTAGACTGTCTCACTGTTGTTGTTGGGAGGCTGTGGTTTGATTCCTGGCTCCTCCAGTCGACAAACTGTCCTTGAGCAAGATACTGACCTGTGTATAACTGTGTGTGAATAGCTAGGTCATGTGTGTGATGGCAGCTAATGCCATCAGTGTATGAATGTGTGTGAATAAGATATGTAGTGTAAAAACAGCTTTGAAATGTGTGTAAAAGCATACAGTATCAGGCCACGTCAAACATTATGATTATATTTGAGGAATAAGATATCTTGGAGCCAGAGTGGACATAGTTGTGTTTCACCAGCGGGGTTCTGTGCTGCAATTTCAAACTGGATCCCTTACTGAAATTCTATTTGCAGTAAGCTGTAATCTAGTGCAGATCACCAGTGTGTGTGTGTGTGTGTGTGTGTGTGTGTGTGGATGAGCAGAAGACAAAGACACAATTCTTCCTCCCACAGTGTGTGATAAACCAGGAACACTGCTGCAAGTCATTCTGACACACACACATGCACATACACACACATAGCCCCTCCTTCTGCCCTTGGCCTTGTCCTACACTCATGTATAGAGATGCACAGCCACGCACACACACACACGCACACACACACACGCACACGCTTCCTTCAGCTACCGAGGTAGCAGCAGCCCAGCCACCCGTTTGCAGGATTTCATAGTCATAATGAGCAAATATATATTCAGGAAGAGACCAAAATACACCAGGAGATGAGACGCCATCTCCAAGTAAGAAGGATCCATAATTACATGGTTAATTAAAACTGGATAAACGAAAAGCTAATTGCAGGGAAATGTGATTAATGAAGCAGTAGGTAGGTGTACGTTGCCAGATTGACAGTCACAGTTGTAATAGAGAGAGGCTCTGTGAGTGTACTGTATTTTAGCTATAGGGTGGTTCCAGCATATGCAGCAGAGTAATCATTCTAATATGGTGTGATTACTTAAATGTAGGAATTAATACGCAGCATAGTTTTAAAAGTCTTTATTTATGTTTTGGTTGCAGAAAATCCATAAGTCACCTGAAACAGAACCCATCCAACCTGTGCCATATTTGAGCACTCATGTACACTGGTTCATTTTTGTGTGTACTCTCCACCCGATAGTGAAAAATAATTAGAGTTCTGCATTGGCAAAATATGCTGCTGTTCTGCACTTCTATGAATATGTAACTGATGGAGGCAGAGGGACAGAGAGAGAGAGAGAGAGAGAGAGAGAGAGAGAGAGAGGGGGAGGGTTCTGCCTGATTCCCATTCATGTGAGGCAGAATAAAATAATCTTTTTGATTTGTAAGCAGCAAAATCTCTTTGCTGTCAGCACTGTGCTGCACATTTTCATCTTGATTTAAGCAGTGTGTCCTTGCCTGCCTGTGTTTGTGGCGTCATACCGACGGGCTGTGTGATGTCTCACTGTACTGGACTGTTGTTGTTTTCTTTTGTCACCGCTTCAGAAATGCCAAAGCAGCATCAACATGCTCAGGCTCGCAGGGACTCCATCTAGGATGCAACATTCTCTTTCTAATGCCAGAACCAACAAGCTGCACTGCACCTTGAGGTAATAGCTTTGGGCCATGACTAGCCTGGACTGTACTGGCCTGATCCTGGCATGGTTTAGCACCATATAATTCCTGGGCTAAATCTGGAGGTCAGGGAACACTGGGTCACACTGTGCATCTCCCCTAAGGCCCATGCTAAAGAAATAGGACAGCCAAGTGCAAGGGTATTCCTGCAAAAAATTATGAGAAGGACAGACATAGCTGTGGACGAGGCAGTCATTCACTGCCAAGCAGAGAATACAGAGGAAAACTACAAACATGGCTGACACCACTGCAGCTGCTGCAGTCGCACACACACACACACAATAAAGTGACCTTCACTTCAACGCAGCATCACGCCTGGACTTGACCAGAAAGTGAGTCTCAAGGCAACAGAGACAGATAGTAGTGTGGCTTTACACACACACTTACACACTCTACATTCTACCTGTGCTACAATAAACCCCGGACATATCTGCTGCTGCAAAGCTCCGTGACCCACAGAGTGGACAAAATACATCCCCAGTGAAATCAATAAATATTTGCAGGTACTTATCAGTTTAGTTTTAATGCACTAAAATGAGACCCTCAAATAACTATAGCTAAATACAGTGTTGACGTTGACGTGTTCAATTTGAATCCGTTCAACTTCGGAGGGATGAGGAGTTTTTAAAGAGGAGAGCTGCTCTGATCTGAAGGGAGGAGACTTCAGAATATGTTTTAAACTTTTGGTATTTAAAAATGGATTTATCTTCACTCTCGCTTCTCAACCTGCCTGTAGCAGAGAGCCATGGAGGTGCTAAGACACACACACACACACACACACGCACACACAGCCTCAGTGCCTGCTACTAATGTGAGGTAAAAAATGTAAATGCTTTCCGTGTGAATACACCTGTATTGATCTATGACAAGCACCGGATGTTGGAAAATTCCACGTCCTCACAAAGCCTAAAGAAGATAGTCATCATGTCATAAAGCTCATCTTGGTTTACTGTTTACTGTTTGCAGTAATATTTTGTGTCTTCACAATGACGTAATAAATAGCAGCTAACAGCTGAGAGTCACTGCAGTATGTGTGTATAGAATATACTGTGTTGTGTTCTAATGAAACAGAAAATGAACTTCTGTCTCGTGTAAACATTAAAAACATTACTGTTCATGGATCTGTGTATCTTGGGGAAACAAAAGGCTGATTTCTGGAGACAAACACTTGATAAGATCGATCAGAGTGGACCATGACACACACCCTTGGTTCTGTGGCTTTGAAAGTAACCCGTATGAATTTTGTATGAACTTTTACCTTTTTTTGTAAGAACGTTTTCTCTATAGTGGTTTACATTTACATAGCTAATTATTGGAAGGAATAGGCTTTATTTACAGTGGACAAAGCAGACTACTAATAGATTTGTTGGGCCTATGTGACGGGGGTTCCCAGGACTCAGCCCCCAGACATCCCCACTTTGGATTAAGTGCAACAGACTTTGAGATGATCACGCCCTACGGCATGTTACGACCACCCAGCTGTGGAATGTTTCCATCATAGGCCAATTTAATCCCTGGTTGACTGCTTTAAATTCACCACCACGTGTATGCCTCTCTCTTACAACAATTAGCCGTTGTAAATTCCTTCAATATGAAATCATGGGTAACATTACTAACAAATGACATAAGATATGTGCCAAATGGCTGTGAACATTTTTAAAATTATATATAATACAGGTCAAGTTAATACAGAAATGTTCCTTCATGAGGCCCACTGCTTGACGCACTTTTTTTTTTTTTTGTCTTAATCCATAATCTGCTCCCTTCTCTGTCTTTAACAATGTCCTACTCATCCTTTTCTCGGCTTTTCACGGTGTAACATAATTGTGAACAGCAATGGATGACCCGTCTGAGGGACTCTGAGGATATTCTGATCAGTTACACCAACTCAGCAAAATGTACATCTGTGATGCCTGCACGCTCAGCACTTTTATGAAGCCGACACATTCACCCCAAATTAGTTTCCCATTGTTAGAGTCACTGCTCACCTTGATGACGAGGTCCAGCTTCCTCAATAAATTCATATGTGAAAATGACTGATGACAAGTAGTTATTTAAAGCAACATCCACTATGTGATTATTCATCAGATTCTTTCTTTACACCGGAGAGTCCACTATCCTCTAAATGACATAAATTAAAACCCAATAAATTTATGCTCAACCATTGTATTGAGCAACACAGGGAAAGCTGAACTCTGCAATGTTCAGTGTTTTTCCTCTGCAGTTCTTTTGGAATCTTTTGGTAGAAAACAACACAGACCACCCAGCCTGCTAGATGTGCTTATTGGAGTCACTTTTCTTCTCACTGAGTGCAAAAGTGAGCCATGTGTCTGGTGTGGCTAATGACTAAAAACTGGTAGAATTTGGAAACTGCTGTTACATTCCTTTTTCTGACCCATTTTTCAAACCATTTGAGATTTGAACTTGCTTGGTCCTTCTTCTTCTAGCCATTCATTTCCTGCTCTCAGTTTCTCTGTGGAAGTCAGTGAATGTGGAATATTTAAATGACTTTACACAGAGGAAATTAAAAATACAGTTCCATGTGGTATGGGGATCATATGCAGTTTCAGTCTAACATAGTCAGCTCTCTCACACCTTGAGAAATGGTTTTCTGTCTATAGACTCGGTTCAAATCCTTTTTAGCAGTTCTTTTTTCAATTGGTTCATTGCTCTCAGATGTGTACTGCACCTCTGGGCTCCTGCCTTCATTCTGCTGGACTCTGGACATCGTTTTACTGGGAAAAATGGCCCACCTCTCTCACAGAGAAGCAATTCTCATCCATTCCCTTTGCAAAGAAGCTCAGAGGACATTTGCACATTTGGAAGAGAAATGGAAGCACAAAGTCCAAGTTCCACACCGAAGGGAGCTGCAAAATACTGTTAGAGAGGCGAAGAGGCATCGAAGAGGTAGCGAAGAGGTAGAAGACTGAAACTCTGAAACATTTGATACAATATGTAACACTCTGAGGTGCCTTTATGTTTATTAATCTCTGTGTATAATAGAGTCTGCAGACATCTATCTATCAGTGGTAAGCCTTACAGTGATATTAAACTGCTCTTTTTGTTTAGATGAGATTTGAAATCCTGTTTCCAGGCCAAGTGGCCTGGCCAAAAATCCACCATCCTGGTCCAACTTGTTCCTTGCAGTCTTTACGCCCAGATCATATTCATAAGGCTCAACAATCACAATGTCTGTCCCTGCCTTAAAATGAAGCTAATACTACATTCACTATAATTCTTCATCTGTAGAAACTTTTCAGGACGCAATACAATTAATAGCTACAAAGCTCTGATTGTTGTTCGACCTGGTTTCCTTTTCCGGTTCCTGTTTTTGTTCCAGCTGTGCAGATCGTTTTTTTTTACACTATTTGGAGTAGCATGGCATGACAGAAGTTTTAATAAAATAAAATAAAGGTACAGTCCAGTATGTTTCATACATGTGATGCCTCCATCTGCTGTATGACTGAGGCAAACTAGTGGTAATGCAAATATGCAAATAAGCGTACTCTGCACATTATGGCCATGTAATGGATTTCACTATGCACGGCCAGACAATTTGTGTACGGTACAGCCATCTGTAGAGCAGCGTATTCTATATTCTAATATTTTATGTTTTCATCATGTTGTACTGTATATTGTATTTATCTGAATTAGTTTCCAGTTTGGTTAATGAGTTGTTGTTCGCTTTCACTATTTTATTTTGGTCTGTACCTTGTTATATTCAACCTGCATGTAACTATTCATGCCCTTGACTCTACTGTATCATATACTGCAAATATTTTCTCTACGTCTTCTTAAAGTAGGGGTACTACTCTACTGAAGGTAAAAATCGTTACTATTTTTGTTGTTTTTTTCAGTGACATCACCTCACAATCATATATTACCGTACCTTTGAGTTACTGTATGTCATCATACATGCAAAATTAATATATCATCCAAGATGCTCAAGATTTCAGCGGTACTATGCTCAATGTTCTGGTAAAATCTAAATCAGTTTTCACAAAACTTTATACACTGCATGTATGTAATTTAATGTTAACTGTTCTGTGACCGGTCCGATTATCCAGCGGATGCTCTGAGCACTTTGAAAGTTTGAATTTCTGAACAGGGTTCTAATTTTCTGCATGTGATCCCACAGTCAACTTGATTTCTTTCTTCCTGTTGCTTTCAAGCCATACTGTGAATTTAGTACATACATACTATAAGTAATCTGTGTACTCGGAAAGTGAGTGTGTGCCAAGTGTGCAGTCTGTTGGTAAGTGCCTGAGGAGAGGCTGAGGCAATCAAGCATAAGACTGCAGTCACTTCTTATTCAGTCAAGGCAGCGTGGGACACCTGTGATGTCCAGTGCGACTGCTCGGTCTCTCCACCAGAACCCAGTGGCAACGCTGCAGGCCTGATATGATGGAAACTGGTAGTTAAATAAAGTATGGATATGGATATGAATATAACAGATATTACTTCTGTTTGACAAAGTGCTAAGCTGATTAGAAAGCACAACATATAATGCAACAAAGACAGAGGAACTTTGTATTTCAGAAATGTTCTCAGTGATCAGAGAGTGATGGAGAAATCATGCATCCCTCAAAGGTTATGGAGCAGAAATACTGCAATTGCCTGTAATTTCACTCTTCCCTATTCAGAGGATTTGAATCACCAATATTTTTTTACTTTACTTGTCTATCCCCAATTTACTATGGTCCATGAAGTCCTCATGTATTTCTTTGGCAAACATAAACATTAATTTCATGCTGCATGGATGAACAGACCTGAGAAGTCCGTCCTGCCCTGAACATGGCAAACCAATCAACACCATATTATTATTGCCATCATTAGCCCCTATTTGTGTAGCAGTTTGGCTTAATGAAGTCTCTGTGCTGTTACATGATGACTACCATCTCCATATTGAGGTGGGTAGAACCCAAGGATAAGGCCGTACTGTCTGTAGTTTGAGTTAGACTGTCTACAGCAAAGTCATGGCATTGGTGTGTATTAGTGTGTAGGTTATAGACTGCAAAGTAGTATGTATAATTCCACTGCTGCTGCACACACACACACAAACACACCCCAAAGACTATAATAGTGGAGAGTCTTGTTAAAAAAAGAGCAAACTGTTTGGAGTTCATTTAAGGTCTCAGTGTTTTGTTGAGTAAAAAGGTTTAACAATGCCAGCGGCTTTTATAAAAAGCAATGACGTTCTAAAAACTCCATAATTATCCCTCAACATTTTCACATGACTTTCAGGATGTAGCTGGCTATATACACTTCAGAAAAAGGGCATGTATAAATTATCAATCAACATTCTTTTGATAAAGCGATTATTACTTTGGCTGGCAACAATATGTAAAAATCAGAAATGATCATTGCAAGTTCCCAAAACTCAGCATAATGCCTTTGTTATTGACAGATCCTTAAGCCATAACTCAGGCTAATGATAACATTTTTTTAGCACTGCAGAAGATATTTAGCTAAAATGTAAAATTCTTATACATGCGTGAATGTATGGAAATCTTCTTGAACAGTAGACTGAACGAACTGCAGTAACAAATTCAAAACCCCTGAGTAAAAACCAGAGATGTTGAACAGGCCTTCAACTGGAAAAACTGCAGTCTCCACACAGGTTTCTTATTCATTGTCTGCCAGGTATGGATATCTGACTATCAAACAACACAATTAAACCATCATCTTAAAATCATTTTAAAAGCTAACCACGTTGTTTTAAAAAACAGCTTCCATAATCTAAAACATGCTATTTTAATATCAAAATCCTTTTAATATCTAAAACTAGGAAAAACACAACACTCCCTGCATGAAAGCAGGTTATCACAGCGCCTAGCATGACCAGCAGCGTATACAGTTGTCAGATGGCATCAGCTCAACCAGGTCCAGACACTGGGCCATGCCAGGCCATACACACTCCCACAGTCTCTGGAGGCAGTTCTGCTGAGTGTATTTTTAGACAATGCCACCTTATAAGCACAGCCTGGTCGCATCACATCTGTGTAGTTTAAGTGGAGCCCTCTCCCATCAAGGCAATGTGCCCTTTTACCAGGAGCCTAAGGTCGCCTGCAGAACCAACATAGATTTATTGTGACATTTGAAAAAACAAAGATGTGTGAGGCTGGTCTGGGTTTGATCACAAATTTTGTCATGCTTCAAAAGCCAAACCACAGTCAGTGTACCGCAGGATGATTTAGAAATGTTAAGTCCAAAGGAAAATCACATTTGGCTTTTTGTTGTCAAAAATAATGTCAGCATGTTTTTGCAATATATTCTTACTAGTTTTCTATGATTAAAATAAAAACAGGTCTATGTTCCTGCAGATTAATGTGCTGTGGCTGAATAGCTAATGAGCTCTTTAGCCTACAAAATATTATGTTAGCAGCACACTTTTAATTAGGGAATGTTTGTGTGGTGACTCATTCGACAAGTTAAGGTGTAGAAAAAGACACATGTTTATGTTTGTTTTGATAGACTCTTGTGTGGTATAGCAGGCTGCCCTCTACCACAAAGTGACCATCTGCTCTGCCTATGATAGAACACTAACTTCCATTTACATAGATGGATATCGTAACAGTATTCTATTAAATAATGCACAATTATGCCATCATGAAACAAACGATATATATATATATATATATATATAGTTTTTCCCCTTTGGATTTTGATTTTTCACAAAAGAAAAGCCCAGAAAAATATTCATCACATAAATCTCACCTGGCTCATCCTCTGGAGGACATGACTCAGTGAGTGCGACATCTATTTTTCCTCTCCAGATCCTCGAAGACTACGCTCCGGATCTGGTTGAAGAACGCGCAAAATACCGGACTGTGATGACAGAACAACCTCTCTCAGGCCCGCACTACTGCCTTCAGGTAACACTCACCGGCGGGACAAAGAAGAGGTTCTCCTCCCCAGAAGAGGCCGCAGCATTCACTTTAAACTACAAACAGAGCCTGATGCCTAACTAGCTTAGCCGGCTAGGCCAGGCATACACAACACCAAGGCAGCTCCGGTAAGACGTAAGGTCATCAGGTATAATTTTCACCATCAATGCATAACAGGTTAAAGGTATATGACCGTTATTAAATCCTAACCGTTGTAAAGTAACAACATGTGACTGAAAATTCTTTGTTTTGGACTACTGGTAGCTGCTCTTTGAGTTTGCCACTGACTATCACACTAGCTGTCCCTCTGCCTTGGGCACCAAAAGGCTAAGCTGTCTCATGCTAAGACACTTTCCTGCAGCAAATGGAGTTAATTTTGCATTCAGACAATTTATTTAATTTTTTTATTTAATTATTTATTCTTGCTGTTTTTGCACGAATTTGAAAACTTTAATTTTTCAGTGTTATGGGACATCTAAATGTGCAAAGGTTTATTGTTTTATCCTCTTTTTGTATTTTCTTAAAGCTGCATTTTTTTTACAAAGCTAATAGTCTTCATTTAGATGAAGAAATGCACACTAATTGTAAGTTTTGACTAATGTTGAGCTTAACCAAGCGTAGGACTTGGTTTGTTTTGTTCTGTTCTGAAAGTTTTCTTAATACAGTAATGGTAAATACGTATATTTATATATATATTTAGCACTTTACTTGGGTCATAGTTTACTATGTAATATTCCACATATTACACAGAATATTCTACTTGTATATACTCTCCAGCTCGTGTCGGGAGGGTACATTCAAGAATTTTATTAAAGGTTTAAAGGGTTATGTAAGACATATCATGACACCTGTTGAGTTGTAGGTTTTGAGATGACTCTTTGAGGTAAGATGCTTCAGAAAGGGAAGTATGAGCAAGTCTGTTCAGTAGTTGATGTCACTTATAGGGGCTGGAGGGAATATGGGAGGGGACATGTTGTTTTTTGTTATGATTTCACTTATCTTCTGCTGCCTGCATCTTAGAATCGACCTGAAACCCTTTCTACCATTCGATGTAACATGACTGGCTCAATAGATGGAAGGGTAAGATTATGACTTGAACGCTGATGTGATACTTCTTCAGGAGACCTGAAGAAGTCTGAATATGGAAAGTTGAGCAGACCATGGACAGGACAAATCTTTCACTCCCAGTGTAATTGTAAAACAAGAGGTATAGCTATACTAATCAAGAAAATGTTCAGTTTACCTCCAGTAATATTATCACAGATCCAGAAGGACATTATACAATTATCTCTGGTATATTATACCAGAAACTGGTAGTCTTAGCATCGATCTACGCCCCTAATTGGGATGATCACAGCATTTATGATTCAGTATTATCTCTAATTCCAATCCAGTCGAATCTGGACTCCCATACTTTGATTCTTGGTGGGGATTTCAATTGTGTCATTGACCCAGTTCTTGACAGATCGAGCTCCTGAATTATCCGCCCTCAAAGATATCACAAACTTTGTCCACCTTCATGGACCAGTTCGGCTACATTGATCCCTGGAGATTCATGTACCCATCTTCCCGTCAATATTCCTTTTTCTTGCATGCCCTTTTTCTCATATTGATTATTTCCTAGTAGATAAAAATGCTACTGCTACTGATACTTGTCCTGTTAGATCTTAGTGCCGTATTTAACATCATTGACCATCAAATTCTTTTACAGAGACTGGAACATTAAACTGGCATCAAAGGAACCACCCTAAGCTGGTTTAAGTCGTATTTCCTAGATTGATCTCAGTTTGTTCAGGTCAATAATGAATCCTCCATGCATACCAAAGTTTGTCACAGAGTCCCACAAGGTTCTGTATTAGGACAACTTCTATTCAGTTTATATGCTTCCTCTAGAGAACATTATTAGGAATCACTTTTCATTGTTATGCCGACAACACCCAATTATATTTATCGATCAAGCCTGATGAAACCAATCAGTTAACTAAACTCCAAGCATGTCTTAAGGATATAAAAAGTTGGATGACCTACAATTTTCTGATGTAAAATTCAGACAAAACTGAAGTTCTTGTAATTGGTCCTAAACACCTCAGAAACTCTCTTTCTAGAGACTTAGTTACATTAGACAGGATCACTCTGGCCTCCACCTCCGCTGCAAAGAAGTTGTTTTTCATAAAACAAATTTCGAGGACTGCATTCTTCCACTTATGTAACATCGCCAAAATCAGACACATTGTGTCTCAAGCAGATGCAGAAAAACTAGTCCATGCATTTGTTACTTCTAGGCTGGACTATTGTAACTCTTTGTTATCAGGCTGCTCCAATAAGTCTCTGAGGACTTTGCAGCTAATTCAGAATGCTGCTGCACGTGTTCTGACAGGAACCAAGATCAGAGATCACATCTCTCCCATTTTGGCTTCTTTTCATCGGCTACCTGTTAAATCTAGAATAGAATTTAAAATTCTTACCACCATCGTATCTAAAAGAACTCATAGTACCTTACTACCCCTCTAGAACACTGCGCTCTCAGAATGCTGGGTTCTTTGTGGTTCCTATAGTTTCCAAAAGTAGATTGGGAGCCAGAACTTTCAGCTACCAAGCTCCTCTTCTGTGGAACAAACTACAATTTTGGGTCGGGAGGCAGACACAGTCAACACCTTTAAGGGTAGACTTAAGACTTTCCTTTTTGATAGAGCTCATAGTTAGGGCTGGCTCAGGTGGGGGAAAACTCCTGTTAGATAAAAGGTCAGGGGATCACCAAAGTCAGTAGGATTTATCCTCTGGGGATAATGAATGTCTGTACAAAATGTCATTGCAATCAAGTCAATAATTGTTGAGACAATTAGTTTAAACCAAAGTGGTGGACCAAGCAACAGACAGACAGACAGACAGACATTTTCATCTATCGAGTCATGCAACTAGCATAGCAGACAATGATGAATTAAATGTTTGCATTGCAAACTCCACAGGTCCATACCTTTGAATTTGAATAAAAACTGGAGACTTTGCATTAATGTTACCAATCTTTGACCACAGAACCAGAGATTTTATAATATCTTTGTTGACCTTTTGTGCTGATTTCACAATTTTTGTAAGAAATAAGTCTTACATATTACATATTAATATAATTTACACCATCATTTGACTAGACCTCTGCCTGCTCAGTTCATGGTATTGCTTTGGCCAACTTTATCTGATTTGTTATGTAAGCTTTAGAAAAGGATGAATTATCTGAATTTGTAACTTAACCTTTGAAGCAAAACACAGCTTTAGGCAAACGCAATAGATGCTAATTTATTAAACAGGCTCACAAACTATATGGTTTTTGAAGTCAATTTTAATCCTTATAGTTGAATTTTTCTTTACACTTTATTTGTCAAGAATGATCTATAAAAGATTTCCACTAAAAGCTGCTACAAGTCCACCAAGCCAAGTGCAAGTCATGAAACATGTCTCCTAACCCCTGACTAGGTTACATTAATAAGAATCAACTATGGGTTGTTCATATTGACACGGAAAGAAAGTAAATAAGAATGATAAAAGTTGTTGAGGTCATCGTCACTACAGTCAAAAGTTTGCATTAAGCTTATAGCTGCACCACCAAGAGGTGAAGTAACAATATTTTTATTATTTGAGGTTTAAGATGATTATTTCTACATTAATTGTGCAGTCTTATGAAGACAGGTTATTCAGTGCCTGTTTTACAATGTGTTACTACACATCATAGCAATAAGCAGCTGAGAAGATTTTACTAAATGCCGGAATATTCTTCTAAATATATGTTCACACATAAAGCTCCAGACATCACAGAGACATTCATGTTCTGTTTATAATACTTTCTGGAGTTCGTTTTGGAGAATTTTTAGATGTAATCAGCTGCTCACTGACAATATAATCTTTGTGATATTAAAAAGGAACAGGAATGGTCACCCATGTCCATTGGAAGGCCTTAGCAGATAGCAGACACATTAGACACACCTATTAGACACGGCAGCAGCTGATTATGTCAGTTAGACGTCATATGAATTTTGAATATGCATAAATATTATAGTCATTTTGTACTATTGCATAATACATGCATTGTCTTCGTCTTCACTCTGGCCCTATATCTTCATGGTTTTGCTGTCATACTCCACACCCAGAGCTAATTCGAACTCTGAAAATATAAAAGCAGCTCCCAGACCTTAACATCATAGACTTGCAGGGAAACACTGAGCTCAGCCCTCCCACACCAACGCTTTTAGATGATACAAGCCATCAAGGTCTCCTCATATGAACTAGCATGGAGCATCAACAAGAGCTCTTTTCCTGTTTCTCCCCTTCTTAGTGATGTTGCAGTGTGCACAGTGATTCTGGGAAAACAACCCTATCCAACAGAGGTGTGGAAATGTCTTGATTCTGCATTGTGACAGCATATAATTACAAAATGACAGCAGACTGATGTTGATTGTTGTTTTTCTACAATAAAGTTTTTACGTTACATCGTTGCGTTAATTTGTGAGTGAAGTTTAGGCTACTGCAGAATCTTTGTCTAATCAACATTACTGATCATGTTGGGAAATATGGTGGTGGGAGTCAGAGACCATCAATGAGTGATGATGCCATCTCAATAGAAAATCATGATTTTATATCATGTATTGTCTGGTGGCTGGTGCTAATTTCCCATCCTGACTGCTACGCATCCAAATGCATCAAGAATCACTGGTAGGTGAATCTTAATCCAATCGAATCATGAGGCCTGCGAACATTTACACCTCTAGTATCCATGAAACCAAGTATTCAAAATGTCTACTTTTATATTGGCAGAAGTACCTTTTATTTGACTATTTTTGATGTTTGACTGGGTTCACCTCAGACCATCATCACTTCTCACTCTGAACAGACAGACAGTGCAAGTAATGGAAGGTTCAGTACAATGCTAAGATGAAAAAATCAGTCAGAGAAAGAGCTTTTGTAAAAATGTGAGGAAGAAAACAAGAGGTGGGAAACAGCATAAAAGAGGGTAAAAAAAGAAAAGGTAAAAAAAGATAAGGATGTGAGAAGATGAAGAAAATAGGATAAGAAAATGGAAAAGAAAGAAGATAAAGAGAGCGGATGAAAGGAAAGGGAAGAGAAAAACAATAGAAAGGGAGAAGAGAATAATGGAAATGAACAGGAACAAAAAAGAAAGATATAAAGGAAAGGAGAGAAAAGGAGGAGAGGAAAAAGAAAAGTGAAATTAAGGGAAATGGTGGAAAGACAGATGAACAGATGTGGTGTGAAATTAGCCTCAAACTCGCACATATAAAATGTACTGTATGTGATACTAGCACACAGACTTAGGAGAGGGCAATTGAATAGACAGAGCCTGATGCCTGCTCCTCTGATTGGTTCAATACTGATCTTTGATTGGATGTTTGGTTTAGTCACTGACAGAACAACAACTACTTTCATGGTGAAGCAAATGAGTCCTACAATAGATGAACATTTTAGGAGATCCTATTTTAATATTGTTTGAGTTTAATACTGTTAACCCCCAATGCGTAGGATTTAGTGGCATCTAGTGGTGACATTGCAGATAGCAGCCAGCTGAATACCCCTTTGTTCATCCTCACCTTCCAAGCATGAAGAAGAGACTATGATGGCTGTGAAACTATGGTGAGTGTTGAGTTTGTTTGTTCTGGGCTACTGTAAAAACATGGTGGACTCTGTGACGACATCTGTCTTTATAAAAGGTCCATGGGCGGCTGTAGCTTGGAGGTAGAGTGGGTCATCCGCTTATCAGAAGAAGATTTGCAGTTCGATCCTCGGTTCGATCACCTGCATTCTGCATGTCAAAGTGTCCTTGGGCAAGATACTGAACCTCAAACTGCTCCTGAAGGCTGTGCCATCAGTTTGTAAATGTGTGTGAATGGTTAGCTCCTCAAACTGATGAGCAGTTGGCACCTTGCATGGCAGCCAATACCATCAGTGTATGAATGTGTGTGAATGGGTGAATGAGATACGTACTGTAAAGCGCTTTGAGTGGTCAGAAGACTAGAAAGGAGATATATAAGTACAGTCCATTTACCATTCTAAGAATAAAGACTTATGAAAATATAACTTATGGATATTATGTTCAACTTCTGACATTTTCTGTAAACAGAGCCCCCTAAATGTGACACACTGGACCTTTAAAGGTACTGAATTGGTTTACAGTATGGTAAGTGCATATCTCATTCACACATTCATACACTGAAGACATTGGCTTCCATGCAAGGTGCCAACTGCTCATTAGCTCAAGGAACTAACCATTCATACACACTGATAACGCAGCCTTCGGGAGCACTTTGGGGTTCAGTGTCTTGCCCAAGGACACTTCGACATGCAGACTGGAGGTGATCAAACCGGGTATCGAACCACCGATCTTCTGATTAGTGGACGACCCGCTCTACCTCCGAGCCACAGCGGAGGTAGTTATAGCTAGGCTTTGATAAATATTTGATGTTAGAGAGCCAAAAAGGGGTCAGAGTCAAAAACTGCCGGCTGCTGAAAGTGAGTATTTAAAGAAGTGGAGACATCAGCCATCACCATCCCTACCTTTCAAAGTCTCAAAAGGGAACTTTTATGAGCAAATGCTGGGCAAGTAGGTAGGAAGGGATCAAGCTCGTGGTATTCACAGCCCTGCGCTTACAGGTACTGGAAGAAGGTGTTCTGTGATATTTTATTGCACTGCAGTGGTGCATTATTTGCTTAAATTTGAGCAGAAATGCTGCTTTGTGCGGATGGTTTTCAGTTTGCAGAAACCATTCTGTTTGTGACTAATTAAATGCAATAAATGATGCATTTGACAGGGGAGACAAAGGTAGATAAGGAGAGTACAGAGTGCTAGGTTAGAGGGGAAATGTACAGTGAAACAGAAAAGCATGTATAGATGATGAGCTGAGGCAGTGAGAGGAAGCAATCATGTCCCTTGATTTGTCCTTATCTGGTTCAGAAGCCCACATTTTCTGATGGATAGCTGTCAAACTCCCACTAATCAGAGCAGAGAGTCCCTTCACTCCAGTCTCTCTCTTTCACTGTGACACAAACATAAAATCTCAACATGCTCTGTGAAATCTCAACAGTGTGATGCTTATTTGAGTGTGGTCAGAAATGAATCGTGGATGTAAAAACCATGTTTTTGTCCTCTATTAATGGAGACATAGAGGAACAGAAGGCTGTTAAAGTGGTAAAGGCTACACTTACCAAACAACGCACTCCACCACCAAAACACTTCATGAACACAGAGTGACAGGGCACATAATTGTGCCTGTCAAGAACATCATGTACTTCCAATGTACATGACAGTGAGGGCTGTAAAACCTCACAATATGTCTTTGTGTTCGAAGGTTGGCATCCCGGGTTGACAGGGGTGCAGGTTGGCACTGTCAGCAATTCTGACACCCAGGGGGGTGGGGCTTGGGTTGGGAGGGGTCACGTGTGTAGGGAACAGCAGGAAAATCCATTAACAATAAAGGTGTCCACGTGAGACTGGCAAGCTATGGATTACTGTGTGTGCATGTTTATCAGTGATTACTGAGACCACGTGGAAACAGGATGGACCAGAAGACACATCATTCACACAGAACTCACATTGTCTGTTCGGAGCTTCTTGGCAGGGCAGCCTCCATCCACAGGATGTAGCATGTAATACAGCCGCACTTTGTTGGCATGTTTCCGACTCTGAGAGAAAGAAAAGGAAAAAGTCTATAAGTAAAGCAGAATAACTGTGATAGAGTCCATCTGCAGGCTCCGTGATGAATTAATTATCTGTGTATCACACTTACTTAAATGTCTTAATGTGTTTTTGTTTCTAGGTAAAGCCAAGCGTCATTGCTAATGGTACTACTACCTACAACTGCCACACGATTCCAGTCAAGCTGTAAACAGCATCAGTTCTATCTGACACACAATTACAGGCTGTCATGAACAGGCTTGGCTCAGTCTGTGCACTGATTCAATACAGCCAGTATTAGTACATATACTGTCTGGTTTTGGGCATAGGCCAGTTATCACTCTGCCTTACATACTGTTGTGATTGCCATAAGCCTGAGAAATGTATGAATTTTTTAATGTGCAGAAAGCTCAAAACAATTTGTGATGTCTCTACATAATCATCACATATAAAAAAAAAAAAATTAAAAAAAAGCATTTCCTCATTTTCTCAGCATTATGGGTAAGGTTTGGTAAGGGTAACTGAGAGATCAATGTTTGAGCTAAAATGAATTTAGGAGACAATCATTATTATGAATAACATCTACAACTAAATTTTGGAACAATTGTGCTAATGGTTCACTTTCGGTAAGTGTCACATCTACCCACACCCTCCCTAGACAGACTTTGTGTGTCTTTATAATAATGACAAGCTACTTCCTCCTTTACTAGGGGCTTCAGCTGTACATCATTTGCTGAAATGACTAATTCTGTCATTTTTGGGGGGAGAAAAGGATGAGATGCATCTATTTTTGGCACACAATGTACCCATAGTAACCTCACTGGGAGTGAACTGGAGATGTTGCCTGAGTCAATCCAATTCTAAAATATTCCACAACCTTACCTCACTTTCAAGTAAAAGTTATAAAAAATAAACACAGTCAAAGAACAAAGTAAAGTATCCCCACAGCAAGAGTTGATCTAGTATCAATAATATACATGCTGGTGGAGTCAGTATCAACACACCATCATGTACTAATGATGTTGTGATGAAAAATTGCCATGTTAAGTGCCTCTCTTTAACAATACAGTTAACTCTCCGTTAAAATATGCTTTTAGAGAAAAAGATCAGTGTCATATCATGGAGCTTATTTCAAAAAAGGCACACATTATTTATAAAGACTTTACTTGAACACACAGTGCTTTGCCTTCCAGAGTGTGCATTACCTGCCCTTTCCAATACACACTCCTGTTTCAAAGATCTGGCTTACATTTGTGCCAGGTTAAGGTCCCATTAAAAATAGGTGAAGACTTTCAAATGAAGTGCATGCTGCCGCTCCTTGACACTGGATTGAATTGATAATTAGTGCTCGGTTCACTGGGGGTGAAGCAGGAGTCTTCTTACCAGCCGCCCATCGATCCCTCAGGATCTCATAACACAGCCAGTGCGTGGGAAATACAGGATTTAGAGGGACAGAGTAGTTTATTTTGAAATGATTCTGCTTCACGAGCAGAAGCTTTAGATGTCAGCATACAGAAAGGGGAGGGAAAAACCTCCTGTGATACTGTTATGGCATTGTGAGGGAAAGCCAGATGAGTGAGAGTTTATAGTTACAAGATAGCGTCTAGTGAGGCATGCAGCAGCATGGACAGGTGCCCGGTGCATTACTCTGTCAGGCAGAAGGACAGCCACCGGCTTCTCTTCACAAGGGCATGACGAACTTATCCCGCCTGGTTGGGGGGTGAGAGCGAGGCTGCACAATCTATTTGTCTTGCCCGTCTGCTTTCCGGGCAGAGATACAGCAACCTGAGCTCTCCTGCTTCTTTGAGGGGAAAAAAACTGATCCAGCCAGAAAAGCATTAAGGAAACATGGCTGAGTCAACTCAGTACACTTTATACTTGCAAGCATTTAAGCAGTATTAGCAGAAAATAACTTTATATAAAATATTGGTGTTATTACTTCCATATTTTGGAATTGTGAAGTGGTTCTATTCATACAGTATAATTATTATTATAGAACATACTTACTGAAGGAGCAGAGACGTTTCAAACTCAGTATGAACAGAGAAAAAGGAAAATTGCAGCATTTGGCTTGCCACTAAATAGCCAGAATAAAACAAATAACTGGACGACTTCTTTAAACAAAGGCTGAGTCAGCTTTGTTCTGTTTAAACTGTTTGCTCCAGTGCTAAAAATAGAGGTTTGGATAATGATATGGAGAAAATGTTTTTCCACATTTGTAATTCATGGAACACAGGAACAAGATAATCAACAAGAGCCTAACATCAATTTCCAGTGAGGTCAGCTTTGATTCAACCCTGAAATCACATCAGTGCCTTAAAAAAAAAAAAAAAGAAAAACTACAATCAATTTCACTTCTGGTTACATTATTCATTATGTCATCCTGAAGTGCCTTTTATGCACTGAGGTAACATCTCTTCTTCACAACAGAGTGCTACTTGGGTTTCTGCAGTGCATACAATTCCAGCTGCAAACAGAGTAGCAATGTTCCCCTTCACCAGCTTACAGAAGAAATTGTAGCAATTTCAATATTGTGCTTATTTAAAATTCCAATTAAATGTTCACTTTCATTTAAAAAATTTTATGAAGAAAAATCTGTCTAAGAGTCTGGTATTAAACACAGGTCTATTAAAGAATAGCTCATTTTTGATGGTAGCATTATTCACTTTCTTCTTTAAAGGTACAATATGTAAGATTGAATTCCAAGCAGTGGAGTGAGTCGCCCCCCTTCCCCTAACGAGGCTCACTAACCCTTGACACCGCTGCACGTTCACTATCGCAGGACTAGCAAAACGTAACGTAAACGTTACTATCTAAACTCTGACACTCTACCTGTTGTGTTCTGGCTTTGTTTATTTCATGAATCAGCTTCTAAATCGGAGTCTGACTCACAATTTACGCTGTAAAATAGTGACACAAAGAAGTTTGGTTTGTAACGAGAGAGAGAGCACTGGTGGAGATACATACACGGTAAATCAGACTGAGGGAGATTGTTTCATAACGGTTACATCCAGCACACATAAACACAGAGAAAGGGCTGGCTCAATTCGTGGCAGCAGCAGCCAGTAGTGGCACTTCCCCACTGACCTGCTGAGGCAGCGCCGGTATCTGAGGCAGCACCGATGCTGACAGTGTCTGAGGCAGCTGCCACTGACCTGCCGTGGCACACCCAAGCAGGTGTCTCTCGTACACGTGCACCGTTACCGACACACATAAACTAGTGATGGGAATTCCAGCTCTTTTTAGTGAGCCGGATCATTTGGCTCAGCTCACCAAGAAGAGCCAGCTCTTTCGGCACTCAAACGGCTCTTCATTTTACCACTTATACCTTTTCATTTAGGCAAATTTAGCACTGTTTTGACTTGTGATTTGTATTCGAACACATATCACTTGAATTTCAATAATTTGCTGTAACCAATTGCATTTACAGTTGTAAAATCCCTTGTAATTCTCTGAAACCACCCAATGAATGCACTAATCTGCTTGGAGAACCACTCTGCTACACAAAGCAGATAGAAATGCCTATAAAAACCTAAGCATAGAAATTTAAAAAAAGGACAGCTATTGACATTTTATTTTTTCTTTATTTAAACACACACCTGACAAAACAGGTAAAGCACTGAAAGAAAGAAATTAAATAACAGCACTGAAGTTAATGTGCTTTGTTAATGCCCACCACTGACATCTGGACAAACCAAAATGTTTTTGGTGTAGAGTAAAAAATAATAAATCTTTGCACCTCTTGTCTCCTGTCATCCTCTCAGCACTGCTAGTGATGTGTCGGTCGCAAATGAGCCGGTTCAAAGAGCAGACTGCTACCCTGGCCCCTCTCTGCTTGGTGGCATGATCCTTGTTAATCCTCACATGATTGGTTGCACAGCATGCACATGATACCGGTAGCCGGCCTCAGACACCGGCAGCTGATGCTGTTGTCAGTTGTTACATTAGACTCACTGGCAGTAGCATTTCCATTACATGATTTCTGCATTAATTTGGTTTTCTTAATTGATCTCTCATCACTGCCGCTGTGTGGGGCAGCTGAACTAAACACACCATCAACAGCTTCCACAAACTGCTGCACCCCCTGCAACACCGTCTCCTCCGGTGACTGATAGCCGTCAAACACCACTCAAACTGAGCACTATCAAGACGGAGTTCGTGCACTATTATGAAACTCTCCCAGTTGCTGTCAACAAGCAAGTGTTTCAACTGTTTCCTTAAGAACTGATGATATAGCATATTATTTTTATGATTTAATACAGTGAATATCTTACAGATTGTACACAACAACACAACACACAACAAACATTGTACACAAACATCCAGCCAGGCTCTGTCTAACAGTAAGAAAACCAACCTTAACAGCTATATAACTAACCAATGCTTTGTTTGTTTGCGTATGAATGGTGAGCTCCTTGCATGCCATCAGTGTGAATGGGTGAATGAGGTATGTAATGTAAAAACGCTTTGATTGGTTGGAAGACTAGACGTAGTACAGTCCATTTACCATTTATTTTCACACTTTGGTTTTGTACAGATTAAACACGTGTTTAACACGAGCATGCAGGACTCTGTTCTGTTCTTCTATGACACTGCGGTGGCATCTCCATTATTCTATGCAGTCGTCTGCTGGGGAGGGGGAAGCACAGAGAAGGTCAGGAAAAGACTCAATAAGCTGGTCAAGAAGGCCAGCTCTGTCCTGGACTGTCCTCTAGGGACCATAGAGGAAGTTGGGAAGAGGAGGATGTTAGCAAAGCTGACAACTCCTCTCACCTCCTGCATCAGACTATGGAGGCCTTACTGGGGATTCACACCAGGGACGTCAGCACCGCGGAACGGCCACGCCACGGTTTAGCTCCGTCCTCTGCCCGGCATCAATTCACACCGGGTGCATGACAGCAGCTTAACGGCAGCATAGCGAGCCAGCCGTATTCCCACGAGATCACGTGAGAACCCTGAACGTACGTGAGACCCCGCGATAAACTGTGTATAAAAGAAACAACAACAACAAACAGCTTACTTTGCTTCTCTGACGTAGGAGAGATTATAAAAAGGATCTGTTGTGTCATAAATTATTGTGTGTTGTTTCACTTTAACAATTAGTCTCTCGTCGTTCATGTTGAGAGTCCTTGATTGACTGGTGCTACTGGTTATGGTGTAATGTTGATGTGAAGCTGTGATAAGCTACATGAACTGTGTATTGTGTATTATTTTGAAAGGGGGCAGTGTATTACATTGATTCTGTCTCAGATTTCCTGTCTGGTGCAATCTGCTCTGTTGAGATTCACGCGGTTTAGCAACATAATTTTACTTGACAAATGTGGTTCTGTTTCAGTAATTGTATGTTTTAATAGATGATAGGTCCTGCAGGTCAGAAAGTAAAAACACCTACAAGTTTGAAGTCGCCCAACATGATGGACCCTGCTAGTCCCAACTTAACAGTTGCTGAACATTTATTCAGCTCCAAAATAAATGACACTATCAACACTGTTACTAACTAACTAGCACTAATGAGCAGCTAGCTAGAGCACACTCAGTGCACTGTGACTGATTTAGTTAATCTAGTCAACAAATAATTGCTTTGGCCCTGTGTCAACCTGGTGTGTTTTGGAGCATCTTGACTGTTTGGAAGTTTACTCCTTTGTAACCAAAATCAAAACTGCAACACTATTATTGCTGTATAATGACGACCATATGGTGTAGATTGTACTTATATAGCGCCTTTCTAGTCTTCTGGCCACTCAAAACACTACATTGTATCTCATTCACACATTCATACACTGATGGCATTAGCTGCCATGCAAGGTGCCAACTCCTCATCAGTTTAAGGAGCTAACCATTCACACACATTCACACACTGATGATGCAGCCTTCAGGAGCAATTTGGGGTTCAGTATCTTGCCCAAGGAAGCTTTGACATGCAGACTGGAAGAGCCGGGGATCGAACTGCTCTACCTCTGAGCCACAGCTGCCCCAACTGTTATTTGTAGAAAAATAAGTTCAGGAAAAGACCTTATGACTTTCATTTGAAAATGTCATTTGAAATCTAATGTTTATAGTCTGGTTCAGGCAAGAGTTTTGGTCAAGCGAATTCCCCTGTTCATGTGTTTTTTTTTTGTTGTTGTGTTTGTGTGTGTGTGTGTGTGTGTGTGTTTTATATATTCACCCATTCACCCATGATGTTAAGGCTTAAAGTTGCACATAATTAACAGTGTGCCCACTTGATTGACAGGTACATGCTGTTAAGGATATTTAGATTAGACGGGAGGTGGGTGAAGCAGTACATCCTACATGGCGGTGGCCAGCCGCTGTCTGCTTCATAACAGTGCTTTAGAAACCTACAGGTGACCTCACTCAGGCTCTTCACATTTTTATACTGTCATGGGATGACAGTATATCTATCTATCTATGGTCATGAGCTTTGGGTGAAGACTAAAAGAATGAGATCGCAGAGTCAACCATTGCTGATGGTCGATGGCATTAAAGAGCCCCATAAGTGCTTAGGTGGCAGGTTGGCAGGTGGCTGGATAAGTCTGTGGCTGAACATACTCCTAAGCCACTTCAGTACTGCATGGAGAGGATGAGAGGGGTAATCCATAACAGCTAGTATTTCTGGTGACAAGCAAAGGTCGCAATGTTTAATGGATAGTTGACTATTATCACACTTGTGCCTTTTTTATTTTGTAGGCAAAATCAGAACAGAGGAAGTGATTCGATGGGCAATTGTTGCTGCAATGACAGAGATCTATAACGGCACCAGGTGCAGTCAGATGCTGACTAATGAATACACTGAACAAATGAGAACCTGTAGGTTATTATTGAAAATCTGTAGCACTGCAGCTACAGCTGTTCAGACATGTTTCAGCTTATCAGTTTGTCTGAGCACTCTGACCACAGACTGAGAATGTGACTAAAGTATATTGGAACAGGCCCACTGTGGGATGTGTTTCTATGACAGGGAAGCTAAATGCATGCTTGACATAATCAGGACAGAAGAAAAATCCATACTGCATTACCACCACATCAGTGAGCTGATCAGTGCTTGCATTGGCTCAGATGTTTCCCTCCCCAGGGCCAGGGTGGGCACTGTACTCCAAGACCTGAAAAAACAGACTATAACACCATGGCCAACTGGAAACCCTTGTTTTTAGTTGATCACAAAAGAAAAACTAGGAGAGTTCTCACACTTTTTAATATTGCCACACAGACGTTTCTGGCCTTTTCCAGCATATATTCTGGCATTTTCACAATTAATATGCACAGGTGGCATTAATTATAGGTAATCACATCTGGTAAAGCAAGAACATTCCAATTGGCGGAACCACAACCATTCCAGACCCAGAGTCACATGATGTATACATGAAAACGTTCTGTCTTAGAACGTCATGTAGATTTGAATTCATGTATTAGGTAAAATGTATTCAATGTAAATGTGTTTTTGATTGTGTTTTTGATATATATATTGTACATATAGGCCACACTTGAATATAAACCGCAGGTTTTCATGTTGTAATATGAGATATTTACACAGAAAGTCGGTACACAAAAGATTTTTTTTTTTTAGTTTTAATTTAAGACATGCTTTTCAAACTGTTCCTGAAAATCAGCAGCACGGCACCAATACGGCGTCAAGATGCCGTCAACACGGCATCAACACGGCATCAAAACGTCATCAACACGGCACCAACACGCCATCAACACGCCGTCAACATGGGATGCCAAGATTACATGCAGTAACTCTATTTCCTTCTTTGACAGCCAGTCAATTGCCTTTAACTTAAAAGCTGCATCATATGCATTTCTTCATGTTTTCCATGATGAGGGTGTGTGCATGATGTGCAAAATGACAGTTCAAAACTACCAGAGTCTTATAGTCTTCCGACCACTCAAAGCGCTTTTACAGTACAAATGATAAAGAGAGGTCTTGTGCAGAACAACTGGTCAAGCCTGCAGTAGTCAGTGAGATGAGAAAGTGTCCATTAAATATATGCTCATAATTAATCACTGAATATGTTGGCAGTATTCTCTTGTCTTGTGTGTGTTTACTGAGAATTATCTGCCAAAACAACATCCCATTTATTATATCACTAAATAAAAAAAATAAAAAAAACTTGTTGCTACTGTTCACTGTCATGTGCAGCTAAAATATTGTAGTTTGGCTGCAGTAATCTTTAGCTAGAAAAAAATCTAAAGAAATTTTGAGTGTGCCTGACTCTGGCCCTGTCGCCCCCATGCATTAAATAGCTGTCAGCGTGCTGTCAGAGTTTTGCAAAGTCTTTTATTCTGAAGGGACTCTTATTTTGAAAGACTTTTCTCTTGTCTGTGTGTGTGTGTGTGTGTGTGCTTGTCTTGTCTGTGTGTGTTTGTGTATGCATGTGTGTGTGTGTTTGTCTTGTTAAGCAGCTAGCGGGCTAGCGAGGTAGCTAGCTTTGTTGATGAATTTTGCGGTCTATGGATTAACTTAAAAGGGAACTAACCTGACGTACATCATACCTTAACTCTTTAAACTAACACCAACCTGCTCAGAGTTTATTAGCGTTACGTCATAGGCTCCATGTGTACAGACCAGACTGCTGCAGTACTTTGGAAACATAACGTTACACTACACACTATACACTATACATACACAGAAGTGTCAGGATGCTACAGTAATGCTGCTGATGATGTCATGCTTTTGTGTACATAAACAAAGATATACTCATACACCTTCTCTGTCTTCTACTTTCAGAGTCCACTCACAGCCATGGACCACTCAGCTGTTAAGGACAACCACTGGAAATCCTTGGAAACGTTTTACTTGTACATTTAAGATTAAATTATTGGATTTTGAATAAAGTGCTTGAAACTGCTTGAAATTGTAATGTATTACTTTCATGGTATTTAGCTTGGTCAGTGACACAATTAGAAACATTTAATCTAATTTCTCCTTATATAGAAGGCTCTCACTGAATAGAATTATAGTCATTTATAGCAAAATAGCATCTGATTTGATGAAGTAAAATAATCAGTTTGTACACAGACACTGAAACATTGATGCATGTTCTAAAATCACATTCAAGCTATTTCCAAACATTTTAAAAGTGCAATAAGCTTCTGACTGAAGTCAAATTTGTCTTCATTTAATCAGAAGGATGTAAATGTACCTTAAATGCTTGTAAAGTGCTTCAATATTTCAGAAAGTGTTGTCAAAAATATTTGACTATGCTTTAAATTTCTTACAATGAGGCTACTTTAATTGTTTGTTAATAGTAACACTAACACTTTAGATTAAGTGTAATGAACATCTTGACTAACACTATCTAGGAAAAGTGGAGCTGAGACTTTGTCAATCTAAGTGAAATCCACCTCTGAGGTGCGATCCAAATGATCCTGAAATTTTGGTATCAAGTTGATCCAGATATGTGCCTTAACTTTTGAAATACCCAAATCCAGACTTATATCTGGATTCAAGGGAGGATTGGATTACCAGATCAGGATTCTGATCTTCAGGATCAGGATTCTCTGGATCTGTGTTGAAGTACCCAGTTTTCAGATCAAATCTAGATGTAACAGAATCCGACCTGGATAATCCTGTCAGATCACTTTTGAAATACTGGGCCCTGATTAGTGGAAAACCTGCTGTACCTCTGAGCCACAGCCCCCGCCCATTAAGCAAAATATGACAAATAAAACATGCTTTTGGAAATGTCTGGCACTAATGGAAGGTGGAAGTTACTTGAACATGAAGATTACAACACAATTTTCTGGCGAGGTCTTTAAAAAACAAACACTAAGGCAAACAAGTTGGATATTTAAAAGGCCTGCCTTTCCTGTGGCTTGGAGGATGAGAGAAACCCCATTGTTAATGTCATCTCTGCTCATCACAACACTAACTGCCTCATGTTGACGCCCATTACATAATTGGGATGCACCTCCCTGGCAATTTTTGGAGCCGTTTGCCCAAACACTGCCCTGAGTGTTGACTTAGAATATATCAAAGGCTGTGTGCTGGCAGCCTCAGTGCCCTCTAATTATAGAAAGTCAGACAAAAACAGCTTTGACAGAGGTCAGGTAATCTCTGAGACACTTGAGAGACCAGGGCTGTGCTGTCTTACTTAGCTGTCACTGGATGATTTTGGTGTGAGAGAGTTTCTATGCTCACCAGTCAGCCCAGGGCTCTGCGTTGTTAGTACTACCATTAGTGTTGGTGTATATCCAGTGTGAAACAAACTGCATGGAAGCATGCACTGCATTACTCGCTCAAATAGGCATTATCTCATAGATCATCACAGGTTTACATCAAAACATGAGGCTCATGCAGGGTTTTGTAGGGAGATTACAGCGTTTACTCAGAAAAACCTCAGAGGATTTGACGCTGCTGGGTGCGAATGAAGAAAAGTTCTGCTGAAGTTTTTCAAAGCACGGCAGCAAAGTACTGAAGATGGTTTAACTGTTGCCTACCAGCAGCACATTTACTTGGTAAAAGGCTTCAGTAGTTCATTATTCATTTCCATTGACTGGCTACTTTTGAATGCAGTTGTGAAGAAACAAGTCTATACAGTGCAGCTATCAAGCAACATTTACAGCTGGAAGACAAGGATGTTTAACCTATTACATGTTCTGCATCCATTTAACCATATTTTCAGGATATTCAGTCTTTACAATACATACTATTACTACTACTACATACTTTAACCTTTGTTTTTCTAAATGTATTTTATATTAGTGGTGGTTTGTCTGATCTATCTTGATGTTATAGTTTACTATAACTTATACTATACTAACTATACTATAGCCTATTACTTGACACTTGACAAGTAAACTGCAGCTAGGTTTTGGAACATTCCTGCGGGTACCATTCATGGAACTTTGATCTGCTGATATTTTAACTGGAGCCTGTATACCTGTAAAGACACCTGCACCACATTCTTATCAGCTTCTGTACTTTGAGCTTAGTGCTAATCAGACCATATGGGCTAGCAACAACCAATACAGTGTACATGATATACATTATACCTGCTAATCATTAACATGCTAGCATTATGATTGCAAGAACGTTAGCATGCTGAAATGAGCATTCAGCTCAAATAGCTGCTGCATGGCTTTTAGACTCTTACCCTGAAACTCCACCAGGCATGTCTCTGTTACGTCGCGGCCGCCGTCAAAAATAGAACAGCCGCATAATCAACGCGGAGGCCCACTTCTGGGACGCTTCTGAACTGGGCTGCAGCGGAGCTGGTGGGGTTTGAAACATTAACTAGAATGGCCGTGTATTGCTGCTGTGACCATGGTGCACAAGCAAGGTGGCACCCAGTGAAATTTTGGGGTTACTCTTATTTTTAGGCATTTGATATATAATGAGTATATGAACATAATGTGTGTGTGTGTATACACACATATATTTCATTAGTGTATCGTCAGCTGAAAAATATTCATCCAGAACAGACAAATTAAACACTGGTTCAAGATAGGGCCTTTTACATTCGTTTGTCCTTCATGCTAGGAAGTTAGTTGACACCATTTGATGCCTCTTAGTTCTACACACTGGTCCTTTAAGTCCCACCAGCTACTTAATTATACTAATTTTTGACTAACAAGTTGCCATTCACAATGTGGCTACATTTTACAACAGCTAGGCTCTCCTTCAAAACAATGAGTATGACGACAAAGAAGCATGCCTATCCGTCTGTATCAGTCCCAGCTGAGTCACTTCAGTGTTTGACAAATCTCAATTGGAATCTCGCATACGTGGCGTCATGTTAGTGGAGAATTCTTTTATTTTACATTGGAGGCGTTCTGGAATTGTCTGAGGTTTGTCTCTATATAGTCTGTGTACTTTGGTTCCATCCTGATAATGTGATCAGCATATCATCTCTCTTTCAGTCCAGCAGTCCTCACTTGCATACAAGCTGGACACAGCCTGCTCTGCACTCCCCGTTCTCCACCCACAGGCCTCCAGACACACCTGCCTGTACTCTTCTACTTAGTGTTATGTTATGTTATGTTATGTTATGTTATGTTATGTTATGTTATGTTATGTTATGTTATGTTATGTTATGTGTCAATTATTTGTCTATGTTTTACCAGTATAGTTTTGTTGATATTTGTTAACCACTCAAGATGACACAATGCTAAGAATGAATGTTATAAAAACTGATTTGACCTGTGGCCTGAATGACGAGTGGAGATAGGGAAAACTTATTTTTAAGCATTGGAAAAAACAAGCTGAGTGGCTCGTACTGCAGCACAGCCAGAAAGCCTATCTACTGTTTTGTACTCTCGGTGTGCTTCCTCAAAGTCATCGCAATGTGATTATCAGTAAGACCTCCTCAGGTAGGCTCAGAGAATTGCCTCATAAGGAATTAATATGAGACCATGCAGCTCCACTGTCACTCTAATGGATGACCACTGAACGTATCAGCATGCATTAGTGAAGCCATGCCAACACCAAGCACTGACACAACTTTTATATAAAGCACTACTATAGACGTAGCTTATATGAATATACATAGATTGGGTGTGGCTCGGAGCGGGTCATCTGCTAATCAGATGATCGGTACGATCCCCGGCTCCTCCAGTCTGCATGTCCTTGGAAAAGATACTGAACCCCAAATTGCTCCAGAAGACATGCGATATGTAGTGTTAAAGTACTTTGAGTGGTCAGAAGACTAGAAAGATGTTATATTAGGGCAGTCCATTTACCACAGTGGAACATTTAGCTGCTAAAGAGACTGATTTTTCCTCAGGTGTTGGTGGAGACCAGATCAAGGCTGGAAGGAGAGTGAATATTAGATTGCATTGCACAACGTTAATATTGCTCTCTGGCTGCTGGGTGTGTTGATAGGCAGCTGTTTGCTAACATGCCATATGCTGATGTTTAGCGTGCTGTCCACATGTGGCTAAACTAAATGAATGAATGCAGATTTGAAGTTTTTGTAAGGAGTCACCAGTTTCATGAGACTCACTGTATTGATGAGTCAGCATTTAATCATGAAACAGCATTTCTAATTTCATCCAGATAGATTAATCTCAAACAGAAGTTCAGATTACGTTAGAATATTTCCCCTTTAAAAACTGAACTGGTTCATTCATGTAAAATCATAAAAAAAAAAACTTGTAAAAGTAACAGTGTGAAATACAAAATGACTCAAATTGAGTCTGAGAGCAAGCTGGACTCACATATTTTCTTTCTTCTTTAATCCTGCAGCAAACAGAAGGAAACATCTTAAAGGGTTTGTGCTGCATTCAAGTTCAACATGCTTTCACAGCCAGCAGAAAAGACACCAGACTAAATGACTTGTTCTGCAGGGCACTTTTTACACCAAAGCACACATTTATAAGAGTTCTGTATGCATGAAATGAGAAATGGTGGAGGACTAATGGAAACGGCTGTGTGGAGGAGCATCCCTGCTCCTGCTGAGCTCCAGTTAGAATAGACCAATCCATCAGCACAGCCTGCTCCAGGAGAACGGAGCAAGGCCACACCTTCACATCTACTCTTTCACCTGCTGACTTCTTTATGTGTTTACATCAAATGTACTTAACCTGCTTTTTCATTCATTTTCATTTCATTTGACATGACGATCTTTTATCTATTTTATTTCTTCTTAGTTTTGTGCAGGTGAGACCTAGTGTAAAACAAGATGTGTTTCAAAGGGTTCATCCTTAAATTAATAATAATAAAAAGAAAAAGAATATCTGTGGTCTAATACCTGCCATACTATCCACTGCTAGACATAAACCTCACTTCAGCAGGCTCACAGCAACACAAGTGCTTGCAGACAGAGAATATATCAAAGCCAGAGTTCAATTTGTTTCTCACTTAATTCTTCATTGCTGACAGTCTCATGGGAAGAAACAGCAGCTTCACCACTTCATTGCTTTTACAACTGAACTGAATCTGAAACCTCAGATGATTACTAGATGGATTCAGGGTCTTTTTTTACCTTCTTTGACATTTCTTTAAGAACTGGAAGTTTTCCTCACATGAGCCAAAAAGCAGGCAGAGTGAATGTTGGGCAGAGGTCAGTAGAAAAACCCTGAGATGGCTCACGCTGTCACCAGAGTAGGCCATGCAGTCAGTGTTCAAACTCCCACTAAAACCACGTATTGACCATGAACAAACCTTCTGAGATCACAGAGAACAAACCCACAGGCTTTGTGCAGCATTCCATATTAGAAAGCACAAATGCTATTGCTGCTATTTCACCGGCTTCGCAAGAAATTACATCACGTCACTTTTAAACCACTGACAAGGTCATCAGCAGAACAATGTTTGGATGGTACACACTGCTGGTACCTGTGTAATCCTGACCATACAATCAAAGCAGAAGTTTAGTTTACAAAGAAAGATTTAGACAATGATGAGATTCAGATTCAGGAAAGAGTAAATACAGTATTAGAATTCTGGAGGCCATTCAGCTATTGTACAATGTCTCCCCACTAAGCCTGAGGACTTTTCACTCCATTGCTTTTCTTTTTGACAGCATCTCTCATTATCTCATTCCTATTCCCCAGAGCTGCGGAGGCTTTCGCTCTTCTTTCCATCACTGGATTTCAAGATCATTTCTCATGAAAGTTGAACTGATGAAAACAATGTGTGGGCACTGAAATCAAAAATTGGTTTTCTTCTTCTGCACTATGTGAAATCCTGACTGTCACAAACCAATCAAAGCTCATAAAATAGAATAATTGATGAAATTTTTGAGAGGTAGGAGTTAGCCACTTCAGTCACTTTTTCACTTCTACTTTACAAAAAAATAAATCATAAATTTCACTTTTACTCGAGTGCATTTTGGAAGTACAATCGGTAACATTCACTCTTGACCTTGATCATGATTCAGTTCCCCGCACCTCCATGCTCAGATCACTAATCAGACAGATAGTGAACTGATATACAAACATTTTTTACTAATTGAATCATCTTACACACAGATGTCACAGAGGGTTCCTTCATTATCTAAATCCTCTGACACAGCAGGATGTGAAGGTAATTGACCTCATGTGCTTTTCCTGCACACTCATGAGCTGTTTCACACAGATTTCTGGTTTATGTAGGGAAATTTTGTGTAAAGCAGCATCTTTTTTTTGTTTTTTAATTGAAGCAAATGTCCACCTGTCGAGTCAGCAGGGTCATCTCGGGGAGCTCTCAATATGTAGGCAACTTTTTCTCAAAGTATCTATACTACATGGTGTTGTGCACACACAATTACTTAAAATAAATCTTATAAATAGCCTGATATTAATACATTCATTATTATTCCTTTATTCATGTTCACATTCATTTAGATAGCATGAGAGTGTATTTTTTAGGTTCCACTCAGTACAGAACAGAAGAACATTCTGAAACTATTATAATATAACCACATATAACCACTGCAACCATTACACACTGTCCTTACTGACACATCCTCCTCCAAACCACTATCAGCTTCCTCATCGTGGAAGATCTGATCAACGGCCTGTTTCTGCCATAACCTCTGTACCTCTGTGACTGAAAGGGCAGCTCAGGTACACACACACACACACACACACACACACACAGACACACACACATTCTATTTTTAGATGTTGTTACATTGCAGGTGCAAGTGTCTGTATCGAGGCACCCTCTGACCTCTGTACGACCTTTGTTTACCATATATGACCTATGCTGTTTAACTATTGCACTGTTTCAAGGCTAACCCTTCAAAGAGCAGCAGGTCTGTCCCTGCGGGAATCTGGCCACCTGTGGTGGGAACACAGACTGTTTCAAGCCCCCCCCCCCACCCGAACTCTGTCAACACTGTCCCATACAAAATACACACAGACATAGAATATACAGTTTGACTGTTTCAAGGTTCCCCACAACAACCACACACACTGAAGGGTCTAAAATCCGTCTCAATAGATCCGGGTCAAATTTGATAGTCTCAATGTACAACAATTTGTAGCACATGTACAAAAGTATACATTTTTCAATATTTTAATTTTTGCATATTTGGGTCACTTTAGTAAAAGTCAACAAATTTCAGGTTAAAAGAATGACATGTAGGGTGCTTTTACTGCTGTCCAATGTCAAAACGGGTCAATTTGGACCTAAACAGTATGTAAGGGTTAAATATATTTTCTAAAATATCTTCATGTATATGTACACACTGATAGAAATCTCATTAAATTCAGCATCATACATATTTCAATACTGTGTATGTGAGGGTCAGTGGATTAACAGATACTAAAATAACTATATATAGCTATATATTCATATCTAGGGTATTATATACTGCTTTGCCTTCCAAAGCAAAAAGAGAAATATCCCCAGATCCAGCTTTGAGTCTCTTGCAGGCTCATTAAGTGTCAGCATCATGTTTTGAAAAGTGACCTATGAAGATGGGGAGTTTTAAAAAATATATTTTCTTTACTGTGATTTTACTTTCCACACTCCACCACCACTTACATCAGTCCATATGTAATTGTGTTCTTTCAGCAAAGCTCCAAAATGTGTTAATGACCACTGTTTTCTAACTGAACGTTTAAGGTGCATTACATCGACTGTGTTTATGCACAGCAGCTGTAATGCACAGAATTATCATAGCATGCAACAAAACAATTTCACTGCACCACTGAAGGCGAGACCCGATGTTAAACATAAATTTTGTTGTTTGGAATTTGTGCCCCGCAGGGCTGGAAGTGCATGTGGTGGGGAAGAGGGAGGTGGTATATTGAAATTAAAAATCCTGCCTGGGATTATGAGTTGAGTCATGCTGAAACTGTGAAAGAATTAAATCAAAGTGTGAGCGGGATTTGCATCTCATGCTCTTTTTCATTTGACACGCCTCATGGGCTAACCGCCTCGCTGTCACAAAGATTGTGGACTGTTTCAAACTCGTTTAATCATCATTCACCTATCTTTGTCTTTCCCTCTCCCTCTCTCTGCTCGCCAGTGCTGCTTTTCAAAGGGCGGACTAACAACTGATCTCTCAGGACTACTTCCATTAATAATGCCTCCTTCGCTCCACTGTTTTCCAGTGAGACAGCCTCATAATTAAACTGTGTAAATGCCGCTGCATTAGAGTGAACTAAATAAAAAGGACTAAGCATCTTAGTGGTGAAGTTTTTGCTTACACAAGAAGCTCTGGGATACTTTTCTTTGTGCCAACATGTTTGGAAGCATTTTAATTACCTTCTTCCTGTGTGTGTGTGTGTGAGTGTGTGTGTGCGCGTATGCACATGGCATGGAGGACATTACGTTTGTTTTCTTCCATCTTTGTTCAGAAGGTCTTTTATAAAGAGGCAAAGTAGCTTTACTGTTGATTTTATTGCCCACACTAGAGGCTCATTGGAACAACACTTTTCAGCCTCTTCAGTTCTCAGCAGGCACCGTGATGATTAAGTCTCATTTCACTACTCTAGATTATTTTCTGTCAGCACTAGAAATGGCTAATATTTCCATCCCATTAACTCTAAAGCCCATGAAAATGACAGGAGATGATGGATGGGTGCAGTGTGAGCATCGCTCTTGCAGACGCAGACGAGAGCATCTACTGTATAAACTCTCTGACTGACCTGCTGAAACTATTAGGCGACCTTGCTGGGCTAATGATGCATGAGAAGTAATTAAGAAGATATCAAGGAAATTAGTTTCTTTCTTTATCTGACAAACATGTTAAACTCATGTCAGACTACAGCAGGGAGCGAGCAGAGCTGCAACAAAACTATTAGCACTGCGACTCTGCCCTACAGGAAGTGTCAGTGTCCTGAGTGAGTTTACATTTATTAAAAACATCTCATATTATTGAATTATATATAGAATATGCTGGTGTGTGTACACTGGCTCAGTGTGTCAGCACATGTGCTTGCAAATGAGCTGAGTGCATTTGTACACAGATAAGTCAAGTCAAGTCATTTGTCAAGGTAATCATGAGACTTCAAAATAAAATATTGGTTGAAAGGTTGAAAATGACCATTTTCAACTGATATTGTGAGAATAACATGTTTTAGTTTGTATGTGCACAATGCAATGCCTTCCAGTCCAACAGCAGGATTGATTTTACCTTTCCAGTGTTGATCAAAGACTCTCATTCATCATCATTTCTTCTTGAATCAAGCTGAACTTAACATGCTTCAGCATGGCTGAGAGTGAGTTTGATTCACAACACAGGGCCCCTTTGTGAGGGTGGATATAGCCAAGGCCGCCAAAGCTTAGTGCTTGTGAATACATGTACAATGTTCTCTGTGTCTGTTTGGAGTGATATAATCTGAACCAGAAGGCAACTGCTCATACTCTGTGTACTGAGCTCACCCTCACTAATCCTCTCCTTCAAAAATCAATATTTGTAAAGGTCAAACAGAGCAGGCATGGGAAATGCAGATTAGCTTGTCAATAGCTGATGCACTCTCCTACACATGCTACAGTTAGGGATGAGCGGATGAAACCTTGTGAGTGGTGGGGGGCGTAGCCGCTCAGGGTTCATAAAATGTTGAAGGCCATCTAAGGTCACCTCGATAAAAAATGAAAAACTGAGCTCTATTTATCCGTTTGTCAGAAACTGACAGCAGACCTCAACTTCTTCTATAGTGTGGGCTGGCTTGTATGCAAATCCACTTGTCTTTTGTTAGTCTGCAAAATGTTTTAAGAACTATTGCAGGGATTCCTATAATATTTAAGAGACATTCATGTCCCCCTCCCTCCTCACAATTAATTCTAATCATTTTAGTGATTCCTCTCTTTCCTTAACTCCTGTCATCCTCAGCTGTACTTTGGGTTTTATGCTAACAAACACCTGAAATAGTGAACATGGAAAACATGCTCACCATTAGCATGTTAGTATGTTGTAGTGTGAATTATGTTTTGTATTCAGACCAAATAAGGAATTGCAACGAATCACTGCAGGGTAATGCAGCCGGCTGTGAGTTGGTGATGATATGGAGGTGTTTGTGGTGTTTATTGTGTTTTATTTCTATACTCACTCAAATGGAAAAACCTGGATTTTTTGCTACAGCACAAAATCTGGTCTGAATCGGGCTATAGCCCAGCTGCTAGCATGAATGTAAAGTCTTAGCCTTGTTGTAGGTTTGGCCATCAGTACTATCCGTTATATTATTATTGCACACATCATCATGATCTCTGAACTGGGTGGCTTACAAAAATATGGAAGACGGAAGAACAGTCAATAGTTCAGACCCACAGACTTCGAATTTGTTTGGAGGGAAACAAAAATGTAATAATGCTTCAACACCTACAGTATGTGATCTGTACAACATTTAAAGGTAGAGTCAGTCATTATGGAGAAAGATAGTCAATTACTGAGTCTCACTGCCATGATATTATGGAGGATGAATAAAATCCTTAACAATACAAAGGTGACTTTGGTTCTCAGGTGCAGATCTCCCATGAAAGCAGAAATAATCTTTCTGATTGACTTCAACAGCCTTTCTGCATGCAGAGGCAGGAGCACTACGCTAAAGAGGGTTTGGGAAATATTTCACTTAGAGCTCTGATATTTCCAGCAATTTTGACTGAATGCAAACAGCCTTTTATATCTGTGCAAAGGCTGCACACACAGCTGTGCTTGCTTTTAGACTTCAATCTAATATAATAATATGCATCTGCTCTCTGATGTCATGGAGGTCTTTCCTAAAAAAAATAATCAAATGGTCAGCTTGGACTGAAGAAAAGAACAGTAATTCATAGAATCTAAGAAAAAAATAAGTTCACAGGAAAGCAAACGATTACAAATGAGATTGACTGTATCTAAAGCAGAAGGTACATCCCAATTCCCTTATTTTCATTGTCACTCCTAGGTCTTCACATGACCATGACCTTCATGATTGAGCAAAAGCATCATGAAGAACAATCTAATGGTCCCATTTCAGCCTTGAGGACTGAGCCTTGAGGAGCCTGCGTACCTGTTCTTTCAGACAAAAGTACCATCTCTTTGGAAATATGTTCATGATTTCAACATGACTGCAGTTCATAGTGAAGTAGACTTATTATAATATAAACTTATTAAACGATCTTAGTGCACATATTGAACCTGGAACTAACTAGGCCTATAGATTATTGCCTATAAAATAACATTACACATTACAAATTCTTATTGGCTCTCTCTGCAGTTTTTCCTGAGTAATTTCAAGTGAAAACATTTCCTACAGGCAAACAACAGCCAAAAGTCATTTACATCAAAGAAAAATCAAATGTCCTGTAGTAGCAAGAGAAAAAAATGCAAAAATGCAACTGTATTAAAAACTGAAAATTTGTCAAAGCACCGTTTGCTGCTCTGTACAACAGCGTCACTTTGTGATTTGGCTTTAGTGAACACGGCCTGCTGTGACACCGGACTTCTTAACTCTTCTACCTTCTGTAGCCTGTGTCATGTCCAGATGCTTGTATCTGTCGTGGTGCTTCGTTTGGTGTCTTCTTAGATTGTATTCTTTAATTACAGCCACACTGTCTCCGCACAGAAGACACACAACTTTGCCCTTTACATCCGCAAACATATACACAGCCTGCCACCTCGTCTTGAAAACCTGTTTTAAGTCCACCTTTCGTTTAGCCATTTTTAGGGAGAGGGGTAGTTGAAAGTTGACACAAGTGGTGTGTAATACCATAAGACTGCAGATGAACGAGTGAAGCGCGCGTTTTCGGGCCTGTGATTGACATGCAGATGCACAGACAGTGCATTGTGGGATGTGTAGTATTAGGGTGTTGTGTGTGATATACCAGCAGGCCAGCTCTGATAGTAAGCAGATTTTATCATGTGGGCCAAAGAGAATTCATTCACAGGCCAGATGTGGCCCACGGGCCTTGGGCCTTTGACACTAGTGATCTAATGGTTAACGTTGTTAAACTAGTTACTCAGATATCCTCAGGTTTAACAGTCTGCTGACTCTCGACCACTTTAAATCACAGAATTTTTGTTGACAAATTAGTTCAAAATGAAAGTCTGGGTGGTGTTTAGCTCAGTTGGTAGAGCAGTCGCCCCATGTGCAGAGGCTCAGTCTTTGCCACGGTAACCCAGGGTTCGAATCCGACCTGTGGCTCTTTGCCACATGTTCTTCCCCATCTCTCTCTCCCCACATTCCTGTCACTCTTCAGCTGTCTCTGTCAGAAATAAAGTTTTAAAAAAAAAAAGTGAATAGTAAATGTTCAGCACCACCCACCTACATTTAACTGAGTGAGGTACTGTTTCACCCTGAGCCTCACACTCCATTGTTTATTTGACTGAAGCATCAAATCTTGTTTGTACAAGTCACCCATGTGGATTTATTATCCTTAGTCTGTCACTTCAAGGTCCAATATGTAGGATTTAGTGGTATCTGATGATGAATATGCAGATTGCAAATGAATACCTCTCAGGTTACCCTTTTTTCCCCAGCGTGGAGATAAAAATATGGTTCATGTGAAACTGGAGGAAAATGTAAAAGGCCTTGTCTAGAGCCAGTGTTTAGTTTGTCCATTCTGGAGGATTCTATAAAAAAGTAACAAAAACAAAATTAGTAGCTACGCTCATCTGATCCCGAGGAGGAATTCTGAATTCTGATCACTCAGGTGTAGATGTCCGAAACTCGCAGCTCTTATTGTTCACTCGCCCTCAGTTGTTGAATTCTGAATGAATTCAGAAGGATCCAGATTAAGACTGCCACCGAAAAATTCTGAATTCTTAATCTGACAGCAAACATGATTTTCACTTTTGAGTTCTGACCTGCCCACTTCATGTTCAGCAGGTACACATCTCAGTGTACATTCCAGCCCAATGACAAGCAGGCATGATGGGATGATAATCAGAAACAACATGTAAATGTTGGGAACTGGTGAAAGTGAGGATTATACAGTCATGCAGGGTTTATTAAGCCTGCATCGTTCCAGACATCCTCCACACCAAACTCACCCAGCTCACTGTGCCCACCTCCACCTGTAAGTGGATTACAAACTTCCTGACTGACAGGAAGCAGCAGGTGAGGCTGGTGAGCATCACATCCAGCACCTGGACAATCAGCACTGGTGCATTCCAGGGATATGTGCTCTCCCCACTGCTCTACTCCCTTTACACCAGGGGTCCCCAAACTTTTTTCGGTGGGGGCCACATCAACTTTCCTTTCTGTGATGAGGGGCCAGGGTCAGTCTAATAGGAAATGATATGGACCAAAGTGACAACCAGTATTATTGTGAAGATTATAATGATCATTTGTTGCAGGTGCCCTTCGCTTGGCCTTGGCATCGGCAAATGTTAAATTCTTTGAGCACCGCCACTTTATCTTTGCAGATTAGACAAACTTTTTTTTTTCTTTTTACCTTTTCCTTGCACTGTCTCTCTCTATTGTCCCTCCCCACCAAGACCACAGACTCCTTTGATTGGCTAGAATACGTCATACTGTAGGAACCGTCCACTGATTGGTTGAAAAAGAAAGTATTCTGCCTAGTAACGTTTTTCCATTTGTCGTCTGCATATGGAGTCTGCCGAACGTCTATTTTTTTGATTGGTCTTTTACCTGGTGGCATAGGACAACAAGGAAGTGTCGCACAGACATGAACCACACATCTCCGTTCTCAGCGGAATCTCAGGGACACAGTGCAAAAGCCACATCTCACTATCGTAAACCGTTTCAGGGATATTCACAGATATGTAAAACTTAAGATTTTTAGACAGATCTGCCCAGTCTGTTCCCAGAAGGTTAAAAACTCTATGCTCTAAATCTAGTTTCCGTTTCCTCAACAGTTTCGACATTTTGTTTTCTGGCTTTCTTCCGTTAGCTCGCCTCGCCCGCGCACACTTCACGCTTGATCACAAGCAAAGTCATGTCGGAATATACCATTGTGTGAGGGGGTGAAAATTAGCTACTACTGTAAATAGTTCATAAATAAGGTAAATTTTAATTAGAATGCCAACCATAATCATTAAGTACAGCTATTTTATAATAGGAAAATGCAATTTAAAAAATAGGCCATGTTTAGAGGGATTGTTTGGGATAGTTAAGTGGGCCGCTCTAATTGTTTAGGCAGGCCGGATGTGGCCTGGGGGCCGTAGTTTGGGGACCCCTGCTTTACACCAACGACTGCACCTCAAGAGGCCGTCAGTTAAACTCCTCAGGTTTGCAGATGACACAATGGTCATCGGCCTCATCCAGGACGGTGACGAGTCTGCATACAGACAGGGGGTTGAACGGTTGGTCTGCAGGTGCGGTCAGAACAACCTGGAGCTGAACATGCTCAAAACTGTGGAGATGACAGTGCACTTTAGGAGAACACCCCTCCCAACCCTGCCGCCCATCACCATCACCAACAACAGTGTGACTGCTGTTGAAACCTTCAGGTTTCTGGGCTCACAATCTCCTGGGACCTGAAGTGGGAGTTCAACACAGTCACAGTCATCAAAAAGTCACAGCAGAGGCTGTACTTTCTGCACCAGCTCAGGAAGCTCAGCCTGCAGAAGGAGCTATTGATCCAGTTTTACATCGCCATTGTTCAGTCTGTTCTCTGTTCATTCATCACTATTTGGTTTGGATCAGCCACCAAACAGGACAGGAACAGACTCCAACGGACAGTCAGGACTGCAGAGAGAATCGTCGGTGTCAGCCTGCCCTCCACCCATGACTTATATGTGTCCAGAGTCAGGAAACATTTCTGCCCAACCTGTTCAAACTTCTCCCCTTTGGGAGGCGCTACAGGAGACTGTATGCCAAAACAACCACACATAAGAACATTTTTTTCCCTCAGGCTGTGTCTGTGATAAACAGCTAAAACTGGACTCACAGTGAAAACAACATTACTCTGCATATCTGTCACATTATCCTGTAAATCTTTGCAATACTTGCTCATTATAATTTATTTATTTATCCACTGTTTACATTTTAGTCTGTTGTACATAGATATGTATATACTGTCATATCCGCCTACCTCATGTAGTTGTTCACCCAGTCTATAAATGTCTAGATAAATAGATAGATACACATGTATATATCTATATCTATATTATACATAGATATATATCATATTATATGTATACCTGTATGTACAATTGAGAGCAAAGTGAACCTGAGTCAAATTCCTTGTGTGTTTGTACACACACCTGGCCAATAAAGCAATTCTGATTCTAATTCTATGGTCTCCTCCACACATCTAAGGTTTGATACATATCCAACAGCCTGACTGCTGAAAACAAAAGAGCCAGGACAAAGGGTGAAACAGTGGGTGTGACACCAGGGGAGAGAAAGTAGGAGGCAGCATGTAGCAGAATGTAGTAGTAGCATGTAGTCCTGTAGTAACAGGACGGTTAACAGTAACAGTAATGCTGTGCATTTTAGTCTCTGGTTTACTTTTATTGTAACCTTGTTTTCATATGCTGTGAGCAACATGTCAGTGGACAGTCCACAGTGTCACCTTATCTGCTCCACTTTGCACAACACTCTGCTGGGACCACGGGGAGTCCACATATGAATTTCATTCATTGTGTGAATTGAATCAGCTTTTATTGTGAAATACTATAGGTCACAGTTCACACCCCAGGTCACTTCCTGTTACAGTAACCTGACCCCCTGACTTGGTTAACAAAACCACAGGTCACCCGTTGTTCTCCTGAATGGTTGTTTGTTTCAGTGCTGTGATGAACTGCTCCAGGGTGTACCCCACCACTTGCCCAGTGTCAGCTGGGATTGGCTCCAGCCCCACTGTGACCCTGATGAGGATAAACTGTTGGACGGAACCTACCTGGACAACCTGAAAACATACTTAGCAGTAAATCTGATCCTGATTATATTATATTACACATATAATGCAGTGCTCAGCAACATTCTTGAGATTCTGAGTGATTTTGTGCCACCCAACAAGTTGCAGACTGCTGCCAACTGAATACTGATCGCCTCACATCCCCCTTTTCTAAGTATGCAGAAGAAACTACAGTGGCTGCAAAAAACAAACAAACAAACAAACAAACCGACCTTTAATGGGACTGCAACATGAGCAAACCCCACAATGGTCACCACATTTCAGTTCAAATGTGCCTAAATACTGATTGGGGTACAGAAGTATGTGACATCTTTTTACTTCAAACCAGGAAGGAGTTCACAAGGAAAGATCACTGACAGTACACGGAATGGACAGTGTGAGCATGTCATCAGTAGAATTTGGAAGAGCAGTTTTCAAGATCAAAATCTGTGTTGGCAGTCCTGCATGAAAGCTAATCTAAAAATCTGGAAAGTGGATCATCAGGGCCCAGTATTTCAAAAGTGATCTGACAGGATTATCCTGGTCGGATTGGGTTAAATCTAGATCTGATCTGAAAACTGGGTACTTCAACACAGATCCAGAGAATCCTGATCCTGAAGATCAGGGTTCTGCTCTGGTAATCCTATCCTCCCTTGAATCCAGATAAAATGGCCGTGGCCATGCTAATGGTAGCTCACTTGGCTCCATTGATTTGTGTGTTAAGCAGCTAGCGGGCTATTTCTATGTCTATGGTTTAACTTAAAAGGGAACTAACCTGACGTACATCATGCTTTAACTCTTTAAACTAACACCAACCTGTTCAAAGTTTATTAGCGTTATGTCATAGGCTCCATGTGTACAGACCAGACTGCTGCAGTACTTTGGAAACGTAACGTTACAGGTAAGAGTATTAACTATACAGTTCATTCAGAAGTGTCAGGATGATGTCATGCTTTTGTGACAAAGATATACTCATACACCTTCTCTGTCTTCTGCTTTCAGAGTCCACTCACAGCCATGGACCACTCAGCTGTTAAGGACAACCACTGGAAATCCTTGGAAACGTTTTACTTGTACATTTAAGATTAAATTATTGGATTTTGAATAAAGTGCTTGAAACTGCTTGAAATTGTAATGTATTACTTTCATGGTATTTAGCTTGGTCAGTGACACAATTAGAAACATTTAATCTAATTTTTCCTTATATAGAAGGCTCTCACTGAACATAATTATGGTCATTTATAGCAAAATAGCATGTAAAATAATCAGCTTGTATACAAACACTGAAATACATTGCTGCATGTTTTAAAATCACATTCAAGCTATTTCCAAACATTTTAGAAATGTTTTTTTAAGCTTCTGACTGAAGTCAAATTTGTCTTCATTTAATCAGAAGGATGTAAATATATCTTAAATGCTTGTAAAGTGCTTCAATATGCAGCAAGATATAAACACACTGAAAAAATCAAGTGCACACTGGTCTGTAATTGTTACTCGTATTTACAGCAGTTTCAGAAAGTGTGGTCAAAAATATTTTGCTATGCTTTAAATTTCTTACAATGAGGCTAATTATTTGTTTAAAATAAAACTAACACTTTAAATTAACAGTAATGAACATCTTGAGTAACTATCTAGGAAAAGCGGAGCTGAGACTTGAGTCAATTTTTGTGAAATCCACCTCTGAGGTGCGATCCAAATGATCCTGAAATTTTGGTGTCAAGTTGATCCAGATATCTGCCTTAACTTTTGAAATACCCAAATCCAGACTTATATCTGGATTCAAGAGAGGAGTGGATTACCAGAGCAGAACCCTGATCTTCAGGATCAGGATTCTCTGGATCTGTGTTGAAGTACCCAGTTTTCAGATCAGATCTAGATTTAATCCAATCCGACCAGGATAATCCTGTCAGATCACTTTTGAAATACTGGGCCCTGGTTGCTTAAACAACCTGCTTGTCAATCAAAGTGGTTATACTGTTAATTATGCATAACTAAAGCATTAATATAATGACCAAAATCTTTTTTGTACCGCTCCACTTTCTCTTACAAACCAATTGAGAATTGCCATACGATCAGCAGAACAAACAACATACTGTACAAAATGTTGATAGGCAAACTCATTTTGTAATGCATAGGAGATAATGGAAACCAATTAGTGAAGACATAAAGTGGTCAGCTAAACACTAAAGTTAGAGCCGCTGAATACTGACATTATTTTCACTGTGGCTGGCTGTTCCATTTTAACAGTTTAAGTTAACACTTAAAGTTATTAGCCTCTGTTTTGTGAATGTATTAGTATGGTGGCCATGGCTCAGGTTGTAGGGTGGGTCATTTAGTAATCAGACTGCGATAGTCCCTGGATGTGGCCAATGAGATCAATGAAATATAGAATTTCTGGGTTCTTAGATAATTCATGCTCACTAACTTGGATAATAACTGGAGGCCTAGCAGTGAAGCTGTGCGTAGGCACCCATAGTGTTTGTAGCTTTTCCTGTTATTGGAGCCTAGAAGCATAGCCTGCGAAAGCATTGTGTTTGCAGCTTTTCCTATCATTTTTCTGCTTTCCACTGCAATTGAAGTCTATGGCAGGCCCTATGGCAGGTGAAATGTTCTGAAACTTGGCACACATATTCAGGACAGTCCCATGCTCAACCTCAAGAATTGTCATGCCTGTACGTTGAATTCTCTAGCGCCACCAACACGTCAAAGTTTGAAGTGCATTCAACTTCATGACTTTACACATCCAATTTTCACAAATGAGGTACCATTGGAATCCTTGGGTCAAGACGAGTTCAATGCACCCTATGACGTCATTTTGCGCCATATTGGATTTTCCGCCATTTTAACAAATACCTTCAAAAAGCATTTCAGGTCACGCAGATTGCCCCATTTCCACGAGACTTGACACATAGAATGTTCAGACCAAGCCGCACAAAAGTTATCATGGATTTTTTAATCTTGCTTCTGTTTGCCCGTAGGAGCCAATCAAACTCAGGGGCGAAGCTGCCAAACAGGAAGTGAGGCCATATCTCAGCAACCGTTTGATGTTTTGACTTCAAACTTCTAACACAGACTCATGACCACGTTTTTGAGAAGTCCAAGCATTTTGGTGACCTTTGTCCTTTAGGGGGCGCTATTAGTGGCCAAAATGCATTTTTGCTCATATCTTCATATTGCTTTGGATTTTAACTTTAATTTCAGTGTTGACTGACACTCTCAGACATTCCAGTACATTTGGTAAAGGACTGTGTAATACATGTATACAAATCTGGCGGCCATGTAGAATTTATTCAAAAACAAGCTTATGATGATTACAGAGGGCACACACTTTGTCTGATTTACATGAAACTTGGTGGATTCAAGTTTCATGTCTGAACTCCAAACCGTTTTGCCGCCAAACAGGAAGTACGTCCATATCTCTGCAATGCATTGATGTATCAACACGAAACTTGGTGTATGGACTCATGACACCTTCCTGAGCAGGCATAGGCTTGACTGCTATGCTGCTAGCATGTGGCATGTTTTCAGTGACTTTCATTGATCAGGCTAGCAAGGCTGGAAAGAGACTTTATTCTGGTTTTCTTGGATGCGCTGAAATAATTTAAAACTGCAACAATTAATGTTTCTCAGCTCTACTGACCTTTCTTCCAATATTTCACCACATTGTGTTTTACAGCAACTAACAATACATGGATAAAGCTAGCTAGCTAGTGAACACAGTGGAGCATTTAGTAGCTACAAAGCCGGATATTCCCTTTAGGAGTTGACGAAGACGCTAAAATTTCTCTGTGTCTACATCAATAAGCATTTGCTAATTTACCAAAACAACTTTATAAGGAGAGAATAGTTGAGTCTACTCAACACCTACACCCAAAATAGTCTGGTATTGCTTATGATCAAAAACTAGCGAGCTGACAACTTTGCTAACAGCCAAATATCAACAAGGTCAATGACACAAGATATTGCAGCCAGCTAATATTACTGACTAGTCCAACAGCAGTCAGCCCAGCTTGGCGTCTGTCTTTCAGCCTTTTATTTCACCAGGCTCTCACCAACCACTAGAACTCGTCAAGATTTTCTATCTTCAGCCTCTTCTCCTCTGCCATTATGTCTACAGAGGCTGCTGAACTGGGTTACATTGCCTGCTTGCCCAGCTCCTGTTCTGGCATGACACCGGCTACACTCGTCGGGCCTGAAAACCTCTTCATTCTGTACTAATACTAATACTGAGCTATTATCAGCTGTAATCAGTAGGGGTGTGCATTGGCACTGCCCTCACAATTCGATTCGATTACGATTCACCAGGTAACGATTTGATTCAATTCCATTCTATGATGTTCGTACCTGTCCTGAATGGCTCAAAGCTCTGCTGTCTGCATCCCATTACCTCTCTTATCTCTTACTTCCGTCACAATTGTACTAATGCGATGAAGCAAAGCCAGCAAGCTACTTTAGGCACACAACCTGCATACTCTTTTCACTCCATAACACTGTATATCCTTTCCATCATGGCTGTGTGCTTAATCCATCAACACTCTGCTTGTACGGCTGCTGCCATGTCTATATATGTCCACAGTCTGGGACCAAACTCTATCCTCCAAGATGACAACGCTTGCTCCCACAGAGTGGGGTTTATCAGAGACTATGTCCAGAATTTGGAAGTGAAGAGGATGGAATGTCCTGCCAGCAGTCCTGACCTCAACCCCATTGAATACCTGTGGGATCAGCTTGGGCTGCTGTTTGTGCCACTGTGACCAACACAACTACGTTGGCTGACTTGTGACAAATGCTGATGGGATGCCATCCCACAGCAGTGTGTAACCAGGCTGGTGACCAGCATGAGGAGGAGGTGCCAGGCTGTTGTGGCTGTGTATGGTTCGTCCACATGCTACTGAGGCTCCTGTTTGTTAAATTAATAAATAGTTAAGTTGCCAGTATGTCCTGTTTTTTCAGACTTCAATCATCCAAATGCAACCCACATACTCAGCTCTGCTGCTCATCCCACAAATGCATGTTCTTTACAAATCTGTTTCATTTAAAAGGGAAATAATCAGGCCTTCCAATGGTATCAGAATTATTGCCAAGAAGCATTGTTAGAACAAAGTGTCCAGAGAGAGGGAGAGAGAGAGAGAGAGAAGGAGAGAAAATAAAACGTCACAAGACATCAGTATGATTTGTAGCCATCATTTCAGTGGACTAGCGGAGTTACACAGAGAGTTAAACCAGAGTACCTGGAGGACCTCAGAGGGAAAACCAGGAAACATGTCCTCCACAAAAAATATGATCGGAGTCCAAATTTGGATCAGCATTCACCTGATCAAAGTCAAAAAAAGATAAAGTTAAAGAAAAGTTAGACTTACTTTAAGAGTGTTTCACTAATTGTATATTAATGTTCTCTAACTTTCTAAAATGTCTATTTTGGGGCTTCCTGTGAACATATTATTGTCAGTAGTAAGACGTGGTTATACAAGTGATCAGCCTTCAGTTCACTTTTCTGTCACTGATGAATATTTTTGTGCACCTAAAAACATAGATATAAAAATTTACTTGTTACATACCCAAATGTAGTCAAATGCAAGTTCATATGGTAATGTGATTAGGTTGATGAAAAGTGACAAGGATACAATGGATTTTGAAATACTGAAGGGTTCAAAGGATGAACAGTTGTGTCCTCCAATAGGAACAGGAAGACATTATTTTTTTTTTTTACCTCATTTGACAAAAGCTTTGAAATGGGACATCCTTTCTAAAATGTTATAACACACACAGTTGGAAAAATAAGGCCTCAACACCAAGCTGGAAATATGCATTGTACATTCACTTGAACTACAATACATTTGTTTGAAAATGTTCCTTGATGCTCTCTTTTCTCTGTGAAGTAACAGGCAGTGATTTAAAAGAGGCTCTCGTGCAGAGCTTAGAGCAGGGCAGCCTGTCAAGAGAGGCTGCAGCACAACCCAACACTGTACACATGCAAAGAGACGGATGCATAAATTAACATGAGCCACATGAGTCTTTGAACTATAAACCAGAGATGGCTCTGATCCTTTCTGGAGGAGAGGAGCATTGGCTTTGATGTGTTTGAAAAGGAGATTTAAAGATCAATTACATCCCCAGTCTCTACTGTCACCGAAGGACTGCTTTAACTTTGCAGTTTAAAAAGCAATGGATGAAAATTCAAAGGGACGTCGACTAGATCAGAGATCACCATATTAGTGTGAGTTAGATGACCAGTCTGTCAACTGAAGGGGAGATGTGGACTTCATCTTAAAGCTTCAAAAACTTTCTATTTGATTTAAGAAATTAATTCACAATTATATTCCTTATTTTACTCAATAAAGATTTAACTAGTGTGACGGCCCCAGGCCTAGGTTCGGTGTAGTATTCTGTGTATAGTGTATTGTTGGTGTGTTTGTTTGCTTGCAGGTCTGAAACAGTTGTCATTAGGTTGACAGGGAGCACCTGGCCAGCGTTCCCAGTCAGCCCAGCTAGCACTCGGCTCTGCTCTCTTAATTTAGCACCATACCAGCGTGCTGGTTTTGTCTTTTTTGTGTTGTCTTATTTTGCACTAACAACATGCACCCCACATTGATCATCGCACTCATACACTCACCTACACTACTGATACTGATCCTCACACTCCATCTGAGTATTATATGTTAATAAACTTGGTAATTGAGTTCACACGTTTCCTGTTTTGTTGTGGCCTATGAGCCAGTGGTAACAAATTGGGGGCTCGTCTGTCTTGAAGGTCGGTATATTTTTTTGTGTGTGTGCTTTAGTGTTTGTTCCTTTGGGTAAAATTTTGTTTGGAGCACGTTTTGTTGGGCCGAGAGCATGTCAGGCCGTGGCTGTGCATTGGGAAAGCCCTTAATTGAGAGGTTGGGTTTTCGCAAGAAGGTGACGTCATGATGGAGATTCCCTATTTGTCACTGGTAATGTAGTTCACCTTATATGGTGACTTTGATTGCGTTCAGGGAGATGTGCTTGTGGAGTTAAGTTAGTGCACCTGTGCGATTCATCCCATTGGTGTTGAAGAGACAGGGTTTTGTCGTTGTTTGCTGTCTTAGATGGTGAATGTTGATGGAGGCATGAGAAGGTAAATGTCAGTCCACCTGTGTGTGTTCCTGTGTATTACCTGACGGAGTGGTTCCCCTTGTAGGTTTTAGTGTCTCCCCTTTGGGTTTCGTCATAGGGGGTTGGTAGTGTTGGGGTACGGTGAGCTTCCGGGTCACGTTGCCCTAAAACTTCTCGGGAGCACATCCGTGGTTTTGGTGGGGTATGTGAATTTCTGGTCGCCTCTCTGTACCAGCGGGCTAACAGTGCATAAATACCCGCCGCTACACCTCATGAAGACTAGGGGGGAGTTATGTAGATAGCTTCTGGTTAGATAGTCAGCGGGGAGGCTCCGCTGAAGGCTGCATCGGCCTGTCAGCACACTGGGTGAGTTCCGTCATGCTGCATTCTCTTGTGTTTGTTAAATTGTGATGGACGATGTTGTTGGATGAGTGCACGAAGCATCAGTTGGTTAAAATAGCGGGCTATTATAATGTTGATGTTGGTGATAAACGGGTGAAAGAGACAGTGAAGGCAAATTTAAAGTTCAAGTTTTTAAAGTGAACGCGTTGGGTGCAGGAGAGGCTGCGTCCATCTCTAGGCACTGAGGGCGCACCTCCGCCGTTAGTAGTGGGTCTGGGTGCCGGGCTGTCTTTTGAGCAGGAGAAAGAGTTGCTGTTATTGCGGATGAAGCTAGAGACAGAGAAGGACATCACTGTAGAGAGGGTGCGACAGAGCCTTGAGCTGGAGAAAGTGCTGTCGGTTGAGAAGGTGAGACGGGAAACAGAGCAGGTGAAGATTGATCTGGAAAGGTTTGGAGAGGGGAAAACTGTGGTGGATGATGTGTTTGCCCACGGTCCCTGCGGTTCAGGTGGCACCTCGGTAAGGTCTGACTTAAGTGATTTGAAGCTGGTCCCTAAATTCAGGGAAAAAGACCCGGAAACTTTTTTCTCACAGTTTGAGCAACTTGCTGAGGCTTGCAGTTGGTCTGAGTCAACTAAGACGCTGATGTTGCAGTGTGTGTTAACCGGCAAAGCGCAAGAGGCGTATTCTTATCTCAGTAGCAGTGACAGTCTCAAATATCATGTAGTGAAATCAGCTGTTCTCAAAGTGTATGAGCTGGTTCCTGAAGCTCATCACTAATGGTTTCAGGGTTGGAGAAGAGATAAGTCTCATTTGGAGTTTGCTTGTGAGTTGTCCACTCTGTTTGATCGTTGGTGTACTGCAGCTGGAATTGAGTCGTATGATGGTCTCCGGGATCTCAGGATTTTGGAGCAGTTCAAGAGTTCTGTACCGGGACGCATTGCAAAATACATCAGTGAACATAAGGTTAAGATGGCAGCTGAAGCTGCCGCACTAGAAGATGACTATCTTTTGACTGTCTGGTGGAGAGACTGGGTATCCAGGGGCACACAGTGGTGGCACATATAGGGAGAATTACGCAACTGTAGGTGCATGGTCTAGTTGCCCAGTGAGAAAGGTTTGGATGGATCAGAGAAAGCGGGGTTCTCAGGAGGGTGACAAACCTTGTTACTGTCACCAGCGAGGACACTGGAAAAGAGACTGTTACGTTTTGAAAGCCAAGAGTAAAACAGGAAAAATCATACTATACCCATGCATCGCAGGTAACGGAGCAAAAGGCACAGGTGTCTGGCGCTCACCCTGTTTGCATATCGGTGTCTCCTCAGGCTGTGGCAGGGCAGGAGGAAGATGATATACCGAATCCTTATGAAGCTGTACTGTGTGGTTGTCTGAAGAACTCTGAGTCTTTGCAGAATCTGGATGGTTAGTTGTCTCATTTGGATTTGTCAATGCGCGGTCAATGAATTGACTTGATAAGGTGATATCCAGGTCTTTTTGGTGACACACCTAGTCGTATGCATTTGGTGAAACATGATATAGATGTTGGGGAGTGTAAACCTATTAAGCAGAGGTTTTATTGTGTCCATCTGGAGAATGCAGAGGTGAAATATATGCTTGACAATGGCATTGCACAGTTATCTTCCTCTAGCTGATAGCACGCCGCGGACTTCCACTATGACCAAGATTCAGATTCCTTTCCGCTCCCTAGAATGGATGATTGTATTGATGAGGTGGAGTGGAGTCTGCTAAATATGTTAGCAAGTTTGATGTACTAAAAGGATACTGGCAGGTCCCATTGTCAGAGAGGACGAGGAAGATTGCTACGTTTATTACGCCCACTGGTTTGTATGAATATACGGTAATGCACCAGCGAAATGCACCAGCAACCTTTCAACGGCTTATGAATATGGTAGTTGAAAATCTGGAAGGTTGCTCAGTTTATCTGGATGACATTGTCATCTATTCAGACAGTTGGAAGAGAAGCTGTTCTAGCAATCCTGATTTCCCAATAATTGCAGTCATTCTACATTCAGCCACTGAAACCAAATGAAGGATTTCTATTTTATGCTGCTGTTAGTGTTCCATGCAAGCTGATGTAAACACGCAGTGAGGAAACTGCTGTCTTTAATGTCACCTCTCACTTTCTTATCTCTTACTTCTGTCACAATTGTACTAATGTGATGAAGCAAAGCCAGCAAGCTATTTTAGGCACACAACCAGAGTCTGCATACTCTTTTCACTCCATAGCACTGTATATCCTTTCCATCATGGCTGTGTGCTTAATCCATCAACACTGCTATGTCTGCCGCCACACCGCTCACCTCAGCGTCTACTGTATGCTCACGCTTAGCTGCTGCCATGGCTGGTGAGCTTGGTGTTTCCTGGAAGGAGTGGCAGGGTGGCAAATAGCAGTACTGTACAAATTAACATAACTAAATCACTCCAGGAGAGTTGGCTCAGAGTTAATGTGTACACCTCGCCACACTAGTCACCACTTGCTACATATGATAGGTTGGATTGTCTGTCAGAATTACAAAAATGATGAAGCCACCTCCCATAATGCTGTTTGAAAGCTGGTTTCAAACACTTTTCAGCTGAAGCATCATTTGCTGTCTGGATGGAAGGTGTTCTGCTGCTGTTCTCACTCCCTGGACTCAAAAGAATAAATGATTCCATACTATGACTGTTCAAACCACTGAAAATCATTCAGCTCACACATCACATCGTAATCAATTAAAAAAAATATTGCTCAGAGGCATAATTTTTATCACAGCCTCAGTATTCCACAAAGCAGTCTACTTTTGTTGTTAGAACTCTAAGAGTGAAGCGACAATCACAGAACAAAAGATAAAAATAGACAATCAATAGATCAATAGAAACTAAACTGAAAAACATCTTAGATGATGTGTATAAAGGAAGTCTGCACATCCTTTATTCACTAGGGATGTAACGATACACTCAACTCATGACTCGATACGGGTCACGATTTTTTGTTCACGTTACAATTTTCTCACGATTTTTTTTAGTCAAAATGAGCTACAGACAAATTATGACCAAATAAAATGATCTTTTATCTGTAGGAAAAAAATCTCTGAAAAACTCTGTAAAACAGTTTGTGTCATAAAAAGTGCAACTTACATGGTCATCTTAAACAACAAAATCCATGTATGAGGAGAGGAGATGCAAAGCCTCTCGTCAGGGTGGTTTGCTCCCAATTTTCGCTCACGAGGTGGCGTAACGTTACGTTGCTTCTCACTGTGGTGGCTAATGTTCTGCTGTGTGTTGCTCGTGTTGCTGCTATATGTTAGCAGTCTCTTGCAATATTTACATGCTGTTTTGGTTTTGTCTGTCCATTTCTCCCCGGTTGTATTTGTGTATATAGGGATCCAAAATGCCGCCACACAGGTGATTTAAAACCGCTTGGGGCATCCTCTATTTTAAAGTTGTTGCCTACCGTCACCATGTCTTCCCTCGTTCTGTGCCCTGTACCTACGTAGTGACGTAAGTCACGTGACTTGATGTCTGATGTTGAACAAATGAATCATCAACCAGTGACTTTTTTTAAGATAACGTAACCTATTTCTAAAAAAAAGAAGAAAAACAACATATCCTACTTCTCGCATTCGCAATTCATTTTTTCTGTCACCCGGTGCAAATCATCACACACTTGTACCGGTTTTTAATCGTGTCACGATGCTTTGTTACATCTCTACTATTCACATCTTTTTTTTAACGTTCTTGCCTTCATCACTATGACTCAAACCTGTCACGATGCATTAGACCCTAACTGTGCTAAAACAGCATCCAAACATCCTCCATCTCCAGCACACAATGGGCCAAATGCTGCATTCAGCATTCAAGATGCGACGTGCGACGTGCACGTGCTTTACGGTAAGCGCAATTCTGTCACTTCCGGTTATCGGTGTTGCTGCCACGGTGCTCTCTGCTCTGCTCACCTAAACAGATTTTCGTATATTTTTCACATCAGTGACTACCTACATAACTCTACACTATCCTTACACTTGTTCTGTTTGTGCACGAACAAGTTTCTTAACTCTAGCAACCACAACCCGATAGTTTTCCCAGTTTCTGTTAGTCACACTAACTTCCCCAACTATAGCAATGGCTTCTCTCTGCTCTCCTGCTCTCTCTTCTCCTGCTCTCTCCTCTCCTGCTCTCTCCTGCCCTGTGTGCCTCATGTTTAGTTACTCCTCGTCCTCCTTTAGCGATAATGGTACTTGTAATAAATGTAGTTTATTTGTAGCTTTGGAGGCGAGGCTCAGTGAGTTAGAGGCATGGTACCGCACCACCGAACAGTCAGTAGCTGCTATAGTTAGCCAGTCCCCTGTAGTCGGTGCGGTACCACCGAAGGTAGCTTCAGCTAGCCGTCCCCCGGTAGTTCCCGAGCAGCCGGGAGGCTGGGTGACTGCCCGAAAGAGGCATAGCCCCAAACTGAAGCCCACGGTACACCACCAACCGCTCCACGTTTCAAACAGATATTCCCCACTCAGCGACACACCCGCTGAGAAGCCAACTCTGGTCATTGGCAGCTCCATTTTACGAAACGTGAAGTTAGCGACACCGGGGGTCATAGTCAAATGCATCCCTGGGGCCAGAGCGGGCGACATCGAGTCAAATTTGAAACTGCTGGCTAAAGCTAAACGTAGATACAGTAAGATTGTTATCCACGTCGGCGGTAATGACACCCGGTTACGCCAATCGGAGGTCACTAAAATTAATGTTTCTTCGGTGTGTGCATACGCCAAAACGATGTCGGACTCCGTAGTTTTCTCTGGACCCCTGCCCAATGTGACCAGTGATGACATGTATAGCCGCATGTCGTCATTTCACCGCTGGCTGTCGAGGTGGTGTCCAGCAAACGATGTGGGCTTCATAGATAATTGGACACCTTTCTGGGGAAAACCTGGTCTGATTAGGAGAGACGGCATCCATCCCACTTTGGATGGAGCAGCTCTCATATCTAGAAATATGGCCAAGTTTATTAGTCGACCAAAGCCGTGACAACCCAGAGTTGAGACCAGGAAGCAGAGCTGCAGTCTTACACGCTTCTCTGCGCCTCCATTAGAGCAGCTGCCCACCCAATCCTTTAGTATAGAGACTGTGTCTGTCCCCCGTCCACCTACATTATTTAAAGATAAAACAAACAGAAGAGGAGTTCATCATAAAAACTTAATAAAAATTAAATCAACATCTCAAACAGTCCAAAATAAGAAAATTAAATGTGGACTCTTGAATATCAGGTCCTTGTCCTCTAAAGCTGTTTTAGTCAATGAATTAATATCTGATTATGATATTGATTTATTTTGACTTACTGAAACCTGGCTGCAGGAGGATGAATATGTTAGCTTAAATGAATCCACTCCTCCCAGTCATTGTAATACTCATATTCCTCGTAGTACCGGTCGAGGTGGTGGAGTTGGAGCCATATTTGACTCAAGTCTTTTAATAAATCCTAAACCTAAACTAAATTATAATTCATTTGAAAGTCTTGTTCTTAGCTTCACTCACCCAACTTGGAAAACATTACAGCCAATTCTATTTGTTACAGTATATCGAGCTCCTGGCCCTTACTCTGAATTTTTATCTGAATTTGCAGAATTTGCATCAGGCTTGATCCTCAAAACAGATAAAGTAATTATTGTAGGTGATTTTAATATTCATGTGGACAACCACAATGATAGTCTTAGTACTGCGTTTATCTCTTTATTAGATTCAATTGGCTGTTGGGTGTCAATAAACCGACTCATTGTCTGAACCACACTCTTGATCTTGTTCTTTCATATGGTATCGAAATTGATCATCTAATAGTCTTTCCACAGAATCCTCTTCTATCTGACCATTTCTTAATAACCTTCGAGTTCATATTACTGGACTATAAGCCTTTTTGCAGAAACTCCTACAGCAGATGTTTATCTGACAATGCTGTAGCCAAATTTAAGGAAGTGATTCCTTCAGTATTGAATTCAATGCCATGTCTCAATGTAGCAGAGGACTTGTCTGCTTCCTTTAGCCCCTCACAAATAGATCATCTTGTTGACAGTACTACAGGCTCATTACAGACAACTCTAGACTCTATTGCACCTCTGAAAAAGAAGATAATTAAACAGAGGAGGTTAGCACCATGGTATAGCCAAAAGACTCGCAAATTAAAGCAAGTGGCACGTAATTCTGAACGTAAATGGCGTACCACCAAACTGGAAGAATCTCGCTTAGTCTGGCAGGATAATCTTAAAACCTACAGGAAGGCTCTCCGCAATGCCAGAACAGCCTATTACTCTTCATTAATAGAGGAAAATAAGAACAACCCCAGGTTTCTCTTCAGCACTGTAGCCAGGCTAACAGAGAACCGCAGCTCTATTGACCCATCTATTCCTTTAGGTCTAACTAGTAATGACTTCATGAGCTTCTTTAATGATAAAATTATAACTATTAGAGACAAAATTCATCACGCCTTGCCTTCGACAGGCACTGATCTGCATTCTGATACAGCAATCCTGGAAACAGCTGTAAAACCTGATATATATTTAGACTGTTTTTCTCCCATTGACCTTCATCAAATAACTTCAATAATTTCTTCATCTAAGCCGTCAACCTGTCTCTTAGACCCCATCCCAACCAGGCTGGTCAAGGATGTCTTACCTCTAGTCAGCCCTTCTTTATTGGATATGATTAATCTGTCTTTATTATCAGGATATGTACCACAGTCCTTTAGAGTAGCCGTAATTAAACCTCTTCTTAAAAAGCCCACCCTAGACCCAGAGGTTTTAGCCAATTACAGACCGATATCAAACCTTCCATTTCTCTCTAAGATACTTGAGAAAGCTGTAGCTAAACAGCTGTGCGACTTTCTCCATAAGAACAGTTTATTTGAGGATTTTCAGTCAGGATTTAGAGTGCATCATAGCACGGAGACCGCACTAGTCAAAGTTACAAATGACCTCCTAATGGCATCAGACAAAGGACTCATCTCTGTACTTGTCCTGTTAGATCTTAGTGCCGCATTTGACACCATTGACCATCAAATTCTTTTACATAGACTGGAGCATCAAGTTGGTATCAAAGGAACCGCCCTAAGCTGGTTTAAGTCATATTTCTTAGATCGATCTCAGTTTGTTCACGTCAATGATGAATCCTCCATGCACACTAAAGTTTGTCACGGCGTTCCACAAGGTTCTGTACTAGGACCACTTCTATTCAGTTTATATATGCTTCCTCTAGGGAACATTATTAGGAATAACTCTATTAATTTTCATTGTTATGCTGATGACACCCAATTATATTTGTCGATCAAGCCTGATGAAACCAACCCATTAACTAAACTCCAAGCATGCCTTAAGGATATAATAAGTTGGATGACCTACAATTTTCTGATGCTGAATTCAGACAAAACTGAAGTTCTTGTAATTGGACCTAAACACCTCAGAAATTCTCTTCCCGGAGAATTAGTTACCTTAGATGGGATCACTCTGGCTTCCAGCTCCACCGTAAAGAATCTTGGAGTTGTTTTTGATCAGGATTTGTCCTTTAACGTCCACATAAAACAAATTTCGAGGACTGCATTCTTCCACTTACGCAACATTGCCAAAATCAGACGCATCGTGTCTCAAGCGGATGCAGAAAAACTAGTCCATGCATTTGTTACGTCTAGGCTGGACTATTGTAACTCTTTGTTATCAGGCTGCTCAAGTAAGTCTCTTAGGTCTTTGCAGCTAATTCAGAATGCTGCTGCACGTGTTCTGACAGGAACCAAGATCAGAGATCACATCTCTCCCATTTTGGCTTCCTTGCACTGGCTACCTGTTAAGTCTAGAATTGAATTTAAAATTCTTCTCCTTACATACAAAGCTCTTCATGGCCAGGCACCATCATATCTTAAAGAACTCATAGTACCTTACTACCCCTCTAGACCACTGCGCTCTCAGAATGCTGGGTCTCTTGTGGTTCCTATAGTTTCCAAAAGTAGATTGGGAGCCAGAGCTTTCAGCTATCAAGCTCCTCTTCTGTGGAACAAACTACCGTTCTGGGTTCGGGAGGCAGACACAGTCAACACTTTCAAGAGTAGACTTAAGACTTTCCTTTTTGAAAGCGCTTATAGTTAGGGCTGACTCAGGTCATCCCTTAGTTATGCTGCCATAGGACTAGACTGCCGGGGGACTCCCCCCCACCCCCCCCACCCCCCGCCTGTCTCTTTCTGGGTTATGCCTAGCCAGGCGGTAATGGTTGAAGATGCAGTCACATCTCCCTTTACTGAAAACCCTCTCTCTCTCTCTCTCTCTCTCTCTCTCTCTCTCTCTCTCTCGATCTCTCTCAATCTCTCTCTCTCCCCATCACCATTACCGTCAATGCATGTTACTAACTAAACTTCTTCCCCGGAGTTTCTGTGCTTTCTCGTCCAGCAGGTTCTCGTGGATCATGGCTGCTGCTGTGGTCTGCTGCTGACGTCCACTATATATAGCAGCACTGTCATAATTGCTACCACATCTCTCCTATAGTTTATAGTCTGTTAATGTTTCACTGCTGCTGTGCATCTGTGTCCCTCTAACTCTATCACAAATTCCACTGCTACTGTAATCATACTATCATTTATTGTATTTCATTGTAATTGTACAATATGTTTGTGTTGATTTGTTCTGTACACGTGACATCCATTGCACGTCTGTCCGTCCTGGGAGAGGGATCCCTCCTCTGTGGCTCTTCCTGAGGTTTCTTCCACCTTTTTTCCCTGTTAAAAGGGTTTTTTGGTGGGCAAGTTTTTCCTCACTCGAACCGAGGGTCTAAGGACAGAGGGTGTCACTCCCTGTACAGATTGTAAAGCCCTCTGAGGCAAACTGTGTTTTGTGACTTTGGGCTATATAAATAAAATTTGATTTGATTTGATTTGATTTGAAGATGAATATTTGATTTGGATTGGTACAGCCACTTTCCTGTCCCCCCTAAAGAACAAAGCAGTTCTCCTGTTATCCATGGACAGTTACAAATACTTTAAATAGCACTTAACAGCTCCACAGTGGGCACAACGCCCTGCAGGAAACACAGGAAACACAGCTTGGCTTGTGAAAAGCTGGAGAGGAACTTTCACAACTTTTTTTCTTTGACAAGATTCAATTTCATCAGAAACTTGGTCTCTATTAGGAACTATAGGGAGTCAATAAAAATGCTAAACTGACTAAAGGTCTTTATTTTCTTTCAGTCTCTAACCACCAGCCACCCTTTACTAAAACCTGACAGTGGACTTCAGTGTTCAGATGAGTCCTCTCAACTCCTATTACTGCAGATGTGCAGCGGCAGCAGGCCTGCAGTCAGATTCAAAGTGACAGTGAGTGAGAGGCAGCATCTGCAGACAGAGGAGCGTCCACCACCTGACAACATTCAGGCAGGAGGAAGGAAACCAACCGGCTGCTTTATTTTGCTGTCCTTGACGTGGCTGCTCAAGGTCACAAGTCTGTTTTTTGTGTGCAAAGGAATATAAAATGCTGTTCTGTAGATATATATGATACACCTTTTAGAAGGAGTGTTTACTGTGTACATATCTAACTCAGTCAAAAACACGTGAAGTCAAATCAAATGATTATAAAGTTGGATTTTACAAAATTTAAGCACATAAAGACCCCAGGGTAGTTGAAGGACCTGCAGGGTAGTAATGACTAACAGTGATGTGTGAAGTTATAATGGCTGCATTCTACACCTGAACATGATTGGACACCAACAGTCAAACATGGATATACACACACACACAGTCAGCAAGCTCTCATGCATGACCCTGGTTTAACCATTAGAAGCAATTTAGTGCTCTGTGTTTGACTCACTTGGCACATGGACAGGATTGTCTAACCCTGTGAGCTGCACTCTGTAATTACTGAATTTTAAATGTGAATCCACACAAAGTAAAATGGAACGCAGCTTTTCAGTGATAGCTTTGCTTATTTAACCATAAATGGCACCTTTAGCATCTGCTCTTTAGAAGTGATGGATGAACACTTAAGTAGCAGCAGAGAGATCAGTCAGAAGTTTAACGTCCACTGCTATTATTCCTTCATTCCCATCGTTGTTGTCTACTGAGGTTTAATGAAAAAATAACTGAGTAAGCTCAGGTGAGTTGTGTGTTTATTGACAATATGTCAGCTGCATGGCTCAGGTGTACAGGTTAGCCAAGTGTCTCTAGGGGCAGAGCCAAAACAGTGTGGCCCTAACAGTGTAGTGTGTCAGTCATGTGAGGTAATGTGAGGGGGAGTCTCCACCTCGTAATGAGCGACCCTCTGGGACTCGGAGATGAGCTGAGCGCTGCACACTTTGCAGTAGCTGTCTGTGAAAAGCCCGTGGTCCACCTCCGTTGACTTCATCTGGAGAAAGAGACAAATGCACACATGGTTACTGACCTGGATGCACAACAAATGTTAAGACAACATGTATGAGACAACCTAAGATGTCAGAGGTTCTGGTACTGTGTTGTTGTCACTAGCCTACCAAGTGATGTAAAATTTGTTATTTAATTAAAAATGGGAGTCTGAAACACAGTAGACTAGTGATGCCCTGCTCCAGTGGTTTCCAAATCTTTTCTGTTAAGCCCCCCTTTGATGATATAGGAACACTGTAAGACGCCCAGCACACTGGGCTTTCTCTTCTAGGCTGACCATAGTGCTTGTAGAGCCCAGGGACAGATATGCTATGTCATATTTTTGCTTTTTGTGTTGTTGTTGTTGTGGTTGCATCACCTGTCATAGCTGTAACAGACTTACCATCTGATTTGCACTTTATACCAGGAACAGTTCTGTCCATCTTGGTACATGGCTTCCTTCCTCTCTCTTATCTTTTTTCTCTTTCTTTCTCTAATTAGTGTGTTTGCAATTCTATTTGTTATAATTTTATTTTATATCGTTTTACCACTGTGTGTGGGTCTGTGTGTGTGTGTGTGTCGGGTGATGAAGACGCACCCCCACTCTTGTTCCACTGTGCCCCCCCCCATAGGGATCGTACCAATGGGGGAACCACTGCCCTGATCAATAGGCCACCAATCAATATCATCTGATATTCAGTAAAAAAATGCGATTAGGAGATGATTTTAAGTCACAACCTAAGACTCACTTTATATTTGTTTACTAGTGGATAATAAAAGTTATCTCATGACATTTTCCATACAGAGCAGGTCTAAACTGTCTTCTTAATAGTATTAATTAAACAGACCCAACAATTCCACCAGGAGCAAGCACTTGGCGACAGTGGCGAGGAACCAGGTAGAAACCTACTAATACAAAGACATACATCATGCTCCCTCTCAGTCACCTTTCACATGGTGGTAAAGCTAACAAAAGAACAGGGATTTATTTACCTTGTATCATGTCTTACTGTAGTGAGTCATAACATATCAGGTATGGAATTAATCTGCAGGTGCTCCAGTTCAAGTTGCTATGAAGATCAATTTCTAGCCATGCTGGATTTAAATGATATTTAGTTTTCAGGGCTCATCCAGACAAGCAAGAAAGGAGTGAGCCAATGACAAGAGTGATTTCTGATTCTGAGAAATTATAATGACTTAATGAACAAAACTTTAGTCAAAATGGGTACTATTGTTTTTTACTTCTGCTCTAAGAAGGAAAAAAAAGATTAGTAAATTAAAATTGGCACCAAAAAAAAAAAAAGTTATGTCAACAAGATTTAGTATTCATATAAAAAGTCTGATTTTCTCATTCTTGCAGCCTTTGCAGGTCTTTAGGGAGCAAAGACAAACCAACCAAGATGTGACAGAGCAAGTAAACAATGATCTCATTTCATACTTTCATCACTGTTAATCAATTTTTCATTACATCAAGCTTTTGAGTTAGTGACAGATGCCGAGGAGCTTTTGCAAGCAATGAGAACACATCTAATATCAAACTTTGAACCTTCTTCAGCTTCAGCCGTGCTGCCGAAATGATATTTGACAATGATAAATAAATAAGGAGGACTGATCACACTGACAGCTTTCCCTGAAAATTCATTCAAACGTGACTGAACTTGATGCTGCGTGTTGGAGAGAGACGGCCGAGAAAAGCTTTTATACCACGGACACAGCTGAGCCATCTCTGCTTTCTATTACTAATTCAGCCCAGCTTCCATTCGGGGCTCACATTTCATATTCGAAAGCAGTCATGCTCAACTCATCCTCATTTACATAGGCACGTCTTCATTAGGGGCAACATGACAGATAGAACTGAGGTCATGTGGGTGGAAAGCAGACTCTCAACAACAAAATGACCAGTAGAAAAGAATTTCACAGACAAATTATGCTCTGAATTTTTTTTCCAGATGAAATGTGACCATCAAGCCTTCACAAACACGTAGCTGCTCACACGAAGAGGAGAAACTACACGGTTTAATAATTCTTCATAAAATCTGATTTCAGATTCTGGCCAAACATAATTCATTTCTTAATCTTTCTCGAGACTCTTAAGACTGAACACACCAACAGAGTCTTGAGCCTCTCTTTGTTGTTATTTAAAGTAGTTTGAAAGTGTATTGGATGTTAAAAACTCTACACTGCACTATATTTCTCACATCATCTTCTGATGACTAAAAAATAAATGATGACTTCTGTGGATCGGTGCCACTTCCAACATGTTTTCTGCCTGAAGCTACAGGTGAGATAAATAATGGAAATAAAGTTTAAGTTACTTTTTAAAAAATTTAGACCTCAATGCAGCTCTGTAGCCTCATTCAGACTTTTTGGCATATCCAGATTTTAGAAATAATTGATGAAGGTTTCCACACCTTCTTAATATCAAATTCAAGGACTTTCCAGGCTGAATGTCTTTACCCAAGACACTGTTACAGCACTGAGAATATGATACGAAGCAGCAGCTTTACAGAAGCTTTTGAATGAATGTGTTAAGAAAAGAAAAAAAACACACACCAAATCTTCCACCAAATATATAAATTCAAGCACTTTCAATGACCCATTTCTATTTATTTCAAGGCCTTGATTGTCTTCCTTTAAATTTATTAACAAACAAACTTTGAAGGACCCATTGGAACCATGTCAATAGGGTTTTACACATGCGTCTCAGTCCAGGCACTCCCCGCTCATATCATGTTTCAAAGTATCTTTTGAGTCACTCAATCCGCAAAAACACAACAACAACGTCAAATCCGGAGTGACGGACGTAACGTGCATCAGAGCGACAAGCAGAATCCTGCTGCTGCCAGCAGAGCAGTCTGAGGACAACACAACAGTCCATGGACAGGTGCTGAAACTTTGGGTGGAGGCATCTGTACAGATAAAGCTGCTTCACCAGCATACACAATTACTGACATCTCTGACATCACCAAAGTCACCCACACAGATAGAGATACAGATACAAATACATCTCCAGTATGACTTGCCTGCATTCTGAACAAAGCCTAAGCCTCAAACTACTTTTGCATTCTCATATTCCTTTTATATTAGCTGGCGATAACATCTGTGTTCTCAAACAATATTTTTTGAACGTCACTGATCCATGAAAACAGTTAGTGTGTTGGTCCAGTTCAAATATACTGCTAGTTTAAGGAAACACTGCAGAAAAGATATGATGTGACACTCTGATGCATGTATTGCTCATTCCTCCAGCAGTATACAGCCTCCGGCTATGCCCAGCTGGTTGGAGCTCTGTCTGTGGAGATGGTTAATGCTTGGCCTCCAGCTGCAGTTGCTTTGGACATGGCTACTGTAGCAGTACTCTTTAAGCCCTTAAAACAGCGTAACCAAAATGCCACTGGAGTTCAGGAATACAGTTCAATACAAGACTCAACACAAACACAGTGCGCACAAAATCGCATGTACCTATGTTATAGCTATAATAAACTAATGTGCCTCAGCCATAATCATAACAACCAAAGCACAGCCATGACTGCAGCCAAGACCAGAGACAGAAACAGCCCGAGCTCTGTCATCTCATGTTATAGTCAGAATCATAACTACAGGCTGTCTCTATCAGCCTTGGTTGGAAGAGCTACGTTACACAGCTCAGCTAGTCATCTATCAAGCTGCAGTGAGACAGACTTGCACCTGAGCCAGCCATGGCTGAGGGAGTGCCCACTCATGCTGTGGTCCCAACATAATACATTCAGTAGAACTAGTACATCACACGACAACTCGCAATTTCAGAGAGATCTCCCGCTGTAAGCTTTCAGGGGCTTTTTAGATACAAGGCGTGTGTCGGTCTAGCGAGGTCAGATGGATGGAGGCTGTGGTTTGATGCCACTTTTTTCGACTGCTTTGGAATTAATGGAAGTCCCGTGCGGAATCACTGCTGCACTGCATTTCTTTACAAGTGACCAGCCTGACTTCTGATGGAGGTGTGAGAGCACAGTGGACATTATCAATCTCCAAATCATCTGACAGGAGAGTACAGATGTTTGTTACAGCCCAGAAGGATGAGTGTAAGAACAGCTCCGTCCTTCCTCAGCAGAAAACCATTCACAATCCCAACCATGTGCCATTGTATGTGCCATTAAAAGGGACTGGGAGATGGACTCAGATTGGTTTTATCCATGTTATGCACACACAAGACCATGCACCATAGATTGTAAAAAATATTACACTGAGAAATGTACATGGAAATAAACTGATATTCATTATTTTCAATTATTTTTGAGAAGGTTTCCTTACATTTTGTTTTTGAGTTTGTTAGCTGAGTTGAATAAGAATAGTATATGAAAATATAGCCTAAAAATCTGAGCTATAACAAGAGTACTTCATCTCATGATGTGGAGTACTGCTCAGTCTATGAAAATATAATGCCCCCCATGACGTTGTCAGGGTTACCTCAGCTTGAGCTTGGAGACCATTTTTTTTAACAGGAAGTCAGCATTATGAACTGAGCGTGTCAAAGACCTGGACTCTCATTATAACCACTGCATATGCAGAAAATAGGCCCTGAAAGAAGAATATGGCACCATGCATGGAGAAGTTGTGATTCATAAAAATTAACGTTTAATGTTTGTGCCTGCCTGCAAAATCTGACACATGTATGATCATTTTGACAGGGGATGTTAACAACGCAGATGGTGTATTGAAGTCATATTGTTTTCTACTTGTGCTTATAGTGAGTCATAACTTTTCAATAAGCACATTTCAGTTGTAAAGATATAAGCTTAAATCTTGTCCAATCAATATTTCATCAGCGCTGCCCCACCACCACATCCCCACCCCCTGGGCTCAGAGGAGAGGGTTGCACTGTAACTGATAAAAAACGAAAATTGACACAGTGCAGAATAAGCTCAATAACATATTAGTTTGGAGTATTTTACTGAATCACTGTCTATTATTTATAACATCAGTATGAGCTCTCTTTCTTTTCATCTCTAGCATTTAGCATTACCTTTCTAGGACAGGAAATGACCTGGATGTGCTCCTAACTGCTGACACTTGGCTCTCTGGTACGCAGCAGCCCAGAGGCCATGACCACCAGACAAACAAGACTGGGATAACATGTGGCATGGGCCAATGTGTCTGCAGATAAATGGCTTGGAAAGATGAGGAACAAAAATAAATCAGAGACGCCACTCTTGTAATGAGTCAAGAAAGGCGCCATTTCCTGTTCAGATTCTGTAGGACAAACAACTTAAATGAGCGACTCTGAGAGCTCCATCAGCTTGTGCCAGTGTTGGGCCCACTGCCCGTTTTAGCAAAGAGGCACAGATGCTAGAAATGAATGATTAATCACCCTAAATTCTGTGAAGAAACAAGAATCAGAGGCAACATCGGCAGGAGCAGCATGAGGTGGTGCAGCAGCAGTAGCCAGGGAGAGAAACAAGTCTGATCTCAGAATTTATTTTCCACAGCTAAAGTCTTTGTCGTTTGCATTTTCATGTCAGTCGGAGGCTGAACTGTTCTGACCCAACAACATGGAATATGCAGAAAATAATGAACTAATTTCACTAAACCCAGAAGCATTTAGTTGTATCCGATGTCAGGGCATGACCCCTGACCCTTCTGTCTGCATGTGAAGTAGTGGGACTATCCTGCTGTTACAGCATATAAATTAACTGTATGGTTTTCATTTCAATCGGTCTTGATAACATTGTATATCTAATTGCTACAACAAAGTGAGATGGGGAAAGAAACAAACAGCAGTTTATCCAGATAATCTTAAGTAAGCTGTCTGCACAGTGGAGTGTTTTAACTGCTGTTTGCTGACCAGCTGACTTTGGGTGACGTGGATCCCACATTAAAAATACAGACATCGAAGTGACTGACTGGTGGCCAAGCACAGACCACCTGCTTTAAATCAGTATCCTGGGTGACAGGGACTAATGAGAAAGCATGCAGCAGACAGACAGACGAAGCTTGTTTGTCCAATCAAAATCAATCTTCAATCTCAGACTTAATTTGTTCTAATGATTTTGAACCGAACCCATGCAGTCTAAAAGATACTGAAGAATTCACATTGCCTCAGCTGCTTCACTTGATTCTTTCTGAGATCTTAGTAATGAACTTATGGTCAAATAATAAAGCAGAATTCTTTCTGAAGCACATCAGCACTTCCTCCTTCTACCCTGGTGTGTTTATCATCAGCCGCACAGGAAGGAAAGCAAGAAACTTCCTGCTGAGTGTGAAGTAGCCTACAGCTCTCTAAAGAGCAACCGCTGCTCACTGAATTAACATGTCGCTCTCCTTGGCGATCAATTCATTAAGCTAATGGATTTTACTGTCAGATACACCACTGTAATTGCAAGTGGTTGACTCTTCTTAATGAGATACTGAGAAAAATATTAATTTTCACCAAGTGTAATTGGATGAGAGACATCACGATCATAAACCAACTGGGAGTTACATACACAATTCAATCACCAATATCTGATCAGAGTAGCTGTTGTTAACATCATTACAGCCATGCTCTCTCAGCATAGCAACGTGAGCTCATTATAGAAGTCATTGCCACTTTGGTGAAGGAGAAGCATGTGACAGAAGTCAGAGGGAAACATTACAGTGTGCCCTCTGCTGACAATCAAATTAGCAAGAAGCCAGCGTGTTATTCACACCTAGTCAACATTATTTATCATCCGTCTTTGACTGAGACAGTGCTGCTGGCAGAATCAGCCAAAGCAAGCTGCAGTCGTGGGTGGATGGGGCGTAGAGGAGGTGCAGAGATGAAAGGGAGGTCACAGCAGAAAGTGCCCAGCAGATGTTGCAGCTATAAAAGGTCAGTTGTAATTCATTACGGACGGTGTTAAGCTGGGAAGCTGGACGAATGCCTGCACAGACGAGCTGGACTCACAGAGGCACTTCCAGTAGATGTTCCTTTGGCTGAGGACTTCTAAGAACTGAATTGTGATCATCAGCACCATGTGGCACAGATGCAGCCACGGCACAAGGAGACTGACTTAAACCAACGGGAGAGTTTAAAGCAAGCCACATTTTCAAACTCATATCACATTTTCACCTCATCACACCAACAGATTCTGTGTTTAGTGAGTCTTTGTCTTCATCTTGACTGTGTGAAGAAAGTGCGTCACAGCTCAACTCTTTCACAAGTCCAGATCAGGACAAAGACCAAAAGCAGGGTCATGTTCTGCACCTCTTTAGCACACAGGATGTGGATAAATGTGGGCGGCTGTGGCTCAGGAGGTACAGCAGGTCTTCCACTAATCATATGATCGGTGGTTCGATCCCTGCAGCTGTGCCCTGTGTGAATGTGTATGAATGTTTAGCTCCTAAAACTGATGAGCAGTTGGCACCTTGCATGGCAGCTAATGAACAGAGTGCCATCAGAATGACATATGTAGTGTAAAAGTGCTCTGAGTGGTCAGAAGACTAGAAAGGAGATATATAAGTACAGTCCATTTACCACAAACAGCTCTTTCAAAGCTTTTTAAGCAGCAGCACAGTGATGCTCCGAGTTATATGTTAATGTCAGCATACAGGTGAGGTCAAGAGAATGTCATTAGCTTTGTCGTCACATGTATTCAACAAATCCAAATATTGAGCAGATGATGCCATTATAGGAGAAGTCAACATAAAACATCACCCGTTTCATTAGGATTCATCCAATGGGGATCATGTATACAAGACTTCTATGGCAATCCATCCAACTGCTGTTGAGTTATATGTGACTACAACAAAGTCAACCTGCTGGTGGCAATAACAAGTCAGAGGATAAAAACACAAACTTTGAATTAATCATCTAGATACAAAGTTTTCATGGCAATTGCTCTACAGACCTGCTACCATGTCTAAACACAAAAAATACAACTTCTAACAAATGTCTGCTGTGATGCCGTCCTCTGCCTAATACCTGCTGCACTGAACAAGGATCTAGAACTGGAGCAATAAAAGAACCAAATGTGTGTATGTGTGTGTGTAACCTCCTTGGTTAATTCAATGTAAAGTTTTACTGTATTCACTGGGCGAGACTCTGCACCTCCCACACAGACCTCAGACAGCCCTTGTGAGAAGCTGGTTTGGCAGATCAACCCCAGACAATTCTCTCCATCATTAAATTGTCAGAGAGCTGTAGCACAGAGCAAAGTGCTTTAAAAAGAGAGGAAAAGATTTTAAAGGTCATGACTCACACCAGCCCTGAGGACTTTATCCCAAACTGTTTCCACCTCTACTGTTGATGCACGGTGCACCAGTACTTCACAAAAATTAAGTCTGTACTGAGAGTTCTGTATTTTAATTTTTAGTTTATTCGTTATTTTCACTGTTTATTTCACACCAGATAGTAAGCATCAAGTAATATATCAAAACTAAGACATGCTTTGGGTGCTTATATGGTTGATTAATATGACTAATAATTAATATGTTAATTAATATGACTATCCTTGAGAGCTGCACTTGCAAACAATAAACATTTCAACATATTGTGTTAATGCTAGTGAACTGAATCTACGAGCAGAGTTTCTGAAGCAGGTCCACACCTCAACTGTGCCACTTCTGACATTCCTATAAATACCCTCCTAACCCTCTCTTCCTCTTTCGCTCTCATATTCTGCATCCAGCCCACCCTATTTCTTTCTCCTATTTTTTTCTCATCTCTTTGGTCCTGAGGGAGTTCCTTCGTGTCTAGGTGCTAGAGCATATTATCCACTGGAGCTTCCTCACAACACAATGACAATCACCAAGTATGATCTTTTCTTTTTGCCAATAAATCATTTAAACGTATGTTGTTGATGGCGTGGTCCTTGCTGGTGAGTCTTCTGTACTAAAGTCCAATGCACTAACTCGTCTCGTGTTGGTTTCTGTCATACAGCAGTTAATTCGAAATCAGTGAAATGCTCTACTGACATCAGTTTTACATCATTTCAAAATTGTTGTCACTGTAACATCATGGAGAATATAAAGAACAAAAATCAGTCACAGAAGTAAAGGCCCATTCACTCTGGATGTATGTCTCGAGCAGAGGTGGACTGATACTCACATTAACTGAACTGATCAGTAATTTTACTCCAGTCCATTTTAATCTGGAGGTAACTTTTCATCGCCACTCCAGTAATAATTACAGCTGAATACGCTGAATATGAATATTATGTTTTGTATTTTCACCTGTAATATGAATGGGTTCTTGTATTGTATGTAGATCTTTAGAGTTTTTCTATGGAAAGAGATTTTTTTTTCTTTATCAGCTGGATTAGGGAGGGAGGGAGCCTGTGACTCTGAGGTTGAGCAGGTCGTCTAGTAATCAGAGGGATGCTGGCTCAACTGACGTAGCTTTAGATAGGAAGTATTGTATCACTCCTGATGAAACTCCTGAACAGTTAACACTTTGCATGGCAGCTTCTTCCATCAGTGCATGAAAGTGTGTGAATGGGTGAGGTTAAAGAGTTTTGAATGTTCCGTAGATCAGAGAGGTATCTACAACATACAAATACAAGTCTATCTGTACCAAGCTGATCTGATGGATGGAAACATGCAGGGCAATTATGACAAAAATGAAGCGATCAGGAAAGCAAGACTCTCTAGAAGCTCTTCAAATGTCATTTTCTAATGTATAAAACATTAGCTGGTGTAATTCGTGTAGGTCAAAGCTGATTATTTTAACATTCAGCAATTATAGAACACAAGTCCAGCCAGACTATCTAGAACTAGAATTCTGGCAATCAAGTAATATTCACCAATAGGGTGTAGACCTGTATAGTAGAGAATGATGATTACACATGGACCATTGTGGTAAGTCAAGTGAATTAGAAGTTGGTCATTCACTCCATATGCATTATCACAAGTAGTAAAACTGGCCATTAATCATAGCTGCAGCACACATTACAAGTATCAGCTTGAGAGAGGAGTGCTGGGAAGCTGTGGCTTTGAGCTCCGTCACAAAAAAGTGCTGAAGTGCTCGGTGTAGTAAAAGTCAGAATCCTGGGTCTTGTTAAAAAGACTCAAAGTCTGCAAAAGAAAAAAGAAAACCTTAGCCACAAATTTCGTCGGACATATGTGATATTTCTAATCACTTTTTCTAATTACAAAACATCTTTCCACTCCACTTTCCATTAACACAACATGACCATGTCCTTTCAACTGCCTAACATCATTTAAATACAGACCAGTATGATAGAATTTGAGCTCATGCTATGATGAACCATGAGCACCAGTAGCCATTTAAGCTATGGCACTGTTAAAAAGGGTTATAAAGGGCTGCATGGCTGGAGGTACCACCTGCAGCACTCTGTCTGATCCACCCAGCCTTGACATTTCTCTTACTATTCCTACCCACAATATTTAAAACTCATCTAGCAACCAAACTGTGTACAATATATTCATATCTTGTGTGTAGAACAGTTCTAAATAATAGCACTGCCAACACAGCTCTGCTAACAAATGTATTTCTTACATTTTTCTTACGTCTCCAGCTGGTTTGCTGGTGGAAAGCTATTAATGCAAGGCAGCAGCACCAGAATTTGGTTTATATCAGCAGTAATAAGTTAAACTAAAGCAGAGAAGCGGCAGCTTTAGTGTTCCCTCTGCATTTGCACGATGAGTTCAGGAACAGTATTTAGTGTATGTCACTAAACACAATCAGTAGTTCCGCATGTAAAACAAATAGAAAATACTTGAAACCTGCGTTCATGCAAAAAAAGAAGCATGAGAATGTCAGCTGCTGTCTGTGTTGACAAGCCATAACACAGAGAGAGCTCCGTTGTGGCTGCAGAAAGTGGTCAGTAAATAGTGATTCAGCTGAAAGTACTACAACAGTGCTTTCTATCTAGTCATCATCTGAAAAGGCAGCACAGCATTGTAGATCAGTGCAGGTATGCTGTGTGAGGCTGCAGTGGAACCGCGTGTGTTCATGGTTTGGACACTAACAGATGTCTGAAATCACCAAATTTAAAAAGGCAGTTATTAATTACAGTTTTGGTTATATTTATGGTCAGGGTTACACAACCTATACTGGAGTAACATATTTCAACAATCTGGCCTTTTTATTATATTTCAAGTATGGTCATTCAGGAGTTCTTCTCTGACCACATCTCCAATAAAGCAGTGAATCACCCCAAAAAGCTGCTAACCCTGCTAAGCAGTTCAACACTGCTAAAGAACTGATTCATTCTGCAATTTTACAGCTCTGTGATGGTATGAGTGATGTTAAAGAAGATTTTCCATCTTAGCCAATCTCTAAAAAGCTGATGCCTAAAGAGAGAATTTAGTTAAAAGAAACCTCTTTGGAGCCACTCTTTAGATGTAGATATTTGCTTCTACAATCAATACATCATCCACTTTGCTCATATGCAGCAAATGAGCGCATCTAAACAAAATTTTCAATCTATACAGCCAGTGATGATTAAGTTGTCAGAGGTTAGTTCACCACTTATTCATAGCCTCTACATTTTTTTCTCATTTTGCCTGACTTTGCAAGTGAAACAGATGAGTTTTAAGCCAGCACAGCAGAATGAATCAATCACTGATATGGCACAAGGGCCAAAATTGTCCTTTGGAAATGAATGGTAGTTATCTTTTCTGACCTGTTGCTGAGAGTGAATGATGATAAGGAATAAAGTGAGCTTGTCGGTCATAAATTTTGGAGGGCCTCCAATGCATCTCTCCCGAGCCAGATATGAGTGTAAAACCCTGAATAGGCAAGAATGGAAAAATCACAAAGTAGTGCTGAGAGACAAACTCATCATTACTGAGTGGAAGACAACAAGACTGTGCTGAAATCTCCTGGACTGATGTCACAACAAGAAAAAACAGTTAACAAGCAACTGACACTCAATATCTATCATAACTACACTGACATTTCATTAGTCACAGTGGTACACAGAAGAAGGTAAGCCATTACAGTAGCATGTCTGTTTATTGCAGTGTCACCACAATATGATGACTAATTTAATTCATAGTAGCCGATATATCAGAATCACCTGTGCCCAATATGTCATTTCTATTCCTGTAGTGTTGAGTGGGCTGTAAAGGTGAAGCTGATACTATTGTACACTCAAGCAGCACTTATCTTTTGCCAGTTGTAAATGGACAGTGTTTTTCTTCCTTAACAGACAAAGTGCTTTACAATTTTTCATTCATCTATTCACACACACACAACTTCACACGTGTGAATATAATATTAATGCAGTAGAAGTATTGGGGTGTGTTATATAACATAAGATGATATCATATTTTCTACAGTCAGATATTTTGTGTTGTGTTAGTTCTCTCTTTGATAGCTTTGGTTGGGCAGTGTGTAAATCAATAAGCAGGACTCCTTTCTGGCATTATTGGATTTACAGAAACAAAACATGTCTTACACAGTGTTGACCCTGTGAGCTGCAACAATTAGTTAATAACTGAATTAGTAAATAATTATTTTGGAAATCAAACAAGCATTTTATTACTTTTGTGAGCAAAAGCATTGTAAGTTCCATCAGGTGTGAGGATTTGATGCTAGTTTGATGTTTACCTTACAAAGAAAAGAACAAAGACAATATTCTCAAACTTGAAAATAATACATTTCCAGGCTTTCCTGGAAAATATAATAAAATATGTGTAAATGAGTTTTACTATTTACCATTTTATGAAGAGTCTTTAAGAATGCACTAACAGAGGGGACTCCCCTGGGTCATGGTCACAAATAGTAATAAGTATTATTCACAAAGATAATAAAGACCAAATTCAGTGCCTTCTTTGTGTAGACCTTAAAAGACTGCCCTCCATTTTAGCAAATGCAACATAGAATACTAAAATTGACCAAAAATGTAAAACATCAAACAGGTTTTAATTTAAGATTCAATGTAAGAAGCACCTTCAACTTAAAATACATTTTTTTCACTTAATTTTTATTTCAATTTTTGCAGTTTATACAGACATATACATGCAAATTCACATGTAGTCTGTTGTTTTGTTTTTCATGTATGATCTGCTTAGTACAGCATTGGAGTATATGCATCAGGTTAAATGTGTGTGTAAGTTACATGGTTAAACAAGAGTAACACACAAACATAACAATAAATAATGGTAAAAGGCATTTTTCCCTCTTCCAATTATGCCATTTGGTGTTAATCCAAGCATTACTATCTTGGGATCTTTTATAAAAGTTTTCTGAAATACTTTTCCAAGTGCCTCAAAAACCTGGTCGCAGAATTTTTTCAGTTTAGGGCATGTCCAAAGTATATGAGTAAGGTTACCAATGTGTGTCCCACAACGTCTCCAGCATTTATCTGAGTGTATGGGCCCCATTTTGGATATGATTGCTGGTGTCCTAAAGAATCTCATTATTACCTTCCACCTGAATTCCCGCCATGTATTAGTTAGTTACTTGATGTGCTTCTGTACATATTTCCTCCCCCCCATCTTGCTGTATGCCTATGTTCATTTCATTTTATTTTTCTTTAATCTGAAGAGTTTCGTTAGAATTCGTAGCTATAAATAGTTTGTAAAAATGTCTGATAATTTTCTTATTTCCGCTACCAATTTGTAATTTTATCCAGAATTCTTCAGTCGGGGTGGGCTCTAGGATTTTAATCCACTCTCTATGCTTTGTTACAAAGTCCCTTAGTTGTAAATACCTGAAAAAGTCTGTATTAGGGAGTGTAAATTCCATTCTTAACTGTTCAAATGATTTGAAAGACCCTTTATGAACCTTGTGTAGGTTTGTGAGTCCATGCTCAGACCTCTTTCTAGTGCCTATCTGAGAGGGGACAAAACCATTTATAAAACCATGTTGGTTAATGCTGAGATTGCTTTAGGCAGCCCATAAGATTTTTATTTTCCTCAAAAGAGTCTGTAAAGGCCGCTGGCATGTGCTTTTCTCAATGTCTAGCCACCTTGTACATACGGAGTCTTGCAGCCATGCTATTAGGAGTCTCAACTAAAATACAACCTGAAGTTTGGGAGTTTGAGACCCCCATGTGATTTGGATAGCTGAAATACTTTTAGTCTGACCCTAGGACGTTTTGATTGCCATATAAATTTTGAAATCAGCTTGTCTAGTTTATCAAATGTAGATTTAGGAATGTCCTTTAAATGTGGGATTGTTATTGTAGGTTCAACGAGATACAGGAGCACGTCATCCGCGTATAATGATAGATTATGTTGTTCTCTGTTTATTGTCAGTCCTTTTACGTTATTATCATCCCTCATAAGCTGTGCTAATGGTTTGATACTTAAATCAAACAATAGAGGTGAAAAAGAGCAACCCTGCCTACATCCTCGCTCCAAGGCAAATCGGTATGATAGAAAGGGAAGGTGTTTTTTTTTAGAGCAGACTCTAAGCTGTATGAGCTTTAATGATACACATTTCAAGGTATATGGACATTGCTCCGATTTTTTTTCTCTTGGATGTGGTACACACCTGGGAAACTTTATCACCATCCTTGATGGTAGATAGCCAGACAGACTGATGTCCCTGTCACTTTTTGGCAGGATAGGGTTTTTGATCTTGAGACCAAGAAACCAATGTAAAGTATTAATATCAACAAAACAGAAGAGAGTTCTGGGTTTATTTTACTATTGTACTGTACAAAAAGCCAATGCTGGACATGTCAGTTAACTCTCTACATATCAAAGCACAATGGGAACTGGAGCTAAATACAATAGTGGATAATGATGCCTAGGTAAATATGTTTGAGAAGCCACAGGGAGGTTGGAAGCAAGGTATGATTTGATCAGAAAGTTAAAATGTGGTTCTTTTGGACACCTCAGTTTGCCTGTGGTATGGTCAGTGACTCTCCCACAGTAGGTCAATGGTTACAAACAGTCATACGAATACGACTCGAGAATACGACTGTCCAGCTGCAACTAAAAATGACTACAGTTATCGACTACTTTAGTTATGTATCTGCATATGTATGTCAAGTAAGGCCAGGTGGTCATATGAAGTCACTTTGGATTGTAGGAATTCATAATGGACACTATTTTCTGATATTATATTGACAAAACATTCAATCTATTACATTTAGAAGCAGATTAAGCAAAAATAAAATTAGTATAAAAGTATAAAATAAGTAGTAAGTGTAAGTATGACTATTTGTCATGTGGATAGAGGATTTTATACACATGCCTACTGTAATCATACAAATCTAAATTAAATCTGTTCTGGTTTTGGATTTACAACCAATAACACTGTAGTGTTAGGACTTTGGCCATTTTGCCATTAAATAACTAACTGTTTTGTCATAATCAACAGAAATTGATTTAAATATTTAAAATATTTAAATTTTGAATTTGAATTAAAATATTAAGTATTAAATGGCTAAAATTGGTTGCATACTTTGGCTTTCACTACAGTTAACTACACTTGTGTAATTTTGTAGCTCAGGGCAATCAGTTCTTTTGGTCATGATAACGTAATTCAGCCCACACTGCAACACTACCTGAGAAACAAACACAAGCACTCAGATGATCAGACAACAAACTGTGAGTGAACAGCAAACTTATGACCCAAAATGTCAGACAGACTTGTTGGTTTGGTTTTGACTGTAGTTGTTGTGCACACTCTTGTTTTTCTTGGAATGGGAAATAGCTCTTTTTCATGAGAGACATTTCACTGTAGAAAAAGGTGAGGACATTAATTGATGACTGGATCTCATGGAGTTGCTTGTTGTCAGTGACACTTGGTAATGAGCCATTGCTTTCCCTACAAGACGAAATGTCCGCTGTGAAAAATGCCTATTATTAGCAACATTGTGGGTGCACTTACTTTTAGTTTTACCTCCAAATAAAGCAGCTGCTATGTAACCTGTCTGACAAGTAAGGTTTCTTTCCCTGTTTGACCTTTTTTAGCAACGTTGCTGCAAATCATCAATATCATCAATTACTTTGGTGAGTTTAAAGTTATCAACTGTTCAATGTTAACAAAACAAAACCTAAATTGTGATTAAACTATAGTTATCCCTTAAATGACCAGTGTGTGGGATTTAAAGGCATTTGGCAACCTCTCCCATTCAAAGCATGTTGGAGAACATTTACATTTACATTTAGTCATTTAGCAGACACTTTAATCCAAAGCAACTTACAGAGAAGGGAACAATCAAGGTGTGTGTGAAAAGAAGTGTTGCGACACAGCAATAAGTGCCAATGACAATTGTTTAAGGTGTAGATCTGTCATGTAGTGCTAGGAGAGGAGGTCCTCTCTGAAGAGCTGGAGGTCTTCAGGAGTTTTTTAAAGATAGAGAGGGACACCCTGATCTGGTAGGAACTGGTAGTGCGTTGCACCAACGGGGAACAACAAATGAGAAAAGTTTGGATTGCCTTGAACAAACAGGTGGCAGAGCCAGGTGTCGTTCATTGGAGGAGTGCAACAGTCGTGAATTAACATATGCCTGTATAAAGGGGTTCAAGTAGGTAGGTGCAGAACCGGAGACAACTTTGTAGACGAGCATTAGCGATTTGTATTTAATGCAGGCTGCTACACGTAGCCAGCTCGGTGAGCAGGGGGGTGACACGTGACCTTTTGGGTTGGTTGTAGACCAGGCACACCGCCGCATTCTGGATCATCTGAAGAGGTTTCACTGTGTACGCTGGGAGGCCCATCAGGAGGACATTACAGTAATCTAGTCTTGAGATGACCACAGCTTGAGTTAAGTAGCATGTTGAGTTAAGTAAGGTCTGATTTTTCTGATGTTGTAAAGTGCAAAGCGGCATGACCGAACAACTGAGGCGGCATGATTGGTCATCAATCATAACCCCTAAGTTTCTCACCACCCTGGTGGGGGCGAGACATAGGGAATCAATTTTGATGTTGATGTTGTGGTGTATAGCAGGTTTGGCTGGGAGGACCAGCAGTTCTGTTTTTAAGAGATTCAGCTTTAGGTGATCCATGTGGAGACATCTGAGAGGCAATCAGAGACCCGTGCTGAGACCGAGGGGTCATCAGGAGGAAATGACAGATAGAGCGGAGTATCATCTGCATAGTAGTGATAGGAAAAGCCATGTGAGCAGATCATTGGACCCAGGGAGGTGGTGTAGATAACGAATAGTAGGGGCCCTAGCACTGAGCCCTGGGGGACCCCTGTGGTGAGGTGAAGCAAAGTGGACAACTGTCTGAGCCAGGATACACTGAATGAGCACCCTGTCAGGTAAGATTCAAACCTGGAAAGAGCCAAGCCAGAGATGGCCATGTTTGAGAGAACAGAGAGGAGGATGCGATGGTTAACTGTGTCAAAGGCAGCTGATAAGTTAAGAAGAATAAGGACAGACAACTGTGTTGCTGCTCTTGCTTCTTTTAAGGCTTCTGTCACACACAACAGAGCAGTTTCAGTTGAGTGACCACTCTTGAAACCAGATTGATTTTGATCAAGAAGATTGTTCTGTAGGAGGAATTCTGAGTTGCTTAGCGACCACCTGTTCAATAGTTTTGAATAAGAATGGAAGAAGTGAGACAGGACGATAGTTCTCCTGCAGCAGCTGATTCAGTGCCGCCCAGCTGAGATACAGAGAGACATGTAGTAGGAGTGCTACATGTTAAAGTGTTAGCTAGTAAGCTGGTCAGAGAATTGGCTGCTGATTGCTGCCATTTTGCCTGTAAAGAATGATGCAAATGTATTGGAGGGCTGGTAGGAGGAGGAGGAAGCGGAAGGTTGAATAGTAATTTGATGGTGGAGAAAAGTTTCTGGGTGTCAGTGACACTGTTGACTTTGTTGTTGTAATAAGCCGTCTTTGCAGCAGTGTCGCTGGTTAAGAAGGAGGATAAAAGTGTCTGGTAGCCTTTGAGATCATCAGCTAGTTTGGATTTGAGCCATTTTCTTTTGGCAGCTCTGAGTTTGGTGCGCAGTGATCGGAGGGTATCATTCAACCATGGGTGGGATTGGTTGGATTGAGCAGGCCTCGTAGACAAAGGACACAGCTTGTTCATACATGAATTCAGAGTAGAGCAGAGTGACTCAGTGGCATCATCAACCTTCAGAGAGGAGAATGTGCTGAGTGGAGGTAGAGCAGAGGTAATAATAGAGGAGACATTAAACTGGATAGAAAAAGTGATCTGATAGGTGGAGAGGCGTTACCACCAGTGCATCTGTGGCACAGTTTCGGGTGAGAATCAGGTCAAGGTTTATCCCAGCTTTGTGAGTAGGAGGACTCTGGACCAGCTGGAGGTCAAAGGAATGAACATGACATAAAGTTATCAGAGTTTGGACTGTCTAAGTGGATGTTCATGTTGCCCAGGACAAGCAACGGACAGTCATGATCAGGTATGGATGACAGCAGGGTGTCTAACTCGTCTGTAAAGCCACCCGGTTGGCCTGGTGGACGGTAAATGGCATGGTATTTGAAAGTGTCATAAGTGGTGGAATGTAGCGGAGTGAATTTTCATTTGTTGGAAATTAGCAGGCCAGTCCCTTCTCCTCGACCAGAAGGATGGGGGGTGTGGTAATTAGTGGAGAATGCGGCTGTGTTCTCTGGTTTGATCCAGGTCTCAGAGAGCAAGGAGCTCTAGGGAAAGGTAGGAGGCAACAGTATGTGAGGACTGTTTTAGAGGCCGGAGGTTAGTTACATTTCTGCATCTTTTGACAAAATGTTTTAAGTGTGGACCGGAGACAACAACAGGGGCCAGCTGCACAAAAGTAGGATTAAGACATCCAGGATAAGTGACAGAGCTAAGCTCAATGAATCCAAAACAAGAGCATCCAGGCTTAATTGGCTGCACCAAGACCAAGCCAGGATGAGCACACGTATTCATCAAGCCAAGTGAAACCAATCCTGGATAAGTGCATGCTCGCGGCTCCCTAAAATAGGCCCCACAACCAATCACAGATTCACCAATTCACCATGGCAAGTAGTTACTTTTCCCCAGCAGAAAGCCTCATGGAGGCATACGAGGAGGTAAAAGACATAGTTAAAAAGAAAGGCAACATCGCCACAGTGATAAAGCAACGAGAAAAAGCATTGCTGACCGCCTGAATGCACAAGTAGTGCACAACTACACACTCACTGCTCAGCTGAAACATCACAATTACAATCCAAATAGTTAATTCACATCTCCAAAAACACAGTTGTACTCTGATTATGAATCAGTTGAATTTTTTATTGAAATGGACTGAAGATATGAGTGAAATTGTGTAAATGTAACTCCATCAGACTGTATAATTCTTTGATAAATATTGAACTAATAATAAAAATAATAATTAAACCCGCAAGCGGTGTTGAACGGGCCCTCACTCGTGTGCGCGTGTTGGCATGCGCGCACGTCGGCATGTGCGCACATCGGGCAAGTTTTAAGTCAATCAGACAAAGTCCCTGGGAGGAGTTTGTTAAAACAGAACATGAGAAGCGACCACTTTTTTCTCATGCGGTCAAATTTGACAAGACACCGTTTCATCAAAATTCATAATTTTGATAACTTTTCATAGTCAAGGCCTTAAGAACACACACACACACCAAGTTTCAATTAGATGGGATAAAATCCCTAGGAGGAGCTTGTTAAAACTGACCACATACATTAGACAGAATTGGATCAAAGGGTCAAATTTGACGGAGCACCACACCCACACTGTTTCATCAAAATTCAGAATTTTGATAACTTTTACTCATTAAGTCTATATGAACACACCTACCAAGTTTGAAGTCAATTGGATAAAATCCCTAGGAGGAGTTTGTTCAAATATGACCCCTTCTCAACCAGCCTGAAACACCAAAACTTCATTTTCATTCTTAAATATCTCACTTACTGTTCATTTTAGCCCATAGCTCCAAGAGACTTTTTTGTAGGTCTTGCCATGTTCTACGATACGGCTGAGGTTTCATAACTCTGTGTCCAAAACTGTGGCGGGGCTGCCTCAAAGAAAAGTTCAAGGGGGCACTAAAAAGCACTTTGCCCTGCCCCCTAATTAATTATGCAGCCAACATTTGCATAATATTGGTCTTAATAACCACAAGAAGTTTCAGACAGCTCTGAGAAAGTATATGAAAGCCCAACACTTTTGCCTGAAAATCAGCCAAAAAGTCAATGGAGTTCCAATTTCTTTGAAAAAAAATCGGCACTTTTGACTTTTTTTCAGGCCGCCATTTCTCAAAAACTCACCATTTTTGGAGGGGTTCTTCCGAAAGTTGTTCCTGATATTTTCACTCTGTTTCAGCACCGTACAGTCAATATTGTCCGATCTGGACGTCATCTCGAAAAAGTGTTTCTTTCTATTGCCACTAGGAGGCGCTGTGAATATCACCAAATGTTGTCATGGCAATGTATTCTAGGCCAGACCTCCATTATATATCAGAGGTTTGGGGAAGAGTAGAGTATTTTTTAAGTTATAACACGTCAAAATTTCATGAAAAAATGCTGAATTTCATGGCCCCGCCCCTCCCACACAGTAAATCCAAAACTCACGATTTTGATAACTTTTCATTGTCAAGGCCTCAAGAACACACACGCCAAGTTTCAAAAAGATAGGATGAAAGCCCTAGGAGGAGTTCATTCAAATATGACCCCTGGAAATGACCCCAAAACCACAAAAATGCCAACCTTGAAACAAAATGGACGCCATACGCTTAGCTGTAGCCTGGGTCACCAAGAGACTTTTTTGTAGGCCTGGGGGAGATACATGTTGCCACCGAAGGCCATGTCTCTACATGAAATTTTGTCAATGGCGGAGGCTCCGTACAAGATTTTGTAGGTGGCGCTGTGGAGTCATGTTGGTTTGATTGTCCATGAAATGTTCGGATTCTAAAAAATTCAGCATACTTTACTGCTTGAGTTTTTCGTTTTGTGACTTTTCGAGCTCGTTTAGCCCCTGAAAAATGGCCCCGAAGGCCGAGGACCCTTGCTCACTGACTTCACTGAATTTCCTTTTGGGGTAAATAAAGTTTCTCTTTTCTTATGTTTGCTCTATGTGTATGTGGTGTAGATTAAACATGACCGGGCCAAAATGGACATGGCAGCAAGTCAAAATCAAATACAAGAACATTCTGCAGAATGGTAAGGGCTAATACTTAACAATGCACAAGCATATATTGTACCCAAGGGGTGCCTGCTCACACATTGTCTGTACTGTTTTAGCAGTGAAAAAGAAAAACCACAGACAAGGCACAGGTGGTGGGTCACCAAAAGCTGACCTCACCCCAGCAGAGGACATAGCCTTTGAACTAAATCAAGGTAGGCCCGTAATGGGATCCCTGGGGGGACAGAGACAAGCATATGTCCCTCCCAAGATGCAACCCGCTTCATACAAGGTATATTCTTCCATCTCTATGTGGGACACAACCACATTCATATTGAATCCATTTGGACTGTCTGACTTTGGTTTGCCTATTGCCTTGCAGTTTCTGGCAGCACGGTCTGACTGTTAGAGCCACCAGCACAAGCACCAGACGATGCTGATCCAGTGAGTACTCCATCAAAGGCATACTGTAGGCCTGGCATGTCTTGTCTACTAGCTTCAATATGAATCCCATTAAATGTGATAGGGTGAAGGCACCAGTGCAGCAGCAACAGCAGATGACGCCACTGATGATGATGAGGAGACCATCTCTCTGGATTCCAGAAGGCATGAGGTATCATGTCAAGCCTGTGAAAGTACTATTCAGTCTACAATGGTGAGGAGTCATCATTTGGAGCCCACACAAAATCACAAAATCTCATTCCTGTAACAGGACACAGATGCTGTACAGGGGGAAAGCCAGCCTGGCAACATAGTGAGTATTAATGGAAGGACACTCAATTCCCACTGTGCTAATTGTTATGTGTTTACAGAACTCACAATCTATCAGACAGTTGTATGCCAACCACCTCTGCTGCCAAATATAACTCGCAGCATATAGACATGCAGTACAAGAAGAAAAAGATGGATGGAAAAAGATGAAAAAGATGGAGTCCGAAATAAAAAAGAGGACAATTAGAAAATTGGACCTTGAAATAAAAAAACTTGAGTGGGAGGTGAGATATGCCTTCAATGCACACTGTATGCTGACTGTAACACAAATGTATTAATCATTATTCTCCTCTCCTCCCCCAGCTCCAAGAAGATGACACATCTTAAATAAAAAAAATAAAAGGTCAAATGGAATTTTCCTTTCTGCTCTGACAATGGCATGCCCATTCTTGCGAGATGCGGTGGATGAGGAAACATCTTCAACATCTCTTCTTGGACCCACTGGTTCTCTGATGACCATCTACATGAAAGGTACAGGTTTTCAGATGGCATCAGGAATCTGTGCAGACTGCTGGGTCCCAGGATTAAACACCACACACACAGAGCCATGCACTGAGTTGGAGCAAATGGTTTGTGTGGCCTTGTGCTTTTTTTTTTTGCAAGTGTAGGCTTCCTGTACTCAGTGGGGGATGCAGAACAGCTGAACAAGGCCACAATTTGCCACACAATAAGGAGTGTGTGTCTGGCTATCAAAGCATTGTCAGATGTCTTCATCTCCTTCCCTGGCCACAGAAGACTCTGTGACATCAAAGAGGAGTTCTATAGAATTTCAGGTAATAGAATCTACAAATTACACTTACAGGACAACTGTTAACAGTCATAGTAGGATACTCATTACTTTGTGGTACATGTTTCCCCAATGTCATTGGTTCACTGGACTGCACACACATCAGGATAAAATCCAATTCAGAAGAATTCAGATTCAGACTGCCCCAGAAATATTCAGAGATATTCAGACCGCCCCAGAACCTACAAAAAACACAAAAGGCCCTAGAGCCTGTGTACGGTTTGTCTGTTCTGGTCTACTGTAGAAACATCCTTCTAAATTAACAACCTTAAAACCTAATATATTGTATGTGTGGATATTGTATTCCATTTGTGCCAATGGATTCTGTCACTCACTGTATCTCCACCAATGTGATACTTTCTTCTGTTCTGCACAGACAAAGTAATCCATTCTGTTTACCACCAACATCACCATCATCCTCATCATCATCAACTTTGTCAACACTACTGTCATGACTATGGCCATCAATTTCACTACTGCAATTAGTGGCAATCACTGTTAAAGCCAGTCTCTGAATGTTGATTACCCTGCGACTTGATTGCAAGAGACCTCATTCTCAGTCTCAGTAGAGGTCCCCTGTTCCCCCTAATCCAATGCCTTGTTAGCCAGTGCAGCACCGAAATAGTTTTATTCATTTAGTTACACGATGATTGCAAGTAATTCATTCCCAAATAACACTTTCTGATGACCCCCAAAGAGCCCAAAACTGAAAAACAAAACACAGTTCTGCACTACTGTAGCTCACAAACTTCCTAATTTCTACTGTGAACAAGTTACTTAATTGTTTGAGTTAATGACACTGCCCAGGGGAAACTGAAAGGACTGCAGCCTTTTGGTTCAAGGTGACTTTTAGTTTGCTAAATGTCATTTTATAGTTAAGTATTAGCATGTCTTTGAAGGAAAGTGATGCTGCACATATAAGGATGGGGAAGCTGTCTGGATCTGTAAGGTCCATGGCAACTGTTCACTCTCTCATTAGAGTTTTGTGCTCAACCCACTCCTCACAAAAGAAAATGTGCCAGTCTTGATGGGTGAGATTACTGCAAAGCCTGCACACTGACCTGTCTCACATTCTGTCTCTATCATTGGGCTGCTTTGGCTATTGTGGAGGCAAAGTCAGCCAAACTGTAATGTCATACCTTGAGGTCAAAACAATCAGCAGTTACTTTGTGTTTGCTGCTAAGTGGCCTATTCCACATGCAGTGTGACCCAAGTGCTGTCCACAGATCTGCTGAGTGAAAACATTAGCATGCACACTGGGCACGCTGCCTGCACTTCAGTAATATAATCAGCCTGGTGTTCAGCCAGAGCAGACATTTAGGGTAAATGTTGAGTCGGTGCAACAATAAAATTGTGGTCAGCCTAATGAGATTAATTCTGTCCAGTGCAGGCACAACATCAAGCTGGAGGACTCACCTGCTGTCAAGGAACTACTAAAGCCTGAACATTACAGCACACTAGGGCTGCCACAAACAATTATTTTGATAGTCGACTAATCACCAATTATTTTTTCGATTAGTCGACTAATCGGATCATACGTAAACTGACTGTTGACTGATTGCACGCAGCTGATCAGATCATTAGCTTTCAGCTTGAAGTGTTTAAGGTATGTGCTAACTGAAAATAAAAACAATTAAGATGATAGCTCATTAACCCTTTAATGAGATATGAAGGTTGTATCAACAAACAATTCTTGAACAGAGCAGTATAAAGGGCAAACATCTGAGTAAAATAAGGACAAGGCACTGGCCTAAACAACACAACAAGAAATACTTCAGGTTTTTAGGTGTGTCTGTCATGGCTCTGGCATCAAACATATCAAACATAGCTACATTTAAATAAAATGAGGGGGGCACCTGAAGGAATTATTCACAAAAATAAAAATTTGGTCTCAAATATAAGAAAAGTGCATTTTGTGCTCAGTGCTCGGCTTGGTCACAAAGCCGTCCGGAGAAGAAGACTGGACTTCTTTTAGCACTGAAACGTAACGATGAGTAAGTAGCAAGAAAGCTCACTGTTTACCCTAATATTGGCAGCTAACTGGCCGGTTTGCTTACCGAGACGACGAACCCTCTTCAGAATCATCCACAATGACATGCTTTCTCTTCAGATGCTCATGCATAACCATTGTGCTTCCATGATAAGCAAGATCAGCTTTGAAAATGTTGCACTGCACACTTTTCTCACCACTTTTCTTAAACTGCTCTAACACTTGCCGCTTCGTTGTCGGGTAGCCATGATACTGTTATTGTATCATTTACGGTAAAGTCAGGCCTGACGCCGATTACCACTACTGCACGTGCACGTGACAGAAAGGCAGATGCGGCAGTGGAAGCTGCAGCTGCAGTTTCGAGAGAAACAAAGTTAAAAAAAAAAACAAAAAAAAAAAAACGATGCGTCAACTACTAAATTAGTTGTCGACGATTTTGTTCGTCGACATAATCATGACTAATCGACTAATCGTGGCAGCCCTACAGCACACACCTGTAGATACAAGAGCTCTTAGATTTTACCTGCGCAGTTGGCTAATGTTAAACTATTGCTCTGATAAAAGGCTCTATCCCAGGGGTCAGGAACCTTTTTGGCTGAGAGAGCCATGAAAGCCACATATTTTAAAATGTATTTCCCTGAGAGCCATATAATATTTTTTAACACTGAATACAAATAAATGTGTGAATTTTTAAGTAAGACCAACAGTTTTAGAGTTTTAGAGAGTCTCTGAATTTATTCTTTTTAATAACGTTGTTATACTGAAGCTAACAACAATAAATAAAATACTTCTTAACATTAATACGACTTCTGGTGCTGCATGGTCCCAATCATGCACTGGTCACCATAGCAACCGCTGTGTTTATGTACATACGCACTCATGTACTGCTGAGTGAACTCTCCGGTCGTTAGCTCATCAGCAGTTTCTCCTCCGAGCTGTTCTGTAGCATTAAAATTGAACAAAATAACACGAAACACAACTGCTCACTCTTCTACTGCTTGGCCAATAATAAATAAAAGTCTCTCCTACTGATTTTAATTGGGACATTTTGCATCGAACATAAAGACATTAAATGTGTGGTACATGTTTGGGCGCAGAGGAGGCCACTGGGCTCTCTCCGAGGGGAGGGGGACAGAGGAGATGTCCGGCCAAGGCTCCATCCAGTATGGACTAAAACACAGCACGGACCGGCTTACTTTCTCCCCTGTCTGTGAGCCAGATGCAGTTATCAAAAGAGCCACATCTAGCTCGCGTGCCATAGGTTGCCGACCCCTGCTCTAAGGCACTAAGTCTCACAATCCATACACTCGAGACTGTCTTACTGCAGCAATCAAGGAATACAAAAAAATATTTTCTCCTGTAGCTTAAATTACAACCACGAAGCTGTCCAGTGTAGCATTAGCTCAATGTGTGTGGTCATCACATAGAGGTCATGAGATGATCCATGACTTTTATCCAGTGCTAGTAGTGACCAGTAAAGACTGCTAAAGGAAAACAACTATTCAACACTCTTTTGGCCTGAAACTACAGTGTGCTGGGCTGTAAATGACTTTGGCAGTGTAGACACTGTAAGTCGGTGTCTCTGTCATTGTTATTACGTAGCCTGTATAATGTCTGGTCCTGAGGAGCTTTGAAACCCTGAGATATACAAATGAGAACATGACTGCCACAAACACAGAGCAAACGTCATTTAGGAAGTGAAATAATTAATGAAGTTTCACTATCACTATTATTTTTACCGTTAGTATAAATAGTATAATTAGGAGATCTTAAAAGTCTAAGCTTACAATATAATCATATTGATTACAGGATATTCAACTTTCTTTTCTAACATTAGAATACATTTATTGTTTCCAATACTTGACTTCTCTTCTCACAGTGATCTCCATGATGGTATGAATTTACGATTAATTACAATTCTTCCTTGCAATGAGCATTCATGTTCAGTTTCTATGTTCAATATCTCACAGACATAGAAACATAGATACCGGTTCATACCTGTCACCATATCTGAGGAGTGAGGAGTGAGGTTCTTAGGCAGACTTCACTGCTAAGTTGAAAATAACTCACAAAATGATTGTGTTATGAATGTGAGAAATTGAACATGATGCTGGTTACTTCTTGAAATTCAATTCAGTTCCTAGAAGCAGATCTAATCAGCTCATAGCCAAAATAGCAACATTCTGAACAGATGCAACATTCGCTGGGACCTATAGGTTCTGATCTATGAACAGTTTGGCATCAAGTTATTACACAGTTATTACAGTTATCACAAATTATTTAAAATTTCAGCTTTTATACATTTATTTATCTATGACAGGCTTATAAAGCTGCCTGGTCGCAGCCAGAATGTCATTGTGCAGTAAATGTTCTCTGTCAGTGTTTTTTATTCACTCTCTGATTATTCCTGCTGTGCTGCAGATGTTTATATACTGTTTAATCTACAGCAATGCATCATGGTCTATAAGATCATCATCATGTTTGTAGCGTCGATGACTTTTACAAATAATCCACAACGTTTATTTATTTCGCTGAAGAAGGAAGCACAACACATGCAACTGAAACTGTCAGACAAATGTAGAAGTGTGAAGCTGCTTAATGGAAACAATTATGTCAAATACAAGCGCCTCTAATTTGTTCAGTAATTTGTACAGTACTTGATTAAATGTTCTTAGTTACATTCCAACACTGCAGAGACACATGATAACTGGACAGCTGACAATAACAGTGCCACAAATATTCCAAAGCTCAATATCATTTTCATCTTTAGATACTAACATAATACAAAAAGACACAATAGACTTACAACCATATAATACAAAGTGGTGACCTATTGTTATCCTACATTAACAAGTGACCAGACTGCTGTATAACACTGTCAAAATTATATAATAATATATTTTTGGAGAAACAAAAGCTGAGCACACTTACACTTACACTTGATGTTGAACTGTTCCTAGATCAGAGCCTGTATGTCCCAGTGGAAGTTGTGGCTATTCAGGAGGTTGATGTTTATAATTGAGCTGATGAGTGCATGCCCAAATTAAATGAATTCAACTTAAACAAGTAAGCGTTACAAACAAAGTTCATAAAAATCGATCCAGAATGAAGTGAGTTACAGTGAATTGTTTTTGCTATATTTACTTATGTAAATACAGATACATTGCTATTATTATTTGAAAAAGTGCCATGGTTTATTTCAAACTCAGCGCTCTCCATCATTTTGTGTGAATAGGTGTCACTTTTGGGAAGCTTCATTGGATATAAAGTACAAGTGAAGGCAGTCTTTGCATGTTTATGTCTTCCAAGACCAGCCTGTTTAAGTTTATTTACTATCCTGCTGTTATGAAAACCTGCCGAAAATAATGCATCACCGTATTTCCTCACATGATAAAGCAGATTTTGCTCAGTTGTTTGCTTTAACAACTTTTACAAAAATAAATGTGTTCAGCTGAGATTATTGGAGCTCTTAGCACCCAGTGTGCTATTTACTGTATAACAATCTTCAGCTCACCTACTATGAAAGAAATAATGGAGATATAACTGTGAAATACTGCAGCAAGAAGGCAATGGAAAGCAACAAAGAGACAGGGCAATTTTAACTTTACAAAAGCAAACAATTATTGATGACATCGAAGAGCTGAGCTTCACAATCTTTTATTTATAGGCGTCACAGACTACAGAAAGCAGACGGGGGAAAAAAAGGGAGTGTTTTGTTTTTTTTCTCTACTTGAAGTTTTCAAAAAAGGAAAGAATGACTAGAGGTTCTGAAGAGATGCAGGTAAATCACAGGGATATGAAAGAAAGGGTCGATGAAAGAACTTTACTGTCTGTTGCTGTTTAGTGTAACTTTGATGTAGTGTCTGCTGAGAGCAGAGGAAAAGTTTGTGTCCTGTCAAAAAATAGAAGGTGCCATCTTTTGGTTTACGGGGGGAGATTAAATGATGGCCCTTCTCAGGAGAAAGAGTCAACTTTAAGTGAGGCAGATGGAGCTGGAGTTTGGAGCGCCTGCTTAGTGAAATGCTGCATTATTCTTTTTCTCATCATGCTGGAGGCTGCAGAATAAAACACTTCATCCATATCTGGATCTTAAGGATGTGTTGAACTGCTGCTGCAGCAGAAAAAGAAGATTCCTCTTTCAAAAAGAAACATCTTGAACAAAGTGGCACCTACTGGACTCCTACTACCTACTGGTAATTAAATATTTTGCAGTTGTTTTTTAATGTAGGAAATTTGACCTCTATCTATCCTTAGGAACAAATGAAATTTAGCAAACCTGAAACAGTTGACAATTTGATACTACAATTCAATTTTAATAATCGATTGATTGTAATTTCCCAGGCTAAATTGTTTAAGGACAATCACTGGATCCAGCTGAGAGTGTCTTTATCAATTTGTTTCATATAAACTGAATATCTGCTGACTGTTGGTCAAAAATGAAAATAAATAAAGACTTGATGCCATCACCTCCTTGAATATCCTTGAATCTGACATTTTATGGATCAGATAAATAACTGATTATTCAAGAAAATAATCAGCAGACTCATCAATAATGAAGGTAATTATGAATTGTAGTCCTAAACACCAACGTGTGCATCCCACATCCCACGCTATAACAAATAATATATACATAAATAGATAAATGCAACAATTTTAATGCGGCATCTCATGAAAAATAAGAGACTCTAAGGACCGTGTTCCAGATCTTCTATTTTGTTTGCTTTCCTGTGCAGGATGGAGATGGAATGACAGATGAATAAATCTTTTTTTAACTGATAACTGAGTATGTTTTTTTGACTTTTGGTAAGAAAACATCCAGTCCAGCGATATTAGACATCTAAATGAAGGGTGATGTAAAATATAAAATGTAAAAGACAGATTACTGGACATTAAAAATGATCATTAGTTGCAGCTCTAATATGTTTGGTAATATTCTTTCAGAGCATAAGAACTCATGCAGAAGTCCACTGTGTGCTCTACATGGAATGATACAAGCAGAGGTGGTAAACTCTGACCTCCAGTCAGCCACAAAGAAAGGGAAAAATCAAATGTGTAAAGTTACTATTTTTAAACCTCCTTCAACATTCTTATCAGCTTTAACCAAGCTCTGTCCACACAGGAGGGAGGTATGTTCTGCTCCCTCCGCTACATCGCTGCTTCTAATCCACCTTAAATGTCACCTTGAGAGAATCGAGCCGTTCTTGTGCATGCCGAGCAGCCTGGGATGGCATGTGGAGGCTGCTGATGCTGACTGTTACTTTGCTTGATATTTATTCATCACTATTCGTCCAGTAAACTAACAAATAAAACCTAATTTTCAAACTCTGTGACAGATTCTAACTGTGCAGATGATTTAGTCTCTGGGACTTTTGACAACACTCGACTGGCTGATGTCTCCTTCATATTGGGGGGAATTCCTTAAGGGTACCCCCTGGGGTGCTCCAGCATGCAAGACCTGTTTATGAGACGTGAGGTCAACCTCCACCAGGAAGGTTGCTCCGATCACTTCTGAACCCACACGTGCACCGCACCGCACCACGCGTAAACTGGCCCCGCTCTGCTCCGTCTTCCGGCAGTACGCAACAAGAATCTCGGTGAGGAGAAAAAAAAAAGAATCAGCATGCAACACGACAACCATGCCTTCCCCCTGCAGTAAAGCATCTCCATAAAGTCACACTCACTCCTCTGCGCGCATGCACGCCTGATAGTACAGAAGAAGAGGAGAAGAGAAGAAGACTGGACTGTCAAGTGGAATGCAGAATGAATGTACCTGTAACTCCACACTGTAGCCCTGGTAGAAGTGCGTCGGGAACACCGCCAGCTGATGTTGCACTTGGAGGGAAACTGTATAATCCATGAACCAGAAGATGCTGAAAACGACGGGCTGAGCGGGAGACGCGTCTACTGTTGGCGGCAGTACTCCACTGTAGTACAATCTGCCGCTGCTCTCCGCCCTGCTGCGCTCCCATTGGCCGCACGGCGCTTGTCAGCAGCGTCGTTCACTTAAGGCAGGGCAGGAAGTGACCGCTCACACCACAAATATCCAAGAGTTTGCACCCAAATCAAGAGTGGAGCCAGCACCAATGAAGAAGAGATCTGTTTGTCTGTTTGTTTGTTATTGTTATTGTTATTATTGTTGTTTGTTTGTTATTGTTATTGTTATTTGTTTGTTATTGTTATTGTTATTATTGCTGTTGTTGTTTGTTTGTTTGTTATTGTTGTTATTGTTTGTTTGTTTGTTGTTAGCTGTAGCTTCCATGGTTGCGAAGTGAAGTCAACACAGAGTTGCCAAAAACTGCTGCAGTTCCTCAAAGGTCCACTTGAAGCTGGCCACAGGATGAGTCGACCACCTGACTCACCTCCATTTGCCCATCTTTAGATTAGCCAGCAGAGACAGCCAAAATGGCCACAGCCAGAGCCACCACAGTGAGCTTCACAACAACTCTTAAGAAACCTGTGGGTGGTGATACAGAGACTGTCGATACAGATACTACCATGTTTTATACAGTCTAGGAAAATAACAAAAGAAGGCAGTAAGTGGAAAGCCTTCTTATTTTAAGTGGCTTGCTCATGAGGCATTTGCTGTTTTCCAAATGGGTACATTTGCTTAGAATGTTTCACGATGAGCAAAATAAGTACATTAATAATAATAATAATAATAATAATAAGTCCAAAGTGTGACGTTTGATGGTGATTTAGTTTGTTTACAGATTTTATGCTTGTGTTGAGACGATTAATCTGTTCTGAATGTGTGTAAGTTCATCCTTCTTGCTTGAGAAGATTTCATGTGTGTACATGTTACTGAGGTCGATGTTTATTTTTGCTATGGTGTATGGAATACATGGACTGCTGCCAAGTGCACTTGAGTTAGCACATGAGTATATTGAGATATACTGCACCACAATATGTTTTGTGTTCGGTTGGAGTTAACTGTATGTGACTTTGGTAATTTGTGTCTTTATTTTGTAAAAATAGAAATGCTTCCACTAAAGTTTCTTATTCACCAAGCCACGTTATTATTAGCATTATTATCACGAGCAGCAGTGATTCACTTTTAATTCAGTTGTACTTTGTGTACATTTTATTTCCATCATGGAGACTGAACTGTGTTTAACACACAATAAAAAGTTCTTAAAACCATTATGATGTTTTAGACATGTAGTATGAATAAACAACTATTACTAATGATGTGATTGGTTGCAATGATGGAACATAATACCTATAATGCTGAAGACTGTATATTTCTGAGTGAGCAGGATGATGCAGCTGCAGAGTTAGAATAGAAGGTACTGAGTACAACACATCACTTAACAACATGTAATGTATTGCTAGTGACAAACCCACCTGTGTGTGAGTGACAGGGCTGCTGTTGAACATCTCAGAACTGCATGGTTAGATACCACTAGAGGTCCCCTCAGTCCCATGGAGCATTATCATGGCTTTGGTCACTCTCACTGCTCTTAAGCTTTGTTTTCAGCCTCAGCAGGTCTAAAAAAGTGCTGTGCAATACCTGCCCTGCACCACACAGCAGACAAACACAGTTAGCTACCAGCTGGTGAACACAGTGAAGCATTTAGCAACTAGAGAACCAAAGAAGAGTATATTTCTAATAGACACAAAATGAATGCTAAAGTTACTCTATGTCTGCTTCATATGTAAAGATGCAGCATGCTCACCTCTAAAAGGAAGGATAGTATATGTGTCAGTGTTATGTTCACAGCTTATCCTGCCACACAGTGGAAATGCATTAACACAGGTTCATATATATTGAAATGCTGTACTGAGCCAATCAATCATGTAAAATACATATGTCAGCTGTTGAATGTAAACTCTCTCCATGTTGCTGAAAACACAGAGGACCTTACTTCTGTCCTTTAGCTACAGTAAAGTCCTGAGAAGGAAGAGGAGCTGTATGGTAGTTTTATTTTATACAACTTCATGTTACTATAATTTCCACATAAATGCGTCATTACTTCAATTAACTGACCTTGTTACATACTGTCCCTGTCTCTATCTGCACAGAAACAGAATGACAGTAGAAAGAAACACCTGTTTGATACAGCCAGTGTTTCTGTTTTACAAAATACAGTACATTTGTATTTATTTGCACTTTTTAGCATGCTGTTCATATTATAAATATTTCAGTTCTGAAAGAAAAAAGAATAAAGTAAGAAAGAGGAAAAAAACATGCAGAAAGAAATCTAAAAATTTACATTTACATTACATTTAGTCATTTATTTTATCCAAAGCGACTTACAAAAAAGGGAAACAATCAAGGTCCAGTACGACTAGGACATGTTAGTGCAGCAATAAGTACTGTGACAGTACTAGAGGGATAATTGGTAGTGTTGGAGAGGAGGTCCTCTCTGAAGAACTGGAGGTCTTCAGGAGGTTTTTAAAGGTAGAGAGGGACGCCCTGATCTGATAGGAACTGGAAATGCGTTCCACCAACGGGGAACAACAGACGAGAAGAGTCTGGATTACCTTGAGTGAACGGGTGGCAGAGCAAGGCGTCGTTCATTGGAGGAGTGCAACGGACATGAGGTAACATATGTCTGTATAAGGGCGTTCAAGTAGGTAGGTGCAGTACCGGAGACAACTTTGTAGATGAGCATTAGCGATTTGTATTTAATGTGGGCTGCTACAGGTAGCCAGTGGAACTCAATAAGCAGCGGGGTGACATGTGACCTTTTGGGTTGGTTGTAGACCAGGCGTGCCGTCGTGTTCTGGATCATCTGAAGAGGTTTCACTGTGCACGCTGGGAGGCCTGTCAGGAGAGCATTACGGTAATCTAGTCGTGAAATGACCGCAGCCTGTATCAGTAGTTGGGTAGTACGTTGAGTCAAGTAAGACCTGATTTTTCTTATGTTGTGCAAAGTGCAAAGCGATGCAACTGGGCAACTAATGTGACATGATTAGAGAAGGTTAGTTGGTTACTTAAGTTAAGAATTCTTAAAATTCTTCATTAAGAAGTACAAATAAAGTGAATATACACACCATGCTTTATGTCCAGATCCTGTTCACACACACTGACTTAAAGTGAGCAGAGAACCATTTCTCCTTTAATGTGAACACATTCTCGTAGTGTCAAACTCTGCCCATGCATCACAGTGACGCTCAGACAAGTCAAGTAAAAACAGATGCTTTCTGTGGCTTCAGGTAATTAGATGGAAAAGACTTGCGTGACTATTCTCATGCTCTCTTCCAGCTGCGCGGTTCTTGATGCACAGCTAGTGTATAGAGATCAGTTCATTGAAGGGCTGCACAGCTTCGCCCTTTGGCGTGAATTGCTTAGTCTCATTAGAGAAACCTGACTCTAATCTCTTTCATGTACAAAAATGATGCAGACTCTAGAAGACCGTTCCTACAGCACTAATGTGGCGAGAAACAAAAAACCTGGTAAGCAGCGTTTTTCTAATGATCAAAGTACCAGATTCCTTTCAACCTGGCCTTATTGGGGAAGTCAAACACAAAGTAAAGTAGATGTTGCTTCATCTATTGTCACAATCAATGCAAGGGGTCTTGCATTTTATAGTGACTCCAGCATGCTGTTTGAGCCAGGGAATACTCCACTGCCACTGTGATTGATTGATTTTCCCGACTGTTATATTGTCCAACAGTCATGTGTTTCCAGTCCAAGTAATTAACCTCTCACAGGAGGATGTCTGGTTGCCCCCAGAGACTAGATTAGGTATTCTTATAGCCACTGTCAGTGCGTAGGGGCGTGACCCCATGAGGCGAAGTTTTAGTGCATTTCCACTGACAATGAGTAAGTGACTATTATAGGAAAGATGACATAGACATAGAGACATGTACTGTATGTCACTGTCGAGTTTACTGGACAGACTGCATCTAGCAGGTACGCCCAAACAGCAGGCATAGCCCAACCTCATTGTGGTTCATCCAGTCCAATAAGTCTAAAACTATGTGAAGACACTGAGGCTTAACCTGTAGACTAGATATGACCCAGCATGCAGAGTATGATGGATGTGTGCCACATGTAACTCAAAGGTGTTTGATAAACTCCGTTCTTGACAGACGTATTCACTAAGATCAGTCAAACTTTGTCTATGTGCGATCAGAAAGCAAATACTAGGAAGGAATCCTAAAAGAGTGCTTTCTTAAGTGTGAGGTACTTGAACACTTGCCGTCACTCCAACGAGGGCCAGAATCTTGAAGGAGCAGTCAACGCAGAGTTATGCAAGTCTTACAGGGTATAGAAAACCTTGCTTTGTGCTCCATCACCCCCCAAGGAATCCCATAGTATGAGAGGTCACTTCACATAGTCACAACTTCACATAGTCTTTTGCATGCTGAAAAGAAGCAGTGCTGAAATTGTTGGTATTTGCTGTTTAGAGTCCGCCTGCACCTCCCCACTGATGCACTGTTAGACGAGGAGAAAGATGCCATGCATGGCTGGTTAGCCGTACAGGCAGGGCTATCTCTAAAATGTATATGCAAGAGCAAGGGAGTGTGCTGATTGGAAGGCTGCGGAAACAGTAGCACAGCAACAGGAGAGGGTAAACTGCCCACCTGCCTGTTGACGTAGGACAGTTGGTGTAGCTTTCCTTGCAGCCACCATGATGAAATGTGATCCAGGATGCCAGGGCAGCTACTGTATACCTGCGACCATGCGTCGCCCACTTGCTTGTAGCCTGTTACTGTAAGTGATGTTTCTTTTTGAAATACACTTTAAGAGCAGCTCAGGGGTAGATCATGGAATCAGAATCAGAATCAGAAAAAGCTTTATTGCCCAGTATGATTTTACACATACAAGGATTGTTTTGGTGTTGTTGGTGCATGACAGACAATCTCTAAATATAAACTATTAAAAATGAAAAAAATATAACAATATAAATATATTTACACAGTATGTTTTTAAGAATAAAAAAGAGCAGTATAGCTGGCAGTGATGGTAGTTCCAGTCAAATGTTCACAAATGTGCAAATGTTCACAGTAGTGGGGTATTTTAGGAGGCACATCGAGGCAAAAATGGTGAACTGCAGATGAGATAATAATTAAACTAAGACTAAGGTTGATGAATGCCGATCACAAAATCATCATTCATTATATCATCTAATTTATCAATCATATTAATATGTTTTTTTTTTTTTTATATAACCAACGGAGGGAAGACTCGATTGGCCTAGCTCTCCTTTTCCAATTCCAGTCAATCTCATGTTTCAATGGAGGGATGACCAAAGTAACAACTTTGTGGGCAATGGTACAGTAATTGCTGCTACAGTCTTGATTAGAGGGAAAAATAATTCAGTTGCTCTAGCATATGGTGGGAATAACCCACTAATTATGGAGCCCTTAGCCAACATGCTCCTTATTGGAACTCATAGGATTAGCTGATGTTTGTGGTGTGCAGGTAGTGCAGCAGCTGCCATGCTACATAAACAGCATATGTTAAAAGAGCATGAAATAGATAGTGATAAGCTAAGCTCCTGGAGATGGCACCAATACCTTCTCCCTTGAGGTCTGCTTCAGAATGTGGGTTGAGGTTTAAAGGCGGTGCATAGCTGTAGGGCAACATTTATGTGCAAATAGGATCAGCAATGCAATTTGCAAAATATCTTTACTGCTGATTATTTTCAACTAGGTCAGAATATCAGGTCAGAAAAAATTACACAATTGCAGTTGGTGGAGGAGGAGGAAAAAGACAAAACAAAAGAGTGGGTAAATGTCTTTCATCTGCCCTTGAGCACAGGCCCCATGGTCCAGATGGTTGGACTGTCACAACAAGCTATGTTTGCAACAGGAAGCATGTCACATCCCCGGAGGCTTCTGTGCACCATATTTACATTTTTTGCATTCATCCAGAGCGTCTTGCAGTAATGAGCAGGTGGGTGTTCAGCTGGGTACCTGACCAATAATTGACGTGCCGGCTGCTGTGGGAATCACACCTGTGACCGTCCGGTTCAAATAGAGTTGGCCTTACCACCAGGCCACCCTGCTCCCCCTGGAGAAGAGCTCTTTGATCACAGCTGCTTGTTGGCCACCAAATGGAGCTGTGAGAAGAGAAAATGTGTCAGGGCCAGATGATCTATTTTTGTTCATTTGTAGATTTCTTTGCACCTCATTATTCAGTACTCAGTAGTGGAATATATTCATGATATGCATTATGGAGGAGTGGTTGTAGCTCTGAACTGAATATTAATTCCTCCCTCTTTTACATTGTTTCCAAAAAGTGATTCCCAGCTTTTTTAGAGGCATAGAACATGAGCTGTATATTTGCATCAGTTGAATGTATTTAAAGTACACTTTCAACACGGACAGCCCCACTTGTATGTAAATGCAAAGAGAAATGAGAGTGGAAAAAGCACTTGCTCCCAGATATCTTATGAAGCGTGAGCAGCTAAATATAGGCCATTCCTAAAGGTTGTGGATTTATGGGTGAAATCCCTGCCTCTGGTAACAGAACACAATTTCACAAGGCTCCCTGAGGAATGAAGCAGGAATTATTTCTTCAGTGGATCCTTACCAAAAGTTCAAACAAGTGCACTTGAATGAGGTCATATTTTTTATAAACACAGCAGGCAGCTGCAATTAAGCTTTACAAATCTGGCCTGGTTTGTTGTGGGGATCCTCCGTGTCAACCTGCAGCACACATGCCTGTCTGTGGTTGGTATACTGTTTGGCTCCTGTCTTTCCTCTTTTTTTTTTTCAGTCTGAGCTGCCATGCAAAGAGACCGAATGCCACTATCTCTGTCTCGTAGCCTGTAGCAACCAACCAACACCACAGGCATCAAGCTGACTGTAACCCTGAAAGCAGGAAACCAGCCTGCCCTATTTTGTCTTTAATGGAATCATTTTGTTGGATTTTTGTGCACACATTATGAGTGAAAATTGCACTGACTGAATTTGATACTGTTTTATTGTATTGACACACAAATACATTTCATGGAGTTGAGCTGCATCAGCTCTACTGGAGCTACATGTCTTATTTGACTGTGATGAGATGGCATAAAGTGGTAAATTGTAAACTCATGTTGTTGATGCAGAATCACAGAGAAAATATCAAACTGTCTCCAAATGAAATGAAATCCTTTGTTATAGCCCACACAGAAAGAACCTTTAATATAGGTTTTAATATAGGTTTTGATATGGTTACAAATATATGCTACATAGATAAAATTCATATATTATATGTACATATAAGTACATATACTGTAGGTACCTATATGCACATATATGCACACATACATATAGGGTCATATATGCTCACCCATATATGTATTTATATGTTCACCTATATATGCACTTATATATTATGTACCTACAGCTCTGGAAAAAATTAAGAGACCACTGATGGAGAGCATGCCAAGATGCATGGAAGCTGTGATTAAAATCAGGGTTATTCCACCAAATATTGATTTCTAAACTCTTCCTAAGTTAAAACATTAGTATTGTGTTGTTTTAAAATGAATATGATCTTTGCATTATTTGAGGTCTGAAAACATTGCACCGTTTTTGTTATTTTGACCATTTGTCATTTTCTGCAAATAAATGCTCTAAATGACAATATTTTTATTTGGAATTTGGGAGAAATGTTGTCAGTAGTTTATAGAATGAAACAAAAATGTTCATTTTACTCAAACACATACCTATAAGTAGTAAAATCAGAGAAACTGATAATTTTGCAGCAGTCTCTTAATTTTTTCCAGAGCTGTATATATGCCTATTACCTATTATTTAATTTATTTAGAAACTTTATTAATCACATTTACACATAAAATTATTCCTTCCACATTTAACCCATCCAGTTGGCACCTGTTGGAATACACCTTGGCCATGGCAAGTACATTTAAAAAAAGATAAGCCATGAGGTGATGGCATAGTGGCCAAAGTTAGAAATGCAGGTCACATGACACAGTGTACAGCCATGATGCTAGTGGCTGTTTATCAGGTTAACATATCTTAGTTTTGTGTATAAGCATGCTATAATTAGCTCACTAAACAGTACAGTTGACGCTGTTAGGAATACCATGTTAACAAACAGAAAATATAACCTGATGATGGTGCTACATGAAAAGTCAGAGGATCATAGTTTTACAGTTCAACCTCTGGAAACATGTATGTAACAAATGTTATGGCAATGTGTCCATAACTGCAAAGGTTTCTCACTGAGGCAATGTCCTCTACACTTACAGATAATTGACTAGAATGTCTTTAATTTTCACAGTAGTAGAAGTAGTGGCATGCTTGCGTTTTGCAAACATCTTTGCAGTGGCATTGTTCACACACTTTGTAAGTATAAGTAAGCCTGGTTTTAAAACATATATTCACTGTAGGAACAGGTGTCTCTTGACGCTGAGTCAGAGCTTCAGAAGCACTCCTGTTTAACAAGCTCCTGCTGGACTGCAATCAGCTGTATCCATAAAGCTGGAAAAAAAATGACACCCAGAGTTACATCTCATTCTCACGCAGATATTGTTGCCAAAGTCCCCACTGGCATCAACAGCCCCAAATGATCTACTTGGAATTAAACATCTCTATAATTATATACTCAGAATTTGGATGGCTTCACACAGTGTGGGGGTATCTGGTGGATCTGTTTGCACAGTAGATGTGAGCACACTGCAGTACAGTGCACAACATAACACAGACTTCTGAATGGTAAAAGAAGGGTCATTGCTTTGTATTAAAGGTCTATTCTAATTCAAAAGTAATTATTAAACACATTGATAATGTGTTATCATCAGTATAATTATTGACAGTATAATTTGTGTATGGAGCTTCTAGGTCTGAGAAGTGAAGCAAATGCAGTATCATCAAATCACTTCAAGAATTTCTTCATCTAAGCCGTCATCCTGTCTCTTAGATCCCATCCCAACCAGGCTGCTCAAGGATGTTGTACCTCTAGTTAGCCCTTCTTTATTGGATATAGATAGATACTTTATTGTCCTTTACAAGAAATGTGTCAATCTGTACGTGCCCTTCATACACACATACATACATAAATACAAGATATGTTGAGACACCACAACATAGCAACAAGAACAGATACACATTTATCACATTAAACACATATAACCCTTCCTGTCCTGTGCGTAGCACCCCCAACGGTGGTTACCGGGGTGATTTGTTTAGGGCTGCTATAGCAGAGGGTACAAAGCTCCTGCCATAGAAAGCACGTCTGCAGGTCAGGGTCCTGTATCTGCATCAAGATGGTAGCAGTTTGAATGATGAGTTGAGGGGATGTCTGGGGTTGTGTGCTATACTGAGAGCTCTGCGTACAATGGCTGAATGGCTTGTAGAGGTCTGAGAGATTGGGGGTAGGGAGACCAATCACTTCGGAGGGGTGGTGTGTGATACATGTCAGTGTGTTCTTATTTGAGGCAGTTAACATGTTATGGAAGAAGGTTGAACAGTAGGGGATGACGGGTTGGACTATATGGATATGATTAATCTGTCTTTATTATCGAGATATGTACCACAGTCCTTTAAAGTAGCTGTAATTAAACCTCTTCTTAAAAAGCCCACTCTAGATCCAGAGGTTTTAGCCAGTTACAGACCGATATCAAACCTTCCATTTCTCTCTAAGATACAATCAGCTGTGACTTTCTCCATAAGAACAGTTTATTTGAGGATTTTCAGTCAGGATTTAGAGTGCATCATAGCACGGAGACCGCACTAGTCAAAGTTACAAATGACCTCCTAATGGCATCAGACTAAGGACTCCTCTCTGTACTTGTCATGTTAGATCTTAGTGCTGCATTTGACACCACTGACCATCAAATTCTTTTACAGAGACTGGAACATCAAATTGGCCCAAAGGAACCGCCCTAAGCTGGTTTAAGTTGTATTTCTTAGATCGATCTCAGTTTGTTCAAGTCAATAATGAATCCTCCATGCATACCAAAGTTTGTCACAGAGTCCCACAAGGTTCTGTACTAGGACCACTTCTATTCAGTTTATATATGCTTCCTCTGGGGAACATTATTAGGAATCAATCCATTAATTTTCATTGTTATGCCGACGACACCCAATTATATTTATCAATCAAGCCTGATGAAACCAATCAGTACTCGTAGCATGGTGGTTACACTTGGTCACTGCAGGTTGTATACACTGTTTGTCCAGAGGACACTAGAATGTTTTTTTCTGGTCAATATCAATAAAAAATAACTATGATATAGATTTTTGGTGAGAGAGGAACACCACTGTGAATTGTCTTTGACAGGATGATATTTTTAATAAAAAGCCAAAATCAGTCAGGTGGTTTGATGTTACCTTAACATACATATCTGTATCTGCCAAAAAGGTGCAGAGAGGCCAACCAGAGGAGACAATGGGCTCTTGGGACGGGTATGACAGCGATGGAGATGACAGATCCTGATAGATGAAATAAGCAGCAGAGGGATAAGCCAGTACGTAACAATAATAACATCACTGCAGAGACACAGGCCGTTGAGAAGCACAAGGAGGAGATGAAAAACAGGAAAAATGGTGGTGCCAATAGTCACTGGAGACCAAGTTGATTCAGTGGATGTCTACCATTTGGATGATTTTATATATATTTATCAAATGTGTCTTATACCTCATTCATTCTCTAGGGGAGATGAGATTGCTAAAAGTATGCCAAATTAGCTATTAGCAATTTAGCTGTTTGCAGTATATCTATGGATGGACAAACAACTAACACTGCATTAGTTTGACACTGAGGAAAACTACAGATTAAACAGAACAGCTAAATTCCACCGAGCACACCTCTGTGATGTCGAGGCCATGATGCTGTTTTGGTCTTTTCTCCACACAGCTTCAGATGGTCTCACCATGATGGTGTCAGAAGAGGAGTGCTTTGCTTGCCAGACTTTATTAACTTGCTCAGATGTGTGTGTTTCTACCATGAGTAAGTAAGCTAGGTAGTTAAATTTTTTCCCATTTGTCTGATTTTACAATCAGAATGTTTTATTTTGAAAATCGACCACATTCTATATGCTGTTTCTTTGTGACTTCCGACCAGCTTAATCTGCTCTGTGCTGCTTGGTGCAGCATAAACCTTGTCTAGAATGGGTGCGATCCGCTCCACTAGCCATGTCACAGCCTTGCCTGGTGGAATTTAGGGGTAAGGCAAGTCCTGAAGTGTGTATAGGCTCTCTTAACTGGTAAGTGATAAAGATTCCAGAACCACATATATCAAATATAGTGTCATAGTAGCAGTTAGCACATACCCGTCCCTGTATATAACACAGACCACTGCCTTGCTGATCACACTGGGTCACAGCCGACGAGCAAGTCTGATTGTATCATCTCTCTCTCTCCCCCTCTATCACTCTAAATAATGCAGAGCTTCTGATTTATATTCTGCACAGACCCTGGTGGTAAATGGGCAGATATGGTAAGCGGACATAGATGACTGGACACCCTTTAGTACTCCATTGTTGTGTACTTGATTGAAATTGCTTGGTGCACCGCAGGAGCACACCAAGCAATTACTCAGACATTACAATTATGAGACAATATGTGTTGACAGACAGCAGCACTGGGGTTTAGCAGGAAACAAGAACAAAACACACTTTGCTGAGAGGTGGTCATAGATGAATGAAGAGCTTTCATGTGACCATAGTGAAGGTCTGCAGCTGTTGACAGGGTTGTGGCTTTTATAAATATATTTTTTGTTTGATTTTGGTATGTCACAGATAAATATTCCATCCATCCATCATCTGTAACCACTTATCCTCATCAGGGTCACGGTGGGGCTGGAGCCTATCCCAGCTGAGATAAATATTCCAATGCTTTAAATGTCATATCTAAATGTAAACACTCTGACAGCAAACCCTGTTGTGCTGCTGGTCAGTGAGGACTAAGCAGACTTTCCACTAGCTCTCAGTGAGGTTGCCAAATGATGATGTTATTAAATCAACTCGACTTGTGAGAATCTTGGGAAACAAAATGGAAATTCAGCATGGCATTATTACACCATAACAGTAACTTGTGGTTCAGCAAAAGTTTAATAGGCTGTGTCTGAAATCATGCACTCATTCACTTCTCCATACTCACTGTCAAAAAAGGGACTAATTGGCAGCCACTTTGGGACACTACTCGGGTCATTTTCTTAGTGCATCCGATTACGTCATTGCTGGACTGGGTGGGCCATTTTATGATCTTATTATCACAAATGATAAAAATATAAAGTGCTATTTGTTTGAAGCCATTTGTGATGTGTCATCATAAGGAAATTCAAACTGTAGTATATTTAAATACTTTCACCCTTAGACCCCATAGCACTCGTTCTAGATTTCACTATGCACTTATCATTTTAAAGTTATTCCTGGTGTAATAAAACCCAGAAAATAAAGTCCTGAGCTTTGTACTGTAGATGAGTTAAGTTGTCTCAATAACCATAACTGGAATTATACATTATTTGGACTCCACTAACAAAGCATCCCTGGCTTTATAATCTTATGGAATCTGTAAGATTGTGTTGTGAGGGAGATCCTGACCCACTGTGCATAGAGGTAAGAGACAAGACAAGACACTGAGTTCAAGTGTTTTGTCCACATCACATCACCATCAGTAAACAGAGGGACTTAGTGGCTGTCGCTGCCCAGACAGAGGCTGTTTTCCAAGGGGCAGTTTACTGAAGATCAAAGATCTTTTCTCATATGAGAGAGCAGGTGAGAAGTGCAGTTACCACCAGGTTTAAACGGTATCATTCATGGGCTCGTTCTATAATTGAAAGAGGATTTGGAAAGACAAAATAACAATCCATATTTTTCAAGGCTGTGGAAGTGCACCATGCTTTCACAGTAGAGGTTATTGCTTGTTGTGGCATCTCAAACAACATTCACACAAGTTTTTTTTTTGGTTCAAGTTTCCTTGTTGTAAATAGTTTGAACCCATATAAGAGGAAATGTTGCTATATACAGTGGTGCTTGGTTAGTCAGTTGTACACTACTTTTCACAGTGCATCATATGAGTGGATGGGAATTGACAAAATTTATACGATTCCAATTCCATTTTCGATTCTGCTTAATGATTTGGTTATGATTCTCTTATCGATTCTCATTTGGAAAAAAACAACAAACAGGTCGATTAGCATCATAGCATCTTTTTGGGGCTTTGTACTTAGGGTTGAGAATCTTTGTCATCTCCCTAGAAAATATATGATGTGAATGAATGACTGAGTGAAACATCTGATTAACTCAGAGGAAAACATGCAACTTTGACATTCTCTGACTTACTGTAGCATACAATTAAACACATTCACCAACCGAAATTCAAGGGCATCTACTGTGGCAAATGGGTGTAAGCCTTTAACCACAAACTTAGTCACTGCTCTGTGACATTCGTCTTTTTCTCATCCCTGCTTCAGTGAAAGGAGAAGCTAGAGGTAGACGTGAACTGGAGCGAGTACTGCCAGCCTCTGGCTCTGAGCCAGTCAGACTCTGTCTCTCGTGATGGTCATCTAAATGTAACGCATGAGAAGGTATTCACGTTAACGTTAACCATTACTATTAGCAGGTTTTACAATGAGGCAAATGGTGCTAACATGATAGGCAGTGTTAGTTAGTTACTTGCAGTATTAGCCGAGGACATGCTAACGTTGCTGTTGCTGCTGCTGGTGGGAGATTCAGTAATGTCAGGCCGGAGCGGATCGAAAACACGACATGCAGTAATAGTTATCGCATGCTGTGTGCGCAAATGTTTCTGCATGTTGGTAGTGTTTTCTCCCTTTGATGAAATATCCACATTGCAAGTATTGCAAGTTGCCCTGTTGTCGTCTTTTCTCATGAAGTGTAACTAAACTTTCAAGCGTTTGGACCGCTTGGGCGCCATGTTGACTGCTGGCTGCACTGGAGTCGCCACACACATTGCGTGGCTTGTGTAAGCTATGCAATGTGCATGGTAGAATCAATAAGGGAATCAAATCAAATCAAATTTTATTTATATAGCCCAAATTCACAAAACACAGTTTGCCTCAGAGGGCTTTACAATCTGTACAGGGAGTGACACCCTCTGTCCTTAGACCCTCGGTTCAAGTGAGGAAAAACTTGCCCACAAAAAACCCTTTAACAGGGAAAAAAGGTGGAAGAAACCTCAGGAAGAGCCACAGAGGAGGGATCCCTCTCCCAGGACGGACAGACGTGCAATAGATGTCACGTGTACAGAACAAATCAACACAAACATATTGTACAATTACAATGAATGATAGAATGACAATGAATTACAATGAATGATAGAATGACAATGAATTACAATGAATGATAAAATGACAATGAATTACAATGAATGATAGAATTATTAGAGTAGCAGTGGAACCTGTGATAGAGATAGAGAGACACAGCAGCAGTAAATCATTAACTAACTATAAACTGTAATGGAGATATGGTAACAATAATGACAGTAATAATATATGTAGTGGACGTCATGCAGGACCAGCAGCCACGATCCATGAGAACCTGCTGGACGAGAAAGCACAGAAACTCCAGGGAAGAAGTTTAGTTAATAACATGAATTGTTTGCAAAATTGCCAAACGATTCCAAGGAATTGAAACACTGGGAAACGGTTCTCAACAAGAATCAGTTTTCGATTCCCATCCCTACATATGAGTCCACTTTAGAGGGTATAGGAATTCTCATTTATACATATTATACACACATACTGCAAAATGGTGAACCCACTATATAGCAGACTAAATAGTTGGTAGTGAGTGATTTTGAACACTGCCCACAGGCTCACTTAACCCTCTAGAGCCTACCAGAACACAAGAACACAACCCTGAGAACAGAGCACTGAGAACCATCATAAATGCTTATTTTTCAATCAAACAGTTTTTTGTCAACAGAGCCTGACAATCACAAGTTGTCTTGTCAACGTCTCCTTTAATTTAATGCTAAATGGGGATGTGTAAACCTTTAGACTAATATTGATTAAAGAAAAACAACAAAACAAAACAATAAATAGCACTTAAATTGTTGTAAAGAGCTGTCATGAAATATCTTAGTCTCCCTAAAAGAAGAGAAAATAACTTCAGGTCAATTTTATGATGTGATCCACAGCATTTTTCACTGAGTCAACATTCAGTCTGACAACAAAACAAACGCTTCACTGGGTAACCCTGCGCTTTCAAAAGAAAAGAGAAAGGTTCAACACTGATACATCAATATTAAGAAGAAGAAAATGTATAAGAATGAAGCCAATTCAAAGAAAAAATAAATAAGAAGAGGTGAGAGGTATTTTCTGTGTTTTGAAAATGACATGCACCTTGGGGTCTAGAGGATAGACAGTGGAAGAGTTTTGTGGGTATGAAGACTGAAGACAGGATAGTAAGTCAACAGATCAGTGACATAACACCAAACTTTATTCTCTATTAGTATTTATTAGATTCATTTACACAAAAGACATTATGCAGAAATTATTAAATCTATGCTGTGTGAATAACAACAACAACAACAGAGAAGGATGTTGCAGTATATGGCGTGTGCTGTCATGCAGACTCTACAGTCTGAGTCAAACAATTTGCTGTCTGGAAGACTGTCTTGAAGACATGCACTCTGAGCCCAAAATAAGACTGCCAGCCCAAACAAGCAGCTCTGAGTCACCACCACCACCACCACCACCACCCCACCCCCCCCTTTAGTGACAGTCTTCTGGTCATCACAGGCATTACTCTACACACTACAGTACAAAGCTAATGAGGGCGCAATGACTCCTTCCTGCTGTGCGGGTGTATGACCAGTAGTATCAGGTATACACAGTATACCTACTTATTTTTCTGTCATACCCACTTTTGAATCCTCTCTCATGTCTCATGTGCATCATTCAGTAGCGCTCTGTGAGCTGAGTATTTTTTCCTCTGCTCTAGTTGTTTTATTTTCTTGAGTGGATGGAGTAAGGAATGCTTCACTCAAAAGGCATCATTTGCTCTCTGTGGGGTCAGTATTTATTGTAAAATATGCTCTTCCTCTGTAGCTAATGTTGATTTCATCATTGTTTTTATTCCCAAGCAGCAGAAGTGAAGTGGCAATGTGCAAATATTGCTGGAACCATTTTTAGGAGGAGTTCAGTATGTCAGTAGTTTTACATATCTGCTGTTTGAGGCATAAATTAAGAGTATACCTGCTTCTCCAGGCTCCACGTTCACGTAGGACAGTGAACAGCCTTGTTCTGTGTTCAAGATAGTGATGAGTATTAATTCTTGTCCCCTTTCATAAAATTGTGTTTTTATGAGTGATGTTAAAAGACAAAAGAACGGGTTTCTGAACTGCAGAAGGATTTATCACTCCCAGACTTTTATTGGCATGGGGTAATGGACTTTGAAAATGTTTTTACTTCACGTACATTCATCTTCATTAAAGGAATTTTGGGATAGATTTATGTGTCTCTGCCTACGGAGAACCTTTTTGTTTAATCTTAGTGCTTTATTTAATATCTACAAACAGTATTTGCATACGAGTTCACAGGGCATTGCTTTAGTGTGCTTAACATGGTGCAGCTGTTTGCATGACAACACACACGTGCAAACACATTGCATTTAGGTGCAGTCATAAAATTCACACACACACACACACACATTGGCACCCACACACACACACACACACACACACACACACACACACACACACACACACACATACACACATACAGTCTTAAATACTGATACAGACAGTAAGAACAAGATTGCTTGCTTTTAATTTTGCTGCATAAAATCAATATTAGAGACATTTCTTTGCTGCTGTGATGAATGCGTCTGCCAGAACGTCTAAGTCATCTCTACCGAGAACGTCACAGGGAATTGAATTCTGTGAAGTGCACAAAATGAGGCCTGCAACCTTCAGTGCTACAGTACTGGACGTCTGTGGCTTTTCAGGCAGCTTGTACCTGAACAGAGAGAGTAAGAAAAGCAGAGTGAGATGTAGAGCGGGAGAGACAGGGTTCACATTACACACTCATTTGTTCATATTAAAATTTCACCAGAGCACACATTATGTAGATACAGTACATTATTTACAATATTTAACAACACACATTTCTGTGTTTTTGTGTGTTTTTGTCTGTTGCCCCAAACTGCACAAGTGCTTGAAAATGGTTCATCCTTTAAAATACTTGCTTCATGCCTCAAACATAGCAATGCCCTCACCCAGCTTACAGTGACTTCAACATCAGTTTCACATTTGTCATCTTTTCTTGATGGCATAAATCTTTTTTCAGCCTCGGCCACAGTGTGCCTTTAGTCCAAGAGGATGATCTATGCTCCATCAGCTCCCAGCAGTACTGCATGGACGTGTTAGGGCTGGCTAGACTCTGACTCTCCAACAAAGGGAGGAAATGAACATTAGAACACATTCATGAGCTAACAATGAAAATCCAATCAGACTTCTGACACTCATCCCATAGCAGCATTGCCTGATGGGAACTTTACAGATTTAATCCTCATCGACAGCCAATATTCATCAGGAGTCTGCTGAAATGCCCTTCAGCAAGGCATGGACCTATATTTACTCAGTCATCCCACAATGCTTTGGAATCTGCACTAAATGTCTAAAAATCTGACACAAACATTCACAGATGCTGAGATTCACAGAAGGACACACACACACACTCACACACTGTGTAATGTAGCATGTATGGTTGGGGGCTCAGACCAATTGCATGCTAGTTATTTAGTGCATGGAGGCACAGCTTCATGCTTTATGCTGCAGAGCTGAGGTCAGGCGTTTGCAGATATGTTTCATGCCAGCTCCACTATTGGAAACATGCGATGTGGAGAAGCCAGCATGTTAATCTGATTTCCATTGGTTGTTAATGGTTGTGTCATTATGGAATAGCTGCACAGGACAACCTCTGTCCATATGTCTGCGCACTGATTCACTTGACAGAGCACCACGTCTCAGTTCATTTCCTCTGAATTCAAATGTCCTAAAACGATCGCAGTGAGAGCGGTTAGCTTGGATGAAACTTTTTAGAGTTACAGATTGTGATGTTTTCATCTGCAGAAGTACTGTGATCAATGGAAACCTGGCTGAATGTTATATTTCAGAGGTTGTCTGTGCTGGTGGAAAGTGGTCAAGCCCCTGTGAAATCAGGAAATCGAGTGCTGATCAGCCAGTCAGTCTGGTCTGCGAGGATAAATTATGGACCCTGCCAGGTCATAGCACTTTATATTGTACATCACTAATGGGTCTCACCAGTCACAGGGCCAGTGTTTTCAACCTAGACATTATGTTCTCAGTGAGTGGGACAGAGAAAAAAAGGCACGGGGCTGTATGAAAATGATTTGGGTGGAGTCGTGCATTAATATTTTCTTTTGTCAAAATACAGCCACTTTCTAATATTGAATAAAATGCTGTTAAATGAATGTTTTTGCAGCCACGGCATCTGGTCATTCCCTCAATGGCAGCTGCACATGATCACTTGTGATGTGGCTGTTCCCCATTATTTTTTAACAGTGGTCACAAGTGCTCACTTGTTAAATGAAGCTTGAATCTGGTTGTCTTGTCTCTGTTGTCTTGTCTGTGTTCTGGATTGACCTGTCCTGGGTTGCATACAAACCATGCCAGTTTTTTATTTTTCCTGTCAGGATGCTTTCTATCACTCCTCTGACACACATGACTTTTATATTTTATTCATTTTCCATTTTTGTATGAAGTTTTTCCACAAACCATTTCAACAACCAGCCTCAACAGTTCTATTCTATCTGGTAAAAACAGCAAATAGAGCATTCACCAGGTGAAGATTGATGCTGCTTCCAGGTGTCCTTCTGCCACCACTCTGCCAGTATAAAGTCATTTGTATAAAGTCATGTATTGGTTGGGATAAATAGAAATAGAAAGAAACAATTATAATAATTCCCTTTGTTCATTTGTTCAGGTTTACATGACATTATCATAACTGTTCCAATGAGGGACAGTTTCAGGTTAAACAGTGAGATTTGACTGGCCCAAAGGAGGACTCTGTCATGTGTAGGTGGTGACATGTTTTTCTACCTTGTTGCTGGCACTCACTGAGGCGGTGTTGCTGTTGCTGCTAGAGGAGATAGTGGATCACATTTACTTGAAATCATCCCCAGGCTGTTACCTTGCACGTATCCTCACCTTGCCAGACATGCAAAAACAAGAAGAGGATTAAAGCTCAGTACCTCTGCCAGGCTGAAGGTAGAGGGAAGAAAACAATGCCAGGCCAAAACCACTCAGCAAATCCTCTGTTAACCTCATTATAACCTCAAAAGGAGGATAAGTGAGGCAGAAAAGGGAAAATCCCCCAGCTCTCAGCCATGACAGAGGGCTGATCATTTCTTATCAGCAACATCAGTTCGGTTGATGATGGTTTTAGCAGAGGGCGAGATGCAATGAGTGAAAACAGTCTGGAGCATCTCACTGCTTCCAGTCTGGCTGATGAGAGTGAATCAGCTGGATTCATTAGAAGGGTTATACACCCACATGTCAGTATCATATTGGCATTTTTGCAAATACCTGATATCACACTGTCACTGTTGGCCAGCTCTGTTATGATTGATATGATGCAGTTGGTAATATATTGATTGTAGAGTTTTTCAATAGGTCACTGATTTATGGCAAAGTGCCAAGAGTCACCAGGAGTTAATCCAGTGCAACATTCAATCGATGACACTTCAACACACGTAAGAGGCTTTATTGTTTGTCTTATTTGTACAGAAGTAATACAATGTGAACACATAAAAAAACAAAAGAGAAATTATAAAAATCCAAAAACTCTCCATGAGAGGTCTTTAAAAGCTCCACTGAAGGCTAGTAAGTGGTCCTTGAGTGAAGTTTGTTTGTTTGTTACTTTTTTAATTGTATTTTTAAACAGTTATATGTTTGACCACTTGGAGGCAGCACAATAAACTGTAAACATAATTTATCATCACCTAATAAAGTTGATAAGTTTACAGAACATCCAGAAGATAGAGTGACATTAGCATGTTGTGTTTGTGTCCACATGACAAACGTTCATAAATGATGTTAACTATATTCAAATCAAATCAAATTTTATTAATATAGCCCAAAGTCACAAAACACATTTTGCCTCAGAGGGCTTTACAATCTGTACAGGGAGTGACACCCTCTGTCCTTAGACCCTCGGTTCAAGTGAGGAAAAACTTGCCCACCAAAAACCCTTTAACAGGGAAAAAAGGTGGAAGAAACCTCAGGAAGAGCCACAGAGGAGGGATCCCTCTCCCAGGACGGACAGACGTGCAATAGATGTACAGAACAAATCAACACAAACATATTGTACAATTACAATGAAATACAATAAATGATAGAATGATTACAGTAGCAGCCATTACCGTGCCTGGCTAGGCATAACCCAGAAAGAGACAGATGGGGGGTTGGGGGGGAGTCCCCTGGCAGTCTAGTCCTATGGCAGCATAACTAAGGGATGACCTGAGTCAGCCCTAACTATAAGCGCTTTCAAAAAGGAAAGTCTTAAGTCTACTCTTGAAGGGGTTGACTGTGTCTGCCTCCCGAACCCAGAACGGTAGTTTGTTCCACAGAAGAGGAGCTTGATAGCTGAAAGCTCTGGCTCCCAATCTACTTTTGGAAACTATAGGAACCACAAGGAACCCAGCATTCTGAGAGCGCAGTGGTCTAGAGGGGTAGTAAGGTACTATGAGCTCTTTTAGATATGATGGTGCCTGGCCATGAAGAGCTTTGTATGTAAGGAGAAGAACTTTAAATTCTATTCTAGACTTAACAGGTAGCCAGTGCAAGGAAGCAAAAATGGGAGAGATGTGACCTCTGATCTTGGTTCCTGTCAGAACACGTGCAGCAGCATTCTGAATTAGCTGCAAAGTCCTCAGAGACTTATTGGAGCAGCCTGATAACAAAGAGTTACAATAGTCCAGCCTAGAAGTAACAAATGCATGGACTAGTTTTTCTGCATCCGTTTGAGACACAATGCGTCTGATTTTGGCAATGTTGCGTAAGTGGAAGAATGCAGTCCTCGAAATTTGTTTTATGTGGTCATTAAAGGACAAATCCTGATCAAAAACAACTCCAAAATTAAATATATTTATTGTTGCAGCTACAAAGAAGATAGGAACTAGTCATGAGTAAAAAGTGTTTTTCTCTTATGTTTATTATTCTGTAATTAACACCAACAACATTTGTCCAGGACTGATTGAACAACAGAAGCAGTAACCTAAATCTTCTTCTTTTTATGACCTTGATTTTTTCCATCATTTGCTGAAATAATCCTGAGATTCCCTCCACCTGCAGTGAGCGTGGACCACGCAGCTGCTGATTAACAGTTCACCCAGAAGAATGGCTGCTTGTTACATGATCAGTGATCCTCTGGGGAGGTTGCAGTCGACAGAGGATGGGAAACCACCACATCTACGTATAGCAACAGATCAATACTCCACAGTTAAACATACCATCAATCACTCGGACACATGGGACCTGAGGCCTAGTGCCTCCACCTACCCTCATCCATGATGATGAATAAAATATGACTCCTGGGACTATCCATCCAAACAGGATTCTGTCTTTAATGGTGCTGCTCTTTGTAATTTCTTTTCTTTCTTGTGTAGTTTTTAGAAGAACACTGAAGTACTATAAATAATATGAGCGAGTGTGTTATATGCTGTTAGTGCCTTCTGTGCCAGGTGATAAAGTGTCTTCTGTAATGTTAGAGAACAGCACCATCTCATGGTAGTTTAGGTGATTTTAAACATTTCCTCCAGTGGTAGTGGTCTGAGTGACACATATAGACTTTTAAATGGAACATAATAAATGCACACACATAGACACACAAAACACACAAACACACAGACACACTGATGACACAGCTAGGATAGTATTAAATGTTCCTGTGCCACCAGATAACATTCAGTCAGTCTGTTTTCAGGTCGGCCTTGACCAGATTAGTGAGTCAAGCACACACACACACACCATACATGTTCATGGGAAACACACAGACAGTACTACGTTCATGTGATGCTCAGAACACTGACTACATGATTATAAGAAAGCACAGGATGGTTGGGTCCAGATCTGGTGATTTGACTATGTAACAGTGATGTAAGAATGGTTATAAAAGGTTGTGAGGAGGTAAAGTAAACTGACGTTCGGATTCTCAAGCAGTTGTCTCCGTGTTTCATTATGTTTTGGGTAGTTTTCTCCACAATATAATTGGCGACAAGGATGGGATTGGAAGAGAAGAACTGATCTGCTGGCTGCATCTTGGACTGGGTGACACTCACCCAGACCTAAGTGTGGTAAGAGTATCAAACATTCTCTCGAAAAAAGAAATTCCAAAGTTTGTTGGATGTACAGCTGCTGATCCGAGCCCACTCATGCAAAAGCTCCGCGGTAGGGGTGAGAATCTCTAAGAGGGAGAGCAAAGGGGGGTTGCCTTTTGTGTGTTTTAATAAATTTGACTCGAGTCAAAATTGTGAATTGGACCTGAGTAAATAAAAAGGGTTTAAGCATGTGTGTTTTGCTGAAGTTTTGAGGTTTTGTCCTGTGTTAACCTGTTTTTGGGGGACCCTAAAAGGGAGTCCTAAAGAAACTGAACTACAGAGGTTAAGCCTAAGGTTAGGCTTTGTATTTTGTTTTGTGTTCACCTGTGTTTGGGGGTCCCTAAGAGGGGGTCCTACAGAAACTGAATTACAGGGGTTAAGCCTAAGATGGGCTTTGTGTCTTGTCCTGTGTTAATCTGTGTTTAGGGGACCCTAAGAGGGGGTCCTACAGAAATTGAACTACAGGGGTTAAGCCTAAGGTTAGGCTTTGTGTTTTGTCTTGTGTTAACTTGTGTTCGGGGGACCCTAGGAGGGGGTCGTACAGAAACGGAACTACAGGAGTTAAGCCTAAGATGGGCTTTGTGTTTTGTCTTGTCTTTGTCTTGTGTTAATGTACACTGCGCTGAGTACTACAGTAGCCTTTAGGCCCGGAGGAAGGGGGGTAGATACCTTTTATAAAGTAAAAGTATACAGTGGGTATACAATGTGTGTGGGCGCCAAGTGTGTATGTGTGTAACGAAGAGGACTTCGTTCCTGCAGTGTGAGGGGGAGTTGGGGAAACATTGCACCATGCACTTTAACCAAGATACATGCACTTTTTTTTTTTTTTACATGCACAATTGCAGTGGCACTTTATTGGGTTTGCACACTTTGCACATTGCATATTTGCACATTTGATATGCATTCATGTTCATATTTATGGATTGCTTATTGATAGTTGATATTTATTTGATATTTATTGTCTTTTTGAATCGTAGCTATGCTGGTAGGTTCTGTGATGGCCACATGGTTCCATCTGCAGAAGAGAGAGATGAGATTTATTGTGCTTTTTTGATAGGTGAGTGCTAATTTGACATGATGTGATTAATATTGTGCAATGGTGTGGGTTAGTGTATTGGGAAAAGGTGAAGTGTATGTGAAATGGTATTTACCAGTCTCCTTTATCTCCAGGGTGTTCAAAAATTTAAATGTACATTAACATGTACTGAGTAAAGTGCTAAATGTCAATTAAGTTCACTTAGCTGGTGATGTGACGTCTGGCACAAGACGAGTTGAGTAAAAACTTAGAGTCTGAGTTTGTTGTGCTGAAATACTCTATAATCATGAAGTTTTATGTAAATCATTGCTTTTCTGTTCAATGTAGGTTTGTGGACATTTCTGTTAAAACAAGTTAATGTGTTGAGTACTTTCTATTCATCCTGATCTGTTCTGATTGTTTTTCATTTGTTATTGTGTTATTTAGTCTAGTGAGAGAATCTCTGTGCCTTGTTGAAAGACAGAGAGGACACGGAAAGAGAGACAGGTCTAGTGATCTAGTGATAAAGATGCTGTGTTCTTAAATAACAAATTTATTGGATTCTGCTGCCATAGTCTAAAAGTAATAGTGAAGTTGCATCTGTTTTCTAATAGGTTTCTTGTTTAAGAAAACATTTAATAAACACATTACAATCAGAATTCATAGTCATAATAACTGTAATAACAGTAAAAGTAGAGGTTTACTTCTAGGAACGGATGTATTATTTCTGATTGGAATCTCGACCTCAACTGGCTTTAACCTATGATTAATTGATAAGTCTTATCAGCCAGTATAACCTGAAATCTAATTATAAAATGAGTCTCAGTGACGATTCTGGGTGTTAATCACCCAGCATACAGAAAAGATATAGAGAAGATTTCTGAGAAGTGGAAAAAATGCACTAAAGGTTTGGACTCCTGCTGGTCAGAAGGAGGCATATTTGACATGAACATGTGTGAAACTATGGAGGTTCAAATCAAAGACTACAAACCAAAAGACAAAAGTAAGAAACAACAATAGAAACAAGAAAAAGAATTAGGAATAGTGTTGAAAATGTGTAAGGATGAAGGAAACCAATATAGGAAAAAGTTGAGGGAGAGTCACATCATCCTTAGGAACAAACAAGAAGAATGTGAACTTCAGAAAATGTCACAAGTACTGATACTGGCAAGGAGAACCCAAAAGCATGACACTGAAGCAGACAAGTTCAAGGGAAGATCAGTTTACTCAGTCCAAAAACAGGCAGGGTCAAAACCAGGAGATCAAAACAGGCAAACAAATCCGACAGGGGGCAGACAGGAATCCAAAGTCCACGACAGGCAAAACAGGATCAGAACGAGGATCAACAACATTGAGTATGACTCACCACTTTGAAGGTGGTAGCCCGGTGACAAAGTCCAAGGAAATGTGAGACCAGGGATGGCGAGGGACGGGCAGGGAATGAAGGAGACCAGATGGGGCTTGATTATGTTGAGAGCAGAAACGGCAAGCAGTAACAAACTCCCGGTTGACCCTTTCCATGGAATGCCACCAGAAACGCTGTTGAAGCAGGGCTAAAGTGAGTCTCACCCCAGGATGGCAAGCCAGACGAGAAGTGTGCCCCCACTGGAGGACCTCAGAACGGAGACTGTCTGGAACAAACAACCGATTCTCTGGACAAGCACTAGGAGCAGGATGTTCAGTGTGAGAGCGTTTTACCTTATCCTCCACCTCCCAGGTTACCACCCCAATGATGCATGCAGGTGAGAGAATACCCTCAGGCTGGGGTGGGGAATCCTCTGACTGGAACTGGCGGGACAGCGCATCGGGCTTGACATTTTGAGCCTGGTCTGTATGAGGGAGAAAACGAAATGGTTGAAGAAAAGGGCCCACCTAGCTTGACGAGAGCTCAGTCTCTTGGCTGATTGGATGTACTCAAGGTTTTTGTGGTCAGTCCAGACCACAAATGGTTGCTCCGCCCCCTCCAACCAGTGTCTCCATTGCAAGCTTGACTGCCAACAGCTCCCGGTTTCCAATGTCATAATTCCTATCGGCTGGAGTCAGTTTCCAGGAGAAGAAAGCACATGGGTGAACCTTCTGGTCCTCAGCTGACCACTGAGAAAGAACTGCTCCAACACCGGTGTCCGAGGCATCTATTTCCAGGATAAACTGGCGGATCTAGAAAGAAGAGAATAGGAGCAGAGGTGAAACGAGACTTTAACTCACCAAAGGCCGCTTCAGCCATGGCGATCCACCAGAAGGGCTCCTTGAGGGAGCCGAGAGCAGCCACTGAACTGTAGTTTCTGTAGTTTCTGTAGAAATGTAGTTTCTGATGAACCTACGGTAAAAGTTGGCAAATCCCAGGAAACGTTGAAGCTCCTTGCGTGTGGATGGAGTTGGCCAGTCACTAACTGCCTTGGTCTTGGCCGGGTCCATACGGATGTTGCCAGTGATGATGATGAAACCCAGGAAGGATACTTCTGAGACGTGAAACTCACATTTCTCTGCTTTAACAAAGAGCTGGTTCTCCAAGAGCCTCTGGAGGACTTGCTGTATGTGCACCACATGCTCCTGCCTGGACTTTGAAAAAATGAGAATGTCATCCAGGTACACAAAAACAGACACATTGAGCAGATCCCGCAGAACATCATTGACCAATCTCTGGAAGACTGCAGGAGCATTAGTGAGACCAAATGGCATGACCAAATACTCATAATAACCACCAGGAGTACTGAACACTGTCTTCCACTCATCACCCTCCTTGATTCTCACCAAATGGTAAGCGTTGTGAAGGTCGAGTTTGGAGAAAATGGTAGCCCCTTGTAGCAGTTCAAAAGCAGGGGAGATTAATGGAAGAGGGTACCTGTCTTTGATGGTAATGTCGTTAAGTCCTCTGTAGTCAATGCAAGGGTGCAGGGTCTTGTCCTTCTTAGCCACAAAAAAAAAAAAAATCCTGCTCCAGCAGGAGACGATGATGGTCGTATTATACCTGCCGCCAAGGAGTCATTAATGTATTTCTCCATTGTCTTGGTATCAGGGGCTGATAAGGAGAAGAGTCGCCCTCTAGGGGGGGATGTACCTGGGAGGAGGTCAATGGCACAATCCTAAGGACAATGCGGCAAAGAGGTGGCCCGGGCTTTGTTAAACACCTAGATAGCCGTGTCCTGCCCAGCTGCATTGGCTGGTTAGCCTGCACCGGCGAAGGAGTGGACCGAACTCTCTCTTTGCCACTCCCGCAGACGACCATCTATGCGGATAGAGAGAGAGACCAGCGCATCCAGATCAGCAGGAAGATCCCGAGTCACCAGCTTGTCTTTTATGTCATCCGAGAGACTGTTGTAGAAGGCATCAAAGAGCGAGGCAGCATTCCAGTTGCTCTCAGCAGCTACAGTACAGAACTCAATAGAGTAATTGGATACAGACCTCCCTCCCTGCATCAGGTTAAACAAACCCTGAGCGACTGCTCTTCCTGGTGTGACATGGTCGAAGACCTTCCGCAGCTCATCGGACAACAGCTTGACAGCTTGACGAGCAGATGGCGAATTGCTTCTCCCACTCTGCAGTTCCCCAGTCTCTGGCTCTGCCAGCAAGCAGAGATAAGATGTACGCCACCTGAGACCTTTCGGTGGGAAAGGAGTTCAAAGGCAAGGGAACACTGAATGAGGAATGGCCTGCAGGAACCGGAGTACCGGAATAACGTTCTGGAGGAGGCAAACGAGCATCCGACACCACAGGAGTTTGGGCAGGAGGGCTGATAGACGATGCAGAGTCCGGACCATGATCTGACAGAGAGAGCCTTTGAAGGAGTTCCTAAATGCTGCCAAAGCTCCTCTCATGACGAACCGCTGTTTCCTGCAAACTGCTTGAAATGGACGTAAGTTGTTCATCATGGTGCTGAAGGGCGCTGGCCTGTGCTCTCAACTCATTGCAAATCGAGTCAGAGTCAGCTGGGTTCAGGTTAGCCAGAGTGTTCTGTCACGAGTACTGATACTGGCAAGGAGAACCCAAAAGCACAACACTGAAGCAGACAAGTTCAAGGGAAGATCACTTTACTCAGTCCAAAAACAGGCAGGGTCAAAACCAGGAGTCAAAAAAGAGATTGCTGGCGAGCTTGGCAAAACAATACAAGACACTCTGGCAGGGATCAAGTGAAAATGGACTAGTATATATACTGAGGGGCTAATGAGCAAATGGGCTGCAGGTGAGGAGATGGGCGGGGAAAACCAGGTGAGGGAAATGAGCTGATCATGGAAGGCGGGACCTGAAATAACAGAAGAGTAGTTAAAGAGACAAGAAACCAAATAAAGAAAAACAGGGTGTAACTATGTTACAGAAAATTGCAAGTGCTCGATTGTTATGCCAAAAGAAACCAGCCATGCAAAGAAGGAGGAGAGTCCTACTTGCTGGATTTATGTCAGGTAGAGCCAGGGAGAGAAGTGGAGTGAACTAGGATTCAGGAATTAGAGGAAGACATAGACAGAAATTATTATTCCTGTTTGGGGAGGGAACCAGGCAACAGACTAGTATTTGAGGAACAGGCAGGCCCATCAAGGGAAAGGCAGGAAGTAGAACAGAGGGAAGTGCTGGGAGGGAAGCTAACCTTTGCAGCTAACGCTAAGGAAAGGGATGCAGTGAGGTCAAACAAAGAGAAAGGCATTTATGACCTTAGACTTAGACCTGCTATAAAACCACCAGAAAGATACACTGACCCAGGCCAATATCCAATTTTAATTAAGGGGAGGCAGGGCCAGTACATTCCATGGCAAACTCTTGAACTTGAGGGACTGACCTCTAGACTTCCCGATGTTCACGAGGGAGCTAGTAAGTGGATCAAAGTTTTGAGACTTTGGGCAAAATATTTGCCGTTGGGGACATTAAAGTAGTATGCGATTAAATGGAAATGCATGGATGATCGACCCTCAATTGGATAGAACAGATTTTAATCCATACAGACCTGCCCTCTGGGCATCTTTGCAAAAGGAGTATCCCGTTCAGTTGACCCAAAGCACTAAAGGGTGAGCCACTGACAGACACTGAGAATCCAGCTGCTTACATTAGCCGTCAGTTGAAACGATGGAAACAAATGACTGAAGAAGATCTAGAGAGCAGTCCTCTGTTAACTGCAATCTTCAGAGCCTCTATAATAGAGGCCATGCCCAGCCCTGTGAAAAGCAGACTCAAGGACGTGGTGGGGTTGACATCAAAACCTCACAGAGAATTTTGTGACTATGTAATACATGCAATAGACAGGCACATGAAAGAGGAGCAGAAGTTACATGAGCAAGAGAGAGCTGTTCAGAGGTTAGTTCAGAGGAAGTTATGCAGCTTCAACTAACTGAACTGACCAATAAGAGTAAGAGAAAGGTTCATGCTCCCGTCAATGTGGGAACGCCGGTCCTGCCAATCCTTGGGGTGGGCCTATACATGGGTACTAAGGATGCCCAGAGAATCCTATTGGGGAGGGGCAATTAGCCGTACTGACAACAGCAGCTAATGTCGAGCCAATGTTAGAGGTGCAAGTAGAGGGCAGATCAACACCTATGATGGTTGATACTGGAGCAACATATACATGTGGAAGTCCATGTTATGCCTCACACCTCGCTAAGTCAGGTAAATTTGTTAAGACAGTAGGATTCTCGGGAGAAATGCAGATGATTCCAGTAACAGCTCCAGTTCAACTATCAATTGGTAATGACAAAACCATTTTGCCAATTCTAGTATCTGAACACACACCTGTAAATTTGCTAGGGAGAGATGCATTGTGCCAACTAAAAATAAAGATATGATGTTCTCCACGAGGAGTTTACATTGATAATTTGGGTGTCAATTCCCAAATGAATGTTCAAGCAGAGACAGCTACTGCCTACTTGCTTGAGGAAATCACAAACCCGGTGCTTCGGGAATTGGGAAAGTGGGAAACATACATTCAAGCTCAAATTCCAGAAGCAAAGAAAACAACGCTAAGACTATCACTGTATGGTGTACTATGATCCGTTCTGCAGCGAGATTTTTAGTGAAGAGTGATTTGGTCATCGATTTGGTCATCGAATTAATAATTGAGTACATAATAATTGGTAAGGAAGGTGCTGCATTGAATGTAAAGCCAAATTTGTTTCTCTCAAGGTGGTACACTATACCAGAATCTGTACCACACGTCACCTTGCTGGTAAACAAAAACTTCAAAAGATCTAGGCCAAAGATCTAGGCCCAATGATGAAAGTTGCCTCACAAATTAAATGGAAGGAAACCGAGAATCCATTGACCTTCCAGTCGCCAGATGAATCCATGATCAAAATTCTATGCACCTCCATGCATGCTAAATCACAAGAAGTGAGAATCGCTTTTTGTGAAGCTCCACAAATGATGCAGATCGCTGAAAATGAAGATGAACTGAAACAGGACATGTTCAAACACATTCCTGAAGATTTGTGGTCTAAACATAGCACTGATGTAGGCTTCGTAAAATCAGCCAATCCAGTTAAAATAGGGTTGAAACCAAATGTAAAGCTCCTATGGCGGCCGCAGTATCCACTAAAACCAGAAGTAGAGGAAGGAATCAGCCAAACAGTGGAAGGGCTAGTACAAGCAGGAGTGTTATTTGAAACTCAAAGTCCCTGTAATATGCCGATATTTCCAATATTGAAAGCAGATAAATCAAATCATCGATTGGTGCATGATGAGTAATAAATGAGGGTAATTCAGAATTGGCCAGCAGATGTTCCAAACCGTCACACACTTCTCACAAATATCCCACCAGAAGCAAAATTTTTCACAGTAGTGGATTTGTGTTCTGCTTTCTTCAGCATTCCATTGGCTGAGGAATCAAAAAACGTTTGCATTCACATACAGAGATAAACAATTGTTTACCTTTGTATGTGAATGCAAACAGTTGTATTGAAACAATTGTGTATTGATACACATATAACAGAGTCCCACAAGGACTGAAACATGGCCCCAGTGTGTTCAATCAAGCATTAAAAAGGGACCTTGAAGGTCTCATGATAAATAGCACAATGATCCAATATGTTGATAATTTGTTGATTTGCTCACCAACACTGGATGAATGCCATCCAGACTCAGTTAAATTGCTCCAAAAACTGGCAGAGGGAAGACATAAGGCCTCCAAGAAAAAAAAAAAACTTCAATGCTGCCAACCCCAGGTTGAGTATTTAGGGAGGGTGATATCTCATGGAGCCATAGCCATATCATCTACGCAATTGGAAGGGGTAAGTAAAGCACCCAAACCACAAACTGTGGGTCAAATGATGATATTTCTAGGGATGACAGGATTTAGCTCTGACTGGGTGGAGGACTATGCGGTCAAAACAGCTCCCCTTAGAGAGATGATGAAGGAGGCAGGAACTCAAACATTGAAAGCCCCATTAAAATGGACAATTGAGGCTGATAGCCTTTGAAACTATTAAAGAAGACATGTAAAAAGCTCCGACTTTAGCGGCACCTGACTATGAGAAACCGTTCTGTTTATATGTGTCTAAACGTTACAACGAATATGCATCAGCAGTGTTAATGCAGGAGACTTGTAGTGGTCGTAAAAAACAGCCCATTGCTTATTACAGCTCAAAACTGGATAACGTGGCCCAAGGTTGGCTACCGTGCTATCAAGGACTAGCCACCATCCATTATGCGTATGAGAAAGCATCCACTATTACGATAGGTTATCCAGTTACAATATATACGCATCATAAGATTATGAGCTAATTGATCAAGGCAAATTTGTAATGACCCAAGCGTGAAGCTCCACTGTGTTTACAATATATGCGAGTTACATGACTGTGTTGCACAAGTGGTAAAGAGTTCAATGAGTTCAAAACAGCAAAAGCTGAAAGTTGTAGCCATCTGTGCTCAGCTCAGTTAGCAGAATTAAAAGCATTGGCAGAGGCCTGTAAAATGGCGGAAAATAAGGTTGCAAATGTGTACACAGATTCAGCATATGCTCATGGAGTCTGCCACCTGTATGGCGCAATTTGGAGACAGCGAGGTTTTAAAAAAGAAAAGAAAAGAAAAGAAAAGAAAAGAAAAGAAAAGAAAAGAAAAGAAAAGAGTTTGCATGTTCTATCTGGGTTCTTGCCGGCTTCCTCCCACAGTCTGAAGACATGCATGTTAACTGGTGACTCCAAATTGGTTGTAGGTGTGACTGTGATGAACCAGTGACCTGTCCAGGTGTACTCCACTTCTCTTCTATTGACAGCTGGGATTGATACGACCATGATAAGCGGCTATGGAAAATGCACAAATAATATTCATTGCCTTCCTACTAACATCTGTTAAACATTATTACATTCCAACAACAATCACATGCTGTATATCGAGCAGATGAAATCAACTGTTGATGCTCCCTGAGTGTAGGATGTATAAATTGTATGGAATGCTTTTTTTTATTCAATAATGTTTTTAATATTTGGTATTATTGACTGTCAAAGATTTACATTAGAATTAATTTACTTGAATCTGCAAAGATATTTTACTTTACTGATTACCTAATATGAAGTTAAGAAATGAGTAAAGAAGGGGAAATGTATCTGAGTTCACCCCTCCACACCTCATTTGATAGCATTTCAACCCAAACCACTGCCATCCCTTTCCAACAACCACAGGCAGGCATTCAGGACTGTTTCCATTTAAGATCCAGATTCCAGGAGGAAAAAAAGAGCAGAAAAAAAGACTAACCTTGGTAGGGAAAGAAAATGAAGCTCACTGTGAGCATACATGGCTGTCACCCTGGTGGGGGGGTTGCCGGTCATACGGCAGTTGTGCACACAGAGATGGAGAGCAGCCAGGCAGCTACATGTTTGTCTTGGCAGCCTGGCATGGAGTGAAAAGAGAATCAGGAACTTCCTGTGCTGCCAAGCAGAGAATTGAATATCAGTGTAAATGTCCAACAGCATCTCACCTCATCTTCTTCTGGCTCGAGTGGATCCAGACACCAGACCGAGGTCAGGCAGTTTGTGAGAATCATTGTATCATTGCTTTAAGCTACTTGGAGCCACAGCTCAGTGGGATTTACTGCCGGGGGATTAGTTGTCAGCAAAAAGGCATGAATTTGAAATATTTGTCAACTTCCTGTGGCATAATTCTTAATATGATAAAGTAACTTGAAATGAACTCATTTCATTTAACGCTTTCAAATTATTCAGTACGTGCAAATATATACTTTGTAATTAAGATTTTTTTTTCTCCTCTTCAGATCTTTGTTTAATTTTTTTTGTTGGAATTATATGTTGATAAATCATAAACATTTTGTGGTGACAACATGAAACATTAAATTCTCATATGTGAGATCCATGTTCAAAAAACCTGAGAGCTGATTTCTGAAGCATTTCTAAAGAACTTTTGTTTTCCAACTGTAGAAGACGATCACAATGAAATGTATGAAAATTTGTTTGAATACTATGATGATGAGACCCCACAATTGCATTAATCTGCATGATCATACTGTGTTTTGTTGTGGCACTGACTCTTATGTAACACTAGAGGGAGCCGCATGCCAGCTCCTCACACCAGACTCCTCGAAAGAAGTCACTCCTGAACACAACAGTAACATTAGAATGTGTCTCACATAGAATGTGACAGATTCATATGGTCTATTTTCAACCTGCATAATGAAAACAATTTAATAAAGTTGTTTCAGTAACTCTGGTTCACTTAAATTGTTCCCAACACTCATATCTGAGTCAAATATTGTAAACACCCTGAGCATTTTATTGATTGAGATTCTGTTCCTTGTTTTACCGTTTGACCACTGAGGATCATGCCAATATAAATTTACATACACACACTTTAAAAAAACACATTTTTATCATTTAGCCAAATAATCGCAAACTCACTGCAGAGACACTGTATATTTAAAGTAAAAAAAAAAGGAAACAAACCAACAAAAATAAATAAATCCACATACTGAAGGAGAGGATGACATGAACCTAATCCAGAGATGTTTTAGTATAATTACATTAGCTCCCACTGTTTTCAGTCTTTGTGATGAACTGGCTGCTGGCTGTAGTTTCATAATTAATGCTCTAACTAGAAAAGTGACATCAATCTTCTCACCAACTTTAATTGAGTACATTAACTAGACAGTTTGTTTAGCAGCCGTGGTTGTCAAACCACTTCTGATCATTCATATCATTATATAAAATATTCATAATATATGTGAATTAATCATCATCAAAGTTTCCAAGTTGGAAACTTTCCATAGGAATTAACAGGAATTTATGGGAAACTGAAACTGTCAGTCCTTAACAGGGATCTTAAATATAGTAGGGGAAAATTGATTTTAGCATAATCCTGACTGAAACAACCAGATTTCATGAAGGTGACACTTGAATATCTGCTATTCTTCAATCACGTGCACACAGCACACTGCTTACTGCAGGGCTATTGAGGCCACACCCCCTACCTGCACAGGTGATTTCTGTACCTGGACCACACTTTAGAGCCCAGAACACACAGAGACTATTGAAGACACACATTTGAGCTTGTGGACTACATAATATTGTTCAATAAAATAACTAAACTTGATAAAGTTCTACTTACAAATAAATCTGTTGCAATGTTTTTTTAATTGTTTTATTTTGCATGTCTGCTTATGACAAAACAAAATGTTTAGATTCATGTTTGGATATGATACAGTTTGTTTAAATTACACACAATGTACAGTTAATTCCCATTAATTTCCATAATTCCCATGCAGTTTCTAATTCGGTATATTTCCTAAATTCCCAAGCTTAACTACAGAAAATTCCAGAAATTTACCAGAAATTGTCCACCCCTTTGCAACCCAGTATACGTTGTGTTCTCCAGTTGAAAATGAAAGGGATTTAAATCAGTCAGTGATTATCACAGAGCAAAAATCTTTTGAGAAAACATGAGTTGTGTCTTTTTCCACATAAAACTGTCCTTATATATCCTACATCCCTTTGACTCTGCTCGCTGTGATGTGTGCTAAGTTTTCCCATAATTAAGATTTATGTCAGCCTCTAAGGTAGGAACAGTGATTTTTGCTGGGGTTTTCCTCTACATCAGTCACCAGAGTGCAATGGAAACTGTTTGCTTTGGTGAATTAAAGGGGGAGAAAAAAACACATTTGAATGAGAGATAGGTGGAGGGTGTGATGCCTATAAGGATGTTGATTATTCAGCCACATTGTATTCCCCTCCATCATCTGCAGTCCATCTAGTCATACATCTGTAAAACAGCAGTTGTTTCCAGAGACACCTCTTGCTATTTTCTCTCTCTTTGGATCTAACTTGATATCAGCATGTCGATATTGACCTTTTCATAAACACCAGACCATTTAGTGTCACCAACTATCTGACTGATGGGTGTTTCCTTTCATGTTTTTCTTCAAGCAGTTTCAGGGGTTTTCCACACCAACATGTCTGACACTTTCTTATATTTTTCCACATGGAAACATCTACTATCAGCAACTTAAAAAAATACTGCTATTGGTTTCAGCTTTCAAAAACCCATCTCAGTTGAAGCCCAGTCAGTATGTTTTCGCTGAAGCTGCTGATCTATGACCCGATACTGTTGCCCTAACAGAAACACCATGTCATTCATTACGAGCCCTGCAGGCTTGGACAAACAGCAGTTCAAGCTCCCATTCAGGGCCAGTGAAATACGAGCTGGCCTTTTCTCCAGACTCATTCTTCAGATTATCCTGCTGTTCACGGTTTGCACAGGCATTCCTCTATTTCTACTATAATAATGACCATCGCAGGTATGCATTATATTACCAGGCAGGACCCCAGCTCAGATTTTTAGTCAGTCCTTATTCATTTTTCTAAGGAGTGGGCTGGATGTTGAATGCTGAAAAGCTTTCTGTGTTGGATATTTTACTCAAGAAAAGAACCCAAACCAATGCAGATGTAGCCTCCAAGATGTCATTCAGTTATTCGTTTAGTATCTTTTTCCATCCTCCCAACCAGTGAAGTCCCTGGACAAGAATGGAGTCAATTTGTTCTCAGTTCTCATACGATTTTGAAAAGTGAATGAACTGCAGCCTTGATGTGTGCAATAGCATGGGCTGGACACACACCACTTTCTCTTGTTTGTCACATGGAACAAGAATAATGTCCTTGCATGCTAATGTCAGCATGCTAACATGCTTATAGTGAAAATGTTAATGCTGCAGTAGGTAATGTTCATATAAAAAAATGACATATTTGCTTGAACTCGCTATATCCTGACAATAGTACTTGAGACAGATGACCTCAAACAGCCAATCAGTGCCAGTCACGGCTCATCCCTCTCACCCGGCTGTTAAATGGTGTCACAGCTGCCTCCGTACACTGGGGCGCTTAGCCCTGAGGCCGCCAAACACTGGATGGTTGTCTTTCAGAAGATTGTGTCGCAGCAAGAGAGCACAGGGGTCTGGCAAAGCTCACACTATGGAGAGTGAACCCCACGAGGAAGGAGGTACTGCAAGGCAGCCAGCGCCTTCTGCTGCCACTCTGCTCATGGGTTTGGTGGTTGTGGAATTTAGCGGAGTCATTTGATCAGCAGAGAGAGCACTGCGTTTGTTCAAATGTTGCCTACTGGAGCTTTAACATTCTCACAGTTTAGCATTACATTTACTAATGAAAATTAACACAAAGTACATATAATATGGGAATTTTGACCCGATGATGGTTTATCTTGTGCTAAATTTCATGGTAATCAATTTACCGGTGGTTGAGATATTTATTCTAATGATGGATCAACATTGCTGGAGCCATGTTACTAGAGTGGCAAAAAAATAACTAAAATGATCTCGACTGGACATCTTTAATTAAAATGAACATTAAGATTGTGGTTTATTTTTTGACAGCTACAATTTATTCCAAGTTTGCTGTGTAAGCTTCAGGTCATGGTTGAAAAAAAAACAACACACCAAAACTGTAAACTTCAGTCACAGAAGAAAACATCCAAGCAGAAGGTTGGAATTAAAATCAGATCAGATCAGTTTAGACTAAATGCATCCATTCATCTAACCTCCTCAACTTTGCTTTCATTTCAATGCCAAACTGCTTATTTCTCAATATCTCTTTCATTTATTTGTTTGGTAATAAGGGGAGTGTATTATTTAACAAATGGACCACAGCTGGTATTATTTAAGCATTTGTGGATGTATAACTGTCATTACTCTATTGCGACAGAAATTCAACACTGAGGTATGATAATTAAGCAGGTAGGAGTTTAAGAGTTTGCTTAGTCACACTTCTGGGATATTTCCATGGCCATACCTATAAATACTGAAACTGGGGCTCTCATACCGTTTACATGCACTTAATGAACTGTGTTTCTGTTTTTTTAAACACCAAACACAAAATTAGTTGCACTGATTAGCACAGGGTGTGTGATGTGTGTGTGACACCACTATGAAACAAGCAGAACATAATTCATCGTTTTTCTCCTTCTTCTTACTTATCCTCTATGTTGCTTGACCACTGCTGCCTCTCTCTCAAAATAATCAATCCAACGAGAACTTTGTTGCAACATAATTAGCTTTTGGAGGACTTCTGTATTTGTGTTTTTTTTTTTTTTTGAGTTTTTCTATCCCCATTCAAATGAATGGGAGGAGCACCTACAGTCCAAGTCTGCCCTAGTACTGGTAGCAGATTAGAAATACCTGATTTCCCCAGCTCAAGTTTCCTGGAAAAGGCCAGAATCATTGGCATCTTGTTCAGTGAACATGTGTTCATTTATGATTTATGACTGTATAAAGTTATAAGGTCATATTTTTTTAAAAGAAATATGCTGATGGCTTCAAATTACGACCAGTGACATCAATGCTCTTCTTGATTGAATTTTTTTTTTGCATTTTGATATCATAGTAATGAATAAATATATAGAGAGAGAAAATAAAAAAAATGTTGAAATATTATTAAATAAATATAAGTAAAATATTTTTAGTAGTAATAGTTTTTTGTTTGTTTGTTTTACAGTAATTATATTTTTCTCTGGTTGCACAAGATATTCAGGTATTTTTTGTTGTTATGAAATACTGTATTTATCCTGACTAGGAAAATCCACTAGAAGTAAGTGGGTAATGCGTTTTTATGAATGATGAACTGACTGTTTGTATGCAACAACTTGTAAACGTGAAACGTGAAGAAAATTCTCTCTCCCTACTACAAAGTTGTGACAGGGACTCTTCTCAAGAACACAGTAAACACGAGACAACTTGAAGGCACTTTTGCTTCCCAGAGCTTTATTTTGGCCTGAGAAATTATTCTAATTCTGAGTTCCAGGAACCTATTGATGTTTGTTGTCAATAAAGTGTGTCATCACAACTGTGAAATGAAATCAAGTCTTCAGGAAAATACAATCTTCAGTAAGTAGTATACGTCACAATAAGCTTATGACGCATTTCCTGACCTTCATAGTTTTTGAAGTACAGTACAACTGAAATGGAAACAATTCACAGAGGGTTCAAATATGGAAACTTGATGCATGTTGGCCTTTTGCAGTTGAAAAGGGCTGCCAACAGTGCATGACCGGAATCAAACGCCTGAAGTCGTGATAGAGAACACTGGAGTTTTTTAAACTTGGGATAAAGATCCTTTGTGGTTTTGACAGTGTCGTTTTGCATCAGGAATTTTCTTTTTGGAGCTCTGTCTATGTTACCTATCCCTGGAATGATGGCAATTTGTGGACTTTATAATGGGATGAAGGGTTAGAAAAGGTTGGGAAACCTTATATTGGACTGTGACCGTTGGACCACACTGTATACTCAGCGGTGAGGGTAGAAGAAACACGTGTAGATGAGGCATATGTGTGTCAGTGTCTGTGCGCACATGAAACACGTCCTCAGGGAATCTTTTTTTTTTTCTTGACTATACTATATAAACAACCAATAGAGCTGGAAAAATCCTCCCAGTGGAATATCATCCTGACATCAAATTTATGGGTGTTTTCTTAGCAGTTTGTGATTTCAAGTTTATTTAATCAGAGGGAACATAAAGGCCCAAATCATCAGACATGTTGCGAACAAACCACTGTCACAAATCATGCCCAGACTTGATAGGCCCATCACAAGGTGCCAAACAGCCTTAGGTTCTTTTTCATGAGCTTTGACTTGGCAGCAACTCGCACTGTTAACTGTGAACAAACAGTGAGAAAATGAAAAGAATACATGCTTTGGTGTTCTTCAGATTGAGAAGATGACACCTAACCTATGTTAAACAATGTTTGCACAACCATAATTCAGAAAGGCTGTCATTTTGGGTTCATGATTGCTAAAAGACTCAGTGAATTTGATACATTGGTCTTAAACAAATTGTTTGACTGGCTCCCATATAACTTGTTATTGTGCCTTGTTTCTAGGGTGAGAAGACATCATAATCTCTAATATCAAATCATAAAAAATCTGTCTTGGAATGTAGCCTCAATTAACAGGTGAATTCAATAAAAATATAGTTTTTTTGTGAATTACTGTAGTTTTTAGATGCTTTAAAGAAAACAGTTACTACAAAGTCGTGAAGCATTGCAGGTTAAACATCACCAGCTTGCCAGTTTGAGGCAAGACTTAGCAAGCCTGCTGTGGCTGTGGCTAGTGTTGAACTGACAAACAGCAGGACAGAGGGTGAAGAGAGAAGATATTTTTACATAGTACAGATCACAGCTAAAGAGCTGTTTTGCACAGCATGCTAGCAAATTAACCGTTGTTTAACCTTCTTAGGTGGTGATGATGGGTTCAACTTCTGATAGCAAATTTCTTTTAGGGTTAGTCAGGACTTTGACTCCATTCAAATTATGAACAGTATTTTTTCCTCTCCTTGTTCTAAAAGAGATGTGCAGTTTTTTGGAGTTGAACTGCACAAGCAGTCAGCTAAAACAACCAATTACATCATGACTGTTTTCATTTCCTGTCACACACAGTAAATACTCCATCAGTCTACGTTATGTTTATGGCTCTAATCTTTCACCTCCTTGTTCCAGTTCCAGTTGGTTTTGGGGTAAAGCTAAAAGTCACATTATAACATCAAAGCTTTTGGAAGCTTTTCTTCAAAAAAGAAAAGAAAAGAAAAGAAAAGATGAAACTTCAGAATGACAGAAAAAATAGGTCAAAGGTCAGCTGTTGCTGTTTATTATTTCACAATAATTTATGTCTTTTCTTAGAATTCTGACTTTGACTTGACTGTTTCTGCTTCTGTCATTCCTAAAGTTGAACTGTCTTTTCCTGGTGGACAGAGGCTTCCGTAGCTTTGGTAGAGTTATATTTGTTAACAGTATCCATTTACAATTCACATCATGACTCACAGGACTGATCCAACCCACACACAGAATGAGAATATTCAAGTTAGCTTTAATTTGCTTTAACAGTCAGAATGATAGGACTTAAAAATTAAAATTGTACGCTATTAACCAAAACAGACCCTGGGCTGTCTTTCTATCATCACCTACAGCTACTATCAACCATAATTTACTAAATTATCTGAGTGTCTGTAATCTAACAATCATGATATCTTTGCCCTTTCTCATGTCTCTGTGTAGTCCAAGAAATAAATGTTTTTACAGTGACTCTAAAGAAACCTTCCCACACAGAAAGAACCTATATAAACATATAAGTTTTAATATAGGTTTTGATATAGGTTTCAAATATATCCTACATACGTAAAATAGGCTGTTTTTATATATTATATGTACATATAGCTACCTATACTGTATGCACATATATGTATACATACCTATAGGGTCGTATATGCTCACCTATATATGTACCCATATATGTACTTATATGTTCTATATAAACCTATATATTATGTACCTATATATGCACCTATTTAATTTATTTAGAAACTTTATTAATCACATTTACACGTAAAATTATTATTCATCATTTAACCCATCCAGTTGGCACCTGTTGGAACACACCTCAGCCGTGGCAAGGCCTTTCCAATCTTCAAGCAGTGAGAGCAGGAATCAAACTGCCAACCTTTGGGTTATTGGACAACCCGCTCTACCACTGAGCCATGGCCACCCCTTTTTGTTCATCTATATAAGTCCCTAGGAAACACTTTACAATAACCATCATTTATATAGGAGACATAACTTGTATGTACATATAGGGCTTGTATGTGGATATAAAGAAGCAATATAGGAGACCTATATGCCCTGTATATGCACATACATGCACCTGAATTTGGCCTATATATGGCCTATACATATATATATATATATATATATATATATAGGGTGGCCATACATATAGGTTTCATATATGCGCATGTATCCTCATATAGGCTCTTTCCTGCGGGTTAGGTCCTCTATCCTGCTTATTAACAAGGCATACAGTATCTGAATGCTACAGTTTAGTTAGCTAGTTACTAGTTGGTGGAGCTAGCTGTGCATTTACTTCTTTTCCCTTTTCTGAGTGATTCTTGCATAAAAAATTGTATATGTGACCAGATGAAAATCATAGTCACTGGTCCTAAACATGTACATTTTTTGTGGTCACATTTACGTCGAACATTTCCCAGAGGGAAACGTAGCAGTGAAGCTAAATATGCAGCGTGCTCATTTCAGGTGGAAAACTCCATAAAGCTGTCTTTTTTGCAATGATAACATCATGATAACTTAATAAGTAGGTGACCACAGTTCAAAGCCACCCCCTGGAGTGAGTTAGAAAGTCGACCCAGAGAATAATCACTTATGTAATGTCCTGGAGTTCTGAAGGGCATGACTGAACAAACCTTGAAAAAAGACAGGAGTGAGTGAAAGCTACTATTATAAATGAGTAAGCTTGAACAACTCTTGATGAATCCACTGTTAATTTTACAGTTGCCTATTTGAAATAAGGTGTACAGCCACAGAATCCTTGCTTAAATTTTCTCATCAATGTTTAGCCCCTATCAGGAGACATGCAATTAATCTTTATGTCTAACATCATATACATATTTTCTTGGTTTTCTATCTTGATGACGTTCCAGCAGAATGGCTCTGGAGTTGGCGATGCTAGTCTTGTTGTGGGTCCACCATTTCCTACCATGTCTCAACAAGTATTGGATATATTGCCATGGTAGACATTTATGGCGCCCAGAGAAAGAACCATGATAACTTTGGTAATCCCCACACCTTTCCTTTACCACCACCAGCAGGTCAGAGATTTCACTCAGAAATGTCGGAAATATCTGAACATTTACTGGATGGATTGGCAACGTGCATTATGTCTCTTAGACCGCCTCCCAACCAGGCTGCTCAAGGATGTTTTACCTCTAATTAGCCCTTCTTTATTCAATATGATTAATCTGTCTTTATTATCAGGAAAGTAGCTGTAATTAAACCTCTTCTTAAAAAGCCCACTCTAGATCCAGAGGTTTTAGCCAATTACAGACCGATATCAAACCTTCCCTTTCTCTCTAAGATACAGTCAGCTGTGACTTTCTCCATAAGAACAGTTTATTTGAGGATTTTCAGTCAGGATTTAGAGTGCATCATAGCACAGAGACCGCACTAGTCAAAGTTACAAATGACCTCCTAATGGCTCAAGAACTCATCTCTGTACTTGTCCTGTTAGATCTTAGTGCTGCATTTAACACCACTGACCATCAAATTCTTTTACAGAGACTTCCACCTTTTTTCCCTGTTAAAGGGTTTTTTGTGGGCAAGTTTTTCCTCACTTGAACCGAGGGTCTAAGGACAGAGGGTGTCACTCCCTGTACAGATTGTAAAGCCCTCTGAGGCAAACTGTGTTTTGTGAATTTGGGCTATACAAATAAAATTTGATTTGATTGTAATATTATATTATTATATTATTATATTATTATACTGTACATGTTAAATATCAGCATATTAGCCTGAGCACAGGCTGAAAACACAGCCTTAGTGCTGCTAGCATGGACGGAGACTCTCCGTCTTTGTTGTTTGACAGTTAGTGGTAATCACAACCCACGTTTCCTACCAAATTCTTCTTCTGTTTATTTTACATAAACAGACATGTTTCCTGTCAACAGGAATGACAAAGTGTGGCAACTCCAGAAATGAAGAATGGGCCAGATATCCATCTGTCCTCTAAAGTGTAAATGATGTTGTTCCATTCTGAATTATACATTCAGTGTCAACTTGTTCCAACTCTTAGCTGAACTGAGAATCATTATTTTCATGGTTGCACCCATCAGATGAAAACATTGTAGATGTGGTTGTTGTGCATCATTCTACACACATTTCCCAAAAATCCATGCTGATATATTTTGTATTTTTTGGAAACTTTGGGATATCTGCTGGAATTAAAGATACAGATCTGTCAATTTGTTACGGCTGGAGACTATCCCAGCTGACTATTATTTCATCCTTTTTATATATCATGTCACATTCTGTATGTCATCATACATTTTATCCCCATCTCTATTGTTAAACAAAGCAATGCGACTACAAAGAGGAAGATTTATGTAGAAAATATAGGCTAATGCTTGAAAGTGCAGGTAATCATCTTCATTCTCATCTTCATTGTTTGGACTAAAACTATGACTAATAAAACTTAAATGTCCATTCTGATAATTATCACTAAAAACACTTACAGGTCTCTTTTGTTGTCTGCTAACCTTCATGGGCAGGAGGATACAAACATTTAAATCCTGTCATTTCAGAGTCAAACACAATGTAAACATGAAGAGATGTCTCAAGCTTGTCTTTTATTGGTGCAGTTTAGGAAAAGGGGAACAGATTATCCAAAAATATTCAGCCCAAACCTGATAAATTGTCTCTGGGCTTGAATTCAAATGACTAAAAGAGAAACTGGGCAGATGGTCAGAGCACTTGTTTGGTCTAATGAAGACTCATAGCAGTGCATGAGAGACTGATGACGCAAAAGACTGCTGGTTTGCTGAAGTATGTGTGAAACACATGCAAATGTACTAACATTATTATCATTATTGCTATCACCATTACAGTTTATAGATAGTTACTGTTTTGCTGCAGCCGTGCATCTCTGTCTCTCTATTTATCTATCTACCCCCATCCCCCATTACAAAATGTTCCAAATATTCTAGCTAATGTCTATTATTCAATTCAGTCAAATAATTGAGAATTAAATTAAATATGTATTTGTCACAGTTGTACACAGTACAGTATGCAATGAAATGCTTAGCTTGGATATCAGTGCATTTTTCTTGCCATGTTAGCTGTATGGCTCTAGGAATGTCTGTCAGTCTGCTGGTTGTCTACTACTTTAGTCCAGAGTATTGTATCAGATAGAGAGCTGTCAAATATATCAACAACTACCACTGTACAGGGATCAGCACAAACGTAGACAGATCACCATGCCCAGATGATGTACCATGCCGACATTTGTGAACCTCTGACTTTGTAGCACTCTGTTGAGATATCTCAACATGTGTTGCTGTGGAATTTGGTACACATTCATGTGGATTAAATGTCATAACTTTAAACTTCTGACCTTTCATGGAGCGCCATCATCTGGTCAAAATTTTATTTCATCCAGTTCTTCAGTTTATGACCAAATACCTGCAAAACTAGTGACATTCCCATCTGCCTCAGGTCTGTTGTGTATTAAGTGCTAATTAGCAAATGTATGCATGCTAACATGATAAAGCAACATGGTGAACATCAATTATCTAGTAAACATATCTGCTAAACATCAACATGCTACCATTATCACTGTAAGCATCTAACATGCTGATCAAGCATTTAGCTAAACTGCTGCCGCACAGAGCTGGTCTGCCTGCAGCATCTCAGGTTGTATTTAGATGAAATCAGGCGTGGGAGTAATAAGTGCATGGTTGGGATGTGTGTTTATTTAAGCTTAACGTAACGGCCGTGAAACAATCTGAAAATAATGTTTTATCTCTCTTATTCAGCGGTGTTGTCGCTGCCGGCGCTCCCTGCTTCTCGGTATCACTACTTTGCAGCACAGACTGCAAGCCAGACACGTAGAAGCCAGGTGCACGAAACAAACCAACCAAGACATAACTGGGACAGTATCACTGTGTAGCTCATGAACTCTGCCTTTAGTGATATTTCAAGCTGTGGAACATCCAGTTTGAACACTGGATTTTCCCCTACAGCATGCATTGTTTTGCGTTTCTCCAAAAGCCACAAGTTGCTGCATTTTCCCAGCATACACTGTGATCCCCACTGCCTCAACCTTTACTGACTGCTGATATTTTCAAATGAATGAGAAAAGGGAAACCTGTTTTTGCCACAGTACTACTTCTAGAGTGCATGGACGTGCAACAAATTTAATCATTGAAAATGAAAAAACACAACCTTCCCCCCTTTTCTGCCCTCTGTCCCCTCCTCTTTTTATTAACACAGTACCATGTACCAACAGTAGTACGAAGTGAGTGCAACATGAGTTTGAGAGAATGATGTCAGTATTCATGTAATGGAGACGCATGTCAGAGGAATCAGTAAAATCCTGGTGAAAATGAGTTTAGGTGGGTTAACCCCCCACCCCCCTATACATCCTGGTCATAACTTGCTAAGCAACAGCTGCTTGTGGTTTATTGGGGGAACAATTTATGAAATTCACTTAAACTTGTTGGCTTTGGAAGCAGAGGGAGGCTTTATTGAGCAACAACAGAACTTTTAACAGCCTGTTGTGATGGACTTGGCTGATTCGGAGGCATGGAGTTCTCTCCTCATGCATCAACTAAAGCGTTGTATGGCTCATGCGGCTGAAGAATTTGTTGTAAATGTGCCTTATGTGTGTTGCAAACTGGGAAACGTGCCCAACTTAGTTTGCCCACAGTTTTATTTGCGGAATAGTTTGTGTTTTAAATCTTTGTAGTAAGAAGAAGCAAAGTGATTGACGTTATGTGAATTTATGGTTTACACAAATGGATGTTTTGTGGGAATGTAGAATGAACTGAATATTGAATAGAATGAAAGAGTTTGGTGGAAACCAGGGAATAACTTATTAAATATAACTTTTAGTTTCAATGTCTGATTCCTGCTAAAGACACCATCCAATGGTTATTTCAAATCAAACCAAAACATTTAAATTCAGGTCCCCAAGGTTGACCCAGCTGCTTCCACTGCAGCACAGCGTTGCACTGTGGTTATTTCTGACAGATCTTCATGGTTTTTAATGACCAACAATAAATCCTTGTTTTTTTCCCCCAAAATGTTTTTACAATATGTGGCTGGTCACTAGTGATTGATAGTCAGTGAAGTGCTCCCAAAACAGCATAGCCATGTTGACACTGGCACCACACAACTTCATCCAGAGACCCGTATTTGCTCACATCCTCGCCCAAGTCCACAGGCAAAGAGGATAAGATTCAGTGAGAGATTTCTAAAGAGGAAGATGTTTAACTGCTCGCTGAAAGCTATGAATAAAAATCAGAGTGAATCAAACATCTACCACTGCAGGAAGGAGACTCATTTTTTTCTCCTGCCTTATACAACAAAAGCCTTATTTGGTCAGAACTTGCCATCATCAGGTCGAGGAAATACGCTCACCAAATAATTCATGTTTACTGCAAATATTTCCTCACCTTCCTTGGTAAGAATAAGAATCATGCATTGCAGGAGTCATTTCAGGGATCTGATCCAGGACTGCAGGAATATAGTTACTGGAACAGCAAACCTACAATGACATCATCCTCTTAAAACTAATGGCTATTATTCAAAAACATATGGCTGCCGGCCACATGTGTAGTCCATCCCACATACCCCTCCTCCTGCCTTTGTGGACTGTGAAAAAAGAAAACAATTGTTTCTCTGTATTTTATTTTCAGGTTCTCCCCTTCTCCCCCAGGATTTCAATAGCTGTTACGGTCATAATCACACGATGCAAGGCGCGCTAGTGAGAAGCAAATAGCCTTAGGTTCTGGGTGGTTAACAGCCAGAAGATTGATATGACTAATCTGCCAATTTGACTGTGATCCCAGAATTCCAGAGAAACATGGTCTCTAACACAGTGTGCCGACTCATCCTTCTTCCTGAATTCTGCAGACAAGCCAAAGACATTAATGGTCCGCTGTGTAGCTCAGGGTCAGCAAAAGAGCCAAAAACATGTCTGGTGTTGAAATGACTTGTAAATGTATGCAGTCACACACTGTGGAGAAGCTCTAGACGTGCTAATGTTGTATTTTAGGATTTCAAAATTGGTTTCAAACTGTGTTAAAGATGATGCATTTCACATTTATAACTACAGGGAAGCACTTCAGTGTCATTTGTATATATGTTTCTGTTTTATGATTGTGCATGTCATGGCCGACTGGGCTGCCCACACAATATGCTCCAAAATGACCCTTTTAAGTTGCTGGCTGCTGGTTGTGCACCATAAAACAGAGAATACAGCTATACCATAAAATACATGGATGATTTTACAGCAGTTGGGAAAAAGGCAGCAGCTTTGAATGGAATAAGAAAAGAAAAGTGCCTCACTTTTTAAATCCTCAAGGCTCAGCCATGGTTCAGAGATCCATAAAACAAAACACTTGAACCTGGTGATGAAAAAAGAGAAAGTTATGTTACGATGGCTCATTTTCTGCCAAATATTTGCGCTATAAGTCTTAATAACACTTCATTGTTTCCGCCTGTTAATGTGAGGATTTGGAGCAGCATGTTAAATAGACAGTGGTATCCAAAAGTTCCCCAGATGTGTGTTTGAAACACAGAGGGGAGAAAGAGGTACGTAGAGCCTCCTCTGGAATGGAGTTATTAGTCACAGACAACATTCACTGTGATCTCAGAGGTAGGAAACAGTCTTTGTGAAGCTGTTGTTTGTTGAAATGTCAGGGTGGTAAAGGTACTACAAAAACTGTGCAACTGAAAATGTTTCAAAATGTGTCAATAGTGTGGACAAAATAACACCAACATGTATACAATTTAAAATTCTAATAGTTATAAATGAGACCAGGATTATTCCATATTTTTTATCTTGTCAAAAAATCATCCAAACATGCATTCATTTTTTTTATCAGTACTTTCCGACTTCCCTGTATGTGGCAATCAGCCCCAAGCCCACTGATTCCTCCTGAAGATGTATGTTTTTAAAAAGATTCAGAAATATAGTCATTTCCCAAACAGCTGGACATTTTAGCATTGGACATAAAGTGCCATACGAGCAACTTGTGTATTTTCAGTGCATGAGCCACTACAGAATAAAGCAGACTAAATAAGTGTTGTCTGACATGGTATGCTCATGCATCAGCTTTTGTCTTTGGCACTGGTTCAGTTTGTGCATGCATCAACTGAAATCTTAACTAAAACCTGCATTAACTAAATTCTTTGTCCACTTTGACAACAAGCTTCAAGACAACACTGCCATGTTATCACCTTGTGTTCATATTGTGAACATTATGGCGATTACTGATCCACATCCAGCTGACACAGAGTAACACCATTTATTTAGAGCTGTGACTGAGCCAGTCTGTGTCATTTGATGCTTGGTAAGCAGTGTGCAGCAGAAGAACTATGAAGTCAGCTGATAACTCTTTGTTAGTTCACCTCCAAAGCAATACATATGGCACCAAATGCTGGCTCTATGATGTATGTAATGTTTCATATGAGTTCAAACTGACAGAGAGATGATCATTTAACCACATGCTACATGTATGAAGCTGCTGTTGTAATGGACTGTTCTATTGTGCAAGTGTCCAACCCTGAACATAAGAATCACTATTTTAATTAACATCATTGAACATTATTTACCAACTATTGAGCAGACAATACACAATGTGTAGTTTTTCATCAGGCAGAGGGTATTTGCTTGAACAGAAGCAGTTAGTTAAACAGGTTCTGTTGTCGATAAGTGAGACCTCTATTCAGTCAGACTTTCCAATTGTCAACTTAATAGTGTGTTATCAAACAGACTGAAATCAAGCGTGTGTTATTAATATCGGAGGGATAATTGAATACTTTCCTAGCCTCTGATGTGGAGCCAATCAAAATAGTACTTCATCAGCTTTGTCAATTTGAGGTTTTCTGTGAGACGACGAATCCAACAGGATGTTTTTTTGCAGATCATCTCTTAATAGGACAAAGCTGGATCTTGGCCCCGGGTTTTCTGGGACTCTTTTGAAGGCAGCTGAAGTAATGATTAGAAAGCAAAGTCCACATCTGAGATATATTTCCCAATACCAAAGCCATTACTGGAACCAGATGGCCAAGACGTTGGTCTGTTTGATACTTCCTGGTTTTTAACAAGCCTTTTTATTGACAGAATGGTTTCATGTTTTGTTGTTTACGCATGTTGTACTGACATGATAGATTTCAGCTCATAAAAGTATTTACATTAAAACATTCATCATCCAGTTACTCAAATATATGTTTCTTTTGTGGGGACAGCTGCCTTCTGTGTGTCTTGTGAGTCTGTGTATTTGCATGTTACATGAAATAACGCGGAAGAGTTCTGCCTGTTGAGCGTGGAAGCCACATCCGCCAGCATGAACTTTGTGAAAACAAATTTGTTTTGCAAAGTTTGGTTTTAGACAGTGCTGCCGCTCCGTTAAGAAAGCATCAAGTTTGCTATCAGCATGAGCTGTTAATGATGTATATCTCAGGATTAGCATTTACACACCACATTCCGAGGCACAAACAGCCCGTGAAACCACAATAAACCTGAATCATAAGATACCCAGACAAGAATTTAGCATCATCAGAGAGATACGAGGGAATAAAAACATGCATGCGTGAGAGAGCCTTCGATGTGGAGATATGGCAATGAGATGCGTCATCTTTCCAAAAAGTGTGAAAATGTTTGATTGGCACAGCTAACGAAAAGTGCTCTCTGTTTGACATGACTGTCAAAGCAGAAGACGGAGGATCATATTCAACTTTTTTCAACAACATCACATGCAAAGAAGGTCTTTACAAGAGGCCAAATGTTTACAAGGAACTGCAAGTAAATAGTCAAATATAGTTCTGCAGATTATTTCAAAGCTCAGTTTACCTTATAACAATGAATTATTACCTTTACATGCAAGGTGTAATTTCTCTAACACTGGTGGAGGATTCATCTATTCATTTCATCAGACCCTGGTGCAATTTAGCATTCCCTATTTCATATTAAAGAAAGTTGCTCATAGGGTCCCTCTTTTTCGATTTATTCCACCCTGATTACTTTTCACCTTGGTTGGTTCCTTGGTGTCAGGTTGTTTATGTTGTGTTCCCCAGTCTTGCTTTATTCAATCTCTGTTATTCTCCCTATGTCCCTGCTCTAGATGTAGAACTCGGATCCTTTTACAGACTTGAGCCTTTCTGAGTCACTAAACAGATTCGGATCTTACAAGTCATTTGAGTCAGTATGTCCTTAAACATATAAATTCTACCAGAGAAACACTAACTGCACCGTCTTTGACTACAAGCAGACTAAATAAATTCAAATTTGAGATCTATGAGGGCCGTCTACTGTTTGTATTTTCATCTTATTAAAACATTTTCAAACATTAACTATGATATGAAGTGTTTTTATTTAGCTGGCATTATATTCAGCTGACACAAATACAACAGTATTATATTCTCTATCTATCTATATATCTATTTATATTCTCACGGTCAGCATCACTCCTTCAACTGTACAGTAATGCCACTTGAGGTAATATTATTGTAATATAATAATAATACAATTTTAATGCCATTATAGCTCCATAATTAATCATTGTTTAGGCCATATTAGCCTAGCCTCTAAAGTTTATTTTCACACTTAATGCAGTTAAATTTATGTTACGCTACTCTTACATCGTTTTTTAGCCTATGAACTATATTAGCCCTAGCTACACAAAAACACGTGTTTGTGTTTTAAATAAAGTATCTATCATCTTGGTTATTGCTGTATTTGGATTCTTACTGGGGGAAGTCTTCAAATCATCAATCTCGACTCAGCTGAATCAAACGGTGGAACCAACTGTTTATTGTCTGTGATAATAGCAGGATTTCTGGCAGTTACTTAGGTGGATGTAATGGGATATTTTGTAATGAGATTGTCCAGGTTAAAAGGAGAGTAGTTGGTTGTTTTAATCTGTATATGTGGATCGCCAATAGGCAGAGTACAGACTCATTAATTCCAGGTCTGTAAGAGGATCCAGGTGAATGATTGGGATCACGATGCATACACCGCTAGCTCTTTGTGTATCCTAGGTCTGTATTTCTTCATTGTTGGACTTCTGTTCTTTGGATGTATCTTGGACTGTTGGACTTTGTTCTTTGCCTGTATTCTTTATTATTTTATGTTTAACTGCCTCAGTAAGTTAAGTCTCATTTTTTCACTCTACCATCATGTCTGCATTTGGGTTTACTTTGTTAAACCAAACCCTAGCAGTACAACCTGACCACATTGTGGTCTGTTGCTGTGTTAGAGGGTCCGAGCTAACTTCCTGTCTTCTCCTGAGTTCACTTCCATCCAACACCAGTACCTGGTTCTGTAATTGTGCAAAACTTAATATGGTTATATATAGCTATAGAGACCACAACAGTTGAAGTTTTTTTTTGTACCAGGTTGTGAACACGTTTATTTCTGCTGTGAAGCTTGACATTTAACATGGGGGCTTATGAAGAATAATTCTGGAGCCAGCCTCAAGTGGCCTTTCCAGGAACTGGCACTTCCGATTGGCTTCATTTCACAGAGGCTGCTACTTGAAATAGAACAGCTCTTTCTGTTCTCCGTGGAGCAGAGCAGAGAGGTGCTTCTGGGGGGCTTCTAAATCACTTCTGAAGCAATGTCACTACTGGTGGTATCACAAACACGGTCTAGAACAGGCAGGATCAACTCCACCGGCTGCAGCACCGCCAGAATGCGTAGCAGCCGTGCCTGAATGAGTAGAGTAGAGGTGCCTATTTTTCTGCCAGCCATACAGGCTCAGTGAAAATGATGTGTTCATAACTTTGAGGTAAATGCTACTGCCAGCTTGCTAACATGTTCACAGTGACAATGTTAACATGCTGATGTTGGCAGGTATGACAAGCCCTTTCCACTGTGAGTCTTTGCCCGTTGCTGTTCATAAATCAATTAAAAATTGTACACAGTCATGCAACAATCCTGCTACAGTTAAGTACAACTGAAGCTGGTGGGAATGTCTCCAGTTTTTTGTAGTATTTTAACTTCAGGAAAAGTAATGGGATGGATCCACCAAAAAATGTAGTTTGTGAGATATTTCAAGTGCTGACCAACCAACAATCACTGCCATGTCTATCCATAGTAAAACTAAATAAAAGAAAAACTAAATAAAAGACACCATCAGTTTTCCATATTTATGTAAAATTTGTATGTACATAGGCAGCAATGCACTGCTGACATTCAATCTGAAACAAAATAGTGCTAAAACGGACCAGCAACACTCAAGCAAAACAAACCAGAAGCCAGGGTTGGCAATATTTGCACTTTTTAACAGCTATGACTACAAGATGTTTCCACGGCCGATGGATACTGATTACCGCAGTTAGATGTACAGATGTAAAGAGATGGTAAAGTGGGAAAATTACTTAGCCAAATGTCAGGTAACAACACACAACAACAAAAAAAGAAGAAATCTGCCACAAAGGCCCACACATGATCTCATGATTCAGGTTGGTGGTTATGATTATCTTTAGGTTTCTCAAGCAACAAAAATAAATGTAACATTGAACTGAAAAGGAAATCATCAAAATTACTGGTAGTGCAGTCTTTAGTTTGACAAAACAATCATCTTACGGCAGCACTCTCTCATACTTCTGTCAATAAGTTATTTAACAGGAACCCTATGTGGAGCTGCTCTGTACAGTGTGGCCTTAAAACTCAAAACATCTGCAACTGCCAATTCTGTAGTCCAATCATGTATTATATGATTCATTATTATATGATTAGAATGAGAGAGATTTAAAAAGAGTAGTTCAACACTGCAAAGAATTAGATGAGAAAATCAACACAAATCTCACGTCTGTTCATTAGATATGAAGCTATAAAGCGAGCAGATGGTTAGACCACGTTAGCATTTTTAGACTAGAAACCCGAAAAAATAGTTAGCCAGCTCTGTCCAATTATTACATGACACCTACCATGCACTTACTAAAGCTACTAAGAAACACATCATATTTTACTTATTTAATCTGTACAAAAAACAAAATGTAAAAAATGAAAATGATGTTTTTTTTACATTTGGACTGTAACAGGCAAGCTGTTTCTCGTCCTGTGTCCAGTCTTTATGCTAACCCCTAAATTCCTGTGATGCTGTGATGTTGCTGCGGTGACACTGTTTCAGAAGTGAAGCGTCTTGGTCAGAATTTGTCTGACTTCCTGCCAGCTCCGCCGAGCAGAGTGAAAAGACACTTCTGAAACATGCACTAGAGAATTACAATCATTGTCCAGAACAAGTGTGATCGTACAGTGGGAACACGTTGCAGCCTTTTGGAAATCAGGAATCAAGTAAACATCTGCTAGCTCTCACTTCTTATTTACTGTAAACACATGAGCATGTGTATCGATCCTCTCATCTAACTCTCAGTAATTAACTGTTCCTTTAAACAAAATCCACTCACCTGTTAAATGAAATAGTGTAACAAAGTATCTACATACATAGTGGAAATGATTTCAGTGAGAAAGGGCTTTTACTAAAATGTCCTTTTTCTTATGCAAAAGAAAAAAAAGGAAACCCAACCCTTAGTGTGGTGTCAACATTCACCACATTCAATTAAAACTTATCAATGGACATTTCAAAGTATATCTGTAAATATACAAAGATATATAGATATATAAACAGGACAATAGAAAGCAAAGCAAAGCATTAAAGGGATTTTAATGCTTGTGCAAGTTCATTATGTAGGATGAGATGCAACCGAAGGAGGTGGTGGGGTGGGGTCGTATTATTTGAAGACATTCTCGAAGGCAGGACATTTGTGGGTCTTGAGTTTCTTCATGGCCTTTTTGAACTCTTTGCTGGACTTATCCCACTTGTGGATGCCAGTCAGGAGGTACTGCTTATCCACCTTGCGGCCCATGATTAGATACTGATTTCCCAGATTGTCCAGCTGCTGGCAAGGACAGTCTGCACCATTCTTCAAGTACAACACCAGCGTCTTCATGTCCTTCTTCTTCAGGTTTCCTGCTTTCAACATCTTCTTCCTCTTCTGCAGGATCACCTTGCGGTCGTTGTTTTCCCGCTTCACCTCCTTGATTTTGGCCTTGAAAGCTGTTGGTGGAGAAAAAAAACAGTTACCTAATGCGTAAGTGTGGATGAGTTCTTGTACAAAATGTTTGGTCTAATTAATATTTTACATTGTGTCAACCTCTGTGCCAGAAAAATGGAACGCAATAGCAGTTATTAATAGCAAGTCAGCACCATCTCTTCAGGGGTGAGAAAGTAAAACACTCCATCTCCACTGGAACTTTTCATTCACTCTATTTTCTTCCTTTTTCTTTCTTTTTAATGGTTTGACAATGCACTCCATGGATGCACAACTGACTTTGTGGTATACTAAGGCTAGACCAGCCCATTGACTGTTACAGGACTGCGTCATATAGATGAAATTCTATATCCTGTTATATGTAATTTTAAATACAAGTAAATACTAAATGAAAATAAAAAAAAAGATCATCATCTACCATGTAGAACTCAGATAGACAGGTCTAGGTTCAGCATGGCCTACCACATGCTAAGACATTAAAGAGTGTAGACAACTTCAACAAGCAAAATCTGTCACAGTAGGCAAATGATGCAAAATGATACTAACATAGAGTAATAAGCTAGTGTATGACAGCTGATATCCTGGCCCAGCTCATGCCTATGCTCTTTATAGATATACGGGTAATGTTCTATTAGCTTTTATCTTTTTTTTTATTATTGTTTCATGCAGAAGAAGCATGAGTTCGATCCGCCTTCCACCAATACATAATGCAATATGTATTTCAGAATTTGTGTAATACTCATCCAGATACCAGTAGTCATGTGTGGCATTAAACACCAAATAAAATTATACACAAATCCACTTGAATCATCTGTTTTACATGGAAAACAGAGATTAGATCTGTCTAATGAAGGATATCAAGTGTCAGTCATCTTCTTCAGTGACCCTAAATTTACAGTCTAAGCCTGTTTTTATTTAATAAAAGTAATGAATCTGTTTATAATCAGAAATGTGATGCAGCAGTGAATCATGCACATGTTTGTTTTCAGTTTTTACTTCCTTCTGAATCCCGAGCTTTCGGATTGACCATAATGCTCCTGATCTTTCACTAAACTCTATTTAACCTTCTAATCTTTCTGTTTCCTCCAGTTCCCCTTCTGAAACAGAGCACGAGTCACACTCTGGTGGTCCAAATCTCAAATCTGTAGTGATTTTTGGGAGGCACGGATGACCTTGTGACACAGCAGTAAAAAAAAAAAGAAGTGCAGAATGTCTAATGTAGTCCTATCAGAGATGAAGTCTTGACCTGTAGTGTAGGGAACAACCTGATTGTGCATGAATCATTTCACACTCCACACTCTGAACTGATAAAACTGTAACTTTTGCCTAATTTTCTCCAGTTTTTGACACTAAATCCCTCCTGATTCAATTTTCACAGAATCATGCTTGACATAAAAAAAAACAGAACTGGCACTTCAAGAAACGTCCAACCGTTTCATCTCTTCCTTTTGTGCCCTGTTTTTCCCAGTATTAAGAGTGCACATGGTAGGGATTAAGACTTTTATCCTCTGTCTCTAGTCTCTCAAGTGGACTCTGAGAGGAGGCTTAGTGTTCAGTGAAATCAAAATGGGCAGCATTCATAATTAGTGAGTCATAAAAGAGAAGGCCTGGCCCACCCCTGAAAGGACTTCATGATAAATCCTCCATCCTCAATAATCCTTTGACGCTCTGAACTCTCTTTGCACCTCGTGTTGTTTGAGGGTTTAATCTCTTTAGCAGTGGTAAGAACATTAAATAACTGAACTGTTCTGTTGTTAACAATGTTGTCCTTTGCTTAAGGCTGCTCAAACTCTGCATGCTCACACATAATTATACAATACGTAGGCAAGTTACTTTACTTACAAACAGATGTCAATGTCTTACTGCCCAATATGTTTCATCTGACTGCCTATACACGTACTAGTTACTTTGCGGATTCTGCATACAAACATGTATATGTATGTATATGTATAATAAAAGTTGATTCATTTCTAGATTGGTCTAAAGCTTCCTAACATATTAGGCACGTGTTTTGAGGAAGTGTTGTAAAATTGAGAGCAGGAACCAGTAATACAACATTTCCACATATTTTTTTATATTTTAAACCACAGATTTAATATACACAATGAGTTTCTGTGTTCCATTATTATGCTTCATATCCAACAAAACAGTAAGTCTTTGTTAAATTGTGATGTGGTTGGAATCAAAACAGAATTTCAAGAAAGAACATGATGTCCTCATGTGATCTTGATTAAATTCTGATTAAAGTCACAATAATATTGAGTTATCACCCAACTCTTATTCCATAAATAGAATTTTGAAGCTGTTATTTGGCAGAACACTTTGTGTATGCCGTTCAAATGCCTGGTTCAATTTTTAGAATTATAAAAACTAGACTTACGTTACATTGGCTGTAACTCCAATTATTTTAAGTCATCCAACATTAAGAGTGTCATTTTTGTAGAAATTCTCTTTTTCTATTCTGGTCCCTGACCCCTGACCTGATTTCCTCAGCTGGTTCAGAGGCACAGACAGGACCTCCAGCTCCCAGGGTGTCATAAACCCAGCAGGAGGGCGTGTACTGCTCCCCATTCACAAAATGGAAAGACAACTGATCTGATAAGCTGAAGTGATCAGTCCTCCGGTGCAGGACTGCCCTGTTGTACTGCATCAGCAAAGGGAAGGATCAATTTGGCAACAACAACAAAGTAAGCTGTTCAAGGCAGGGCAGAGATTTAATTGAAGGGTGCTGGAGCTTTTTGGGACAATGAGGTACCGTAAAACCTTAAGCACAGAGATGAATTGCTTGGGAACAAAGTGTTGAGTGGAATGAGCTGTAAATCTGTTACCAGCTGAGTGCCGCAAATAGGATGTGTGTGTATCTGTGTGTGTGTGTGCGTGTTTGTTAGAAGGAGATTCATCAAGATTTCTGAGAAATTCAGGAGCGTCAGTCCTCATAAAATAAACAGATGTACTAGCTTGAAAATTCACATCTAACTCACAAGAATCTGCCAGAACATCTTCACATCCCTAAGTCAAAAGTTCTGTTGCTGCTGCATTCTCTGCTTTTATCAGGATCAAACAGCATGGAAAAGTCAGATGAGCTTGTGCAACTGATGGGAAGCAATTCTACAGGGCGTCAAATGATAGAAACACTATTATTACAAAAAACCACTTCACGCTTTCACCTTAACTGAGAACAGACCTTTCACAACTTCCAGTAAGTAAGGTTTTCAGTGGACAAAAATGCTAATTCACTGCCAGGGTGGGGATATTTTACACATGATTGGTCCATGCAGATTAATAAAGACTTCAGTGCAAGTCACTGATTCATTCCTCAAGGCTCTGTGTGGTTTCCTGCCCCCGTGTTCCATGATGAGGAGCAAGAATTCTATCTATCATCTATCTATTTTGTGGTTAAGGCTTGTCTGCTGCTAAAACTCCTACTGTGTCTGTCCACTTTCAGTCAAGTCAAAACTGGCAGGATGCAATCTGGATGAAGGTCTTATCTTTCGCTGGTGGACTAAAGCATGTCATGATTAAAGCTTGGGATGTTTCCATCTGCATATTTTCTTTTTCCTCAAGACAGGACATTAACTGATGTTTGGCTTCAGCTGATTTTAGACATATTTATAGTTGCAGTTTTCTTCTCAGACCAAAACTGAATTCCATTGGCCTACTGGAAAAAGCAACAAACAAATCTTTAGCCTAGCTTAGTGGTAACATACCCACTGATGCTATCTCGTGTCAGGCTGTGCATTAGTTGTTTACCCACTGTAATCCACTAATGTGCCGAGCTGAAATCACAGCAACGTTTGTTGCATTCCAGAGGAGGTCGGTCCCTTGTGGGTTCAAACCTGCAACATAAGCAGCACAGTGTCTCATCCTCAGCCTGATACTAAATCTGTCTGTATATCCTCACATGTCAGCTGCTTAGGGGGCTTATGACAAGCAAGCAAAACAACATCTGTCTTCATCTGAGATGAAACAAGCCAATAATGTGCCACTCTCCTCTTGGCAAACCAGGATCCAGACTGAAAAAGGCAACTCCCATCACCGCAGCATAAACAACAAGGCAATTCGTTAAACAAATGTAACTTTAAACTTTTTCTGAGAATTGGAATAAAGTCTGTTTCTAATGTGCATCCAGTCTATGTTTGCTCGGCATGGCACCTGGAATTCAAGCTGCCACAAGTTTTGGTCCAGCCAGCGAATAAAACATGAAAGCTTCACATCTAGCATCTTGTGTGCATCATGCACATATTATTCCTGGAAGTCCTCACAACTGCAATTCAGTTGACGTTTGTGTTTTTAATTGAACTCCAGGCCTTCGGTGTCCTGTTAAAGCACGAGGCTCATACTAAATTCCTCGTGCAAAATTTCCACAAATCAAGTGGTCCATCAGTGAGAGAGTTCCTTCCTTCTCTTTTGTGTTAATGTTTTTTTTAGCCTGGTTTCCAATCCAGCTGGACTGAAGACAATCTAATGAAATAAATATGTGAAAGCAACTGCATGCATTGTCTGTGCATACATCTCTTCCAGATATTTCCAGACTTGTCCAGAAATTTTCATTAATTCACTTTTCTTTTTTTTCAGCAGTTTGCCTCTCTAGATTTGATAATATTCCAAAATGTCCATGACAACTGGAAATGTAAGAGCATGACTCTATGGAGGCCTTCAAAATGAATGATGTGAATAGTCATCATTGGTTGTTCATTTGAAAATGTTGAAAGATCGACTTTTTAAACTTGGCAGCAGAAACAACTTATAAACACAGCACTGACATAGCATCAACTTTTAAGTTGACTTAATAGCAAACAGTTGCTTATTTATTGTTGTTGGTCTCCACCAATTCCTGAGAAAATATCTGGCTGTTTAGCTGCTAAATGCTCCTCTTTGTTCACCAGCTAGTCTCTAACTGTCTGTTGTTTGGTGCTGTTGTTTCACTGAAAACAGCTGCCTGCTGCCAAAATAGTACCACACAGCAAAGCTGCAGCCTGACAGCTTAAAAAATGAGCTGCAGATTTTATTTGAAATCTTAAAATGACATATCAAAATTACCTGAATGGCCTTTATTTGCCTGAACATTCATTATCTTACTGTACAACACAACTCAACTGCAACCCATTTGGTCTAACTATAAACTACACTGTAAAATTAACATTATTTGGTGCCTCCAAGCCTCTGTTGAGTGATGTATGTTATGTCAATGTTATATTTTATAGCTTACAGCTCTATGTGTAGCCCTGATGTTCTTGTTTATGCTGTTGAATTGTTTAGTTTGTTTCCTGTTTTTTAGCCACTAGCAGTGATTTAAATATCTCATAGAAGTTTACATTAGCCAATATATTACACATGTTCCGCACAGGATTATTTACATGTGCAGAAGTAATGCACACATTGTAAACAAAGAGGCTGTACAATTTTATTCTATTTATTTGTACATATGGAGATGACTAATAATATTTATCATGAACTACTTCATCTAAGAATAAGAAGACATTTGATGTGTGCAACATGCAGAAGGTATTCTACAACAACAGTCCACCCAGACAGCAGAACAAACATCCCACTTTACTACTGCAAGGACCAACCACATAAATGTTTTAATGACCCCAATTCATTAGTCACAGAACATCATGCTGTACCAAAGCAGACACAGGCCTGCTACATCTCACCAAGAGACAAAACCTCATATGTAGATTGAACATAAAAACCAGGAGTTTCATTGATCTAACTAAGAAAAGTGTAGGCATGAAACGAGTTCTGTGGAGTTCACTGAAGAGGAAATGACCAAATATGGTCGGATCAGAGTGCAGTTACGGAAAAGAGCAGTGTTGCATACTTTAAGAATTTATGGACCGCAAAGCTTGAAGATGGAAGATACAACTGATGTAATCTCATGGCGCTCTGATTTCACGGAGCACTGTGATACATGTCAAGGCGGATCAGAGTGATGTGTGTGGACACTATTTCGCACGTTGTGTTGGTGCAGTGAATATTGGGAGGATGCTTACCAAATTCGCTGGCGCACATGTGCTCCAGCATGGCGTCTGTTTTCATTTCGTTGTCACATGGAGGACAGATGGGAGAGTAACCTGTGGACAAGAGACGGGCACGTTTAAGAACCAAGTCGAAAAAGAGGCGAAATGTCCAAGTTGCAATAATATCACCAATGAATCATTGGAATTCATCGCCACCCATTTGGGATGTGGTTCAGAGCAACGAAAGAATCAAGTGGGAAACATTTCTCATTTGAAATGAAGGGGAGTTAAAGGAATTCACCACACTGCCTCAAATTCCAATTTTAAATGATTTATCCTGCAAACCTCTGCACATATCTCAGTCCTCTCTGCATGCACAGATCCTATCTAGTGTCTGGTGTCAGTCGCCTTGTCTCTCGGGCTTCGTATGATCAGATGACCTGACCTCAGAGAGGAATGTCTTCAGCTTTTATAGCCAGCTGTAACTAAGAGCTGCAGTAAACACACAGTTTTCAAAAAGGATCTTCCCTTAATGCTCTACAGTGAAGTATACACCCTAAAATGCAAAAAAAAAAAAAAAAAAAAGTTTTAGAAATGTGGAAGGAATAAATGGTAATGATATTCAATCCAAGCTTAAAGGAATGCTCTGACATTCCCAGAAAAAAAGGTAATAATAGCCGGCTCGAAGACAAAAACCCGACTGAAGACAAAGAGCCAAAATGTGTTTTTGCCAAAAAGTAATTCAGTCTAGAGGCATATCTGCGAATATTTTACCAACACGATTTTTCAATTTTTTTTCTAAAACCGCAAATGATCACTTTGTGCCAACAGCTGAGTTTACTTTCCAAACAAACTTGGACCTGCAGTGCGATCGCGGCGTCCTGCAGCATTTAATTCAAACCGACTGTATTTCAATATCACAGCGTGGATCTGGTTCGATTGAGCAGAAGGGTGAGTAAAGAGAAAACAAATAGTTTTCTCTCTGTTGCCAGTTGTCCATTACATGTGTTTAACAAAAGCTTGTGAAAGTAACGCCCAGGTGTGAAGAGCTTGTGAAAACAGACACTGTTTACAGAGTCACAAGGTCCCTTTGCCTGTTTGAGCCTGGTTCTCCTTTAAATCAATTATCACCAGCCTGTATTCGGCAGTGGCGTGGTAAGTACTGTTAGCTGACCTCTATTAAGAGTCATTATGGAGACTGGTTAAGGAGACTGGGCTGCGTTTGTTCGGCTTCATCAACCTCAAGATCTGATAATACTACTTTCCCAGTGAATACTGAGGGCAGGTGACACTCTGAGTATACCGAGTTGGGCTTTAACAGGCTATACTCTGTGTTGTTCAGGTGAAGGCCGGGTTTATTTACCACCAGCGCTGACAACAAATGATAACAGGTGACGTCTAGAGAGTGTGGAGTTCTGTGTGGTCCCCCTTTACCCTGAAAAGGGAGCCTTTTTCAGAAGAAATGGGCCTCCGTCCATACCACCATGTCAGTCAGTAACAGCCGCCCCCTCTACACCCTCAACCACAGGGGACATATTCACTCTACATACAGTGAGTACTGTGTAATTGCTGGAAGATCCACATTCCCCCCATTTATAACCAATATGTTCTGCAGAAATGTCTTCAAGTGGTGCATTTACAGCTTAAGACTGAAATATAAGTAAGCTGATGATGTGATGATGGAAATTCCCCTCTGCTTCATGGTTGAGGTGTGAATAAGGTGATTGTACTTTCCCTTTTCTGGCATACACATCACCTAGGGGACGAGCAAGGACACTGAACTGAAGCTTCAAACCAAAATAATTCAAACTTTATCTTCCCTGAGCATTTGTAAATTTTTGAGGGTTTCTCTGGTATTTCTCAGCTTGGCGCATCGAGTTATTGGAACACCAAGACTATGTTACCCCCTGCCTGCCTTCACTGATGCTGAATGAGGTGTCTGACTCTGCTTCCTATCATGGGGGTTGCCATGTCCTCAGGAGCTTTGTTTAGAAAACGCTGGATCACCAGACTGGATTTTAGCCACGTTATTTGGAGACTGTGTTTTTCAAATCGTGTCTTCATCTTTCCGTCCTCCATCAGTTTGAATGCATTTGTCAGTATATGGCGCGCCGCGGTAGAAAATGAGAATTAATAGATGCAGGTATTCACTTTTCGCTGCTGGACTTCCTCCCAGCATTGTCCTCCAGTTCAACAAACACCTTGAAATAAATGACTACCATCTGTTGGAGCCTTTTCAATATTACAACATCACTCCAAGTCAATAGCAAGTAACTTCACATTCACATTGAAGCCAGAGTTTATGCAGCAGATTACAGACTGAAAAGGAAATGTAACCATATGAGCCTTTCTTTAAGGTGTATGGAGGAGGAGGACATTGTTAAATGGGATGAAGGCTGATTTCCCCCCAGAAGGTTTTATTTGGCTTGTTTGTGTTGGGATTTGCATCTGCAAACACACCTTCACCCCTGAAACAACATTCTCAAGCCCATTTAACTGCACGGGTGTCGACTTTTACACAGCGGCAAAAGTGTTGGCTGTTTGTTTTCCCAGTCATTCAGAGTTAGGTTGGTTATATTAAGAAATCCCAAATGGCTGTGTTGTAGTTCATTGACAAAATACAAAAGTTCTATTATGGTTTGAGTCATTTATCAAGCAGGGACACAAAATATTTGCGTCCTGCTTGAATGTGAATCTGTTGTACCAGTCTTTTGTGAGAATTATATTGCATTGTTAATTGAATTATTGAGTTTTGGTCTGTTAGGCCATTCAAGATGTCACTTTAAGCTGTGCTAAGGTCATGTCCACTTTATGTTTAAGCAGCTGGGGGGGTTACACATGGCCGTTACTTCACAGCAAACAGTGTTTTTAGACGAGATTTAGATTTTTTTTTTATATTTGCAGAATAATGACGAACATAAAACCACTCGTTCAGTTGAGTCAGAGCCTGCATTAGTCTACTTCCACCTCTCCTGTCCATCAGTGGTCTGGAACACTGTGGTTCTACTGGACGACCGCATGACTGTAGTCTCTTGATTGTGGAAAAAAAGTAACAACACACTTTGATATCTGGGAATATATCAGAGTGACGCGTTTACCTGTCGGCATGGTGGCCTCGGTCGCGTTGGGCTGCGTCATGGCAATGCATACATCGTCTTGGGGAAACTTGTCACAGGTGAGCATCTCCGGCCAGGGGAAGCCGAACGCCTCCATGATGGGGGTGCAGCCGTCCCGCACCGCTTCGCACAGCCAGCGGCACGGGTAGATGGGCCGATCCAGGCAAACGGGTGCAAAGAGCGAGCAGAGGAAGACCTGCGTGCCCGGGTGGCAGTTCTTGTGCACCAAGGGCACCCAGCTGCTGGCCTGCTGCTTCACCTCGGCCATGGTCTCGTGTTCCAGCAGGTTGGGCAGCAGCATCTGGCTGTAGCCCACATTGTGACAGAGCCGCAGATCGTCCGGGATGTCCACGCACTGGGGAGGCTTGCCGTAACTGCGACCACCGTTGTACATATCCGACTTCCAGCCGAGGTACTCGTACTCTGACGCTCTGCACGCTGACATGAGCGCCACTGTCACAACCAGACGGATCATCCTCCAGAACGACTCAGAAGCAGACCTCATGTTTTCTTTTAGCAACAGGAAAATGAATGCAGCTCAGTGCGGCTCAGGCAGCGATTCAACACTCACTACAAGACATTCACAGTATTAACAAGAAACAAATGTAGAAAAAAAGCTGAGCCCTGCTGGTCGACGTGCGTAAAACGTGTTGAGTTTCTGGTTTGGGTAAAGTCCACAGGCAGTCTCCTCTGGCTGCTCCTCTTGTGCGTCTGGCTTCTGTGAGAGTTTGGGGAAGTAAAGCGCTCTGCCTGCGTGAAGCTGGGAAACAAGAGGAGATTGTAAAGTGCGCCCCGGCCAATCGGAGTGCGTCTGCGCCTTTTGGCACTCTGCTGTCAGTCAAAAAGCTTAATTACCCAGTGTGTAGAACTCTCCAGGAGCCCAACCCCTCCCTCTAGTCCCCCGCTTGCGTTTCCTTTGTCCAAACAAAATACTGAATAATTAAAAAAAAAAAAAAAAATCATAGAACGGCAGCAGGAGGCACTCATACTATAAAGCCAGTCAGTGGGATATGAGCTGTCATACAAGTTGTTCTGAATAAAACTATACCATGGAGTACTTCTTTGACTTGCCTTTCTTCCAAAGTGTGGTGCAGCGAACAACAAAAACTACTGAGCATGATGAAAGAAGTTCCCACAGGACACGAGGAAATTTAATTCAGTTAACATTAAATGAACTAACAACGAATGTTTAAGGGGGGTGGCCTCAGTTTGTCTCATGAATTATTATTACATTTGTACCCAGAAGGATGTTTAACAAGACTTACTGACGCTGTTCCCAGAATCCTCACACACATTCCTGTTTGAAAATAGAATAGAATGTAACATCATTGTTGACATTTGTTAAAGAGTGCTTGAGATTGTACAAATTGAGCAAGAAAATCTCTCTTCCAGTTACCATCTTTGTTTGGTTTAGCAAGAGAAAAAACAACAAAAATCTTTTTTTCTTGCAGAAGATGATTTTTTTTTTCATGCAGATGGTCAGAAGAGTCTTTGGCATTCTCTGCAGAGCTGCAGTAAGTTTTGTTAAACTACCCTCTGGGTTTTTAAAGATTGTTTTTTAGAGAATGTGATGTTTATCTCAGTGACTGATGCAAAGAGAGGCACAAACTGGGTGGACGGCCTGCTTTCATTCCAGTGTCCCTGAGGACACTGAAAGAGTACTTTCACTGATATGAAATGAACCATCCCTGTAAAGAGCATATGTAAGATCAGAGTTGAATCAGAGTCTGAATCTGACAATAAACTGTTGTCTTGAGGAGTTCCTGTGAACATTATCTCATTAAGGGGGAGTCTTGATCTAATATAGCTCAGTTTACTGGACAAACATTGGGGAAGTGCTTCTTTATGCAACCTAATTACACACTACAGGCTAAAGTCAATTTACTGAGCCCCAAGTGTCCATCTCCTCCTGGCTTTGTCCTGTTCTGTGATAAGACTGAAGGTGTGAAATCCCTCTATTTAAATGTAGGACAATTTGCATCCCATTGTGTTGGTAACAGGTCTTGCAGAGCAACAGAAAAAACAAAGTACTTAATTTGATTTTAAGTGTGGATCCAGCAAACGCAGATCTTTCAGAGTAAGAGCTTTGTTGAGATCAATGTGTTTTACAGCTGTCTGCAGTGCAGAGAGGACACTGCTCACCTAGACATTTTCTTCTTTCACTTCTTGAACTCAGACCAGGAGAAAACATTCTGCAACAGCATGCAGAATGTTAAATGCATTATGCAGTATGGATGGATGGTGACAGATGGCACCATAATAAAAAGATGACTGTAATTTGTGGGGTGACATAGTCAAAATGAAAAATTAAAGTGTCAAAAAATAGCTGTAAATCATTTTTTAGCTATAATCAAATCAGAACGAAATGTGAAACAATAATGCAACCTTAGATTGCTCATCAGTGAAATGATCCACTAACTAACCTCTGCATAGCAATCAGCATGCCAAAGTGGTGACGTGTGTTAAACAGACAGCCAGCTGATTCTCCAAAGCACTTTAAAGATGACACCTCTGTTAAACGGTGATGGTTTAATAAGGGTGGCTGTGTTTGTAGCGATGCTACACAGACTGCTTTATAGGCTCGTGGCATCCAACAACAGTTTGTGCATAGATGGTTGCTAAAGCAAACTTCAAATTCAGGAGACAGGAGGGGTTTTTTCCCTCTCCAGACTAGACCTGGCTTTGCTCAAATGCATGAGGAAGCGTCCTGTCAGGAGTGATAGGCCTGCTAAAAACCACCAGTGGGACAGCAACAAGCCAAATCCTCAGTGAGACAAAGAAATGTAGCGAGTAGAGAGGTTTGCATTTACTTTCCATGTGAGTGTGCAGCAGATAAATGGAGAAAAAAAAGTTTCTACAAACAAAAGCAGGTACGAACATTTAGGTGCGGATGTCACTGTCGCCTCTACCGCATTCACTTTCCAAACTTTGTGCTTGAACAGTGTGTGACTAACAATAGAGAGACTAAATATTTGGAGTTTCTGGCCTCTGGGAGGAAAGAGTTTCCCAGAGATGGGCTATCCATTTATATTCACCACTGTTTAAAGTCACAGTCTTGGGTACATGTGCACAGATTTCCATGAAAGGACATTTTGGCCCTGGCAGAGTGAACACGTATGTCATCAGTGAACTCTGGCTGAACACTGGATCTGCTCCTGACTGACGAGGTGTACATACATGGAGGATGCTGTGGGTGAAAATTCTCCATTATAGAAATAATATAGAAATAACAAGCAAGTGAGTGATTTTTTTTATTTTTTATTTTTTTACATTGCAAGTAAAATGAGCTTGGACTTACCTCATTATCTGAGCGTTACTGATGAAGTTACCAGATGGTAAGTACAAAGTAGTTGATAAGTTCATTATCACCATTTAAAACTTTGTAACTTTTTTGGACTTCTTTTGTTTTGGACAGGTTACAGTCATCAATTAACCTGCATGTTTTTGGATTGTGTGGGAGGATCTCATTGTACTCAGAGAGAGCCCACATAGACACTGCTGTTCATGACCTTCTTGCTGTGAGTGCCACCTACATGTGTAAAAAGAGTTAATGTCCTCTGTCCACTTCTGTCCTCTATGATCTGTGGAGGACCTGAAAAAGAGGCAACAAACATGAGGCAATGTACTTCTCACTTTAAATTACATAGCTTTTCTCTTTGCTGTTGGGAAGTCCTGGTATGTCCACTGAACTGTGTCCACCTGTCAGGTGGGGACTGACTGGTCATCAGGTCTTTTAACTGAGAAACTATTTAAAGAAAGCTGAACATAATATCTGAACATTTGGTTAAAGAAACATGATGCAAGTATTTAATCATTTTGATGCTACATGGGCTTTACGTGTCTAGCACAATGCTGGCGCGGAGTGGCGCTGGCCTGGACCAGTGTGAGCAACAACACTGGGCTCAGCAGCCTCTGCAGACATCACCATGACCCATGTTGTGCTTTAAAAGTTGAACAGGAAGTAACGTTAACCTCAGTAGCAGACTGAGCTAGCTGTTCTGTTAACAGTTTATGTGCAGAACATGTACTCCAAACACCGCCAACGCCCCGTGAATTTCTGTGCAGCCACTAGGTCGGATCTCTAAAATCAAAGCGAGCGTACGCTGCAAGGGAGTTTTACAAGACGGTGAGCCACAGCGCTCGGCTTGGCTGCCTGTGATGACTCGCCTGGGTGCACAGCCCTCGCCATGACTAATGCAGGCAATTTGTGACATTTGGTTATAGACAAGAAGGAGAAGGAAAGTGAGAAAAAAACATGCTGCAGTTACTTTTGCTTAATGATGCTTCTGTGTGCTTGAAGACTGAGGCCAAAATACCTCTCACATAACTCATACCTCATGCTGGGAAGGCAGCATTTCTGCTCAGCAGGAGGGAGAGTGAATGCTTATCTGGCCCACAGAGAGTCGAGAGTCCTACTCCAAGACAGCACGCTCTAAGTTTCATAATGTCATGAAGCTGCATCCCACGCTGATATATTTTCATTTGTTGAAAGTTAGCAGCAAACCTTTCATACTTTGCCTGTTCAGAAGAGTTCAAGGAACTTTGGTAAGAAATTTGGAATGGAAAATAGGAGTTTTTTAGTGGCAACGCCCCGATTCAAATTGGATGAGCATGACCATAGATTTGATAAAGCACAAAGGAAAGCTCAGTGTGCTGTAATCACCAACATGTTTTCTTCTGTCTGCAAGCCAAAAATGACAGATTGATTAGTGTTCAAACACTGCCTTGGATTTCTCTCACACATGTCGCACCATATATATATATATATATATATATATATATATATATATACATATACTGGTATGATGTATAAGATTCTGCTAAACCACACTTCTCAGAAAGCACACCAGGCCAAGCCACTTTAAATACATGCATCCCTTCTTCGTCTTGCAGATAGAAGTTCTGAGCCAGCATTTATGTAGCTGCATCAATGAAATGGTTTCATTATGATTAAATATGTGTGCTCTCCAACCTGCTAGCCAAAAGTCAATGAGTGAAAGACACTGAGCATTAAAGAGTGAGACATCACAGTGAATGAATGGATGGGAAAGGAAGTGCTGTGATTGTGTATTATGTGTTTGGGAGAGAGGGACTTTAGCTAAGAGTTATCCATCTGTGTATAATTACAGGGACTTGACTTCAGCTCCAGTAATTCTCCATTCATCATCACAATTTATGGTATTAATTTACAATTGTGTAATTATCTTCCACTCACTCAGCGTGAGTCTTAATCAGCCAAACTATTCAAAAGTTTAAAGCCGCACTCAGTGACTTTTGCACTTTGATAGATCCAAATGGCATTGAGAGGAAACTTTTCAAGATCCAGAAATACAGCAAGGTGACACCAGATGTCTTTCAACATCACAGTCTGGCCTATCACCAAGGCTGATCTGTGATTTTTGTATAACTTTGGACAACAAGGGAAAACGTCTAACACTGGTGAGTCTAACTTCCTCTGGACAGAGCTGTTTTTTCTGTTATTAGGGGCTCTTCTCTTCAGCATTAGAATAGCAAAAACGGTCAAACTAAAATGAAAACTTGAACAACACAGTGATCAGAACTCAGTGAAAATAGAAAACATGCCACTCAATGTAACTCTTGTATGGTAATTTTGACTACCACAGGAAAATTTGCATCTGCTTCCACTGACCTGGTTGTGCCACTTTGTTTTTTTCATAACTCTGCACATCTTGCCAATTGATGTGTGAAATGGCCATTTTTGTCAGATATTTGATTTTGGAAATTTACAGCAGCCTCCCAGCTCCAACCTGGGAAAAAGTGTTGGGGGAGGAGGATTCAGGCGCTGTTGGAGAGCCACACAGGCACTTGTTAGAAGCATACTCCCTTTACAGTCTGTTACTTAGCAATGATGGAAAGTTCTTAAATATTGTGATAGGTGACATTGATTTCTGTGACATATGATTTCTATGTTTGTGATGCAGGCTTATGTAATGGATTTCATTTTAACAGTTTTTCCATTCCATGCTGTAACAGTGTGTTCCATTTTGACTTCACATTTAAACATTGTGACTCTAGAAAAGTATTTACAGCTGAGATGGATAGCACTCTGGAGGTGCTTTACGAGGCCCTTTTAGCAACTTTCCATCTTTGCAGTACTCTCTCAAGGTAGGTAAACCACTTGAGTGAAAGCAGTCAAGGACCTCTCAACTGCACTGGGCACTCTGTGCTGTGGACACAGAGATGGGCTGTGTGGCACCCAGCTCCCCAAACATACCCACACACCTCCAGGCTCTCCCATGCTGCATGCTGTCTGTTTGACACAAAGCAGGGCTCACAGGGTGTTCTGGCTAACATTAACATGCATAAACATTTCAATTAATGAGCCCCTGTGAATGCCCCCCACCCCACACGCACACACCCCACCCCCTCCATAACAAATTTAGAGACATTTTTCATCTGATCGATTATGTAGGTTAATGCTGCAACTCCAATTTGCGATGATAAACAAACACAGCTGCACTCCCCTTCCTCCTTCACACACACACACACACACACACAAGCACACACACACACACACACACACACACACACAGTCCTCAGCTACCATGGCTATGCTTCCTGCCCAAACAGAGACTGTGTGGGGCCTTTTCTTCTTCTCACTCCCACTGAAGAAATGGAAACTGCTCATACTGTGGTCACTAAGAATAGCCAGCAGCTTTTCAAATGCAAAGACAGCCCTATATCATTACTGCTGGTGCTGCAGCTCAAATGCAGGCAGCAGATGATTCAATCACAATTCAATCACATGTCAGTAAAGGCACTAATTGCAATTATGAGTGACATATTAAATTAGACTCAGTTCACCTGAAATGATCCAGCATGTTGTTAAAGCATTAAAATAAACAGCATTCAGTGAAAGCAAAAGGTAACAACTGTTACAGTGATGGGCATTAAACTTGTGCAAGTTCAACTGCATTATCATGAGCTGTTGCCTTTGGCTTGGGTGATGCAGGCCAAATGCATCATTCTTGTCTTAGAACAACCAAATAAGAATCCATCCAGTTGTTTTGCTTTTTTCCCCCTGAACCGACCCCATTGTGGGTTCAACAGGAACCCACTGCAGTTAATCAGGAAAGCATGTTGCCCTGAGTTCAGCCATCCTCCACAACTGGAGAGTCTCTGAAACGCTCCACTGTTTTCCCATATGACACTGTGGGAAAGTGTCAAATTCTAATAAAATGTTCTAAAAATGTCCATACAACACAAACCTGTTAAGTTTCCAGACCTTAGCTAGCAGTACGCAGTACTAAGTCAGTCTAACATGAGTAGCTCATTAGCATTGATCATGCACGTCTTGCATTAAAAGTACACCTTCCCCTTGTTTTGTTAATTTGTATTAAAACTGCTCTAATCAACATTTGTAACTTTGGAAAAAATGACTATGAATCATATGAAAGATGTGACTTGACCGTGATGAACCCAAAGAGAATCAGCCCCATGGAACGTTTTATCATCTTGCAGCTCGTTGATTTTTGGTTTTCTGACCTACAACTTGTTTTTGGTTCAGTCTCAACACTCTCACTGACTGTTTTCAGCTGCAGCTGTTTTCACTGATAGACTTCTTATTAATGCTCTACACTGCTGTGCACTATGTGCCCAGTACTAAACATCAGAGAGGCTAACGGTGCAGCAGTTAGCCACTACTGAGCCTCAGAAATTAGTAGAGTCCAAAATAAAGCTAGACCAATAGCACAACATTTCTCTGATGCCCAGAAACATAACTTCATAATTTGGTAAAAAACATAGATGTGTAAAGAAGTACCTTTGAAGACATAGAGCCAGGGAAGTGGTCAGGGGTAGGGTAAGATATTCTTTTGCTTATGTTAATCACCTCCAGCCTTTGTATGTTTCTGTATATCAAAATGCATGTGTGTGTGTGTGTGTGTTCTGTCCACCGTAATGTGAACATTGAACTACTAGTAGACAAGTAAACATGTATTATTATAAGATCAAGATTTCTTAGAAACTCTTTGACTACATTGTGTACATTTTTAAATAAGCCTGGTCAGTTTTTTCATCCACACTGGCTCAAAAGGACCTAAAAGGCCAGAAATGGTCTGGGTAAGCTTTTGTTCAGTCCAGCTTTGTCTAGTCATTTTACAGACAAAATCAAAATTTTGTTTCTTTTGTCAGGCAGTATGAAATTATCATTTGGTCACACTTCATAAATGCTACCTGTTAACCAGTCAGTAATTTCCAGTCTGCTGCACTGTGCTGGGGATTAAATGATTACTTTATAATGCCAGCTGATGAAGCAAACACAAATAATGTTAATTACAACAGCTGTGCTGTCGACATTTGAAATGAGTGATCACAGAGAAAGGTAGAGACAACCACAGGTTTACATATTGGTTGCTGGTTTGACGAAGCTCTATTTTTGACTGAGAGAAAACATTGTCTGTGTGTGGACAGAGTGCTGAAATAGAAAGATGAAGATTAAAATGACAACTGAAAACAGAAGACAACTTAATGTAGTCTTGACTCAAGCTCAAGCTTTAACCTAAGAAGGCCCTTTAAATCCAAGCACCAGAGGCAGATACATGGGGATGACTTTAGCTCTTTCCAGCCATCCAGTTCCCAGCCCCTTCAGCACCATGGGAAAGCCAGCCAAGTGAGCGTGGGTCAGGTCAACCTTGTCTCCTCGCCTGACTGTCAAAATAACAGTACCTTCCCCTCTGGCTTCCAGCACTGTCTGTCAGAGCCGGGCTACTGAGAGCTGTGGCACAGAGGGGTGGAAAAGCAATTAAATCAAACATGGGTGAGTAGCTGCAGGACAAATGCCTCATCAGCGTTTTTCAGCTCAGCCAGAGAAAAGCTGTGTTTTTTTTTCTTTTTCTTGCAGAGGGGTATTGAAAGAAAGAGTATTGAAAGTGAAAAAGAAAACCCTCTAAAAGAGAGCTAAGACATTTTGTGTCACTGGGTGACCAATGCAGCAGTTGGCTAAAGGGTTAAGAGAGACATTGGCCCGAATCAGGGCCTCTTTCTTCCCCAGTGATGGCCTAAAACTCGGGGTCAGACACATACTCTGACCCCTGACCCCCTGGTTCACATCTCCTCATAATTACCTTTGCGCATCAACCCCTTGGCCACCCCCTCCCAAAGACAATGTAACAATTTGTCTTTTCAATTGTCTGTCAGTCACTCTCTTGTGGGCCTTTTCAGTGGGCGTATATGGTTTCTTTTTCCATTTGTATTTATTTATTTATCTTGCTTGGAGGGGTGGGGGTTGTCTGGCTCCTGAAACAGGGAGTCTTTGTTTGGGTTGGTTTCACATGGATAACCCCCCCGCCCCTCTGCTCCCCATGCCTTCTATCCACCTCCCTATAGACAGACCCCATGGATTTGTTTGGGGGCTCGAGGGTGGCTGATCTCAGGGTCATTGTACATGGCATTTCCATAACCATTGACCAATCAATGAGACTTTTCTCATTCCCAGGGAACACTGAGGTGCTTTTTAACAGCTCCCTATAAGGTACATAGTATCTGCTGTAACGCCCACACTCTTACTCTCCAACTTTACCTGGAACCAAACAGCAAGCTGCCCAGTCTCCAAAGTGTTGGATCAGATCTTTGATCTGATGATTTTGTTACATAATACTTTCAAAATTACAAATTAATGCGAACTGCTTGCTTTGCAGAAACCTCAGACCACAGAATGTATAATGTTTGCCTCATTATCACAGCGTGGTGTGGTGCTTTTGGACTCAGGTATAACCTACTTCTCTGGGCTCAGACCCTGATCAGCTGGAGAGAAGTGCTGTCAGTCTGTTTGGCCCCACTTGAGTTACTTTGTGTAATTCACTACATAGTCATGCACTTTTCAGTCTTTATCAGCACATAGATTTTCCCATTTGTCATGTGGGTGGCTCAGTTGTCATCATCTGACCTAAGTATGAATGTATGTCAAGTGATGACACCTGAGCCATCTCCTGAACAACTGATGAAAACCATATGATGCAGTTTGAAAGCTAGCGAGTGGAGCTTGACCTGGGATTATGTCACATGAAGATTAGTGATGAACCATCCTGCTCAGGAATACTGAATCAGGATGAGGGGGGAGTCACCTGAGAGGTTCAGTGTTTGAATCCTTATGAATGCAGGACAAGATAGACTTCCAGCATCAGTGTGTGTGTGTGAACACTAAATCCACAGCCCTCAGTATGTGCAGGAATGCATTCTAAAGTTTTTTTAACATAACATTTCATCTTTTGTTGTTGTCCTTTCACTGCAGCTCAGCAAGGAAATAGAAAGAGGAAACTATTACATGAAAGACTGTAACTTCGGAAGTGACCCATGCATGCATTTTTGCACAGAACAACTGTGGATTCTGTCCTGCATTTCTTACAGTGTTGTTGCAGTAGGATGGCCTAACTTCATGGCCAGTATAGGCAACAGGAATGTTTGTGATGCACTAACTAATAACTTTGCAGTGTATATAGGCACAGTATTGTATTAAGACAGACCTGAAAAATGTTTTAAAACCCTTTGACTCATCCCTTGTAGCAAATTAAATGTAATAATTGCTTCCAGCGTGTTTTCAACAGTTTCTCAGGGTGAGGGTTGCTGCGCCATTAGTTTTTATTTAAGATTTGAGCAGTAAATATATTGGAAACATGGCTGCACCTCAAAATTACTGGTTACAGTTTATTAGATCCAATAGAGCACTTGAGAAAAGAGTTCTCTTTGAGCACTCCTTGAGAGAACTCTTAACATTACTGATGCCTAAAAATGAAAAAATACTAATTATCTCAAGATACAGAGGGGTTTGTTGAACGATGGCCATTTATAACAATAACCCCTATGTGATCTTGTTCTGACAGTAAGCTTTTCCAGTACCTTATTGTTTGACGATCACTGCATGAAATTACATGGAATGTACCCTTCCTCAGTTTGAAGGCGACATAATGAGAGCCAGAGGAGCAAGAAGACGATTCAATCTTGGACTGGGAGATGTCACGTGGCTTTTTGAGGGATAAACACGATCAGTCTTCCAGACAGCTTGGTTTGTGCAAGTCACTCATTCTGATTATCTATCACGTTTCTTATGAAGCTCATAATTACAACAGTGTTGGGAGGGAGATTTGTGCAAAGGCTGCGGTTTACTTTGATCAGTCTAATTTGCTCTCCCTGAGAGGGGTGAGAGTTTGTGCAAGTGGTTGCAGTTGGTACGAGTAGGAACAAAGCAGTGAGAAGTCAACACAACACGATGCAATTAATCTGCTGTGGTATTTCAAATTGTGCAACAGGTATATATTTACTGTGCTGCCTGAATGTTGCCAGTCTGATGAGGGACACGAATAATGTGTGAGTCATTAAAGCATTGGGGTAAAGCAGGGCAGAGTGAATTTGTACTAACAAAAACAGAGCTGCCATGGTGGGTGAAATAATCCCATAAATTGATTGAAACCACAATAGCAGAACAAGAAAACTATTTGATGAATAAAAATGTTTTTTTTTTTTTTTTTCTATGAGCAAGACAAAAACAAGACTCTCTAAATGCACTTCTGTGCTCTAATAATGTAGTTGTAGCCATGATAGTGGCCAAACTATATTTAAGATCCCTGTTAAGGGCCAAACTTCAATTTTGTAAATTCCCAGTTTATTCCCATTCATTCCCATGGGAAGTTTCCAACTTTGAAAATTCCCAGAACTTTGCAACCCTAATGACATTCCAATCAGAGTCAACAGTACCATAATATGTAACTGCGATGAAAAAATCAGAAAATAACTTTTCATATCTCAGATTCACCAGCTCTCTTGATACCAGCGCTCCCTCTCTCTCATTTACTGCCCATGTTGCTCAACCACTGCTCTGTCTTTACCACAGTGTGACGTCACGTTGTGTTTCTCTAAAAGTTGAATCTGGTTGATCTTCTCCACTGTAGCCGTTTTTTTTTTTTTTTCTTTTTGCCATACCCTGCAGCCCGCTCCACCACAGCCAAATCGCAGTAGCCCCATTCAAATGAAAGTTTCATGACAGTGCCAGATTTTGTCTGAATCAAGCCTTAGGGCCATTGTGTGGTTCTTACGCTTCCGCAAAATCATGAGGCACCCACAAACCTCTGTAATTACATAATTGCGACTGGCAGGTGGACCCGGTGTGCGCCTCTTAAAATTCAATCGCCCCAATTTACAACTAAATGAAATTATGTGGAAAAAAATTGTCATCTATTTATACAGGCTAAGATTTGAGTAGTTTAGTAGTGGCATACCATAGAAGAAACAAGAAAAAAACACTCACAATGTGTGTGTGTGTGTGAGATGCAATTTGACATTTTATTACACAAGCAATGCTTGCATAAGTGTTGGCAGCATGCTGCGATGAGAAACAAACAAATTGGAAGAACATAGTAGACGATCTCTCTCTCACTAGCTGTGATAGAGACCCCCCCCCCCAGAAACGAAGCTTTATTTTACCCTTGGTCTGCAGCACCCCGCTACAATGTTAGAGAGCAAAGGCAACTCCTGCAGAGACTGTGGCTCACACAAGTATGTGTACTTTTATTGTTGCGGACAGTGCACGCACACACACACATCAGAGGAGATGCCGTCATGATCTCTGGGCAGATTGTGTTGAGATTTTTGGTCTTGTGTCTTTTATCATTGTCAAACATCTCCATAATCAGCAGAGGCCATGTTACAGCAAAATGACCATCAATAACGAGCGCACACAAAAGACTGACTGATCAAACGCTTTCCCTCACATTCTGTGTTTACTTGAATGCACCACAAAGACTACAGTAACGGCCAGCTTGTGGACAATATGTATGTAGCCCACATTCTGTGGCTGCATGAGAGAAAATAACTATTCGATCGTAACCCGAAAAACATTGTGCAAAAGCAAACAAAACAAAGTGTTTTCATGCCACTGTGAATCTGATTAAACAAATGTTCGGAATACAAACTGAGATGTCTGATAAATGGCACTGTTGCTTTGTTTTTGGCTGGCGCTGTCGGCCTGCAGAGTTTTGCTTGTGGAAAGAGGAAAGAAAAGGTGGAGGCAAAAAAATAAGGAGAAACTTGACAGAACAGCCAGTCAGAGGGTTTTCACTCACTGACACACTGCTGTTGACGCCAGTTGAATGCTGGCTAAAGGCTGATCAGAGCTGACAATCACCAAAGTCACTCAACGGCAGTCCAGCTATGTTCGTGTCAGGACCCAGAAATTTAGGTGAAGGTCACAAAAAAACTATGTCCTTGCTGCAATAGCACAAGTTTAGTGTTCAGCTTCTACATGTGGGCACATATGGGTTTGTATGTATGCAAGTAAGTTATTGGAGGGCAGATTAAGCAACCATAATAATGAAATCTTTTATTTCCCCATATAAAGTGAACAAGCTTTAGTGCTTGTTGTACCAGGGCCTACTTATGTATCTATAGTTTTTCGGGATAATAACATTAGACTGATGCTGTTAGGACCAGTGTGTCTTCATACAGGACAGTGAATGTTGTGTTTATCTTGTGAGGTTAATATCTGTGTAAAAAAAGAGATGATAGTGTGATGTGAGGGCTTGATGTGTGGTGGTTGGATCACTCTTTATAAGAAGAAACAATTCCATACCTCATGATAACTTGACTTCCATGTTCAGCCTTTTCACGTGACTGAACTAACCAATCAGAAGCTAGGACTTAGGTAAACATGAGGGAATCAGAGAGGCAGATTCAACAGAACATCCTAACTGTCTTAAAGATGCAGCTGTAAATATTTAAACATGTAACATAAATATGTAATTAGTTAACTGTGTAGCCATAAATGATATTAACTTCTGAGCCTTACAACTGTCAAATATGAATTAACTTCACTGCTTCACATGCTGAACTGAAAGAAAGATAGAAAGAAAGAAAGAAAGAAAGAAAGAAAGAAAGAAAGAAAGAAAGAAAGAAAGAAAGAAAGAAAGAAAGAAAATGTGAAAGGTTCTTCCTCCAGTTTACTAAATATGCAAAGAAACTCCCATGCTTCTATTACTGACATGCAGCTAAACGTGCAGTCATGATACCTGCTGCAGGGAATGACTCAAAGTGAAAGAGACAATACAAACAAGAAGTGTGTGTTGCTAATCAAATATTTAATGGCAAAATACAGCTTTTGATTATGGATATGTTTTTCATAGTAGAATCAGTTTTCAGCACAACGTCTGCTTTGTCTAAATGGAGGGTAAGCAAGTTGCCATAGGCTACAACTTTTATGTACAACATCTGTGTGTATCTAACCAATCAGCACCACATGATTGTTTGGTCTCTTCCTTGAGATATACAGCCAGCTCATTTCTTCTTTCTTTTTAGGCTAATTACAATCGTACTCCGGCTGTGAGATGAGTTCTGTCCTGCAGCACATTTGTGTACGCTGTAAACTTCAAATGCAATATTTATATTTTAAGCATGTGATCAGACAAAAACACTCTTTCTAAATATACTGAACTAATTGAAAGTCATTTAAGCAACATGACTGTATTATATATACAGTATATGTTTATTTCCAATGCAACTGAAAAATCAGCCAAGCAAAACTCCACAGCTGCAGGGCAGCGGTAAAACATCTTACTAGTTACTGAGTCACACAACACAACATCAAGCACATTATTCATAAATAAAAACAAAATCTTTACTCAAGGTCCATTTACTAGCTTTTATTGGAGCTTTCAAGCACATCAGCAGCTAAGTGGTCTTTGAGTGGTGATGAGAACTGCTGAATGAATGCTCATCAGGCACACTGACATGACTGTCGTACAGCTCGTTTCACCAATAGCATGTATTACATCAAATATACATTTTTAGGAGAAATACCAAATAAGATCTTCACACCCTGAAACAAATGTTATAATGCTATATTTTACCTTATGATTTCCTGAGAAGTTTTCTAGAAAGTGTCATGTCATTTGGAACTAATCACATGGATTATTTATGCACTATGACAGAAAAGCTTAATTTATTTTATTTCACAAGTTTGTAATTTCTGAAGAATTTCAGGACAGTTTCTATCATTCTTAATTACAAACAGACTAGAGGTAGTGTTCAACTGATATATATCCAATGAAAATATGTCACTTTCCATTCATTGTTAGTGAATTAGTGAAGTATTTTAGGGTTCATAGTTTTATTGGTTGAATTTACCCATAATTTCATAATACATTTTATGGAAAGAACTTCATAGGGAGAGTCCTTCAATTGGTCCAATTAAGAACTATGTAATCTGATAGAAATTACATGTAAAATATGACATATATCCTATTAATTAATTGCACAGCAGATCAGCTGAAGATACAAATCATAGAAATACTTTGTGTTTGTTTTGTTTTGGTTAGTCTTGGGTTTTCCTATTAATTTTCTTCAGTCAGCAGACAGTGGAATCAGCTGTTAACAGTTTCAGATCTTTGTTTTATCGTTTGAACTACCTCGTTATCATCTTTGACCAAACCAGCACGCAAAACAGAATTAAAAGGACTTTGTTAGTGAGAAAGTTTTGGCTGCTGCTGTTGTGAAGGAACGTTTTGGTCACTGGAACTGTGAAGGAATGCCCCACTGTAAAGATTTCTGCTTGTTAAGTTGGACATTTGGGTATAGATCTTAGGTGAGCAGTAGAGTTATGTGGGTTATAAGCACTCTCACACACAACACTATAAAACTGTCTCAATTTAAAGGGAAGATTTATGCCTCTCAGACTGCTGAATGAAATATGAGGTAATCTGACTCCCGGATCCCAGTCCAAACATGCCCGACACGGGGGCAACCCACATCCTGCTCCAATGAATTGTGAGCTTTTGCCGTTCTGTGTCATATTATGCACCACAAAATAAAATTTACATTATTTGAAGCAAAGTGTTTAATACCGATTTTAGGTACAAAGGTTGTGTGTATCAGCACATAATATTCCATGTGACTGCGTGGATTCTGTCTTCGATCATTTGTGTATTTTAAAGGCCCAGTGGAACAGAGTGGCTAAGGAGGAGGGGAATACGGGTACCTACAGGAAACGGTGACTTAGCCAAGGGACTTAACAACACCAAACTGATAAAAGACACCCTAAACAGGATATTAAACAGCTAATAAACATTTAGAGGCATGTATGTTTCACTTTAAATCCTTCCCAGGCATCTTGAGGAAAGTGATTGTTTGAATTTCCATGGGCTGTTGAATGCATGCTGTCGACCACATCTGATGCAAGTGAGTCATGTGGAGGTGAGGTAATAACATCATGTCATTACACTGGTTATATGGGGCGGCACAAGGGACTCCTGAGCGATACACATCATGTGTGACTGAGGCATCGGTGCATGAAACACAGCAAACTGAACTCTGGAATTTATGCTCACTTGAAGAAAAAGGACAAACCTAAATTATAAAACTAAATGATTAACCTGGAGTTCATTTGCCTGCTATCTGTGGTGGTTAATGTGGTTGCTGATGAGTGGCAATGACTAAATAATTATGTGGGAAGGTGCTGAGATTTCTGGCTTTCATTTACCACACTTATTGGGAACAAAAAAAAAAAAAAATCCACCCTCTGTGGAATTTCAACACACTCCTCCACACGCTGACATTTTCAGCTGCGCCACAGGAGAGGATGACTACAGCAGACAAAAAAAAGAGATTTAATCATCAATAAATACATAAATAATTAATAAATGCAATTTTCAAAACTAATGTAAACCCAGAGACAAAAAAACAAAACAATTAAATGCATAAAACTATGTTTGTAATTTCTTGGGACATAATATAATCCTTTATACCTTTATATATTTATCTATTTATCAAGACATACAGGTTACTAACATCAATCTAAAGCCACAGAAATAAAATAAAAATAATATATTTATATTAATATATAAATATAGAACATATTTATGTCACTTATTGATCTTGTACATTTATTTTTATGAATTTATTTATGATTTATTTATTTTGACATTGATTTATCCTTTTGTTCATGAATTGTTTTCATTCATGTATTTTTCTATTAAAGCTATCATCCTATAGTGATGTCAGTCATTTATAAAAATCATCATTTTAATTCAGTTCAAATGGTGCAGCTATAACAGCCAGCCAATAGAGGTCACTAAAAACCTCTTTGATACCTGTTTCCAGTATAATGTTAATACTGTGAAATACCTGGAACAAATGGGCATGCTGGCTGCTGTCAGAAACAGCTTAGCAATATTGATGGCTGATGTTTCTACTTGGCTGTTTGTGAATATTCACAGGGAAGCAGTTTGGGGCTTTGGAGGCAGAAGGAACATTAAAGAATTTCAACACAGCACCACAAGAAGCAACTTTGATATTCCATCAAGGACATGAATATGGCAGTGAACTCCACTTGTAGATCCTTAGTGTTATTCAGTTGGCTATAATTCTCAGTTTAAAAGGAAACAGCTCGCATCTGGATAAACTCCTGTATTTGTGGCTCTTCAGCCAAGAGATGAAATGCCTCACTGTGATGTGGATCACTTCAACAGGAGAGGTCCAAATGGGAATATGGAGGCCAGCATACACACTTAGTAGTAGTATATTTTAAGTGTTTAAATTATGCATTATGCAGCAGACTTTTGATAAGCATTGTGATGCTAAGCTACTGTTAAAGACTATACTGTGTGTTAGTTTCATCTACAGCATGCTGTCATATTGTACAAAGTGATCATTTAGGTATAACTTCAGTACAAGTGATCTGATCTTTAGATCCTGTCTTAAGTCTGGGGGGCTGATGAGCAAATCAGAAATCCCCTTTTTGTTTGTTTTGTTTTGTTTGTTAGCTTTTTCATCGTTGGTGCTTCGTCTGCTCTTTGCTGTGAGGTGTTCTCTTTAATTTGTCTCTGTCTTTGGCAAAACGCTCAAGTCAAGATGTAAGTAATTATGGTTACACACATTCCCTTCAGGCAAAAACATCAAAACTAAAAATGACCAGAAAAACATAAAATTTTAATTGAGCAGATTCTCCCTCCCAGACTGAGGTTATCCTGTAGCCCTCGTGTTCACGGAGTGCTCTTTGAGGACCAATTTTACTCCACCTCGCAGTATGAGAGTGCATTGCCCCAGTGGAAATCAAACACCTATAGCTCTTTGAGCCAGGGCCCTCCTGTAGCTGGGAACTTTGTAACTGGGGCTGGACCCTTTCTGTGTGGAGTTTGTATGTTTATATGTGTCTGTGTGGGTTCTCTCCAGTTACGCTGGCTTCCTCCCACAGTCCAAAGACATGCAGATTAATTAGTGGCTCTAAACTGTCCAAAAAAAGGACAAATTTAAATGGTTATAATGAACTTGGTTATAAAATGGTTATAATAAAAATTAACTACTTTGTAGTTAATAAGTTAATTATATATATATACATATATATATAGGGTAAGCGTCCCTATTAAGCCCACCAAATCTGCTTTTCAGACATTTTTAATATATACTGCTCCAATTGAAGTGAGAACATTTGAGTTAAAATGATAATCTAATGTCTCATTTGAAGTGTCAATAATTCATTTATACCAATTTTTAATGTTTTTATTGTTTAATTTGTTAAAATATGTAATGTCTAACCTCTCAATAGCTATTTTCATTTTGTCTCCACTCCTTTCCTCTGGCCTGTAAATGGCATTTGAAATAGGCGTGATCAGCCTTTTGCTGTGTTGTCAACACAGAAAAAAGCTAAACTTACAACATGTCTTCTTTGGAATGTAGCCAAAAAACTATTCATTAATAAAATCAAAATTAGAATGGAAATCACTCTTCAATGCTTCATCTTTCAATATGTGTTGTCATTTTGTCTGTGTCTCCATCCTACATTGCAGTGTTGGCATTTACAATTGGCCAAAATTTCTGGTCCAGCCAGCTGGTTGAGAGTGCAGATGTTTTTATCTAGATCTCATTAGAAGACCTAATGACTGAAAGAAAGGCAGTTTCCTGCTTCAATACTAATATTTTAAGGATAATAAATAAGTCAATTTGAGTATTTACAATTAAACAAATACCTTTAATTGATTTTTAAAACATAAAAACATAGCTTACATAGAAACAATTAAAACCATTGTGGTGAGACATTAAAGCATTCCTGTCAACTCCATAAGTTCTTGCCAGAACTGAAAGATTTGTGATTGTTCCCTCCCTGTATAGGCAGCATGCTTCTGTCATGTGTAGGCATGAGCTGTACATTTTTCGTGTTTTAGTCATCTCATCTGAAAAGTAAAGGGTCGAAAATGATGCTAATGGTAGGATAGAATGTAGGCCTATCCAGAATGAACTGACCCATGCAACATCACTGATTTTTAAATTTGGGTATTTAATTATCTGATTTATGAAGCTGATTGATTAGGTGAGGTCAATGGAAATGGAAATGGTTCAAAAGTCAAAAGGGAGAAAATCTCCATTGAAACCCAGCCAAGTGGGCTGAATGGGAGCAGGTGGGCTTAAAGGGAACATCAGTGAATTTCTGGTTAAAAGTCAGAATATTTTATTCTACACACGACATTAAAAAACAACTACATGACATGAATCTATATATGCTGCACTAACATAACATGAAAAGATCAATTGATTATGCATTTAAGTAATTAGCTATACTCATTTACATCCACCCTAAATAGTATTTTTTTTGCTAGTGTCCCCTTTAAGCCCACTTGGTAAAAATGTTAATTAAAAAATAAATAAAGATAAATATACACACGTATTATCTATTTAACAGTATAATAGGATATTCTGCTAACAAAAATGTAAACTACACATGCTTATCGTGCTTTATGTCATTGCAATGAACAATGTTATGCAGTGACTGTATTGATGCAGCATATAAATTTATATAAATTAAATTAGAAATATTTCTAATTCTAGTAAAATTCCAACATATGTTTATTTAAAGCACTAACCTCTTAAATTTTGATAACAAATGAGTACTTGCCAAAAGCAGGAGGAGAAATATGGAAAAAAATGTTGTTTTTTTCAGGGCATCAAATGTGAATGACTGCAACTTCCTCTGGGAGCAGGCACATGTCACACATGTGCTTCGATAACTCAAGATTGACAAATCTGATTGGCTTACAATCCAAAGTATAATTTATGTAACAAGCAGCTTCATCGGAAGAACCATGAATTGACTCAGAAGTCACAAGTGGGCTTATATGGTACGTGGGCTTAATAGGGATACTTACCCTATATATATATATATATGAACAGCAGACTGCCCAGCAGAAGCAGTCATGTAGGGAGGATGTATAGTGTTTCCATTGTGCCACTTCAGCAAGAGCAGCGTGAGCAGCAGTAAAACCATTGTCGTGGGCTATTAACACCAGCATGTGTTGTAGATGAATGGCCCAAATGGTGCTGATTAGTGATCTCACACTGGCTATCATGGAGGAGAGGGGCTTTAAAGGCCTACCCCTCTTGTCACGAGATAAACAAGCCCATTGCTAGTGCAATAGTTGGATTTTTACATTCATACAGATCCACTAATTGCCCTCTGAAAGCCTGGCTCAGGCCTCGTGATGGCTGTGTAAAATGCATTCCACATGGGCGAGCCACTCAGATCTCCAAACTGAGCAGCTCTTGACAGGCTGTGAAAATCTGTCTTGACTGCCAAAGTTGTTTTACTGTTGCTCTAATGCTCTTAGAGGCATGTAGTGAGGATAGTCTTTCTGCTAGCTGTCGAGTTGAACTCATTACAGTACATCATGGTTTAGACAGGTTAAGTAGCTGGTTGACTCTCAAACAACAAGCCCATCTGGATAGACACAATATGTTTTAAAAAGTAAATTAAAGTAATATTTTAGTACGTGTCTGTTTTTTCTCAAACACTGGGGTATTTGTATTTGTTTCTAGGCTTTGAGTCCTTTTAAAGATGGATTTTTACTCAAATTTACAAAAGTATCTGCTTGCACAACTGTGGCTTTTGGGGTCTATGATGGTCCATGGCCAGGAACATCTGCATCTCTTGGGTATTACGGCTTAATGCTGTTGTGGAAACAGAAATCCAAACTGAGTTCTGTGTTGTCCTCAGTTTTCATTTTCAGACAAAAAACAAACAAACATCTGAGACACAGAAAGGTCACGTCTTACTAAAAGGACAACCGGTGTTAGTGCAGTACTACAAATACTTCCTAACCATTTGAAAAGAATACTTCAGTGTTTCCTCTGTCTTTATTTTGAGCTCTTTGTATCTTCCAGGCTTGCAAGAGATGTTATCCACTCCTGTGATCATATCAGTCTTAAAATGTTATTAAAGTATAATAGTATTGTATTGTAACATTGAATTGATGCACAGTTATTCAGTTGCAAGTATAGACTGATTTGTAAGTGGAGGAAGTATCCAGGACCCTCTCTCAAAAAGCCCTGTATTCAAATCTGTACTTTTGTAAAAGTACAGAAGTAGTAAAGGACAATTACTGTACAAAACGTACCTACTGTTGCTCTGTGTCAGAATCTGTTTTATAGCTTATTATACCTGCAGCTGGTCAGGTAATCAGAGGGTCTCTGGTATAAGTCCAGTCACAATAGTGCTGTCTTTGTGTGAGTTGTTGCAAGCACTTTTATATTTTTATCAAATATATTATCCATTACTATAACGCTCTCCTGACAGGCCTCCCAGCGTGCACAGTGAAACCTCTTCAGATGATCCAGAACGTGGCGGCTCGCCTGGTCTACAACCAACCCAAAAGGTCACGTGTCACCCCGCTGCTCATCGAGCTCCACTGGCTACCTGTAGCAGCCCACATTAAAATGAAGTCACCAACGCTGACCACAAAGTAGTCTCCGCCCTTATACAGACATATGTTACCTCATGTCTGTTGCGCTCCTCCAATGAACGACGCCTTGCTCTGCCACCCGTTCACTCAAGGTAATCCAGACTCTTCTCGTCTGTTGTTCCCCGTTGGTGGAACGCACTTCCAGTTCCTATCAGATCAGGGTGTCCCTCTCTACCTTTAAAAACCTCCTGAAGACCTCCAGCTCTTCAGAGAGGACCTCCTCTCCAACACTACCAACAACTGGACATGACACATGTTATGTTATTTTAATGTGTAACACATCAGAATCGGCTCGGTACTTGAGTGCATATATTTAGTTACTTTCCACCCCTGGTTACAGTAAGAGTCTCCACTAAGCGGAACCTGTGTCTTTACACTAAAGTTCCCCCCGGAAACCTTATTTCGTTGTACATGCTAAAAACTGTTAGCGGAAGATAAACAGAGATTGTTCAACATGGCAGAGGTAAGATAATGACTGCAGCGTGTGTTTCGACGTTTGTGGCGTGTGAACTCTTCACTCCTTCATGTGACACGGTGTTCTTGTTGTATGAGAGTTAGTCTGACAGAAAAACAAGCAGCGTTAGCCTGAGAGCTCACTGCTGTCCGCTCACTGTACAGTAAACTGGAACAGCTGCTAACAAGCTACATTTACAAACACTCACCTGAACGATGATGAGTTATTTAACCTGTGTCAGCCAGCTGTGTTACATATATATATTACATATCAACATATCGATCTAACAGCTGGACCACAGGACAACACAGTGACTGAGGGAGGGGAAAAATACATTAAGATGCCATAATCTGTAATATCATAACATGCTGCTTTAATATTCAGATCAGAACAATTGAATAAAGACATTCATCATCTGTAGTTGGATGGATAAACAGTCCTCACATCAATACATCGATGCCAGGCACTCATAAAATCACAGAAGCCGTTGATGTCAAACGTAAGACATGACTTTGTTTCCAGACCTTAGATTGCAAATAGGAACAAATCATTTTGTCATTCTATCATTTTGTCATGTGATAGCAGCAAAGGTTTGTGGTGTTACTGTCACAGTACACCATGACAGCAGCACACAGAACCTGAAGCAGCTAAATGGAATTCAGCTGACAGTCTTCCTGCTGTCCCATGTCAACATGTCTCATTGGAAGGACCTTTGAATCCATTTCTTCAGCTGATGTCCAGATAAAATCATCAACTGGAAGTTTATGTCAAGTGTTCCTTGACATAGTCTGAAAGGAAGAGGAGACGTTATATTGAGGTTTATTGTTTTATTGCATCATCTAATTTTATGTAATTGATATAGATTATAGACTTATATAGATTATGACTTGACTGACATGATTTTGTCAAAGTATACATGTGCCAAAAATCTCAAGTACAAGAATAAGAAATACAATCAGTGTCTCTCTCAAACATTTCTCAATAAAATGTTTATGGTCCACAGACATAATGGATACTGTGTGAAAGCCTTCTGTAAGCACTTTGAACTGGTTTTCTCTGTAGATGGTGAAAATGAACATTTTGACTGTCTTCACTGATGAACAGACTCCAGACGGGTCAGTGAACGACATGTACCAACTGTAACTTCCTGTTTCCACAGACTCACAGCCTGCAGGATATGAGGCAGCAGGCAGCCGTCGCTGCCAAAGTCTTCATTCAGAGAGATTATACCAACGGCACTGTGTGTCAGTTCCAAACCAAGTTCCCCTCTGAGCTGGAGACCAGGGTAGGATAAACCTCCTCACTGTGCTCTTCACTGTGACCTGTTCAATCATGCTCACACATATCTGTCATGTCTTGTGGATGAGTTGACACTGGTTTTCAGCCTGGAGTAGGGTATACATACACGTGTGCATAGATGGACAGGAAGTCAGTCAGTTGGTAAGTCAGTATCAGTCCAAATATGATACGATATTCAGCCAACGATACGATTCGATACAATTACATCATTTTCTGAAAGATTTTAAAGGGACAGTGTGATTTTGGTGACATCTTGTGAGTGCTCCATTGACTTGGATTGAATTAACTGAACTGAAAACTGAAAGCATCAGTTGCACAATCTATGGCTCTGACTGGACGGAGAGTCTACAGCTTGCAAATGCTGGATGATTTTTGTCATATCACACCTCAAACAGTACTAGTGAAGAGTTTTTGAATGGAAATATTATTTTTCAATCCCTTTGCCTGACATACATATGCAGTTTTTCAACCAAATATGTGAAGAACAATAAATGGTAAATGGTAAATGGATAGTACTTATATAGTGCCTTTCTAGTCTTCCGACCACTCAAAGCGCTTTTACAGGACATATCTCATTCACCCATTCACACACATTCATACACTGATGGCATTAGCTGCCATGCAAGGTGCCAAGTGCTCATCAGTTTGAGGAGCTAACCATTCATACACATTCACACACCGATGGCGCAGCCTTCGGGAGCAATTTGGGGTTCAGTATCTTGCCCAAGGACACTTCGACATGCAGACTGGAGGGGATCGAACCACCGATCTTCTGATTAGTGGACGACCCGCTCTACCTCCGAGCCACAGCTGCTCTTTGAATACAAAAGGTTCCATGCGTTTTTGCCTCATTTTCCTCAGGCATACCACTTAGCAAAGCAAAGACCCTCCAGAAAGTTAAGGAGAACCTGTCCTTCAATAGAAATAGTATTTCTGAAGTTATTCTGTCACTCTGCTCTGTGTGCTCCCTGCCCCCTTTTCTACGCACACAGTGCTCTCTCTCTCTGTTGTCCCTCCCCCACAAGACCCCAGAGTCCTTTGATTGGCTAGAATACGTCACAGATACCCTCCACTGATTAATTGAAAAAGAAACTAGTCTGCCTAGTAACGTTTGTCTATTCGTTGAGACTGCGCTTTCAGTCTGCCGAATATCTACTTTTCGATTGGTCTTTACGCGGTGGAATAGAAAAACAAGGAAGTGTCTCCGACACAGACACAAACCGCACATCTCCGTCTTTAGCAGAATCTCAGGAAAACAGTTCAAAAAACACATCTCTCCATCATAAACTGTTTCAGAGATATTCACAGATATGTCAAACTTTAGACTTTTTGGGCGGATCCGCCCAATCCTAAACCCGAAGTGGTGGGAGCACATCGGCTTTTAAGCATGAAGGTGCTGGATGTATGTTAATCACCATTCTCTTGAATCTCCTCACTCTGACTGCGTCAACAGGAAGAGGAAGACGTCAGTGTCTGTGTAAAGAAAGTATCTAGACAGGTAACTTGCTAGAAATGCTCTACAGCGACTCTAGTGGCTGGCTGACCTAATCACTCTTCCTGCAAAGCCAACGGGGGAATGGGCAGCGAGCAGAGTGCCGAGGAGGAGAAGAAGGAGAAGAAGAAGAAGAAGAAGACCACCACCACCACTTTGGCCTGATAACTCAAATGTGAGGCAAAGAAGGTGAATGGAATCTGCGTGTGTGGTTCCCACCATGAAGCATGGGGGAGGTGTGATGATGTTGGGTTGCTTGGCTGGTGTCACTGTTGATGATTTATACAAAAGTCAAGGCCACCATGGCTGCCATAGCATTCTGCAGCAACGTGTAGCTGCAGGTCGTCCTCTAATCAGATTATTGAAGGTTCAGTCCCTGGCTCCTGCATGTCGAAGTGGGCATGCAAGTGGATTTATGGGTGAATGGTAAGCTCCTAAAAGTGATGGCAGCTAAAGCTAAGCTTACTGTTTTTGAGTGCAGACTGTGAACTGGGTTAATTTATTGCATATTATAATTTCAGTTGATGGCTATCACTCCACTTCTGAAATGGCGCCCGTTATCATTCCAAACCTTCCATATCTGAGTGGATGCACAGTCAGTGTTTAGGCACTGGAACCAAAATGGTGGCTTGAAGCTAGAAGTCCTCATGTGAACCACATTGTGAATTATATGGAAGAGAAAGAACAGGTCACTGTGAACTGCCACGCCACACTAAAGAAGGTGCCAGCCGAACAGTTTGCAGTTCAGAGGACCGAAAGCTTACGTTTTGAAATCTTCACAAAACTCCAGCTACTCACTGGTGGTTTATTAGCACTTCCCTCGATTGGGTGGTCTTGATGTTTGCCAGCAGGATTCAGTTCACACATACACACACACACACACACACACTGCTGGACAAATGGAGAATGCTTCCTCTCTGGGAGGTAAAAGCATAAGATCATCATAAAAAAAGCTGCATAAAATCTTTCCTGTACATTTTTCCACATATGCTTTGCTGTAATCCCATTTTATGAAATATGCAGTATAATGCCAAATGCCAAGTTTAGTGGCTTCCATTTTTAGGGCAGTCAGTCTTTGGGAGGACGTTTGCTGAACACAATGTTAAAAAAAAAAAAACAACATTTTGGCTCAAAGAACATTTGATTTTGCCATATAATTCAGGTTCTGTTTTGCACAAGTTTGCATGCAGTAACTTTGCATTCTTGCAGATAATTATCTTAGGCTGTGGGTTTTATTATTTTTGGGAACCCTTTCCTGTTTTTAATGCTGTTGGAGAATTGTGCCAAAGAACTGGGAAGTGCTTTCCCAGTTCTAAATTAACAGTGTTCTAAATCTACTTGGCAGCTAGATTGCCAAACCATTCACAAGAGTTTCATTAATTGAGAATTGACAGTTTTCACTGACCTGTGTCTAATATTCATTTCCTTGGTTCACATTATATTTAGTGACAGTTACAATTGAGAGAATATCCTCTTCTTCACTTGAATTTGAAAACCCTGTTCAGCCTTTCACTCTGTTTTCTAGTGCTCATATGGTTGCATCAGACGTAATGGAAAGATGCTCAGGAGGAGAAATGTGGTTTGAATAACAGCCTCTGAATTGGAAAATTAGAAGAAGAACAAAAGCTCTGAATGGCGGGTACTAAACATGCCTAAGTCCACTGATGTGTTGGAGCATGTTGTTGCATTCCTTGGGCACAAGGGAGCAGAACATTGGAGGGTTTACTGAGGCTCAGGAGGCCCCAGGCTGGCTCCACGTCTCGTTTGGATGCTGCTTCTTTTTCCCCTCAGTATCACTGAAAGACCACCAGATGCACTCTGGACACTAGCATGGGACTGGTGTCAACACCCCAGTCAAAACAGTGTCAGAGTCCAGCGGTTCTCCACCCTCCATCAGTCTTCCCTGCAGCAAACCTTTATTTGAGGAATTGTTGAGTAACACTGGTTTGATTGTCAGCCAGTTGGTCTGCCAAAAGCAACGTGCAGTCTGAGACAGCAGAGATGTGTCCTTATCTTACCAAGGTGTGCCTGTTCCACTGGAGAAGGAGAAACCATCAAAATTCCTTCATGGATTGTCACTGCGTGTGTCCTGCTTCAGGGCTTTTATCCTGTTAGTTATTAAGTGAAAACATTCACAGAGCATATGGCCAAGGCATCCTAATAATTCCAGGAGGTGTTTCCAATGTGGGAAGGAGGCCCAGCATTCCCTTGATGTATGACCAGTCCAAGAAAATTCAGCCCCTCATTTATCTACAGATGGAAAGAATGGGAGAAAACTATCTGGTGCAAATAAGAGTTTCCACTCAAATGTCCCAGCAGAGGCACACTACTGTCCAAACATGCATCTGGCTTCATGCCTTCTCTAATGACTTTAACCCCTTGATATTTCTTTATGTTTCCATGGATTTCAGATTGACAAACAGCAGTTTGAGGAGACGGTGCGGACACTGAATAACCTGTATGCTGAAGCAGAGAAGCTCGGAAGCCAGTCGTATATTGAAGGCTGTCTGGCCTGCCTCACAGCGTACACCGTCTTCCTATGTATGGAGACTCACTATGAGAAGGTGAGGGACATTTCAGCTCACACTCACACCTGAGTAATGAACCTCAATACTATTCTTCTTCTTCTCATTCCATATCATATCTATATCATATCTATTTTTTTATTATTGTGTTGTCCCCTAAAAAATTGAAACATTGTTTTTGTTACCTTAGAATGAGCTATTTATATCTACAGATGCTGCATCCTCTGCCATGTTGCACTGCCATGTTTCTACAGTAGCCCACAACAGACAAACTGTACATTGGCTCTAGATAGGGTGTTTCACAGTTTTTGTGTACTTTGCATTGACAAAAACACATCAGTTGTGTTTTCATAATCTATTTCATTTATTTCATCATTAATTTCATAAACCAGAATCCATATGGGCAATTGCACACCATCAATGCACATCCATTAAAAGTTTTAGTTTTGCCACTCCCTTTTGTTTAACCAGAAACAAACACACCAAACTTCATTGACAAAAACAGTAATTTAACATCATCAAACTTCTTTACACTTCATTCACTCAACAGAAACTAAATAAATTCACCAAAACCTTGTTTTGTCTTTCTATAGTTCCAGCAATCAGCAGCTCTGGTTTGGTCAAAGTAAACCATTCATTTAGATTTGAAAATATTCGAAGAGGAGTGAAAGGAAAGTCTGGCAGTAATAACTTCTACAAGTTATTACTGCCAGGCAGAAAATGTGACTCATCATTCTTCTTTCTTCTTCAGTGGGCAATAAACTTATTACTAGGGGTGCAACAATACATGTATCTGTATTGAACCATTCAATACAGTGGTCTTGGTTCGGTACGCACTATAAATCGAACAATACGCAATTTTATATTTATTTTATCAACTTCTGACGATGTGGTCTGTGCTGAAAGCTCAGTGGATCTGCGCTCGACTACCCCGCCTTAGGCTGCATTGTCGAGTGCAGATCCACTGAGCTGCGCCTCCCACATTCATTCAGACCAAGCTGATGAGACAGAAGCTACATGCAAAGCTAGCTTGTTACAACATGGCTAATGCCTTAAAATACACCTGAAATCGAAGATCCTCCACCATCCTTCAGATCTGGTGTTTGGACCCACTTTGTTTTTTTTTAATATTCTGCCAAGAATAGAAAATACACTGTCAGTGACCCCCAAATGATACAGTACTCTATTTGGTTGATACTGTGTTGTTAGAATGTTTCAAATGTTTCAAAATATTAATGATTATGTTTCAAAATATATTTAGGGAGCTATTTCTTTTTAATATATACTCTGCTGCTAACAATGCACCTGCATGTTGGTAATTTCAATAAACAAGTTAAAAAAGGCATGGAAATTTCTCTTTTTTTTAATAAAAAAAATATCGAACTGTGACACTTAAGTATCGAACCAAATCGTGAATTTTGTGTATCGTTGCACCCCTTCCAGACATGCCTGTCTGTAAACTTCACAGCGTCCTTTCTCAACATTTAATCCCAGAAATCAAAAGGATACAACCGTGATTCTGACATTTAAAGCACTATAAACAGATTCTGCATATGTATTATATGCATATTACAATTTCCAACCAGTAACAACAGAACAACTACAAGCAGACACAATTAAGAGCATTCATTCATTTCTTATTTTAGAAAAATCAATCACTGTTTCTCAACTCAAGTGTGTTGGTGCAGAAAAAGTGATCCAGCCACTGAGAGGTGGTAATCTTTTATTTCACTGTGAAGCTTAGTGGATTTCCATGTTAAATGCCATGTCTGCATGTCTCAATGTCTCCAGTCAATTGAAAGGAGGAGTCTGCTTTCCTGTAACAACCTGTACAACATTTACACTGTTCTTATCCTGTGATCTGTCTTAATACTGCAGTGATACTTCATGATGGCCATTTTCATTGTAGTGACCGAAGCTCATGTAGTTGTTTTGTTTAGAATTGCTCACATGCCTCACATTAACTGCACATATGTTACCATCTGTTTGCTTGTATAATCTGTGTATTGTTATCAGATGGTAATAATGAATATAGGAAGAGTATACTTGGCAGACTTATGGGATTGAATGTTGGGTAAGGACCTGTAATGCAGGTGTGACAGCTTGATTCCACTGTTTGCATTACTAACTTTTTAAAATCAAACTTAAGAAAATTGCCCTAAGATGAATAAAACAATACATGAGCAACAAAAGACTAATTTTTCCCCCTGCGAGGTGTGTTTGTTTTAACAAATCTGAACTGAAATAAATCTGCTAACATGATAAATCCTAACAAACGTAAAAACAACGTGGCTTCCCTCCCAAAACTGCTACATGCTCACACAGCAAAACTAGCTCCAAATATCCACCTGTGTTTTTCTGCAAAGCCCTGCTGATGCTGTCATTTAGTTCTTCATCACCTGCTCACTTGTCCAAGCTCCTGACACCTATCAGTGTTCTAATTCACCCCACCCTATCCTGACTGATAAGGTGGGGTGAATTCAGGGTCCAACTCTGTTGGCATGGTGCTAATACTGGAAGATAATCCAGGCATGTGGGAAGTAGGACAGTTCTCTGTAATAAAATTAACACAAGTGAATAGATTATTGGAAACAGAAGCAGCCACCAAATCTCTGGTCAGATTCAGCACTCTCCACCACCATAATTAAAATCTCAGATGAGGGAATATCCTTTGGATGAATGACGTTCATCCCTAAAGTTCAGAGACTTGTAGCTGCTCTGATAGCATGTGGTCACCCAACAACTTACTAATAAACTTTATGTTGGATTTTCCTTCAATTTGTCACCCTTCTGCATATGAGCGCTAGTAAAAACTTCCAGTGATACCCAGCCCAATGAGTGACTGTCCATTCTAGAAGTAGAGTGTAGATATCCAGGATCTTCCATTGACTGCTGCATGTACACGTCAGTGACACGGTGTATAGGTGACATTGAAGACAATTGGAGTGGATTAGTGTTGTTAGAAGCTGCTGTGTGGAAGCTGTAAGCTTGGCTGTAAATCAATAATTTTATGACCTCTAAGAGAGCTGGCAAATAACTATGATTTGTGTACATCTAAAATCCCTTTTGGCCCCCTTCATGTGGACTATAAACAGAACCGTATGTCAGTGGTCTTTTCCTGTTCTTTGAATGTGTCCTGATCCTTTCTGAATGTACCATTAAACATCTAAAAACCACTATACCTGCATTATTTATTATATTTTGTTGAGTTTCTAACAAACCCAGAGAAATTAATGTTTTTATTTTATTCAAGGTAAGGCTGCGTTGTATTTGGTTGTACTTCTCTAGTTGCCATAACTTCCAGGGAAAGGGTGAAGAAGAAAGTTGATGAACAAGACTAAACGTAACATGACTAAAGCTTTAATACATCACCTCATCTGTGAACGTGCTTTTTCCTGAAATGGTGGAAGCACCAGCTGAATGGGGCTTTATTAGAGGAAGACTTTCCAAAAATGTCAAGTTTAATGTCTTGAATTTTACCAGTGTGCTTCTAGTGGGCAAAGTGACATAAAGGTTTAGTGTCTTGATGGACAACAGCAAAAGAGACACTTTTTTTTCTTTAAGATAGAACAGAAATCAGCCAATTTATTTATTTTTTCTTTCCAAACTTCCATGATTTTCTCAACAAAGCAACAAGGAGAATCTAAAGGAGAAACGTTGATTCATTGATAAGGCGATAGAAAATGAAAACTTGAGTTGGGTCTTGTGTAAATATTAAAGTGAGTTATTGAGGTTGAGATGCATTCTCTGTTCTTACAATTCCACCTGTAGTTTGCTGTCTATGAAAAGTGTATCTGAGACTGTTTGTTGTACCCTCTTTAGGTTTTGAAGAAGATTGCAAAGTACATTCAGGAGCAGAATGACAAGATCTACGCACCACGAGGACTCCTGCTCACCGATCCTATCGAGAGAGGCCTGCGAGTCGTATCCTACTTTTCTCATTTAGCCAGGAAATATTGTTTATTCTCTTCACTCAGCCTTAACTGTTGAGCTATGTTTGACTGTAAATAAACTGCAAACAATGACCTCTAAATAGGTTAATCCCAGGCATTTAGCTCACTCTTTACTTCATGGGAAATACAAAGAAAACAAAAGGAAGTGTAAACTTAAACTCAGATTGCCAACCTTTAAACAAATCAGAAACACAGAACAATAAAAAACAATCTTGTTACGCAAGAGTGGGCATGTGTGGGAAAGATGAATGATATGTTAAATATTTTTGTGTAACTTTAATTTGTTAAACATACCCTGAGATCAGAACATGGAATTACACCACAGCTTTAAGTAGAACAAGGAGCTTTCACAATGACCTAATAGATGTAGTGATTTATAGGCCTTCTGCCCCCACCACACCACATCCTTCCCTGTAACTGCTGGATATAAAATGGAAAGCAGCAGTCCAGGCAGCTTACAGGAACTCCAGTGCTACATATATACAGGATACACCAGATAAAAGTCAGATTGTGTTGTAAAGTATGTAAGCCATCTGCATAAAAGCAGTGACTGAGTGAGGGGGGGGGGTATGTAACTCAACATCCCAGTTAATTGTAATTGTGCAGCAATGGGAGATTATGGCTAACAAAATATGAGTGAAACAGCTGCTGCTGAGCTGACTTTGACACACGAGCTGCGAGATTGACAGGAATATCTCACCTGAACCAGCTGAGTACATATCCTACCAAGTCTGAGAGGTTCAACGTTTTTCTAATCACTTACTACTCCCTCCTCCTTATGGTAAACAGAAACTGCTGTTTTGCTAATGATGGTGGAGCATTATTTATTTATATTTATTTATTTTTATTTATTTAAAGAAAACCAGCATATTAAATAGACATATAGCATATTTTTTCCATGTCAAAAGCGACCTGCTTTCTGTGTGGAGTTTGCATGTATGCATGGCTCCCTGTGTCTGCGTGGGTTCTCTCCGGGTACTCTGGCTTCCTCCCACAGTCCAAACACATGAACCATAACAGGTTAACTGGTGACTCTAAATTGTCCGTAGGTGTGAATGTGAGTGGTTGTTTGTCTCTGTGTGCCCTGTGATGAACTGGAGACTTGTCCAGGGTGTACCCGCCTCTCGCCCAAAGTCAGCTGGGATAGACTCCAGGTCCCCCTGTGACACTGATGAGGATAAGCAGTTACAGATAATGGATGGGTAATCTTTTTCAGTCTACAGTGCTGCTCAAAAGTTTGTGAACCCTACAACGATGGTCCGATTTTTTGTAAAGAATACTAGAATAACCTTATTAAATGTTAAGTTATACCCCAATTCACAATACTGACATTCCAAATAATGGACTCAAACATTTTTGTGCACACTTATGTTTACATTTTACATAGCGTTTGAAACAGGTTGTGGTACCAAATAGTTTAGTTTAGTTTAGTTTAGTTTAGTTTAGCCATCTAATTAAACTGGTGCAGTATCTGAGTCAGGGGACATTTGTAGTAGTTTGTGATATTACTGAAATTCCAGCAGCTGAGGAAACAGTTAACCAACCAGCTGAGGGGTCTGCATTTTTAGTCCTACCTGTTATTTAACTTCCTTTGTAACTCTCTGCTGATGTTAAAGGTGTTGTGGGTTTTGACATTTGGGTCACTGGCTGTGGCTCACAAAGTGGAGGTTAACATCTAATATCAGTCAGCTACTACAGTAGGAACCACCCAGTCAGCCAGCCAGAGGCTTGAAGACACTGACGCTGAATCCAGGTTTAGAGTTCATTCTTTAATTGAATGTAAAATGAACCCAATCTTGCTTCAAATGGCTTTCCTTTGACGGAATCCTCTTCAGGTTGAGGTCACCATCTTTGAAGACAGAAGCCTGACTAGATAAAAGCTATGAGGTGAGTCTCATAATTAATATTCCATGTATAACAAGGACTCACACTGTCTCACTAGTACACATCTGATGCAGAGTTCAACACACATTTTGAAATTCTTTTACATGTTCCATCCTCAAGGCCTCTTCATGTGTGAGTGATAGTGCTCTGTATTTTAGGTTATACAGTATGCACATGAAGCAGTGTTGCAGCGCTGCTGTCCAGAGCACACAGTGAGCTAAAGCCAGCATCTGAAGTGATTAAGTGTCCTACAGCACAGCAGTCTGCTCACTGCAGCTACATGTCTTTAAGTAGCTGTAATCAAACAATTATCACATCCTACTTCAAATAGCCCATTTCCCTGTTTACTTTGCTGGCCGCCAGGCAGCACATTCATTTCACATGCGGAATTGGCACAGTGGGATATTATGCCTGTTTGACAGAGCTGCCTGTCTAACAATGAGATACTTGAACTTGAATACTTGTGTCTCCAAAAATTAACATTTGAATGCTGCACAGGACGGGACACTACAAGTACCATCCCTGTCTCTGTCCTCTGCTCTCTGTTTGTGTCATGGATGTATGCTATTGAGTTGTTTGTGTGGGGTCGCTGGGCGCACATGCAATATGCAATATATTGCTCGTTTCCTTTGCAGGGTCATGTGGCGGTGTGGCCGTGTTTGTCTGTGCTTTACAGCGTAACATTTATATAACACTTTATCTCTTATAGAAGATACTGTTTAACTATTCAGTAACCAGTCCAGTGTGTGATTCCACAGATGTATATAGGAGGGCAGGTTGAGTTGAGTCAGTTTTTACTTGAGGCATCTTTAAAGTGAGGGCAGGACAGTAATGTCTGTCCAGCTAAAATACATATCTTGTATATATGTACATATATTTTAGCGAGTGGTGCATGCGTGTAAAATAATCACATAACAGTTTGAAAAGTATGACGTTCCAAAAACAATGCTCTCTTGGCTCAACTCGCCCAAGAGGATGGGTAAGCTAGTGAGCCACGTATAATGTAATGAGTATAATGTTATGCTCAACGTCATATCAAGCAATAAAGAACCATATTACATTTATTATTCTTGTAACTTCATCTGTTAAATTGTTAAATCTGTGTTCAATGTTACCTTCCCCGCTGTCAGCATAAAGCCCAAACAGTAACGCTCTGTTTCCAATCTTCCTTCTTGTCCTTTAGTTTTATTACACTGGAAATATGAGCTTATTAAGATCAAGTCATACAACAAGTCACCAAAAATGATTCAGATATGAGGGTGTGTCATTGATTTGAAGGGAGACAGTTTCTGGGAAATGTTTTTCAACAAAGAAAAATACACTCTTCCTCATTTATTCTCTTATACAATTTGTTTTATTAAGAACATTCCTCAACAAGTTATCTTTCCATGACAGTTATGTGCTATCCCGAAACGCACTTTTCTGTTTGAATGCTAAAAACATGGCGAGACCGCACAGTGAGATCGTCAGCCACAGATGGCTTTTATATATCTGCAGATCTTTCACCCTGGCAGACGCTGCACAGTCTTTGCCTCAGGAGCACATCTTGTCCCATAAATTGTTTCAATCTCTGTTACAGTAAATCCCTTCTTTTCCTCTTGTGTGCAGAATAAGACAAGGAAGCTAATTTTCCTGGTGTCATCCTAGGATGCTGGGCCTAGATCATTCTGTTAAGTTCTTTGTGCAGAGGCTGGACCAGGTCCAGGTCCATCAAGCAGAGTAAAACATACCCCATAAATATTTTACCTATGGGGAATGTTGTGTCTGGCAACAGTCTTGAGACCACAGAACCCTGTGGATGGATAAACCATTGCCTTACTACCGTACAGACCCATACAGGGATTAATCTCCTTGTTTGAAATTCTTGCTGCTCTCCCTCATACATATACATGTCCAGTTGAGGAATGTAAATCCAGGACTTTTATAAGTAGCTGTTGAGAGAAGAGCGTGGTGGAGCTTTGCCATGGTCAAAGACAGGGTAAACTACAGCCAGCAAGCAGACTGAGCACATACAGAATATCCATCTTTCCTAGTGTTAAAGCCTCTTTACCCTGCCAGGCTCCATCTCCTCCAGCTTAGACTGATACATGAGCATATTAGGCTGACAGCTGCCTTTTTCCAAACTCATATATTGACCATTAATCTGTCATTAAGCTCTGTCACATTCTGTCATCGCCCTGGTGGCAGTTTGAGGTTGGTTAGACTGACATGACTGACCATGGGTGAAATTGTCTGTAGTAGTGAAGGTAACTGCAGAGTTGGATGTTAGTTGTATTTGTTTGTTTTTATGTTGTATAGATTAGCACAGCTTTAATGTTCCATGATTTGGACAGTAATTTTACTCTGATCAAAATTTTGAAATCACAGCCTTGTGCGTTTTCCAACATTTTATTTATTTAGTCTGAATTGCTTGAGCCTTGTCATTTGTAAATGAGGAGGGCGTTGACTTATTGCCGGCCTCTGGCTTCTCCAGAACAGAAAAATACCCTTAGCGTTTATCTATCAAGCTGTCCTCTCACATCCTTTCTCCTTACCCATCATGGCTGAAGGCCAAGCAGGCTTAAAGCAGTTTTTTTCTTTGGCTGGGAGCCTTCCAGGTGAAGGGCTGAACAGATGATGGATCAGCCTCCAGTGGGATGACTGCACTGTAGGAAAACAAGATTTGGCCCAGACAGTTCCTGACTGCTGAGCATTCATCCAGATGCAGATGGCACCGAGTCGGTGTCCTGGCATGTCATGCCAAAGACATTCTGCATCTGATAAGATGTTGTCTGGCTTGAAACTTGCCGCTTAGCCACAGCACGCCAGCAAACCTGTAAATTAGGCTGTACACATGAGGATATTTAGTGTCAACAGGGAATGTTGGACAAGGCAAATGCATAAATGATATTCATCATTACTTTGCTGTTCTTTTCATTGTCTGAAATTAATTGTTCCTTAGCTGCCAAGAATAGTTTCGACATACCAAGCCGGTTGAAATATGGCACTTACTCTTGTGCTGTCTTTTTTCCATGTGATGAAGTGTTTGGAGAACACTTTGGTCACCATCTACGCATCGTTTATAATTAAGTGACAGAGCTATATGAGATTTTGATCCCAATACTTTCCATAAGATGAATGCAAGCAAGCATCAAACGTAGTGTTCTGAAATGTTCCCATGACAGATGGCTTAGTTTAAATATTGTGTAAACCACACCATCTCACTGGTGCCTTTATAGTGAACCGGCTACATATCTGTAAAACACAGTACACTAACAGTATGACTGTTTATGGTTCATATGATTTCTGTTCAGTGTGAAGGTAAAATACACCAAATAAAGTTGAAATGGCGGGCTAGTCAGTATCATAGAGCGAAAGGTTCAAATAAATATATGAACATTACAGGTAGTAACATTATCCTAATGTGAATAACAATGTTCAGTGTTTATTTCACTGTTGTGTTAGGTGCATGTGTTTCCAACTTTTTCACTAGATTTAGTGACTTTTCAGACCCGCATGTGAAAATGGCACATTCTTTGGATTTTCCCAGAAAACTTGCTCCGAGTTCTTTCCATAGAAATCAGTCCACGTGCAACCAGGAAAGTTGTGGAAGGTAACAAGAGAAAGTGATTCATACAGGAAATGAATGCTTGCAGAAACATGCATATTGCATTTGAAATGTGAGGACTGAAAAGAGTTCAGGTGTCAGTTGAAGGCTTGGGACCAGTCGACAGTTGAAGATTGAACAGCAGTTGACAGTACAAGCTTTGTGAGGCATGTCAGCCAAAGGTGGAAGCGTTAAAAGAACTTGAGTTGTCATGTTCAATGTTAAATGAAAGCAGTTCATATGACAGCTAATGGTTGAAGTGTAGCATTGAGAGGTCAAGTGATGTGTCAGTTTCAGGTCACTCACAGCAATGAGAAGTGTTAGTGACAGTTTAAATGTAGTCCCTCTCTCAAAGACTGAAAGGACGATGAGACACTGTCCTCACAGCTGTGTGGTGTGAGGACTTTGCACTCTCTAAATATAACTACACATGCTTTTCCTCTTTCTGACAACTCTGTCTGTTGGGAAAAGGTTTAATTTAACCCTCAGTGTCATGCCACTAACTAATGTCTCCGTCTCTGTAGCAGCTGTTTGGCTAAGCGGAGCTACAGGGTCCAGCACCAGCCCACCTCCCTGAGGACCACCACGACCTGCACCCTTAATACTGCGTCTCTACAATCTATCCCTTCCCATCTATGACCTGCATGTCCCATTCAGAGTATACATTGTGACCAAGTCTGAGATTTATTATTTGTGATTCTGTCCATTCATTCACAGATCGCGGGTTCAAGTCCAGCACATGCCTGTATGTATGTAATCAAGCCAACACACATTGTAAGTTATTTTTTATGAAGGACTATGAAACTGGTTCACACCCATGCTATAATTGATTGTCTTGGCTGAACTGTTTATTAGTGCTTATTAGTGTGATTTGTTTCTCAATGTGCCACACCTCACTCTAACCTTGAAACACGTTGATTTGATTTTAGAGATTCTTTTTGACAAACCAAAACTTGTGCTTGCTCTGTATTTAGCATGGAATAGTGATGATACAAGACACACTTGTTTTTGTTTTTTGTAAACTGTGCTATGCACACATTTGATGACTACTATTGATTTATGCCTCATGTCTATATATACATATATACATATATTGTGAGATTGCCTTTGACCGAAGTATTAAAAGTGCTCTTGTTAGTTGACAGTGCCTGTAATGGCTTTGAATGTTGCCTTTGTTAAAGTCTAAAAGCTCACATCACACCACGATTCACGACAGTCACATTTTGCAGTAGTTACAGTTTTTTCTGGTGGAATCGCTGCGATCAGTGGATTCACTCACAGGAACTTTACAGCTAATGTTTCACATCGAGTTTGTTTCGTTGTTGACTTGTTGATAGTGCTGACCTTTGAGAGGAGGAAGAAGATGCTATTGTAGCTTATTAGCTGCGTTGCATCGTTCACTTTGACTTCCTCAGTTGGAGCATTGACTCAGTTTGCAGGGTCAATGGCACACATCTGAATAAACTGTGTGAATTGATGCATTAGCAAGTGAGCTAACTGACATTTAGCAAGCCTGTTAGCTCGGAGAGCTTTATTTTCCTTCATCTGTAACTTTTTTATTGAACTGTCCTGAAATGGCAGGGTGGAGTAAACAGAATGCTGAGTCGACCATGCAAACACCAGAGTTAGCAGTTAGCTCACCAGCTACAGCAGTTCAGCGACTAGCCCTGAGAGTCACCAGATTCTAGAAGCAAATCTTTTGGAACGACATGCAGATTAATTAGAATAATTTAGCTGTACCATCTTCTGGGGTGACCAGGGCTTCACTGTGAATGTGTGAATCAGATCTTGGCTTTGTTCAATGCAAATCTTCAAGCTAAGATTGTGATATGGTAGTGAAACCCCAACGAAGGCTGAATATACTGTCTTACATATGGTGGGTAATGTTTAACTATGAAATTGCTACATGTAAAAGTATAGATTTTTGAATGCCATAACTAAATGTTCAATCATCTTGATTTCTAATTATGTAAATAAAATATTAGATTTGGATTTAGCTCATACTTTATCTGTAATTTGATGTATTGAACTTTTCTATGTTCTTTTTCCAGTTGAAATCCAATGTTTTGTCAATCTAAACCCTGTATGCCAATAAAGGAAATGTGTACATATTTTACACTGTGTGTGTGTCTGCTGTTATGTTGGTGTTGAGAGTCAATGCACATTGTAGACACTTGAGAAAAAAGCAACAAGACAAGTTCCTGGTGATTTAGAGGCAAAAGGTTTAGAACCGAGGGCTGAACGAACTCCAGGGCTTTGTTTCAACTTGGTTTGCTTTCAAGGGCAGTATTTTTATTTTGTGTAGAGTTAGTCAGCAGGAAAGCTCTCCTGAATCCACCAGAGCTGCACTATTTCTCAGAGCGGAGGTGAACCCTGACCAGATGAGGTTATATTCTCACAGGAACAGAAACAGTGAAATGATTCAGTGAGGAGGCGAACCATCCTTCAGCTGTATGAACCTGCATGAGTTCAACTGTCTACAAACATGCAGCCTGCTGAATGGTGACCTCTCCAACACTGCTGTGTCTGTTCTACGTTCTTCTGACCTGTGAAGGCAAAATGGAATTAAAAAAATCCAAACAATCAGTAAATTTCATTGAGTGACATGTTCCTTATTCTTCAGTTTGTTTTACTTTTGTTTTAAGCACTTTTTATTTCTGATGAGTGAATATGTTGAAACAATGAGCCCTTCCACGACTTCTGTGATTTCTGTGTAAGAACACCAGACAGATTCTCTGGGAGAATCCAAAAGATGTGATGTAAGCCTCACATCGCACTACACTGTCAATGTTTTAGTGCTTAGAGAGTCCACTAACATCAACGAACCTGCATCCACTCGTCCAAAGTCAAAGCTAACATTACTGCACAGCATGTGAGATATATTCTATTATTGTGGTTTTAATTCTAATTCGGACAAACTGCTAGCTAGCTGACAGAAAATGCTGTATTGGTGGATGTCAGCTGATTCATTCAGATTCGTACTGCTGATCTGGGCTTGGTAAACTGCTTGGCTTGCAGTTTGAAGGTTACTTTCTCAGCTGGACACGTGTGATGTGGAATTCAGTGCTCTGTTAATGTTAAAATGCAGCTAAAGCTAGAAAATAGACATGAAGCCAAATAGCATTATATTTCCTTCCCAGGATTTGCCCTCATCAGTGTTGCTCAAGAATGCTATGGCATTTTGACAGAGGAAATGTGGCAATTTAATAAATCATCTTCAAAATTACTTATATTACAAGGAATATATGGTGTTTTACAACTCTTACCATACATTCCCTGTTATACATTGTGGTTTTCAGCTGTGGTGGAGCATAAAATGACCCTTTTTTTACTTCCCTGAGATGGAAAAGAAGCAAACCAGGAGGGAACTGCACTTTAAGGACATGGAAGCACACCAACTTACTTTTAAAAACTCATAAAAATGTTGACTTCATGACCACAATGGGACCCCCTGTCTTCTTTTTCCTGCCAACTAACATATAAAACATGATCACAATGACTCCATGTGACATTTCTTGGTCAAACTTGGTCTGTCAACCAAACATCTGTTGTTGAAGGAGCCAACACCAAGTCTGAAGAGTAATCCTTTGGATATAAAGGTATATTGTGCAAGATACTCCACTTTCTAACCTCCTACTGTTCTATTACATAAAGAAAAGGCTTACACACTGTAAGATGTAAACCAAGGGTTAAAACGACACAGTGTACAGTGTACTGTATCTACACAACTTTACACTGTGTTTTTGTGCTAAAGTTTAGATTGTGTACCAGAAAAAAGAAATGACACAAGCCTTAGGTTTAATATATCTCTCTATGTAAAAGCACCTGATATTTTCAGACTCTGGACTGATGTTCTGCTGCGCTTTGACCCTCCTGTGCTTCATACATATGCATGTATGTATTCATACATATATATATATATATATATATATATATATATATATATATCACCTTCTCAGAGCGTATATATATATATATATATATTTTTTTTTTTTACAATAAATAAGTGTATGACTCTGCATTACTTCTCCTTCTGAGTGATTTTTAATCAGAGGCTTAATTCCAAACCTACCTGCACTGTCTACATTTGGGTCCTAACCCCACTCACATTAGCTGTGACAGCAGCTAGCATACAGGAACTGTAATGACAACACAGAGAGAAAATACAAGGATATGAGTCACATCTACAAAGACGGCTCTGCTGCGAACAGGATTCCAAGACATTCAAGATGACATAACTCACTGATTTATCTGCTGATTATAATCACTAATGAAGACTATCTGTATGGATGTTTTCACTCATATACTGGATGGGATAGAAAGCATCTTTAAACTGTCTTGTTGATGACGTTATATTATTTCTACTTCCATGTTCTTAAACATCACTGGTCTGCTCATGTTTCCACATGGACATCAAAGAAAGTGAATTGCCTCTGGTAGGTGTGCATGTGAGGTGTGACCTGATAAAAAGGGGTTGTTTCCATAGTGAAGCAGGTCTTTCGGCATGTATGCATATGGCTTTTGCACATACTCTTTCTATCAAAGAGTCATGAGAAGATTACGATATGAGCCACTACAGATCAGATCAGTGTACGTTTGATGGCTTTCACAGCTCTCAGCAGTCACAGGTTGTCCTACTGTGTGATTCAGCTCAGTTTGCACTGCGGCAACAATTTGCCCAAACAGAGAAATGTCTGGCTTCACTCCAACATCCACAGCTAGTGTTCTCCTACAGAGAAAGCAGCCGTAATTTAAAGACCACATAAAGATTTGGAGCAGCTTACTGCCTCAGCTCTAAATGACTGCATTTATGACAACTGTAATTCATCAGCTTTATGGTTTATTGGATGTACTCTGGCAGAAAAAGTATAATTGGACTTTACTGTAAACATCCCTCCCCTCTGCCAGCGGGCTTTGAAATGAGATCTGACTGTGGCAGATGGGGAAATACAGGATTGTTTGGTATGTGGACGTACCACTCCTATAGTTTTGGTGAAGCAGCTTTCGCTCACAGCTGTATGTTCTCTCACTGTCTGTGTGGGTCTTCATCCCACACTGCAGTAACATGCAGGTTAGGCGGAGCAGAAACTCTAAACTTGCTACAGGTGTGATGGTGGATTTGTCTGTAAGCCCTTCAGCGGGCTGGAGTGCACAGCACTTCTTTCCCAGTGAATGCTGGGACAGACCAAGACAGGACAAGACAATGGAAGGGTGGGTCACAGAGAGCAGTTAACGCTTCACTGTACCTCACTTCTTCTACAGAGAAAAACATGTAATGTCTGTTTCAGACCACAAGAGGTCAGTTGTGTATCATTTGAGGCTCCGGTGAATCCTGGGCTTTGTTTTCTAGGAATATGGGAAGCTGTGCAGATAAAGTGTAGTTTGCATGTAAACATAAACATTTTGTAAAATAAGGATTTCAATATTCTTTTAGACTCAATGTCCTTTAACATGGACATGTTCAATCATTTAAAATAATGGGAAAAAATTGCATATGTGTGTAAATACAACAATTTTAGAGCAAAGGGGAGAGAGGCTGCTTGGACTGACCTCAGACTACTGTCCTGCTACTGTTAGTACTGATACTGCTTGTACTACTGTTAGAATGATCCCATATTGTACTGAAGCCAATAAGTGCTAATAAGTCAAGTTGGGTGGCACAGTGGTGCAGCGGTTAGCACTGTTGTCTCACAGCAAGAAGGTTCTGGGTGGTGCTTTCTGTGTGTTGTTTGCATGTTCTCCACGTGTCTGTGTGGGTTCTCTCCGGGTATGCTGGCTTCCTCCCACAGTCCAAAGACATTTCAGAGGGTAGTCGTTTTCCGTTTTGTCAGTGTAGTTAGTGGACGTTGTGGCTCAGGTCGTCTAAATGAGCTCCAGCTTGGCTACAGCGTTACAGTGCTGTTTACATGTTAAAACTTCAGTGATGTGATATCCCAACAATGCAGGCAGAACTCTGCATAATACTACGTAATATTAATACTTGATATTTAGGTACATTGTGCTGATAATACTTCATATAAACTTACAATACTCTCCTTTTCTAAAGATGTGGATGCTTATTCCACCACTGGCAGGTTGATTTGCCATCTGTCCTTCGTTATTTGTCCTGTGTCACTCTTAAGCTGATGATATTCAGTTGGATTTCTCCTTTAAGCCTGATGAGTATGAAAAAACTGACACTTAAGGCTGTTGACCAGGTCTGCTTTACATTGTCTTACCATTAAGTTCAGGATTCATTTTAAGGTTGTGCAGGGTCAGGCGATCCGTTCTGTCACTTGTAGGTCAGACCAGGGCTTACTGTTGACATTTGAATTATTTAACAGTTTTCTCAGTATCTGCATGTCTGGTCTTGACTCACAATCTAAAAATATCTGGAAATTGGAGGACCATTATCATGTTTAGTCCCTTAGTTTGTTAGTCAGATTTCTCTTGATGAAAAATGAAGTGTTCCGGTATCTATTTTTCAGGTTGTCCATTGATTCCTTTATAAATCATGATATCTTTTGTGTTTGAAAAATACTTTCAGCAGACAATGTTTATTTACAACCGTCATACGATTTTTAGATGTGCACTGAATCTGACATCTGAAGCAGTAAAAAGAAAATCACATCTGTTGAGGTGAATACTGCCAAAGACCTCAGGTAAAGAAAGCAAAGACTTCTGGGAAATCCACTGCAACAAGAAAGAGAATCTCTTAGCACATGGTGTGTGTTTCAAAGACACCAGCTGATGGCAGTGTGGTGAGCTGAAGTCAATCTGTGCCTTTGATGAGTCCCTCTGTATTATACCAAAAAAAAAAAAAAACAGCTTTACATGCTATTGAAGGAAAAATGAAAACAAACGAGAGAGCAGCAAAGATTGGGTTGCTCTGTAACTCAGACTTTTATTATAGCTTAACACATAAAGCACATTGTTTCTTACGCTCAGTTCAAGTATACTGTTAGTATACATAATGTAGCTGTTCAACATGTACTGTACCCTCAAAAAACAGAGGACCAGTTTGATAGCACCATTATAAAAGTACAATAAAATAGGATTCACACACACATTATTGTACGTAATGTTTTTTTTTTTTTTTTAAACAAGGAATAGAACTGTAAAAAAAAAGTGTTGTCTTTTGAAAATGTGAAGAACAGAAAAACAACACATTTGCAACTCTGACTGTCTAAACAGGGAGACATGTTGTTCCATGTGCTCTCTCAGTGAGGAGAAGACGCTTTCTGTGCCACAGCAGGATGGAAATGAGCTCCTCTGTTTCCTGGTAAAGGCAACACGAAGCCATGAGAGGAGTTGGCTGGAAGTTGCCTTTACTACTGTAGAACAGTCCTGTGATCCTCCTGTAGAGCCGACAGAGCGCCACTGGCCATGGAAGACTTACGACACACTTCAGTAACATATAGATATATGAGGTTTAAATTTATCCTTAATATCTGTATTATTAACAGGAAGAAAAAAAAAACTCCTGTGAGCCTGTGAGTGAGCATGCTGGTGTACAATGTTTGACTGACAGCTGAGCTGATGGGGAGATGAATACACAAAGCTTTGCTAACTGCAGCTTACAAGCCAATTTGTTAGCATCTGTGTATCACGCTGTACAATGTTCTACAGCTGACAAGCTCATTAGCTCTCTACCTGCAAACTGCCCTGGTGGTTAGTAGCTCATTCAGCTAAGATGACATCCATGCCTGTACAGAACACAAGACGGTAGAATAAGATAACTAGAAAGCTAATTAATATGAATTGTTCAAAGTTGGTCTGCTATGTTGTTCCTCAGGCTGCTATGCACAGACTTTCATGAATTAGAAACAGTGATTTTAGAACAGTGATGTTACTGCTGTAAAGTATAAAGGTGTGTGCATCCAGAAGTGTAGTGACAGAGAGATGGCAGTGATTTTAACATTCAGTAGGCCTGACAAGTCGACATTTAGTTATAGATATCTTTAATTTAATTATATAATTATAATCTACTTGGACTTATTACATATAACACAAATTGAATCTGGAATTAAGTTTGAATAGAAGTTAATGGTATAAGTTGTAATTAAATGACAGATATCTACAATGAAGAAATCGACTGTTGATATCTTTAATTAGAACTGCTACTGATCAAAATCACATTATATTATATGTATTATATTATATGTCAGCATGGAATTCAAACTAGTCAAGACATAATTACTGATATCTACAATTTAAATGCTAGCAGGTCATGCCATACGTAAGGACTACTCTGTAGCTGCCTGGTGAGCTAACCGCTAACACGACTGGTGCACAGCTCTGAGAGATTGTCTCTATTTTATCTCTACGACTCTACTCTAGCCAATAGGCTGCGAGAGATTTCTCTGTTTTGGTGGTCCATCCAGAGAAAGCAGAGGACATGTGATGAACAAAGTGGATGTGCGGGCTGTAGAACATGCAATTTAATTTCAGTTGGACTTGAACAAATGTGCTCACACTGACATTTCAGCATGACAGGTAGACGTTGGAGCATATTGACTTGGCAACTTCTAAAACAACAAGAGAAGAAAAAACAAATGCTGAGTTCATTTCAGGGTTTAAAGAGAATCTCTCCGACAGTAACTGAACGAGGAGAGAAAAGAAGCATGAGGTCTCATATTAACTTCAAAAGCAAAATGTAAAGAGGAATGTATCAGGATGATGGCTGAATAGAAGACGCTGAAAGACAACAATTTTATCTGCATCTCTTTGCATGACTGGAAATCAGAAACCTCTGACAGAATGCATACTGGACTCTAGACTAACTGAGATTTCTTCCAGCACTTTACAACACTAACGCCCACATAGGATCATAGTGCAACTACTTTCCAGAGCAAATTCAAAACTAAAAAAGTCAATTTATGCTCCAGTTACTTTAAAAAGACACCTCAAGGTATTTGGTGATTAGTCTTGAAGATGAAACAGGCAATTAGTAATTTATGATGAAGCAGCTGTTTGTTTTTGGAGGAGGCTTGTGTCACAGCTGGATTTGCAATAACTCCTCAGTGAAGATGTCAGTCTTATAATGTGCACTTGAATAACTGACATGCTAAAGAAATGGTCACCTCAGTGTACGTGGACTTTAGTGTGTAAAAGGCTTTTCCAAACACAGACCTCTGCTGTTGTTATTAATGATTCCTCTCGCTCCTCAGGCAGCCTGGCATGGACATCCAAACTGTTTGTAGTGGTGTAGTGGGTGCAAAGTGTTGCAGCAGAGTTCTGTTGAGGTGCTGCACAAAGAGGACACATTCTTGATGACATTCTCCAACGCTGCACTTTGTGTGAAATACCTGCTTCTTCCCAGTAGGTTTATTTAACCACTCATTGAAAAACATGGAGACTGAACGTGTTGCTAAGACTATAGCTGCCTCTCTTTGGACAGGAGGAGAATCATATATTCTTTCTGCTGAGGGGGAAAAGAAGAGTGAAAGAAAGCTGCTGCTCACGGATGAGGGAGAACATAAAAAGATAGTTTGACCAGGGCAGGGCTGGCAGGGTGAATCCACCACAGATGGAGATATGCAGTGGTTGGTGGGCTTCAGATGGCCTCCACGCCAGAGGGGTAATGGCTGGTCGAGTCCTCGCCTCTGCTCTGCTTTGTGTTTACCTGTGGGTCACCTGGTTGTTGATGAGGCCCGGGAACGTCTGTTCTGTTTCCGTGCTTAATGAGCCACCTAGCAGAGACAGACAGAGTTAGAGCCTACACACTGTGTCCTTGTTTCACAACAGTTTGAGTCACCTCCACTGATACATGTGCATGTGGGGATGTGTGCTAGATAATAAATCAGAAGATTTTATACTGCTCCTTATAGCTGTTACCATAAACATGGTCATAGACAGTGTATAACACTAAAGCATAGGTTGTTCTTCACAATGGGAACAGCACTTTAATAAAATAATGATTACTCATTACTATGACAACCTGTTATCATGTGACCATACAGGTCATGTGATGACCACTGATAACTGGACAAACTGGGCATTTGCTGATGAAGACCATGAGAACGTAAAACATGCGCCTTTCTGCTCTACCGACCACTCAGAGCTCACACACACACTCATACGCTGATTGATGCAGGAGTACAGCTCACACTGATACTCAGCTCAGACATTCACACTGAAGTCACAGCTGTCTTGAGCTTATTTGAGGTATCTTGCACAAGCACACTTAATTTATTAAAATTACACAAACACAAGAGTCTCAGTATTTCTACCAGTGGCCATAGTAGACATTTTGAACATGCATTATAGAGGACGTATAAACATCAGTTTTTTTTCCTAGTTGTATTTTCACACTATTACAAAGCTAAAGCTAGCGTAAACTTTGAGCTAAAACCAAAGGAAAGAAAGCAGATGTCAGCAAAGCAGAATGACTGCTGCAGAGGACTGATGATGTGGAGTCTGAAGGTGAGGCTTCACATCCTGATGTCTCTTGTTGCCTTGAAAATCATTTTTTCTTAGATGTTGTATTGATTAATGATACACATAACTTCTATTTCTGCACAACTGCAGATAAAAATGAGGCTATTAGGTGTTACACTAATACTGTTTACAGTTTGAAGTGACCTGAAGTATAACAGTAGATCATTCTTACATTAACACTCAACATTGGACAGAAAACAAATAAGTGTGAGGTCGTACCATTATGGCAGCTGTACATCCACACACGATGGCCATCATATCGACACCTGCATTTCACAATGTTATTGGAGTAGTCTGACTCGGGTACTTCGTAGTTTGGATTAATTACAATCTGTGAGGGGAGAATATGAAGAAGTCATGGATGAGCGTGAAAGGCTGCAGTGTGTCCATAATTTTAATTGGCATGTGTGACATATGTAACATGAAACATTACCTGGAAGATGTAATCTCCAGGTTTGAGGTCAGTTATGTCGACCCACTGGCAGTCGATGTCATGCCTGTAGGTATCCCAGCAGCCCACCGTGATACCCTGATCGCCAAAGTTAGCACATTCGTATCTCTTTTCAATACCTGCAATAAAACAAACAAAATGAGTCACACATTTAGTCCTCTCCTTTTAGCTCTGTTTTGGTCTCTCCCAACTCTTTAACGACAAAATGCTCCATTGTGTTCACCACCTAGATGTCAACTGTCTGTCTGCTGGGCAGGGCTATCAGAACAGCTGCACAGTGAGACTGTGAGCCGTAAAAAAAACACAACCATGAGCTGCTCAGAGACCTGAGGGGAAGTGCAGACTTTACGCACAGATCCATTCTTATAATAAAAATATTGATTGATGTGGTTTTACAGTTTATTATGAGCTACCAAAAAAAGAGTCCTCACCTTCATCACACTCTGAGTCTTCCAGGCAAAAACTTGCTTTGTGTCCTTCTGCAACTTTGGTTCCGTTGAGGCTGAACAGGTCATAGAGCGTGAACACCTCCATGCTGTGATAATGCCTACACACACACACGCACACACACAGACAGAACTATTGTTTTACAAAGTCAGGCTGATGATGCAACACAAGTTCAAGAATGGCACTTGTTGTTGTGTACTGTGGCTGTAGTTTCTCACAGCAGCAGACTGGTACCTGTAACCATCGACATTTCTTTGAAATGGTTTGATACACCATGTCAGGTTGTGCCAGTCAAAGGTGCCAAACCTTTGACATGTTGAGAGCAGGTAGCTGTGTGAACCTGCCAACCGTCAAACTGTTCCTCCAGCCAGCACAGCAACCACAAAAATGTGGGACTTTTTGCAGCGTTATGTACAGTAGGTTTAGCTTAGAGCACACTGTCAATTACAGGGCAGGATAACATATGGAAGGGAAAGACACGATGGAGGCTAAGTCATCTGTCTTTCCTTGAATTAAGTCTAATTTGAGATGTCATCTCTGAATCATTCATGTGTTCTTCAATTATGAGGTAAATGAGGTAACGTCTCATATCATGAAGTTCAAACTGTCGATCTTAGAAAGACTTATTCATAAGAAATTGCTTACGAGGGACTTTATGCATGTGATTTCTAATTAAATTCTGATTTATGTCTCTGGAATATACACGGGTTACAAATTCTCTGTCTGTGATTAAGAAAGCTATTGTATGATAAGTGGAAATCAATTTTAAGATGTGAATCTGCCTGCTATTATTTCCCACAGGGTGCTCATCATGCTTCAACAAGCTCGTTGCTCTGTGAAATGTTGCACAACTTTTCATTTTGAACATCAAGTTGGATTTTTTTATTCATGTTTCCAATATTATGTTTGCATATTGCATTAATTTTCTGTCTTAATGTCCTAAGCTAATCCAGCTCTGTACATAATGCACAGACATGATAGTCGTATTAGTCTTCTCACCCAACTCTTGGAAAGAAGGGGAATATACTTGTTTCAATAACGATTTGTCCCAAAATGTTGAACTATTACTGAGGAAGAGTCAAAAATGTATTTGAGTTTAAAGTTGAAAAAAAGAGAGAACGAGAGGAAGAAGTCAGAGCTGTTCTTTAAACACTGAACTCAAATAAATGTTAAGTGACTTTTGGCCCTGACCTGTGACACTGACCTGTGACAGTCGTGCCACACCCACGAGTGTCTGCCAGCTTTGGGCCGGAAGTCAGACTGGCCGTTGTTGTGGATCTGAGAGGAGAAGCGCAACAGGCGGCGGTAGGAGTTGGCTGGCACCTGGGAAGAGGTGGAGGACAGGCAGTTTTCCTCATATGCACACTGTAGCATGAACATGGGCCTGTCCTCCATGTAGGTGGTCTGCTCCACCACGTGAGGGTTCAACACCAGGTCTGGAGCCGCTGTGGACGGGAGGATGAGAGGAAAGAGAAACCCACAGAGACAAAACAGATTTAGAAACAGAGAGACGAAAAGCGTGGCATGTGTGGAGTAAATGAGTAGTTTCTGCTTCAGACTGCAGAGCCCTCTGCTGATTCAGGATGGTGTTTCACTTATGCAGACATTTAGAGCTTCACCAGAAGAAGAAATCATTTCATTTGCTGAATTAAAACTCAATGTGCAGAGCAAAAGAGTGAATGTGTCAACTAAAAGTATAATTAAAAACATAAATGATTTATTTTCTTACATGACCATACTTCTGAAAGGGCACAGACAAACTTTGCATATGAATGTGGCTGTCTTACTCTCAGAGCAGGAGACTCCAGCAGCGTTGCGTCCGCCTCCTTTGGGGCAGCTGAGGTGGGCACCGTGGTGCAGGCAGTGGGACAGAGACATCTCAGTACCAGAGCAGCGGATGCCGCTCATCACCACGGCGTCTGCGCTCACCTCTCCCGGCCAATACCACGTCTCCTGTTGTGAAAACACGAGCCATGGTTCACAGCTGACATTAGGGTGACATCCACATATGCAAAAGATTTCAGCACTCTCTGTACTCAGAGAGCGTTGTAATCATCGATAATTCCACTCTAAACCAAAGCTTGTCTCCACCCATCAGTCTCCTCATCTGCTGCTGAAATCTCGACCCACGCCTCCATCCAGAACTCTGCTCACCCAGTCCCACTCCTGTGACCACATCGCCCAGAGACTCCTCTGGCTCCCTGTCACAGAAAACGCTCCAATCCAAAGTCCTTCTCCTAACTCACAAAGCCTTATGAAGACCTGCTCCACCACCACACTCTGTCCCCGCAGCCTCCGCTCCATCAGTGCACTGTGTACAGTTTTAAGCATGTACAAGCAAATATTATTTATATAGATTTTTTCAGTTCAGTGTTTTTTCTATAGCACCAAATGATAGCAAACGTTATCTCATGACACCTCCCACACAGAGCAGGTTCTGACTGTACTCTTTCTAATATTGTACAGAGACTCAGAGCATCCCACCTTGAGGTATTAGAGGTCATACACCTTGTGATTTATTTTCAGTTTACTCTTAATTACACATTGAATTTATATTATTTTTATGCTATGCATCTCTTACATGTACATGTAAGCTGATTCATCACGACTGCAAAGCCTCTTTCCTTGCTATGTATTTCCTGTTTTGTGCAGTCATATCTTCCGCACTCCACCTGTGATATAATGCAATTACTTTACCACCAAAATGAATTCTTACTGTATGATGCCAAACTGACGAGGAACTACGCACAGAACTGTCAGAGAGTAAAGACGAGCTCACTGCAAACTGAACTTCCTCTGTGCTTCCACAAATTTGTCATGAAGAAAGGCGATTCTCCACTCTGACCACTAGATGGCAGACTCTATCAGTTTACAGCATTATGGGTGGGTTGTGCAATATTATATTCTCGTCTAATGAAGAAAAGTAAATGTAAACCTGACATTCTATCACCTCATAGAAACATTATTTAACAGTTTCCCTGCTCTGCTCTTCATTCCACAGCTCCACAGAGAGAGGAGCGGCCTCAGTGGGAATAATGGAAGTATGTGGCTGTCAACATTAAAATTAAAATCATTTAATTATTCAATTATAATTTCAATTTTTATGCACGCAAGATATGACAAAATCAAATCATAAAGACATTACATCTAATCATAACACCAACATACTGATAATAACACGGTGTGCCTAATCTAACCTATATGAAAATTAATTAAATTACAACCTGCTTTAGCATTTCAATTTGAATTCTGTCCTGATTGTTTAGAAAAAGAAAAAGTTCTGTGAAATCTGTCATTTCATTTCCTGTTTATTAGAAATGTGCTCAAGTGCACTATAGGAGTCTGTGTCAGTGCCACCAGGACTGTACATTATTTCATTTATTGGTTTTCCACAATTTCACAGAGAATGTTTTTCAGGAGCTAAAATTGAAGATGTCCACTTTATATTATACTGATATTCCATGCAGTCTTCCAGAACAAAATCAATGTTTCACTTGTTACTTTTACAGATCTCACATGACTCCTGAAAGGAAATCCTGAACTACACAGGAAAGTGAGCACAAACACTGTGTTTGACCACTTAGATACTACAACAGAGATGTCAGAGTCAGCCTGTGACTCTGTGCAGTGCTGGGGTTTATGTGACACTGGGTGTGTGTGTCAGTATAAACCTGTCCTTAAACCCCTTAAAGAAGACCAGGACCTGACCTGGCTGTTAACTTATGCTGACACCTTGTAGGAGACGGGCACAATAAAATACGAGGAGGAGTATCAGAGCAGAAGAGGAGTCTGAAACCAACCCCATAGCCTGCTGCACTGTGTACTGTGTATTTAGAAACTTGGAGGAGTGTTCTCTGGCTTGCTCAGTGGATATGGCAGATACCGGTGACCCTCTCCATTCAGGGAACAGTTCTCACATCACAGCACCAGTTGGACCTCTCTGGTACAGTCAGAACACAAGGATAAACTTCACTGTTTCTTTCACTCTCTGTTTTTATTTTTCTTATCTGAGCAGACTCTGGCCGCAGAACGCCGTCCTGACATCAAACACAGTTTGACTGCAACTTCAAAGACTTCAAGTTTATACTGTGCTGCTGTCAGGACAATGAACCGCTCCATGGGCCGAAAACTTTAACAACTGTACTCTACTAAAATGATCAAAACTTCTGATTTCAGACTTCTGTTAAAGACTGAAGCTGTTAATAAAGTTTCATCTTGATTAAATATACATGAATATCCTAGTCTGTCATGGCGCATACTATAAGTTCTTAACCAGAGAAGACCTCTATCAGCAACTTTCATTATTTCAGGAAGAAGCTACTTCCAGTGCTCTGTCATGTCTCACTCAGTCATTCAGCATAGCTCAGAAATAGGTCAGTGCATGAACACAGGTAACACTTTATTTTACATAGTTTCCATTATTTCCTAGCAAATCAGTGGACATGGAGCTATACCATTTGTTTGGATTACCTATAATGAAGACGGAGACTGACAGACTGGCAGAACGGTTTATAAACTCAGTATGACTAACTAAACTCAAATAATTGTCTCAACATTTCCTGTTTTCCTTATAATATATAGTTCTTTCCGGGAAAATGATGAAGTTTATAGGCAATGAGAAAATATAAATACTAACTTGAGATGTGACTTGAAATTTAAGGAAGTGATTCCTTCAGTATTGAATTCAATGCCATGTCTCAATGTAGCAGAGGACTTGTCTGCTTCCTTTAGCCCCTCACAAATAGATCATCTTGTTGACAGTACTACAGGCTCATTATGAACAACTCTCAACTCTATTGCACCTCTGAAAAAGAAGATAATTAAACAGAGGAGGTTAGCACCATGGTATAGCCAAAAGACTCGCAAATTAAAGCAAGTGGCACGTACGTTCTGAACGTAAATGGCGTACCACCAAACTGGAAGAATCTCGCTTAGTCTGGCAGGATAATCTTAAAACCTACAGGAAGGCTCTCCGTAATGCCAGAACAGCCTATTACTCTTCATTAATAGAGGAAAATAAGAACAACCCCAGGTTTCTCTTCAGCACTGTAGCCAGGCTAACAGAGAACCGCAGCTCTATTGACCCATCTATTCCTTTAGGTCTAACTAGTAATGACTTCATGAGCTTCTTTAATGATAAAATTATAACTATTAGAGACAAAATTCATCACGCCTTGCCTTCGACAGGCACTGATCTGCATTCTGATACAGCAATCCTGGAAACAGCTGTAAAACCTGATATATATTTAGACTGTTTTTCTCCCATTGACCTTCATCAAATAACTTCAATAATTTCTTCATCTAAGCCGTCAACCTGTCTCTTAGACCCCATCCCAACCAGGCTGCTCAAGGATGTCTTACCTCTAGTCAGCCCTTCTTTATTGGATATGATTAATCTGTCTTTATTATCAGGATATGTACCACAGTCCTTTAAAGTAGCCGTAATTAAACCTCTTCTTAAAAAGCCCACCCTAGACCCAGAGGTTTTAGCCAATTACAGACCGATATCAAACCTTCCATTTCTCTCTAAGATACTTGAGAAAGCTGTAACTAAACAGCTGTGCGACTTTCTCCATAAGAACAGTTTATTTGAGGATTTTCAGTCAGGATTTAGAGTGCATCATAGCACGGAGACCGCACTAGTCAAAGTTACAAATGACCTCCTAATGGCATCAGACAAAGGACTCATCTCTGTACTTGTCCTGTTAGATCTTAGTGCCGCATTTGACACCATTGACCATCAAATTCTTTTACATAGACTGGAGCATCAAGTTGGTATCAAAGGAACCGCCCTAAGCTGGTTTAAGTCATATTTCTTAGATCGATCTCAGTTTGTTCACGTCAATGATGAATCCTCCATGCACACTAAAGTTTGTCACGGCGTTCCACAAGGTTCTGTACTAGGACCACTTCTATTCAGTTTATATATGCTTCCTCTAGGGAACATTATTAGGAATCACTCTATTAATTTTCATTGTTATGCTGATGACACCCAATTATATTTGTCGATCAAGCCTGATGAAACCAACCCATTAACTAAACTCCAAGCATGCCTTAAGGATATAAAAAGTTGGATGACCTACAATTTTCTGATGCTGAATTCAGACAAAACTGAAGTTCTTGTAATTGGACCTAAACACCTCAGAAATTCTCTTCCCGGAGAATTAGTTACCTTAGATGGGATCACTCTGGCTTCCAGCTCCACCGTAAAGAATCTTGGAGTTGTTTTTGATCAGGATCTGTCCTTTAACGTCCACATAAAACAAATTTCGAGGACTGCATTCTTCCACTTACGCAACATTGCCAAAATCAGACGCATCGTGTCTCAAGCGGATGCAGAAAAACTAGTCCATGCATTTGTTACGTCTAGGCTGGACTATTGTAACTCTTTGTTATCAGGCTGCTCAAGTAAGTCTCTTAGGTCTTTGCAGCTAATTCAGAATGCTGCTGCACGTGTTCTGACAGGAACCAAGATCAGAGATCACATCTCTCCCATTTTGGCTTCCTTGCACTGGCTACCTGTTAAGTCTAGAATAGAATTTAAAATTCTTCTCCTTACATACAAAGCTCTTCATGGCCAGGCACCATCATATCTAAAAGAACTCATAGTACCTTACTACCCCTCTAGACCACTGCGCTCTCAGAATGCTGGGTCTCTTGTGGTTCCTATAGTTTCCAAAAGTAGATTGGGAGCCAGAGCTTTCAGCTATCAAGCTCCTCTTCTGTGGAACAAACTACCGTTCTGGGTTCGGGAGGCAGACACAGTCAACACTTTCAAGAGTAGACTTAAGACTTTCCTTTTTGAAAGCGCTTATAGTTAGTGCTGACTCAGGTCATCCCTTAGTTATGCTGCCATAGGACTAGACTGCCGGGGGACTCCCCCCCACCCCCCCGCCTGTCTCTTTCTGGGTTATGCCTAGCCAGGCACGGTAATGGTTGAAGATGCAGTCACATCTCCCTTTACTGAAAACCCTCTCTCTCTCTCTCTCTCTCTCTCTCTCTCTCTCTCTCGATCTCTCTCAATCTCTCTCTCTCCCCATCACCATTACCGTCAACGCATGTTACTAACTAAACTTCTTCCCCGGAGTTTCTGTGCTTTCTCGTCCAGCAGGTTCTCGTGGATCATGGCTGCTGCTGTGGTCTGCTGCTGACGTCCACTATATATAGCAGCACTGTCATAATTGCTACCACATCTCTCCTATAGTTTATAGTCTGTTAATGTTTCACTGCTGCTGTGCATCTGTGTCCCTCTAACTCTATCACAAGTTCCACTGCTACTGTAATCATACTATCATTTATTGTATTTCATTGTAATTGTACAATATGTTTGTGTTGATTTGTTCTGTACACGTGACATCCATTGCACGTCTGTCCGTCCTGGGAGAGGGATCCCTCCTCTGTGGCTCTTCCTGAGGTTTCTTCCACCTTTTTTCCCTGTTAAAAGGGTTTTTTGGTGGGCAAGTTTTTCCTCACTCGAACCGAGGGTCTAAGGACAGAGGGTGTCACTCCCTGTACAGATTGTAAAGCCCTCTGAGGCAAACTGTGTTTTGTGACTTTGGGCTATATAAATAAAATTTGATTTGATTTGATTTGATTTGAAGTGCAATAAAAAAACAAACTAAACTTTCCTGCAGAAGGATCTATGTTGATCTATGTTCAGGTTTGATATACTGAAAGAACATTAAACTAAATATTTACCATTTGTTGTTTTTGTTCTTAACCATTTCATATATTTTCTTCAGATGTTGTAACATTTGAACTGAAGGAAATGTTAAAGACAACTCTGATTTTTCAAAGTTTGACTGCTGACACTCGTACCTGGAAAGCGTTGCTAGCGAAGCCCAGGCCCAGTTGTCTGCAGACCACCATGGCCTCCATGGTTCCCCAGCCATCACTGCACACCGTCCCCCACACCAGAGAGCCATTCCTCTCCACCAGCACCTCCACACGGCCTTCATAGGGGTTTCGACCTCCACTCAGACGCAGCTATGGGCATGAAAATAACAACAGATGTGCTGACTTAAAGGCTGAATTCACGTCCCATTCACTTCACTTATACATGAATCGCGATGACATGATATTTAATGCATGGAGCTTAAAATGTTGAGGTGAGGTTTTTTTTTTTTTGTTTGTTTGTTTTTTTTAATCATCATTAAGATACATCTGGTAGCAGGTAATAAGAAAACATTGCAAAACAAACACAGCATACATGACAACATATATGAGAGGGCTATCAAATATAATAATATATCTAATAATAACCAGTTTTTGGAAAACTTGAAAAACTTGTTACTCAGCGAGGATGTGAGGAAGTGTTTGATTAAAGAAAGCTGAGACTCACCGACTCCTGGAAGCCCATAGCAGGAACGTTACATCTCACAGCTGCATCCTCCTCATGGCTGCAACCAAGAGCCTCCTTGTTGAAGTAACACTCTGTGATGGACTTCTCAAATCCAGAGCACTCCACTTCATTCATATGCACCGGGCCCATACCTGAAAGACAGAGACAGAACAAAGTGTTTGGAAAGGATTTGTTTTTTGGCTTCACACTGAAACTGAGAGGAGGAAAACAAATTATTATTATGGCTGAGAGACGGCTGTCCTGATTTCATTTCATCTCACCACTTCTGTTTAAATTACAGCTCTGGTAGCCTGCCATCACCACACTAATCCGTAAATACCAAACAAAACATCAAGAGCTCGGCAAGTGTGCCTGGTTCCCAGGCCACAGCTGAGTGTAAAATCTAAAACTTTGAAAGAATAGTTCAATATTTGGGAAAATCTGCTTATTAACACGTGAACATCAATACAATTAATATGAAGCCAGCAGCAGATCGTCTTAGTTTAGCACAGCTAGTTTGGCTTTGCCCAAAGTTGAAAAAAATATGCGTACCAGCGCCATCATCAAACAATACATAACTCATACGCATAACTCTGCATATAGCCACAACACGTAATTTACACTTCAGTTTCTGCACCTAATGAACACGATATAACATGTTCCATATTTGTTGTTCACTATTTGTCTTGTATACTTCAAAATAAAATCCTTTGGACAGAGCCAAGCTAGCAGTTTTCCCATGTTTCCAGGTGTTGTGCTAAGCTAAGCTAAACTAAGCTAAGCTGCTGACTGTTGCTTCATATTTCAAATTTCAAATCATGATAGAAAATTTTGATTTTGGAAAAGGAACATCCCCTCTGTTTCAACACTTTCCATGTCCCTGTTGTCAGTATGTGCACCTCCTGTTCAGAAGGAGCATGTGGTTTGGCTCCCTGGAAAACCTTTTAGGGCTTTAACACACTGTATAACACAGAGTAGATATCTGCTGAGTGTGTCATTTGGTGGCATATTTTAGTTGGGTGAGGGCAGGTTTAACTTCCAAACCTGCAGTAAAACTCCATGCAGCCGACAATATAAGCCTGCTGGTGCATTCTAGGAGGAAAACCCTCAGTGGAGACAATAAAGTGAGTGTGCTCAGAGTGAAGACCTCCATAGAAAATAACCATATGCAGTACAGGAAGGAGGTCTTCTTCTGGAAGCACACGCTTTGTCTTGTATACTTCAAAATAAAATCCTTACCCATTTCACAAGTGACAAAGAATAAAAGGGCAATTCCAGTTTACAGCTTGGGGATCCAAATTTGTATTTGGACAACAGTTCAAAAAAATAATATGATGTTTGGGGTGGTTGTGGCTTGGAGGTAGAGCGGGTCGTCCACTAATCAGATGATCGGTGATTCGATCCCCGGTTCAATCCCCTCCAGTCTGCATGTCGAAGTGTCCTTGGGCAAGATACTGAACCCCAAATTGCTCCTGAAGGCTGTGCCATCAGTGTGTGAATGTGTATGAATGGTTAGCTCCTCAAACTGATGAGCAGTTGGCAATGCCATCAGTTTATGAATATGGGTGAATGAGATATGTCCTGTAAAAGCGCTTTTCACCACCCTCACACTATACATTGCTTTTTAGCTGTTTTGGTTGACTGCAACTGTTTGCAACAAAAAAAGCTCTGAGAAGCCAAATGCACCCGAGCAGACAGACAAAGTTAACGACTAGCTGAACACATTCAGATATTTCACTCAGCAGTTGACGGAAACCAAAACAGAGCTAAAAGGGGTGATAGTATTGGAATAACAGTTAACATATTCATTGAATAGATGGAATGCAGGGTTGTGTTGGCAGATTGCAGGGTAAATGAGTGCAAGTAAAGGGGTAGACACTGTTCTTTACAGGCTCTATCTACAGTCCAGCTGAGCGAGGCTTGCCTCATCTCTGTTTTCCTCTTGCAGTGCACAGTATATGTTGTAAATTGAAACCAAAGGAATCTTCATGCAGTATATCCTTGCAGAAAGATATCTCAGCTCAGGAAAGAATTCCCATCCTCACCGAACTGTTCCACCCAGTAAAGTCTCTTTTACCATCAGGTCTGTGAGTTCATGATACTCTGCTCAGTGGCTCAGAGGTTGTATAAGGAGAAAAACCTAAAAGATAGAATTACAGCCTGAAATATTTGGGATATGTGGTTTTGCTACATAGTCATGACCTTCCATCCTGTGCCATGTCGGCAATATACATGTACAGTTGTTCCAAAGATAAAGACTGTCATTCTGAACTCACTGGCATGAGACTGTGTCAGGTCTACTGTGTATTTACTCCAGGCTGGTTTTCAGGTTTGTTTTTCTGGGAATGAGCATTTCTCTTTGCTTTTCCTCCTGATGCATTACACAGCAGAAGTCTAGCTTAGATTAGGCTTCTTTTTAATTCATTCAGCAAACTCTTGGAAATCCTTAAATGCTCCTTTCCTCTGAGTCATTTGTTCTGAATGTGCAGCAAGGAGCACCTGGAAAAAGACTTCTCTTGCATAAACAACAATGAAAACGTAGAAACCACGTACCTTGTCCTAGGCGACCTCCAGACAGGGCTTCTTTGGCCGTACCAAAGCCCAGTTCTCGACACACTACGGTGGCAGACAGCAGGCTCCAGTTATCATCACATATGGTGCCCCACTCTCCATTTTTCAACACCTCCACTCTGCCCTCGCCTACGATGGCCCCACCACGAAGACGAACCAACGGCTGCTGCAGAGGAAAAAACGGAGACAGTGAAAAAGACGTCAGTGTAAAATGTTCAAATTCTAAAACCACATATTTAGGTTCGTTCAAAAATAACAGACTCAGCTGAAAGTTTGAAAGCTAAACTTTTCCTTCTCTGTCACAAGAAAGCTGAGGCAGCAGACTGGGTGGCTTCATGTTTATAGAACATGCTATCATTGTGGTCCTCCCGTTAACTGTTTGGACAAACTTGAAGTGTGAAGTAAACACATTAGCAGAACAGTTTAATCGGACTTATTGCTATTTATGTTCACAAAGTGAAGCCCAGACATCCGGATGAACATCCTTTTTCCAGCTTCAGTTCATCGTTCACAGGGTGGCACTAGCATGAGAATCTTGAAGTAGTCAGCATCTAAGAATGTGATGCATCATCTCATAAAACAACGGGTGGTGAAAAGTCGGTATCCATTACACCATTACACCGGAATACATGTATTTCAGACATAGTGTTTTTAATGTGATGCCTGGAGAAGTGGGTCCTAATTTATGCCTCAAACGTGTGTGTGAGTTATAAAAAGACATGCAAAACTACTTTCATATTTAGCTCATCCAAAAATGGTCCGGCAGTATTGTCACATTGTTACAGAGGAAGAGCAGATTTTGCAATAAATATTGACCCACAAACCACAAATGATGCACTTGAGTGAAGTATTCCTTCCTCCATCCACTCAACAAAACAGGACTATGTTCTGTTAATAGAACTATGTGATGATCACAACTGAATGATGCATCAAAGGGGATGTGTGAGGCCTGACACATAGAGACAAACAACCTACGACCAATGGAGGTCACCACTTAACCTGCATGTCTTTGGACTGTGAGAGGAAGTCGGAGTACCCGGAGAGAACCAATGAAGATACTCCGCCGGGTCTCAGCTGCCTGAGAGGTTCGAACCAGGAACCTTCCATAATACTTATTATTACTTAATACTAATGAATTGTCTGCAGGAATGTATCATTATTGTGAAAAAACAAGAAAACAGTATGTTTGGTATTAAAATAATACAATAGCAACACTGAAACTCATTACTCAGTTTCATACAGCAAAAATGTCACTGCCTGGTTCCTACTGGACATTTTGATCACTGAAACATGCCAAAATAAAGACAAAGAAATATTGTTAATATTAATGTTGCAAGTCGCAGCCTGTATGTTGCAAATGAGGTGAACTGATCAGAAATCTCTGCTCATATTTTAAATCTTATTTTAACAGTTAATGATGAATACAACAGAATAATGCACAGATCAACAAATACTGAATACTGCTACCCTAATGTGAATAAAGAAAATACACCAAAAAGATGATCAGAAAATTAGAAATAAAAAAATTCAGCTGTCATATTGCAAGTGAGAGAAGATAACAAACCAACAGGATCAGGAACAGGATCAGGCTGTAGTTCTATCTGTCAGGGTATATTGTCTTTAATGTACTTTCACAGTAGCTATCAGGTAGCTTCATCAGGCAGGAGCTGTCAGCTTTGTTCTTCTATCTGTCTGCTTTTAGGATCAAACTGCTGTGAGTCATCACTGCTGCCATGTGTGTTGGAAGATTTGGGACGTGATGTCAGGCACGCTACTCTCTGTGCTGTATTCAGCTGACAGAGAGCAGACGAGCACAAAGCTCACATTAGAATGTGGACGGAGTCATGCAGACAGTCACGTCAGCTTTGTGGTGCTGAAAATATTGATAGTATGTTTACAGGCTTTCATGAAGCTTTAACCTTAAGAGAAAAAAGAGTCTTCTTTATCTGCTGTGGGTTTGAGTCCTTTTTTTACCCACTCAGGAGGTCAAAGGTCAGGAGATGTAATGAAGGTTCAGGCCAACAAAGGTTATGACAAATTCAAATTTGGTTGAAACAGTTTTGATCAAAGTCTCTGCGCCTCACACAGTCATGCATATGTAAATGTAATTGCTTTGCACATACACATGCATTACATAGTCAAAAATGTGACCACCCCAGCATTACACCCACATGTGACTGCTGAACAGGTCAGAATGGTGGCCATAATGTGCCGTTAGAAAAGCCTCCACTCTTCTGGTTTTCCACTTTGGATCATGGTTTCAGGGATTTGCTCCCATTCAGCCACAAGAGCAGCCGTGAGGTCAGACAGGGATGTTGGGTGACCAGGTCTGGCTCTGAGGCAGCGTTACTGTGCTGGATGATGTTCTGACTGAGATAAGCATTTCTTTATGGCTCTGAATGACAGCGATGTAATGTTCCTTAAAGTCCCAATGGTTTAAGGGTCATGCAACTCACCCAATATTCACAGCATCACAAAGCTGACATGAATTTCTGTCTGCACAACTCCATCCACATTCTAAAGTGAGCTTCGAGCTCGTCTGCACTCTGTCAGCTAAATGCTGGACAGGGAGTGGTGAGCCTGACATCATTTCCAAATCTTCCAACATGATCCACTGATCCTAAAAGCAGATATTTAAGAATAAAGCTGAATAATAATAATAATGATAATAAGAATGATTAATTGATTAATTAATTGTTTAGTCTGTAAAAAAATCAAGTAAAGTATTACTGATATAGCACTTTACATTATAAAGTCCGCCACTTCAAATTAAGAAATGAAAGAATATGATATGTCTAAGATAATCTGAATCCTTTTCACCAATTATCAGCCAATTTCTACTTTACCTTGCTCTTGGAAAAGAGTGCAAGAGTGTTAAAATGATACAGTGACTGACTGTCTCTCAACATACATGACTCTTTTACAACTTAAAGGCAGAATCTCCAAAGTTCGCAGTGGGTTGTTTGTGTGTAGGTATATTCTTTATGATTTATTGAAGGCGTTTGCTACAGTACATCATAAATTTCGCATTCCAAACTTGTTACACCTTTCAGGACGATGTCATTACCTGGGTAAGTGACTCCCTTAAGAACAAAGACTATTGTGTATCTCAGAATCAAGCTTTGATGTGGAGTGCGTCAAGGATTTATTCTGGGGCCACTTCCATTTCTCACCGTACAAATGATTTTTCTTGGATGTTTAATTGTAGAGTGCCCATAATTTTCACTCATGATACCAATATTGTTATATCACAAGCAAAATTTGTTCCTTGACTAGAAAAGTAAGTGTTATTCTATCATGCACTGAGGTTTGGTATGAACACATTTCACCTAAATTAAATAAAGGGCAGATGCTAAACTGTTTTGAAAGAATTTTTTCATCGTATTTCCCCTCCTTCCTCTGTTATGTATACAACTTTTATTATGAATACAATTAAAGTCTTAGACACAAGAATATGTCTGTCATTATTTATCGTTGTTTACATTCAGTCACATGGCAATGATCATTTCTGAGCGTCAGCTTTGATATTAGTTTCATCATTTCCCCTGAAACATTTCAGGACCATAATCATATTCTTAGTTATCCAATAATGAATTCACAATCAGAATGTCAGTTAATACAAATGAACACATTCTGCCAGTGGAAACGATTCTGTTCCTCTAGCACACAGGTGTCAAACTGTTCCACAAAAGGGCCGGTGTGGCTGCAGGTTTTTGTTCCAACCAACCAAGAGCACACAGTTTGACCAATCAATTCTCTGAAGACTGAGATCAGTTGATTAAATGAGTCAAGTCTGGTGTGCTGCTGCTTGGTTGGAAAGAAAATCTGCAGCCACACCGGCCCTTTGTGGAACAGTTTGACACCCCTGCTCTAGCAGGACACAATATAAGTACAGACTGCAGGTGGTTCTTCAGGTAGCAGAGAGGAAACTCTGCTGCTCTGACACTGATAACTGTCAGTGTCTTTATTAGTATTGAACAGTCCACATATGTGCAGATAAAGACTCAATCAAAATGATCTACAGCTGTTAAAGTGGACTGACAGCTGTTCCAGCTGTCATCAGCTGTTGTAGTCATCAGAAACAGACGGTGCTTCATGCGACACTTCAGAGGAAGGACGTGAACAAAAACATTTCCTTGTTTCTTCTCCCCTTGCAGAAAGATGCAAGTGAGGAAAAGGTTTATGCAGAGGTTTGGGATGTACCGCTGTTTCAGTGCCACTTCATCTAGTCAGTCTGTGTCAGGCATTCCAGTCCTTTCCCCAGTGTTTCCTAGTGTTTTTGGACTTTTTGCTTGATTTATTGGACTTTGGATTTCCTTCTTGGACTTCCCCCTTTGGATCTCTTTGCCTTTTGGACTGTTTTTCTTGGTTAAGCCTGACTTATTCTGAAGCTTTGTTGTCTTTACACTTTTGCCATTAAATCACTGAACTGCATTTATTTCTGCCTCCAAGTTTGCATTTGCATTTCACTATGAAATCAATCACTATGAAATCAATTTTTTTCAGCATCTCCAAACTTTAACAGGATATTATTGTCCACATACTTTTGGCCATATAGTGTATTATTTTACAGGTAAAAATAAGTGATGCTTTACTGATACAGTACTGAAGTCCCTTCTGCTGCCACTATGAGACAAAAGCAGCGTGACAAACATGTCAGGAAGAAAATAACCCAGAGCTTCAGGGCAAGCAGCCTCTGTGAATTACAACTCATGAACTCAAGCTGAACTTCCACAGTGCTTCTTTAAAGGCTTGTTTGAATGGTAAATAAAAGAAAAGATATTCAAGTAACTAAATGTGTAAAAATGCTTCAGGACATTTGAGGAGAATAATAGTTAGCTGACACTGGCTGCAGCTCCATGTTTAATCACTCCCTGTCCCAAGAATTTTACCAGGCTGACATTGTGTCATCTTTTAAACCCTGAGATGATCATAATTCATTTTGATGAGAAATGTCTAAAGCAGACACAGCTGCAGTTCACATTGTGACAATAAGTAACAAACGTCAGTGTTGGAACTGAAACATTTAATTCCCCTCCCTCCGCATCAGAGCCAGAACTGAACTGAACTGAACCAGTGCAGCCATTTCCCATATCAGCTTTGCTTACCACTTCAGTTTATCCAGAGACATCACACACTGACAGGAGAGTAGTAACAACTTCCTTTTACAGGGAGTCTGAGTTATAACTATCTGTCTTAACTAGTAATTAATTAATAAGACTTCAAATAGAATTTCTCAGTTATTTGATTTACCTCATGTCGGAAGGCCTTCCTGAATCCCGTCATGGATGTTGGGGCAAAGGCTTTGCCGGGCACGCAGCTCACTACCACAGGCAACCCTCCACTACAGGTCCCATTAGACTTCAGTGATGCAGCCTGACCCAGTTTACAGCTGGACAAATGGGCTTCATTACCAGTGCAATTCACAGAGTAGTCCCAGTATGTGGGCTTTCTCCTGCGCGCAAACATCCTGGACAAACGGGGGAGAAGGAAAGAGAGAGATTAATAGTTTGTTTTAGTTTTTAGTGTATCAAACAGATATGAGCTTCCAGAAAAAACATGCACTAATCCAGTGACCATGTGCAATGTGTGAGATGTTATTAGTGATGAGAAATCTCACCAGACACAGCCTTTAAGTGTCTTTTATTCTGAGTTTATGACCTGCAGCTTTAAAGGTGGGTTCAGTCTAATCCAGCTCATCCTCATTTTGTCAAAAACAAAGCTCTAATAAACGGAAAGCATGTGAACTGCCCACCACTAAACAGATGGCGGACAGACAAAGTTAGCATGTGACATCTCCCTCAGAGTGTGGAGACCAAGACAGGGCAAAAACTAGAGTGAATTTACAAAACTACATATATTCACACTATATATAATATACCAATGATATGACTTCAAACCAAAGGTAATATTACTATAATGTGTAAATAACATAATGTAAGGGTATAATTATTAAAAAGTGTTTTGTTGACACCAAGCAGTGAAACAAGAAAAGTCTGTCCTTCTTTCTAAATTCATTTTAATACAAATATTGACTTCAATGTAGGTACATTAAAACTTCATCAGTGAATTTGAAATGAAATGCCATGTTATCTTAAAATGAATAGCCTACATTCATTTAAATTGAATGTATTAGTATTATCAGAATATGTTATCTTGACACACACAAGAAATAACTAGACAAGGGCACAGACATCAGCATATTGTATAAATAATGCCAAAAGTGAAAGGTTAGCTAACAGCTAGAGAGGTCACAGTCTTCTATATGAACTTGAACAAACTGGGGCTAATGACACTCTTTCAGGACCGCTGAGCTGCTAATCTCTTCATCCCCATTTTATTAGTGAGCCCATATTTTGTATTTAATGAGCCTCATTTGCAGGACAGTATGTCCTATCCTTGTGTCTCATGTCTGAGGTGCACGTGAAAAAAACAGATTAAAATGGGACAGGCAGCATTTGTTTTTCATTTGGGAGCTGGCAAGTGGAAAGCTACACACTGGATGCAGTCCAAAGCTCATGTTCTGAGCTGCAGGCAGCTCAGGACTGGCTCTGCTATCTCCTCCAATTCAATTTGAACCCAGCCGTGATGCATATCAGTGCTGTTCAAATGGAGCCATGATTGAATAAACTGGTGCTGGTGAGGCTGTGAAAGTTGACTTCTCACCAAAATCTCTCAGCCTAGTTTAGAATATGTTTACACCCCACCTGTGTTTTCCAGAATTTTCAATAAACTTCAATGTTACTCTACACTGTCGACCTGAAATCAATAATAATGCACACCAATGTGGGTTTTTAATTAAATAATAAAATCAATTTACGACTCAGCCTGTGAAAACAATCAGAAAGCAGTCTTCTGTGGTTTGTCAAGTGAGAAAGCTGCATTGTGGGAAGTGTAGGAGTGTTCTTGAATCATGAGTTGAGCAGTAATTACCTTGCTGAGTAATGAGTAGCTGGCGCTATACATCACATTTTGTAGCCACTGTAGTTTCTCTTTTATGCTGGGAAGAGGGTGAGGTGAGGCAGTTGCAATCAGCACCAATTGTATATCACTAGATGCCACTAAATCCTACACACTGGACCTTTAAGCCTCCTATGCGTCTTTGGCACGTTAGCTTAGCATACGGTTTGAATGTGTGGGAAGGCAGCTGGCCTCTGCCAAAAGAGGAGGAATACATCTTCCAGAGATTCCAAAGCTATCTTCTTCCATGTCTTTTGTCTTAGCCAGCTTGCTAATGTTAGCTACTGGTAAATAGTTAAAGGAAGTTTTCCTTTCCATTGTCACCAAGTGCTTGCTCTTGGTGGGAATTGGTCTCTGTAAATAGTACAGACAGAGTACAGTCTAGACCTGCTCTATATGAAGTGTTATAAGATTAATCATCATACATTTTTTTGTGATTTGGTGCTAAATAAATAAAACTTAATTGTAATGAACTGAAAAGTCAAACCCCTAAATTCCACCGGGCACATCTCGGTGATGTCACAGCTGCAACGCTGTTATGAAGTGGAGCGTTTTGCCTGCCAGACTTTAATAACTTGCTCAGATTTGGTATTTTTTCTTGGTTTATCCACCCCATGAGTAAGTATCTATGTAGTTAAATTGTTTCCATTTGTCTGTTTTTACAACCTGGAATCTGCACCGAGTGTTTTATTTTGAAAATTGACCAGACTCTCTGTGCTGTTTCTGTTTCTGTGTCTGACTCCGATGGGTTCAATCTGCTCTGTGCTGCGTAATGCTCTTCTTATAATCTGTCACAGTCCCTCACCTTTCTGGCTGTGCAGTGATCAATCTCTGGCGTGCTGCTTTAAATGCACATATTACTGTCCATGTCAACGATTCGCTGGATTCCAGTAGAATTTATATGACTATATAACCATCAATATTTCACTAACATTATCTTGTTATAATCATCACCATCATCTCTATTATTACCATCACGTTAGTGTCTGTCTGTCTAAATATGTGCACACTGCACGTTTCATGAGGCTAAAACGGGACTAGGCTGACACGTAGATGGAAAGTTATGATGCCTCCATGGTTACCTAAAGCAGAGGAAACTTCCATTCCAAGCACAGACAGTTAATTCAAGCATAACCTGTAGAAACACTGCAGTCAGAATCTAGATTTAACTGTGCTGTTGTGATATTGATATAGATGAAAGGAGGTCTGATGAACCCGCCTGCCCAGCACAAAACAGCACACAGATAAAACTATTACCTGGTGAGTATAATGTAAGCATTTAGCAGCTGAACAGTTGGTGGAGACCAAGCTGGAGCTAAAAGCTGAGTGAATATTGGAGTTCTGTCTCCCCTGAGGCAACAACAACAAACCCACTGGCTCACAGGATTCAACTGGTGGGTCACATTGTTCCAAACTACCCAGTTACCCAGGACCACACATATAATAGTGGAATACTCACTTGTAGACTCTGGCATTGTACCTCCTCTCCCCAGGAAAGCCGAACATGCCACAGATGACTCTACTGCTGAGCTGCGTCCACTCCGTGTTACAAATCTGTTTCCATTTACCGCCATCTTTGACCTCCACATAGCCCTCTGTTACAGGGATCCGCTTACGGTACGATGACAGGATGGCTCGAATGCGCACATCCTCCACTTGAATATCAAGGTTCTGTAGATGAAAAATGGAGAAATGTGCTTTAATCACAGAACATATAAAACTTATTTAATCTGAACAACAAATGATGCATGTTTATCTTCTGTGCAATTTACCATTTAACAATGTTCATGTGTTTATGTGTAACTCATTTACAAACATATGTATGCATAGGAAGTTTTATAGGATCAGTTTTGCACAGCACCATAAAGATTCTTGTGTTTTGATATCTGGCTAAACAGTTGTCTGCAATCTGACGTGATGTAAACAGACTGTACAGAGCATTTCCTGTGTTACATAACATGCAATCAAAGACCCTCAAGCCCCATCCAGACTGGAAGCTCTTAGCAGCTTTGTGAGTGCTGCCTATAAATCTTCTCCAGGTTTACAGTTTTACAGTGAATCACAGGCTAAACACCATGACCGGCTGCCCTGCAACTGTTTCTGGCTTTAAAAGCCAAAGGTAATTAAGGGGTTTCCATGGTGACACAAGCATCACGGTAAAGAAAAATGCACAATCACAGCATTGTAAGTGCACGTGCATTAGGAGACAACTAAGAAACTGCCATTTCTTTCCAGACGCCTCGTGTCTACATCATTATCGACCTCAGAATTGAGCAGTACAGGCCTTGGGCAGTCCCACACCACTCAGGCAGAACACCAGAAGTTATTCTGTGTTGATGTCCTCAACTTTAGTGAGCCCTGTTGCGCAACTTCCACTTTGAGAAATGATATTACCATTTTGTGACATTTTTAGACTTTACAAACCCACAGTAGAAAAAAAAATAGCTACATGTGTAGGGCATTTAGAACTTCAGCTACTACAACTTCACATTTGGAAAACTGTATTGGCTTACAGTGAGTTACAAGCATACTCAATGCCAACAAGTGTTAGCACTGTCAACATGAACTGTTTTCATCATAGAGCAGGCCTATGTGCTACAGAAATTCTGTGAAAGTGTCAAAACATTCACACAGCATGTATACAGATACTGAACGTTAAAACAGGCTGACTGGACATCTATAAGACTGTGATCTTGTACTACACAGTCACCACCCTAAGCCGCTGCCCTAGCACAGCCCAATCGGACCTCCTGTCCAATCTGTTCTTTATTAACAACACAACATCAAGTGTTCAATCTGACACTGAGCGAGCAAGTTACAGGACCAAAAGATGCCAAAGAAACACTGCACAATCACTTGAAGTCACTATCATTATCAGTTATCAATATATGTTTGTACGGCTTCCCTGAGTTTTGCAGGTTTTCCCTCTGTTATCCTCGGCCTGCTCTGCCTGAGCTCTGTGATTTCATGCTGCAGAGTTTCCTGATGGACAGATAGCTTAACTTGTTGCTAAAGTAGCTTTATTTGTAAGCAACTAATGAAGCGGCTAGTAGGTAGCAGCTCTCACAAGCACTGGGTGCAACTTCAGGAAGTTGACCAATCAGAGGAATTCAATTCAATTCAATTTTATTTATATAGCACCATATCATAACAAAAGTTATCTCATGACACTTTTCATACAGAGCAGGTCTAGACCGTACTCTTTATACAACAACAGTTCCATCATGAGCGAGCACTTGGCGACAGTGGCGAGGAAAAACTTCCTTTAACAGGCAGAAACCTTGGAGAGACCCAAACTCATTGGTGGACAGTCATCCACCATGACAGGTTGAGATAAAGATAGCCTTTTAGCGAGGGGGGCCTTAAACAAGCAGGGACTAAAACAGCTTGTGTCAGGCAGACACTGAACTCAGGGGCTGCATAAAGGGCCAGTATTTGATAAATAACTTTGAATGAGTTCCAGAATAAAGATACAGAGCTGAAAATTAACATATGTCCCCTTTAAACCAACCAAGAATGATTGATTTATCAATATAAGCATCCAAGAGACAGTCTGAGCATCTGAGCAAAAGTGTGCAGTGTACGGCTGTCAGAAATCAGCTCAGAGTCTTTCCTCTCTGACTTCTGCAGGGATTAAATAAACATTTTCCTCTCCCATAGACCAAACCCACATTCTTGTGCTACGTGACAGTGCAGGCTGAGGGGAGGGAGCTCAGTCTGGCTGGGGGGGGGGTTGCTTCACTCAACAGATGGGCTGTTACAGACGCCTCTTATATACAGCCAAGAAGAACCTAGACATCAAATAATGAGAAAGTAGGGTTTCCTAAATTGGCATTTGCCTCGGGGGAAGGGCAGATGCCACCAGAGTGAAAACTACAAATCATCAGTCCTTCTATCCTCTGCTATTTTCTCCCTAAGATAACCACATTAATCATTCTGGTCAGAGGCATGAGGTCTGGACTGCCAAGGATATAAAATTTTATAAAGACTGAAATCATGGACATGATAATGACTGGAAATGTGGTGATGGTGACCTTGTCTGGATTTACTGGATATACAGTACATGAGTCAGTGACAGACATGAACAAGTTAGAGCCAAAAGTTGTGAGGTAGGGTAGCAAGGAAATCCAGACTGTTTACACATTCAACCAAACAGGACACTGGGGTACTGACAAAGATGGTGCCTAAATGTGGAGGCTGAATGTCTGATAAACATAGAAAGAAAACACAGACACCAACTTCCTCTAACTGACACCAAATGTTGGTCAGATGAACAACATCCATGCCAAAGCCTTATCTGTACAGCGACTAAAGAAAAAGTTCAGTTGTGTCAGTTTGTAGACAAAATTTGACATTTGACTGCAGAAAAGAACTTCTAATATGTATTGTTTCAGCACACTCTGGGGAAGGGGGCCTTTGCTTGTCCGGGAGAAAAACGTGGCACAGATGGAAAAGCCATTAGTGGGATGAGAGGTGAAGGATCCTCAATCTGTTGCAACTCAGCCCGGACTCACAGAGGATACTTTGAGGTTGTAATTCACAATTTTTCTATCTCCTTCACTGCTTCAGTCCTTAACTCGATTTGGAATGCCACTACACTTTGGTTATGTAATGTCTTTCTAGACTTTATTGAAGCCACAGGTACAGCCATTCTATCCTAAAACACTGCAGCTGTCATGTAACATTAACAGAGAAAAGAAAGGAAACAGTATCTGTAAGGAAAGTTGTGACTTAATGTGGCCTCTAGGTCACATTAAGTCATACATACATACAACAACACAACCTTCCATTTTTATGCAGACAGCTATATCTAAGCCATGACCCAAGTGATCACTTTCAGCAAAAAAACAAAACAAAACAGAGCTTTTGGTCATTGACTAAGACTCTGAAAATCATTTTTGATCATAACCTTAGCTTAGATAAACACATACACTCAATGGTTCAGTCCTGCTTTTCTCACTTGAGAAACATTTCAAAAATTAGATTGTTTCTGTCTGCCAAAATAACTAGCTGACTAGATTACTGTAACGCACTACTCTCTGGCATCAGTAAAAAATCCTTCTATTTTCTTCAGCTCATCCAGAACTTGGCCAGGCTTTTATCTCGAACAAAGAAACAACAGGATCATGTCACACCTAATCTGGCTACTGGTTGTAGCCAGTGGATTTTAAGATCTTGCTGATTAGACCGAATTATTTAGTCAAACTTTTTGTATAGTATGTTCCCACTCACTCCCTGAGATCCTCAGACGCTTCATTCTTCGCTGTCCCACGGTCCAAATATATCCACAAAGGTGACAGAGCCACTTTGTAGTTAGTGCTCCTAAACTGTGTGACTCTGCCAACTTTTAAATGGCTTTTAAAAACTTTTCTAAAAGGGCCTTTAGCTGACTATTTTCTATGTTGCACTTTATTTTATCTTTTATTGATTTATTGCTTTTAACCCGTTGCTATTGTTGTTTTGTGGTTTGTTTTATTCTATTGTAAAGCACTTCGTAACTATGTTTTGAAAGATGCTATATAATAATTACTATTATTATGAAGTAGTAGTAGCACAGTTAGTAGCACAAGCAGCATTACTGACCTTTTAACCAACAGAGAGCAAAAGAGCAACCTGAACATCTTATAAATGAGCTGAGGGAATGAAGTCAAGAATCGAATGAATAGAAATCAGTGTTAACCACAGCACAGGGGAGAAGCCGTCTCTTGGGGCATCTCTTTGAGATGCGGTGGTCTTTTGTCACACTGTAGCTACACTGTACATTTTTTCGCTAAAGCTAACTCCTGCGCCAACTCGCGCTCTCTCTCTCTCTCTCTCTCTCTCTCTCTCTCTCTCTCATTCACACCTTACACACATACATACTTCAGCACAGCCACAGAGCTACTCTTATAACACCAGCTAACTTTGCTAATGTTGTCTGTCTTCACTCATCTGGTTTGAGCTGGACCATCATTTGTTTTTCAACAGGACAATGACCCCAAACACAGCTCCAGGCTGTGTAAAAGCTATTTGACCGAGAAGGAGAGTGATGGAGTGCTGGATCACATGACCTGGCCTCAACAATCACCTGACCTAAACTCATTGAGATGGTTCAAGATGAGTTGGACCGCAGAGTGAAAGAAAAGCAGCCAATAAGTGCTTGGTGCATATGAAAACAGTATCTGTGCTCTCTATGCTGTACTTAGACTTTTTTGATTACCACACAATTAAAACATATTACATGAAGTCTGTAATCTACAATGGAGAAAGTAATAGAAACAAAGAAAAACATTGAACGAGACAGCTGAGAAACGACCTATGAAGCTTCATAGCAGGAGTTGTCACTATCTCTTCAGGCTGTTACATAGTGAAGTAATCCTGAATCAATCAATCAATCAAATGTCATGCAATAATCATTGTCTTATCCTGTCTCAAACACCTTTTGGTATGGAAGTTGCACCATGTACTATTTGTTCTTTTTGTTCCTTTTAACTAACATCATAGTCCAATAAGGAGGAGGAGGTGGACATCTGTTCCTGTGAAACACAGATGCATTGTGTCTCGATTAGCCTGTTAGTTAACTCATCTGTTTCTGACAAAAGAAAAACACCAAATGACTTAATTCCCTTTATAGAAGGTTGGTGTTGGTGTGTGGACGATTAAAGCTGTGAGACATGGGAACAAAAATCCACATTCTACTTTGCTTCAGCAGTCTGAGGGCCAAATCACTTGTGAATATTCCAACAGAACATCTTAGAAGAGAATCAACCTTAACAAACCAAATTTACTGTGGTTAACTTAAACCCCTATTTCTGCTTCCTCTCAGTTGGAATAACATGTTGAGTTCAGAAACCTGTTTGTTTCACCCCTAAAAAGAATATTTTTCTATTGTTCCCATACTGTTTGTCAAAGTGTTTGTTGACTGTCTGTAAAAAGTTCCAAAATGGGCAGGTTCCTTTTAGCTACACTGGATAAGGGGAAGTCCCTGAGTTGGCTGACGCCCAAAAGCCCATCGACAACCATAAGTCTGGTCATTTCTTTCTCACTTTGGATACAAACCACACATTGAAAATGTCTCAAACGTCTAAAGTATTGTTTTGGTTGTTTTCTTGCCTGCAGTCATCTGTGACATCTGTGAAAAAGAATGAACCCAGAATAACCCATAGTTTTTAGTTACATAGTACACAACTGCTCTACACTCCACAGTGGAGAAAAGACTACATCTGCCAGAAAAACATAGAGTGTAAGGAGCCGAGGAACATATGTTTCCAATCGAGATCTTCAACAACTCTCTGCCAGCAGAAATCACCTCACATCCACAGGCCGACACACTGGCTTCATGTGCAGAGTGGTATTTAGTTGCAAGCCTCTTTCTGAGAACTGTAATGAGCCTGCGGACATTTTCAGGTAGAGTCCAGATCTGGACTTCAAGAAATGAATAGCTGTCTAATTAATACGCAGTCTTTCATGAGAGCTGATTATTCCACCAGCTGCGACACAAATTGCGGATGTTTACAGAATGCACTGTCATAGTGTGCAGTTCCGCCTACAAAATCCATTAAAAGGGCTTTTGTTAGCAAACTGAAAGCAGATGTTTCACAAAGTCGTGACAAACCATGAAGTGGAGTGTAAATTACAAAGACAATGATTTAATGGAAATGTAGTGCTTTTAAAAGTCATTCAAGCTGAAGTGACATAAAAACATGCGAAAAATAAAGATACACTCGAGAGTCATTTCAGTGTACGAGGATTGGGCTGGTGGTACTGTTAAAGTTCTTAGCATTGTTGTCTCCTGACAGCAGAGTAAATCAAATCTATTCATGCTGACAAAGCTGGCAGACATATTCAGAAATGAATCTACACTGGTATAGTGTTTCTCTGTACAATATGTCTGGAAGGTTTTTACTGATGCAAAACATTTGTGCACACAGCACATAGTTCATGTATATGTCTACTTTATATATGTATATCCTTTAAAATACAGTTTACACAATCCACATATCGATCACATTATACACATCTAAAAAATATCAATTGGTCAAATATCACTTCCAAAATCTGAATAAAGAATGTGCTCTGTTTAACCCGCATCCACCGACAGTTCAAATATTTTGAAAGCTAGCTGCTCTGGAGGCTGTAACTGGGCACAAAAGTGCATTGGATTAAATGTTAACATCACCAAGCTAACATATTCACATCGAAAGCGCTAACATGATGTTTGCAGGTATACTCTGCCATGTTCACTGGCTTAATTCAACTTATTAGCAGCCTAGCATCAACTAATTTGTGGTTTTGCAGGAATTTGTTTATAAATCAAAGTGTCACATAAATGAAAATTCTAATCTGATGTTTGCGTAAAATGAAAAGTCAAGGATCAAACAACTTAACACTTAAATGTGTCTAATCTGTTCTGCACATGAAAACAGTGATACATAACATATAAAAATCCCACTGTCTGTGAAAGCAACTCTGCGCCTCCTCTGATTTCACTGATGTCAGATGGAGCGTGTCATTTTAGAGTCTCCGGAGGCTAAACGTCCGCCCGCGCTGCACTGCACTGTGGGAATGTGATGCCTCGAGGCAAAGGCGTTTACATAGCTGCAGAAGCATCTACCAGCTATGTGAAAATTAATTAAATGGTTAAAAGCATTTGAAGACTGTGACACAAAGAGCATGTATTAACGTTCAGAGTGCAAACATGCTGAAGGGCTGACAAGGCAATTTATGACACCACACCACAACATGGTCAGAGGTTTACAGGCAGGAAAGTGGAAGATTTGACCAGAAGACCTCACAGGGAAAAAATGACTAAAGAGAGGAAAATAGGAGTTGTAAAGTCTGCTTGGGGTGACTTCATGGCTGCTCGTAATCGACTTTGAGAGAGAGGAAGGAGTTAGAATGGAGAAAAATAATCTGCAGTAAAAGAAGAAAAGAAATAGAGAAAAGAGAAGAGGAGCTTTGTTTCTACTAATCCCCACAAAGATTTCACCACTACCTGTTCTAGCACGACAGCCACAGAAGATTTGTCCAAACAAGAGAGCAAACTGAGAGTAAAAAAAAAAGAAAAATGGGATGTGGCCAGTAGGCCTCAGAGAAGGTTCTTCATTCCTCGAAAATGAAGACAGGAATATGTTTTATTTTAGGTTCTGTTTGTCCATACGGTTACAATAACCACACCTTGACTTCAACACGTCTTACAGAAGAATTAGAAGTGTGGATGAGATTTATGTCACATTAAATCACTGATCCTGAAAATGATAGAAATAAATGAAGAAAACACTGCATGTAGAGTTGAGCCACTTGACTAAGTTCAATTTTAGTGTCTGTTTATCATAATAATACATTTTTATTGTCGCTCTTACCATTACGCCATAATATAGCTGAGTGCACAGCACTAGCTGACTTGCTCCATCTATAGAACTTATTTTTATTATGAGCTCATCTGCAGATGATGGCCATCACAGCACCTACAGCCAAAGGCGATGTCATCAAATGTCATTTGTCCAATCCACAAACTACATATTCAGTTTGCTATGAGCATCCACAGATGACACACTGACTGAACAGCATTTTTAAGTACTTTCCATTATTATTATTTGATGGTAGTAGACACTTCAGAAAAGTGCAGGGAACACGTTGCCTGTTGGACGTGGAGGTTAGTAATACACAGTATTTCACACCTGTTTGAGTCCAACATTAGAACCCATTTCTGCCCCTTTTTCAAAAGCTTTTGATGACTTATAATTACACCACAAATGGCTACGATTACAATACTCAGCCTTAATTACATCTCTGCAGTTTTTCCTCTCCACTGAAAGACATTTCTATAATGCTCCATTGTGTAGCCTGTCTCCACATCAGTTGACATTTCCCCATAAAGTCAAATGACTAAGAACATTCCCCTTTCACAGGCTGATCCTCAGATGTTTCAAATGTCTGTTTTTGTCCCTTTCTGAGTTCTGACTTGAATAAATCAGTGTGAGAAATCTGACTGCATCACTGTTCATCAGGTTTGGATAAATGAGGCAGCCTGTTGGATCTGTGTGGAACCAGGAACTGCTAACCGCCAAAAACATCACATTTCATAAACCCTGGAATTTCTTCATATTGAAAGTGGTTTGAAATGGAATGTAATGCATGCGCATGATCACAGGTCAGACCTCAGTAATTCTCTGTACCCACTTCTGCATAAACTGAAATGTTGAGGTGAGGCAGCAGACTTCCTCAAAGCACGACAGGAATAAATAAACAGTGGAGAGATGCCACGGTAAATATTCCAGAGATGCAGAGGTGAACACTAACGTGTCAGTCTGTGTTGTTTACCATGCAGCTAGCTCAGACACTATGCCAAATATAGAGTCACATGCAGACCTATGCACTACGCTGACCACAAAAGAACAAATTCATGGAACGACATGTTTCTGCTCGTTTACAAGTTGGTCAAAAAAGTGGCACCGGTCAAAATGTGACCAGGACAAAGCAGCCACAGAGAGGACTCATGTCAAAGGTCAGCAACACGTGCATGCAAGGCTTCACGTCCCTCTTAGCTCACTCTCTAGGTATTTCCTCTGTGGTGGACTGGGGTTACCATCACCTGAGAAGGCAGTGGTGCCTCTACATGTTGGCTTCTATGGGCACTTTGGAAGTCTACCAATCATCCTGTACCACAAAACCCCCAATGACATTTTCATCATGGCTGTACAGTGACTGGGTGAGATTACCACTTCCAGATGATAAGGCCAGGCCTGGCTGTGTGGCAGCAAGGCTCGACTGGCTGTGTTTTTATATACTCTGAGGCCACGTGACTTCCTTTAGTGAATGGAAAACCTGAGTCTGATTTTTTTTTTTTTTTTTTTAGCCACCATCCCAGCTTGACTCCAGATGTCTAGACCTCTCCAGCCATGCTCTCTGGAGGGTGGTAATCTCTGCCGTTTGTCTCTGTAAGCCTCTGCACAGGAGTCAGTGAGATGTATCCGCTCCCACAATGCCACAATTACAAGTCACGGGGAGCATTATTGTACAATGTGAAAAAAACTATTTCCCGGGTCAGAGTGAAGTGTAATGATCAATTTAAATGTCCTCAAGTGAAGTCTCTCGAGTCACTGCTGGTTGTCTTCTTCAGATGGCTTGAAGTCAGTGGCTCTAGTCTACATCAGGCCGTTAACCGCTCTACAACGATCAGAAAAGAAGTTTTTATTTTTCTGATTCACTGGCTTTCTCACTACTGGCATTTCCCTCACTCTAATTCACTATCTATGGCACTTGACCACTCCTGTGTGTGTGTGTGTGTGTGTGTGTGTGTGTGTGTGTCTCTGTCTCAACAAACAGACATAAACCAAAGGAAACTTTATGGTGTCACACTAAGCCTTAATAAACAGGTGAAGTATCATAGTTTGGTCCATAAACTCCACCTGGTTCCAACTTTCCGGCTACGTAGAAACAAACATGTTGCATGTTTGCCTCTACGTACTGTGGCAACATACTCCCACTGCCACAGCCAGAACACAAGCCAAAACCTCGGCCTATGACATGAATGAAACAGCTGCAGCGACTGTCCACTGTGAGTCTGACAGTGTTACATTTCCACCTGTGGGCAGCAGAAACAAGTCTGACAAAATAGACATGTGATTATCTTTTAAGTTAAATGGGTGAACTTAGCAAACGCTTGTTAGCAACGCCTATTGACACGTCCAATAGTTCTGAAAAAACATTATCACGCATTCAGAGTCATATTTCTGAATCTGACTCTTCAGCTGTTAATTATTAAAGTCTACATTATCAATGCATGCCTCAGAGTTTGGGATTTTTATACATACTTAATTATTCTGCACTGTGTGACTATTTGCAATGTTGAGACATACACTGTTTTTACCCTGGTACACTATACTACTACTACTACTATGGTATACACATACACTATCGTATTTACGGTAAAAACTGGCAGCTGTGGTTGCCAGTTTTGTACCGTAATAAACACGGTATAACTTTTTCTGCTGTGATGTTACTCGGATGCAGTACTGTTGTTTTCTTCCATATTCTCTGTATAAATACAAGTTGTCTCCATCAATTAAAATGCTGCTTTTCCATATAATTAAACATGAAAATACCGCATTAGTTCAGTGAAAAACATGAAATTAACAGCCTCAAATATAAAATACTACATATCTCCATAAATGACTTTAAAATGCTGTATAAAATGAAGGTTTTGCTATGAAACACGACTGTGTTTTATGGCATATTTTATGGCATTTTACTGTAATGGTTTGGCAGTTTTCCACAGTACAATCTACAAACATTTTTTACCATGTAGCTTTGTAGCAATAATTTAAATTAACTTCCATTATCTTTAAATTTAGTTTGGCTACTTGTACTGCATGAGTGTAAATGCAAAAATGATTAGTTTTTTATTATTATTTTATTATTTATTTTAAAAAAAAGAATCAGTTCCATCATAAGACTCTGACCTGTTCATAATTCCTGATCTGTTTGCAAATCTATTTTTTCCCAACCACATCATCTGACATATTACATGTAATTTAATGCATGTAAAAAAAAAAAAATCTATATTACCGCTGCTTGAACAACCTGCAACCAGAGGGGGTAACATCTGACAGCATCAGGAACTCAAAGAATACTTCTACCAGTTCAAGCCAAACATAACAAGCTCTGAATCCAGCTCCGCTGAGCTGTCCACACGTGTTTGCAGGGCCGTATAAAAAAATGCTGTATTACTTTTCAAACTCTCGACAGAGACAGAGGAGCGGGTCAGAAAAGGGAGACAGAGGATGAGCGCTAACCCTTAGCCCTGGTCTGCAGTTTGCTCATAACATTGGAATGTGGCTTCATGAGGCCTGCACAGTGAGCAGAAAGATAACATTCCACTTTTGGTGGCAATTAGCTTGGAGCTTATTGGCCGGCCCAGAATGCAATGCTCAGCATGAGCCTTCCAGTGAACCAGCCAGACAACTCTGACAGTTATGAGTGCAACACCTAACAATTACCAGTTGTTAACTTCATGTTCACTAACACACTTTCACTGCAGGCTATTTAGAAAGGACTGTCATTAAAACAAAGAATGGGTTATTGACTTTAACTGTACAAGCTGTTTCCAACCGAAGTCAAGGAGAGATTTATTGTGTGACGTGCTGTTAGGAGTACTAATCCTGTGAAAACTGTGTGTGTAATGTTTTCTTGTTCCACTTTGTCAAGTCTGAAAGAAAAGCTCTAGTGATGGACTCGTATTTATACAGCGCCTATTTGATCTACCGACCACTCAGAGTGCTTTTACAGCACTTGTTAATACACCCATTCACACACATTCAAACACTGATAGCAGAGGCTGCCATGCTCGTCAGCGGTGCACCGCTTCCTATCCAAGGCGCTCACACTGACACTAAACTCTACCATACAAACACACTCACGGCACAGCCATCAGGAGCAATTTGGGGTTTAGTGTCTCACTCAAGGACACTCCAACTGGAGATACCGGGAATCGAACAAGCTATGCATTACAAACTGGGGGTGTGCTGCTTGAAAGGAGAGTTCCAACAAAAAAAGGGAACTGTAAGATCCAACGGTTTTACACAAGGGAAAGTCAGGATGTCTCCACCTGTGCTGCTTTTTGAATTCTGTTTGTAATCATTCTATCAAAGACGTCATAAAACAGTGAGAGTTTTCTAATAAATGATGAAGATGATGACATCAGCGATACTGCTGTTCTCCAGCTGCTCCATTTTTGTGCACCAGGTGACAAGTATTGTTCGAGCATTGTGACTTCTTCCATAACAGCCTTAGCTAAGATTAACAGTGTGCACAATAACAGACACTTATGTCTGAGTGACAAAACCCCATTACTTCAATAGATGGATTGATAGAGTGTGCAAGATTTCAGACACTGCAAGTTTACCTCAACATGGTTGGGCAGGGTGTTGACAAATTTGAATCCCGGGATTCTCTTGTCGCTGCACACCACGCCCACGTCTTCAGTGTGTTTGCAGTCTGAAACACCGATGCCGTTGGAGGGACACAGCGCCAACGTCTTTTCTTTTCCAGTGCAGTGGAGATTATCAAACCAGATGGGTCCTGACCAGACAAAAGAGAAATTCATCAGTGCTTCCATGGGGAGGAATTTTTTCCCTTTCATAGTGGAAACAACAAAGGAAAAATAGAAAGTTGTGAAGCATTAACCATGAACCAGTTTCCATTGAATAAAAGTACAAATAAATATAAAAACTGGATGTTATATATTTATGTTTATATTTAAGTGTTTTATGACACCTACCATCTCCTTTCCCATATTTTGAGGATGGTGACCATGAGATGGCTTCGACGTAGCCAAGCTCCCTGCACACCACCTGAGCGGCGTGGATGGTGAAGTCATCATCGCAGACAGTGCCCCACTCGCCGTTGTAGAAAACCTCCACGCGGCCCTCGTTGTGTTTCCTCTTATCACCCGCCAGTCGCAGCTGAATCCTGGGCGTGTCCGGCGCCAGCTGGGGGGCAGTGTACTGTTCCTGTTCTGGATCAGGGTAGCCCGGTGGGTAGCCGAGGTGTTCGTACTGGGCTAAAGCTAGCTCTAAAAGCACTAAAAGAATGAGAGTGCAGCAGGGCAGACACTGGGTGGCACTGGGCAGCATTTTGGTTGGAACTGGTGAAAAAATGAAGAGAGAGGAGCACTCATTAAAATCTCTCGGCAGCTTTCTCAGATGTTCTTCACGGGGAGTTTGGGAGTGGTCATTTTACCCGGCTGGTAAATGACTGATTTTGTTGAAACTGGATCAGAGAAAATGTTTTGTGGTTTCCCCTCTCATGTCAACTCTCTGTAATTTACAGAGTTTCCTGATGGACAGTGAAGTAAGCTGCTGTCAACTGTAGCTGCTGTTAGCTAATGTTAGTTGGCTCATTTAGCAGTAACGTTACTACCTGTGACTGTGGTCTCAGTGTAGTCTTAGAGTGCTATGTCTTGTGTTGGTGACCTTGTTGATGTTTGGCTGTTAGCAAACTTGTTGACTCGCTAGTTTTTGATCATAAGTAATGTAATCAGAACAAATACTAAATAGTACAGCTGAACATACTTACCACAGTGGGATTATACTCTGAAAATGGGGGCACTCGATCACAAAAATACCAAATCTGACATCATGTTGCTTTGATTGGAATCATGTGAAAGGGAGGCTCGCAGTGACAAACCTACAGAGAATTATAATCTGACCCCGCAGCACTCTTTAGTTTCATTGTTTTTGGTTTTAGAGCCAGCAGATGTACTGTTTTCATTCCATCAACATCATTTCCAGCAGCAGCAGGCAGCTGTTCTTCATGAAACAGCTCTGACAAACCAAGATGTGCCTCCTGTCCAGCACCAGCAGACGAAATTTAGCAACTAGCAGATGAACATAGTGGAGCATTGAGCCACTCTTATTTCGCTCAGGAGTTAGCAGAGATCAGAAAAGAATGTTGGCTAATGCTGCTCTGTGTCTGCTGGCTGTGTAAAAATACTATTAGTTGCTAACATGTTTGCACAAGGTGATGATGATATATCAATGATGTGTTCACACATCTCAGAAATCAGTTAATGCAGCTTTAAAGTCAGAATCTGCAAAATCTTTGTTTTTTATTATTTTTGATGCATATTAATTGCAGTTTGTTTATATATTTGTTTATATATTTTTTAAATACCTTTTAAGCTTGAGCTGAACTCAAGCCTCAAACATACACCTGCAGCCAGGTTAATGTACTACTGATATATGGGTAGGCCACTACTTCTACCAAGAGTCAATGGATGTAGAAAACACAACTCAAACTCAATATGACACTGAAACTGAAACGTGTGGCCATTACAGCCCCAGCATCTAGCCGTTTAGTTGCTGACTGCAACCCCTTAACTTCACCCTCTCCTTCCTAGTATGCAGGAGAAACACTGGTGGCCATAAAATGTGCCAAAAAGGCTCCATCAAAAGACAATGTTTATTTTGTCCTTTCTGAGCTACTGTAGAAACATGGCAGTTCAACATGGTGGACTTTGTGGAAGCCATTCTGATGTAACAAAAACATAACAGTTCTTATTTCTAAAACTAAGAGTTATGATTATTATATTCAATTTCTGCCATATTGTGTAAATGGAGCCCTCTCAGTCCGACACACTGGACTTCTTAATGTTAAAATCTCAAACTCTTGTGCTCTTGTGTCAAAACATCTGGCAGAAGACAGATGATCCTTCAACTACAGGGTTTCTAGTTTCCTCATCGTAACGTGGCAGTGGTTAAACATGCCAGAAACAACACACACATTACAGAATGAACAAATGAAGCCCACAGCCTCTGGGTCTGCTTACAATGTGTCCAAACTGTGATGTTGTCATTAGAAAAACATGGTCAGCATGTATATCAAAACTAAAGTTCAGCAAAGAAATGAAGTGCACTTTGTCAGCCCAGCAGCTCGTTTCTGAGTGTGAGCTCAAAAAAACAGACAAGCTCTTTCATGATTTCTCAGGCCAAAGATTCCATGGCATTCAGAAATGATGAGGACTGGATGGAGTTACAGACAAAAATCAAACCGGGATGTTCCGGCGAGATCCTGACTGAACCAGAAACTTTGGAATCTGAAACCTCTGCTGCCCTTTGCTTCAGAAAGCCCTGCAACATCACGCTCATTTCAATATTTTCACACTAATGCTATGTAGATGAACTCTCTGTTTAAAAAGTCTTCAGAAGGCCATCTGTTCTTCATTTATGAAACGCTTTCACCTTCATGAGAGGCAGACACACAAGTCCCACCCGCTACTGCTGCTGCTGCTTCTGCAGAGGGTCTATGCTTGGTTGGGGCAGTGTTTAGCTCAGATGTGTGAAGGCTCCGTCCTTGCTGCGGAAGCCCAGGGTTTGAATCTGACCTGTGGCTCTTTCCCACATGTCATTCCCCATCTCTCTCTCCCCACATTCCTGTCACTCTTCAGCTGTCTCTATCAAATAAAAAGGCTTGAAAGAAAAAAATAATCTTTAAAAAAATCAGTTTGTGTAACGTTAGCTGCTCATTTCAAAGGCTTTTCTGAAGCACTCGAAGGAGAGCTTTACTGCACACATACACACACACACACACACACACACACAGAAGAAATGTACCAAAAAGGTTAGGACTGACTTTTTCTCCCATTTTTTTAAAATCATTTTGACTAATACAAGAAAACAAAGGAGCTGATTCATATGAAGAGGATATTAGGTCATATTAGATCATAGGTGTATTTAGATACAATGCATTTGCGTTTAGTTACTGATTATATTTCTAATCAAGTCATCATTCAGTCAATTAAAGGCCAGAAAACAGTTGAAAGATAACTGAAAAGCCATATGTGTAGATAATGGAACCAACAGTCTGAGTTTTTTCTTCATAATTAATGACTGATTGATGAACTAATTATTTTAAGCACTGTATGTTAAAACTGCATTAACATATCCTACAGTAGAGACATATTTTACAGACTGAGACTGAGTTGGTCATTTTAGCTCATATTTCATATCCTGTTCTTCAAAACACATCAGAACTCAAACACAAAGAAAAGTCTGTAGGGAGACCACAGCACTTCAAAAGCACCATTAGTGACCATCTCACGCACACACACACACACACACACACTCAGCCACATACTAGTTGACTTGTGAACATACTTCGAGCTGAACTTACTTTCTTGTCCTCCTGAAGCTGCAGTCACAGACAGACTGGAGACTGAAGGAAGTCAGCTGCTCTCTCTCTCTCTCTCTCTCTCTCTCTCTCTCTCTCTCTCAAACTTTCTCTCCTCTCGCGCAGACTTCAAGTTTTGGACCGCAGCTGCGTTGGACCCGCCCACTGACGCCCACCTTTATGATGACCTCATCGGAGATGGCCCAGGACGTGGAAATAGCGGATCTGACCCGAACAATGCTGCCTTCAAAGACTGTAGGAGAAAAAAACTCTAAAAGAGTGATTAACTCCGTGGTTATTGTGGAGTTTAACAACGTGGTTATTGTATGGTCATCCAGTTTGGGCTCATTATAAATGTCAGCATCATTAGATGGCGTGTAGTGATGAAGCCACAGCTGCAGCTTTAATGTTTTGGCTCACTCTCACTGCTTTCATGGTGTTGTGTTCGCCCTGCAGCAGGCCCTGCAACCTGTTATAAATCTACAGTACGCTAACAGCCCATCACTTAACAGCAGACAGACACAGTCTGCAAACAGCGGGAGAAAAACTGAATATCAAGGACTCACATAGCCAACAGAGAGGGAGCTCAAAGTTTCATTCATCAGGGGGCACAAAATGAAACTCCAAATGAATGCTAACATTGCACTATATTTAACAAATTTAAATGATGAAAAAAGAAAAAAAAGAGCTCTGGTCAGCTGCCCCAAAGTGTGCTAGAAGTTAACACTGAGGTTTAAATATCAGCTCATGACAACCGTCACAACACTTCACAAACTCAGCTTCATGTTTCAAAAGTCTATTTCTAAGTTGTAGTTCCATTTTTCTTTATTCTCATTATGCTAACTGTAGTGAGACATTAAGCATCTGTAACACTAGAGACTAGAGCACTAGAACTCAGAACTTCTCAGTAATCACATAATTAACTTTCTTTTTGTTTCTAAAGCTGAATGGTCTGTCGTGTTCTCACAGATATGATTTTTCCCTCATTTTTGTATATGTGAGATATGTAGAAGAATCAATTCTTTTGACCCACCAGATAAATAATTCTGCACAGTAATTACTTCAATAGTTTTTTTTTCTGTATACACCAAACAGAGTGATCCTTAAACATTTGAAAAAAATAAAAAATAAAAAAATAAAAATGGATATTATTCTGGACATTGAGGAAAAAATGTTTTTAGCTGGAAGATGATTATTAAACTAATGAAGTGTGTTCTTGTTTTGTCTGCAATGTACTTCAAACACCATCAGACATGTAGTTCAATGAGATTTTTATTCACTTATTATGACATTGTCTGTATAATATCAACATTAATAACAAATTAAAAGACACCTTTCCTATGAATCTCTGCAGGTTAAACCTCATTTACCATTTTATCACCTTCTTCAGAAAGTATGAAGGCACCTTTGACCTGTTATGGCACTCTCTGGAAGCAGATTCGTACATAACATCATTTAACGCAGATTACGTGAATGCAGCATATGTTCAGACCTGACCTTGACTCTGCTGCCACCTTGTGTAAAACAGGACATTGAATCTGCCAAACTTTGTGGTGCTTAGTGAAACCCATTCAGTGGTGCAGCTTTGGTGTGTTGGCATGTTGTGAACAGGATGATACATCAAACAGTGACTGATCATGGTCAGTGTAGGATGAACCCACCGTTTCATGTGTGTACAACAGAGTCGTTACTAGGGTTGTGAACGATAAACCGATGTCACCGGATATTCGGTTTAACAAGTGAGACATACGGCTGCGTCGGTAGCAGCCTCCTCAACCGATACGAATTAGCCATGAATTCCTAGATGGATCGGTTGTAGAGTCCTGGATCGGGTATCGCGAGACTTGGAATCGGTTGGCGGCTTCAGACAGTTTTGGGAGAATCCACCGGGTCCGTTTGCAGCGCGTTGCGTGAGCATGGCATATTTGGTCCGTCCTGCACGTGATTTCAAACCCACCGGGAGCATTTCAGAGTTTAGCCCACCAGACTTTGTTTAGTTGCTCAGATTTGGATATTTTCTCTGTGTATGTTCTTCTAAATATGCTTCTACGTCTGTAAATATGCTACGTAGTTAATTAGTTTCTCTTTTGTCTGTTTACGACCGGCAGTTTGCACGGGGTATTTTATTTTGAGAGTCCACCGGATTCTCTCTAACAAATGATGTTGATCCAGCCAGACTTTCTTTGGTCCATGTCTAAAAACAAATACATTGACATGTCATTTTGTTGTTGTTCTTTTTTTTTTTATTTTATTTTTGCCAGTGCCATAAAGCAACAATGCTTGGGGATATGTGGTCTTTTACATATTTGAAAAGAAAATATTGTACTGTACTGTAAGATAGTCACTTTCATAGAATTGGCTTCGTTATTTTATGAAATATCTACAATAAATATTAACTGTAGAATCAAATTGTGTCGTTCTTACACTGTATTGATTCGTATCAAATCAGTCTGTAATAAAAGGATATTGTTTTTGAATCAAGTCGTAACCTCCAGGGAAGAAGTTAGTAACATGCAATAATGAGACATGTATGTTTACAGACGGTGGTGGAGATGGTGGAGCAGCTGGATAACAAATAGTTACAATAGTCCAGCCTAGAAGTAACAAATGCATGGACTAGTTTTTCTGCATCCGCTTGAGACACGATGCGTCTGATTTTGGCAATGTTACGTAAGTGGAAGAATGCAGTCCTCGAAATTTGTTTTATGTGGACATTAAAGGACAAATCCTGATCAAAAACAACTCCAAGATTCTTTATGGTGGAGCTGGAGGCCAGAGTGATCCCATCTAAAGTAACTAAGTCTCTAGAAAGAGAGATTCTGAGGTGTTTGGGTCCAATTACAAGAACTTCAGTTTTATCTGAATTTAACATCAGAAAATTGTAGGTCATCCAACTTTTTATATTCTTAAGGCATGCTTGGAGTTTAGTTAACTGATTGGTTTCATCAGGCTTGATTGATGAATATAATTGGGTGTCGTCAGCATAGCAATGAAAATTAATGGAATAATAATGTTCCCTAGAGGAAGCATATATAAACTGAATAGAAGTGGTCCTAGTACAGAACCTTGTGGGACCCCGTGACAAACTTTGGTATGCATGGAGGAGTAAACAAACTGAGATCAATCTAAGAAATATGACTTACACCAGCTTAGGGCCGTTACTTTGATGCCAATTTAATGTTCCAGTCTCTGTAAAAGAATCTGATGGTCAGTGGTGTCAAATGCAGCACTAAGATCTAACAGGACAAGTACAGAGATGAGTCCTTTGTCTGATGCCATTAGGAGGTCATTTGAAACTTTGACTAGTGTGGTCTCTGTGCTATGATGCACTCTAAATCCTGACTGAAAATCCTCAAATAAACTGTTCTTATGGAGAAAGTCACAGCTGATTGGCTACAGCTTTCTCAAGTATCTTAGAGAGAAAGAGAAGGTTTGATATCGGTCTGTAATTGGCTAAAACCTCTGGATCTAGAGTGGGCTTTTTAAGAAGAGGTTTAATTACAGCTACTTTAAAGGACTTTGGTACATATCCTGATAATAAAGACAGAAAAACATCCTTGACCAGCCTGGTTTGGATGGGGTCTAAGAGACAGGTCGATGGCTTAGATGAAGAAATTATTGAAGTTATTTGCTGAAGGTTGATGGAAGTAAAGCAGTCTAAATATATATCAGGTTTTACAGGAGTTTCCAAACCTGCTGTATCAGAATGCAGATCAGTGCCTGTTGAGGGCAAGAGGTGATGAATTTTGTCTCTAATAGTTATAATTTTATCATTAAAGAAGCTCATGAAGTCATTGCTAGTTACAATGACAACACATTAAGAAAGTTAAAGGAAGTCACTGGGCCTGGTTAACAAACAGTCCAAAATATAACTCCCAGTAAAATGAGCAGCTGGTGTGACTGAAATATTTATTGGATAACTATTGGACAGATTGTCATGACATCCACCCCCACCGGAAGAACTGCAGGCTACTTCGGTGATTCCTTTCTTTTTATCTAGCATCATCACCAAGTCAAAATTCTAATTTGTTGTAGACCAAATATGTGCAGAAGCTGCACTTTGTATTTAGTGTTTATTAGATAATGTTAGCATTAAACTAAGATGGTGACATTATAGCTGTCAAACATCAGCATGTAAGCATTGTGCGTGTTAGCACACTGACTTTACTATTTAGCTGAATAAAGCAACACAAATCCGCTAACATGGCAGTAGACACAATTCTCACACACAGTTTCTAGCATCCATTGAAGTAGATGTAAAGTCCTCATTAAACTTTAGATACTGGAAGTCTTGTTGTTATTATAATTATTTTTTACCTTGGGACAGATCCAGGCTAGTAGTTGCCCTCATTTCCTGTCTTGAAGCTAAGCTAAGCTAAACAACTGCTATGAAACAATTTTATTTCTGCTTTGACTTTCTACCTTTTAGTTTTCTATTTGTATAGATGTTAGCACAGGATAACACAGTTATATATTTAATTTCTATGCAAATGTTTGATTCCTCTGCACATATTTAAGTTCCATGCAAAAGTCTAACTTTTCTGCAAATGTTCAATATTTTAGCACAGGTTTTAATTTAAATTTAGATTTATCTCAGGTTAATTTTAACGTATGGCTACTGTGATATAGGTTAATTCTAATCCATGTTTAATGTATGTTTGCATACTGCTACTGGATGCTTGATCTATACAAACATGGTATCAGAGGTATTAAGCTTCTCATCTAACTTTCTACAAGAAAGCAAATAAGCTTATTTCTCCAAATGTCTTAAATGTTATTCAGGTCAACTGTGACAACAAAACCCTGGACACAGTGTGTGTGGTGGACCAGGAAACATAATCACACCTGTGGCTACCTTGTATGTTCAGTTAGGTTTTGATTATACAGCTACAACTTCACTATAATGCAGTGTAGTGTTACCAAACTCACTACACTTAATTGATCTCCTACAGTTTACACTATAACTCTTGGTTTGAAAGAAAGGCATTTTTCATACCCTACCATAAGTGTTGTAGTGTAATCTGTAGCAGACCAATGAAGTGTGTAGTGATTTTGGTGACACTACACTGTATTATAGTGAAGAAGAATATTTTTGTAATATCTCTTTTCAGTGTTGCACTCTGTAGACGGCCCCTGTGCTGCTCTCACAGCCAGCTGCATGTACAGTAAACACTAATGTTGTTGGTGTGGCTCTGAGGATGGCTCGTTTTGATGAACATTAGCTCACATGTAGCTCATTGTCTATCTTACTACGCTTGGAAATATGCATGTTTTGTGTTTTGACGTTTCACTTAAAGAATTATTGATCTCGGAAGTTCGAGATCTTTTTCTCGTAATTACGAGATAAGGTGTTTTTTTTTTTTTTTCCAGTGAATGCAATGCGCTTCCGTAGAATCAAGATCGACAGGCGAGCTAAAGTCCTTACGGAAACATCACTTGTAAATCTTACTTTATTCAGACACAAGCTTTAATACCTGCACCCAGTTAGAGCTTTACTATATGATGAAGGTGCAGTGCATCATGGGAGAAAAGACGAAAAATGTCATAACTTTGATTAAACACATTTTTTTATTCTTTGGCCAAAGAGCAATCTTAAATATAACGCCAAATAAATAGTCACATCCACAACAACACAGATCATTGTCACTGTTTAGACAGCTGCTGGCACAATCAACACAGAATGTTTAAAAAATGTTTAAGCCACTTCATCATCATCATCATCCTCATCATCATGTCTGATGACTGAGCTGATTGTATGGATGGGTTTGATGCAGGGGAACATGTTTTAAATGTCCCTCATTCATTTTCGTCTTGAAACAACGGCTGTGAAAGAGAGAGGACAATGACGGTTATGAAATACTTGATTCAAATAAATTCTCTAATTGTTTTTATTGCATATCAGCTTCACTGGTATTCTCACCGTGTAAGCCGTATCCTCAGGCCTGGAGTCTGGTCGCTGCCATTTAGGGTTGGATAAAATCTTTAGAACAACCAAGCCAAAGGCTACAATCAAAACTCCTAATGTGTTTCCTAACACAGCCTCAGGTGGAAGCTTAGAATATGGCTGAGTTCCATTGGTGTTTCCTTTGCTGTGGGGAAAGCATTTTAAGAAAAAAATCTGTTTATCTTGAAGGAAAATATGAATAAATTAATAAAAAATGTGGCACTCACAGAGCAAAGAAGAGTTTCTCGTTGATTCCAGAGATGCAGGCAACGATGCTGAGCGACAGTATGCTGCCTCCAAACCACACATGTACGGGCTTCAGGAGTTTACGCAGTGAGATGGGGGAGCAGGGCACGAGGAAAACAGCAAGACCAAACACCCACTGGTTGGATGAATGCACACACACACATTCACAGATGCAGAGAATACAATGACACACACACACACACAACCAAAGCTCAGTCATGTTTCCCAATGAAAACCGAAAGAAAACCAGGCCCACGTTATTGAACCTGACTAATAAATAAAGTTGTATACCTGCATGGCAAAAAGAGCTGTAGCAGCAATTCCAATCCAGCTGTGCAAGGAGTAGAGGTTAGGGGTGTTTTTGGCATTGTGGAAGTCAAACACAGCACAAAGCCCTACAACTGATAGGACCAGGGCGAGGAGCATCACTGCAGCGTGCAGCAGCTTCCAGGGGAGTTTATTCTGACCCCAGGTCAGGGGGATGCGGTACAGCACAGCTCCTGCAGGGAGGAGGCAACAACAGAGCATGCTAAATTCATTTCAGCAATGTCTGAATTTGTTAAACTGTATAAGTCTGTAGCTCCAGAGAGCACTGAAAAAATAACCTTGATGACCTGATGATGCATGTATGTGTGTGTACGAGAAGCAATTGGATTGTGGGAAATGTAGGATCTGATGATACTGTAAGGTCATCGTAACCTGAAGCATGTTTTTGTGCTTGAAGTCTATTTTCTTTTGTTTCATGTGCCGCTCAGAGTGAAGCCTTTTAAAATCATCTCTCATGCATTATTCTTTTGTAGTTCAAGTATGAAATATATGTTAAATGTGAAGGATAAACATGTACAGGAGTGTATGGTGTTCCTGACATGACTGCCTGCCTTCACCACAGCTACAAGTTTAGAGGAGCTGCACAACATGCACAACAAAAAAATTAGCTTCAAGCAAAAAAAGAGTACCTGGGTCATCGGGCACATGAATATGTGTAACATACACTAGTCTGATCTCTGGCAGATCTGCTGAAACCTAATCTTTAGGTTTAATTGGTGCTGGCTTGAGTGTACTGAGGTTATGTCCTCACCTGCACCAGATCTTTGATTTTATTTGAGGCATTATGGTGGCTTTGAATTGCAGAATCATTGCACAAAGGAAACATGATGACTATCAGGACATCAGCATGTCCAGAAAAGTGAATCAAACTAAAGTGTCAGCATATTCGAGCTGCTGTATTCATATTTGAAACTCTGCTCAACATGTAGAGCAACAATACGTTATCTCTATCCCAAAGAGTCAGGTTGTGTCATGGCAGGAGAGCCATGCGTTTTCACGTGATGTGGACTGCAGTAAATGTGATTGGCCATGATTATCACAGCCTCTTCTGTAATGTATGATCTGATCACAACCTGTGTCCAAGTGCACCACAAGGTGTGTCCTCTTTTACAATCGTCTCAAAGCGGAGCATGGAACAGTGCCTTGGCATGTCAATGACTTTTGTTTTATTTTGCTGCTATTTGAAGAGCATTGCTCAGAGTTAGATGTGCCTACAGGCAGGTTCACAACACATGGACACACCGACATGCAGGCGTGCTCCTTCTCCTCAATCAACTGGAGAAGGAAAACAGAACTCTCAGTGTAACCTAGCAACTCAAGTCATGGAGGAGACGATAAAAGCAAACACTGCACAGAGAAAATACAAACATGCTGATTCTGAGGACAGTACCTGAAACATGACAAATCATTAAGAACATGTTGGATAAAACAGCACCAACAGCACAAAGTCAGCGGGAACACACCCACATGTTCAGCCTCATGATTTTTAAGTCAGCAGCAGCTGGTTGTGACAGGAAAGAGTTTTGTTTCTCCAGTGAGCTGTTTCATGTTTTATCATGAAACAGCATACACTAACTTTACCAGTGTTACAACTGAGGAACTATCCTCCTTTAATATCAACAGTTCCTCACTGGACAGAGTGCACATCTTCAAGTACCTCGCTGTCCACATCACAGAGCTGACCTGGGCGTTATACACTGAAAGACAAGGCAGAGACTGCTTCGCCTCAGACACGTCTTCCTGCAAACACCGAGGACGGGGGGCGGCTGTGGCTTGGAGGTAGAGCGGGTCATCCACTAATCAGATGATCGGTGGTTCGATCATTCAACCTCAAAGCTGAAGGTCAAAATGTGGTGAACAACCTGCCTGAAGACATCTGTACCAGATGCTGCAAAAATAAGACGAGGAGAATTCTTAAGATCACAGCCACCTGGAGCTTTTCTCTCTGCTGAAGAAGATTCTGGATCCACCAGACCTGCACTGAGAGTCAGCTTTGTTCCACTTAGGAAGTCAAGTTATAGACAACACAACATGTTGTTACGGCAGTCTGCTCTGAGATTCTACCATCTCATGTCACACAACAAATCAGTTTGAGATCAAACTATCCAGGAGAAAGAGTAATGTTTATGGCGAACATGCTGCTGAAATGAAAATACCAGCCTCCAATAATATAGAGACATAATGTTCTCTGAATAGCTGGAACAGTATCCCATGTGACGATGTGAACGATGTAATAAAAAGTTGATAGTCATCATGTACATATGTAGTTATCCCACAACAATCAAGCAGCCAGAGATCTCTCTCTACATCGAAAAACATGAACAGGATCTTCTTTCTCTTTGTTGTCCAGCAGGAAGTTATGGTTCTATTTCAGTGCCCAACACAGCTTCAAATATGTGGAACAGGATTTAAGAGAAGTAATGTGTGAAACTGGTCTGTGTGTTTACCATCCTTAAACTAATGTACAATTCAGCTTCTGCTAGTCAATGTATACCATGTGATCATTTATCTGACTGAATTATTCCTGATCTCAGTTCGAGTCATGTAATAGTATCTGCCCATACATTTTCATAGAAAACACAGGAGCACAGGTAGAGCTTAAAGTACACTGCAGTTATTAATATCAATCCAATGTATGCGAACTGAATAGCCTGATTTGAGTTTTTAGTGTAATCTGTGCTGTAATATTTTTGGCCTTGTTTCTGTCTCGAGGAAATTTCTCTCTACTCGACGTGTTTCGTCTGAGTTGCCTGAATGAACTGTTGAGTGTTTATTATCCCCCTCTACGCATCGATTTGCACAGACTATATTAATAAATTACTCTTGATAGCTTTTTGCTCACAGATACACACAGTGGAGAGTTGACTGCAGCTGCATTGAAAAGCTTTGAGAGTGAAAACAGGTGTGTGACAGAGGACGTAAAACAAAGGTTTGGATCAGTTCAATAGACCCAATAATGAGCTTTAAGGTCAGATGGTGAACTCCTCAGTGTGTGCATGACATGTTACACTTACCCTCCATCTGAATGCATCCAAACAGAGACAGACAGCAGCCGTCAGTACAGCACACACCATGGTGGAGATACATTAAAGTTTCTTGATGAACACCTTCTTTCATTTGATGTTATTTTGCTTTACATCAGACAAGACTGCAATCACTGAGGTGTGGCACTTGAAGCAAAACAGTCACTGTGGACATTACCTCACATTTATGCTGCATTAAATTACACAAGGTAACAATAAGGTAATTACACATCACAAGTTCAGTAGAGCTCTACTGAACCTGTAATGTGTAATTACCTTGATGCAGTCTGGCTGTCAGATGAAAGAACAGAAGTGAGAAACAGAAGTGAAACTGTGTGGGATCCAGATTTGAGAAAGCCACTCACCGTTGCCGTATAGCACGACCAGACCCGTTACCATCAGGACGGGGTGCCAGTTGAACTGCTTGGGTGAGCCGTCCCAGGCGAAGCCACCGCGCCACTGTTTGTTCCACAGACACACACAGACCACGCAGGCCACGCCGAGGCCCAGGCACAGCAGGAAGCATACATAGAAGCTCACAATGGACCTCATCCTGAAGAGATCTGTCGGCTAAAGCGATTCAAATATCAACAGGAATACTGTGTCGAGGCAGAGCAGTGTTAGACATGTTTCTGATTGATTCTCAGCATGATGAGTCTTTACTGCCCGGTACACATGGATTATGAAAGGACGTCCAAGAGACTGGACACAGTGAACACAACAAATATTAATAATGTTATATGGTACCTAAATATCTAAAATATTTACAAGTCACTCAAATCGACCGAGTGTTAACTTTAACTGAATCAATGTTAAACATGTTCTTGCCCATCATTTGTATTTGCAACAAATAAAACAAGCAGCAGACTGCTATAATCAAATGTATGATGAAATGAAATGAAATTACAAAAAGGACCACCAAACAATGAACTGAATTTCACTTCATCATAACTTGACTTCTTCAAAAATAAAAAGACTACAGAGCTTTTCAACATCACAAATGTACAGCAGGGTTGTCTTACCTCGTCTACAGCTGCTCTGACACTCACAACACTTCCTGCTCCACAGCGCTGAAGTGAACACACCTCATGTAGGAGTTATTGTTTCATCTCATGACTTTTTTTAACAATACTCACAGAGTTCTCTGCTCTCACTTCGTGTTTCTCTGGCTCAGCTGAAGTCTCACTTCCACATTCAGCTGCACTGCGGTGGATGATGAGGGGGAAGCAGTCAGAGGTGGAGGAACAGCTGGGAGATGGAGGGCCGGCAGGCTGCATCTGCTGCATCTGCTGCATCTGCTGCCCGCACACACCAAAAGAAGAAAAGTGAGAGTGAGGACATGATGAGAGCAAACCACACACACCTTCCTGTCCTCAGGACAATGACAGGACGTGACTCACAAACTCTTTGGTTTTTATTTTAAACGTATATTTTAAAAGTTCACGTCATAAAACATCAACACTTGTTGACACACAAGTTTCTTGTTTATATACATATATGTCAGAATATATAAGTGAATTAAAAGTGTGAAGTCATACAGGTGTTTTAAATGCCGTCCTTCATGTCTGTCTTCTCTTCTTCGTGTGTTTCAGTGAAGTTGAAAGTTGCTCGCAGATGCTAGCTTATACTCAAAATCACGATATGTCGCGTGTCGCGTGCCTCACATTCAGAGAGTCCACACCTCTGACGTCAAACACGATGTCGACGAAATTTTGCGTTTAAACCGCTGACAGTAAAATGTTTAATATCAGGAAGAGATATTTACCTAACCCATTTCCTTGTTGACGTCGCAGTGCATTCTGGGTCATGGTGTTTCACTTGTCACTGCGCTAGCCAGCTGCAGACACTCACGTAGTCAACGTCTTGTCCATAGACTTACAGGACGCATACGCCTCATTGAGCAGGTTGGTCCTTTGCTGCGTTACGTTATCGTGTCCGCCATATTGAATGTGGCAGATCTGCCGCGTGAACTAATAAAAGGAAATGGACTGAACTTCATAAAGCTCCTTTCTACAAAGTGATTTAAGTTAATGCCTCCTATTCACCCATTCACACACGCACACTGATGCACCAAATACAACGTACGTAACTTTTAAAGTGCTAATTATAAATGTTTACTCTTATGTTTAGGATATAAGTAAGCACCAAACCAGTATGTATTTTCTAGTGCTGAGTGTTTACAGCTACTAATGTGTGTAACACTGCTACTGTGATGATAAATATTGAAATATTAATATTTAACATTTAATCTGTGTCTATAATAATCTTAATAACAACAACAACAACAACAACAATAATAATAATAATAATAATCTTAATTTGTATATTTATACATGGACATTATCGATATGCATTGAAACAGACAATATTACTGATGTATTAAATAACATTGCGGAGCACTTTTTTTTAAATTCTGACACCACACAGTCAGTCAGTCAGTACACGTATGATGAACACGCACACATGCTTGTTCAGATTAACCCTTCTGATCCACTCTAACATTCACACACAACAGGCCAAGCCTATTTACACACAAACGCACAGATGAAACTATAGCAAACAACAAAGTACATCCAGTCCAGCCCACAACCACAACTCATCTTGAATCTAAATCAACATTGTAGTCATTATCATCACAAGTCAACACTCATATCAGACTGATGTGCAGAGCCGCATGCACACACACATACACATAAACGTGACTTTTTACGAGTGATGCAAAGTCTGTTAACATTTAAGTTTAAAACATCACTCTTGCTCGTCTTTAACAAAATCATTCAGAAAGTAATATTTAGTGTCACATCTACAGATATAGAACAGCAGCAGTTATGTCCTTAGAGGTTCGAATGCTTCATTATGTCAACCAAAAAAGTCAAATCTTCCAGCCATACAGTATCTGACAATCCTAGCAGGCCATAAATAATATATTATAAAAACAAAGCTGTGGGCCACATGAAATCTGACCGCGGGCTGTGATTGGCCCCCGGGCTGGACTTTGAACATCCCTTCTCTGCTACACTAAATGGAACAGAAGCTTCATTAGTAGCCTGACCCTACTGTGTCATGTCAGAATGGCTGCTGTGAAAAAGGTCTATTCTCAGATTGGACTGGTTTAAAGTCAGTGTGATTAAAGTTGAAGCTCTGCCCTCCAGTTCTTCTGATGCCATCAGTCATCAAATCACACCATAAAACACTGATCATCCCAGAGAAAGAATGCCACTGCAGCACTTCTGGAACTAAAACTCAGCAAAAGGCAAAATTAAAATGGAATTTGAGCACGGGGATACAATATTAAAACAAACAATAAAACAAGGGAAATGATGAAATAATGCAAGAGTAAACTATAAACTGTACAACCAATAAGCACGCCTGAGGCTGAATTACTGCTAATAAATACTGATGATGAAGAGGCTCGAGTAACTGCTCTGCCTCGCAGGCTGCATGAAAAAGGAGGAGGATTTCTGTGTGGTGGCTGACCTCTACACATCTGTTATCTTTCAGCTCCACCTGGAGGCAGTATTGTATGTATTTTGTTTGCTTGTGTGTGTGTGTGTGTGTGTGTGTGTGTGAGACTGCTCTTGCGTCTCTCTGTCTCATAAGAAGCTGCAAACAACAAACTTGTATGTGTTGAGGCGTTTTTGGATACACAGTGTTACAAACAGACATACAGGACACAACACAAGCAAACTAAAAACCAGTGGGGGGTAGATTAACCCTCCAGTGAAAAGTAACCCATGAGCCCCCACATGTATGTACATGTGTGGGTATATATAACAATACAGTGAAATAATTGAATCCTTAAAAGTAGATCTTAACTCAGGGCTCTTTGTCAATTTCTCTCAGGGTTAGGTCAGAATGCTCAGTTGGTCGTCCAGCATTGACTCATGCTGGGATGTCTGCACTTGCAACATAATGGAAAATCAGAATTTTTATTTAGTGACTGTATTATCTTCAATGTTATTCATGTCTTGTAATGTAGTTCAGTTCAGTCTTTTTTGTCGCACAGACTCACAGAATGACTTCTCAGATGGTTTATGCGTCAATGTATAAAACAATTATGAATCAATAACATCAGACATACAAGGACTGGATACAGGCCCATTCCTGTTATGTGCTGCACATGTGACTTCTCCTTTATGCTGCATGTACTCTTATTTCACATTTGTCCTGTGTGTTTTACTCAGCAGATACAGCGGGTGGTGGCAGCTTTCTTCAGCGTGCATTAGCTGAAGTGCCATAATGATGATGGTATATTCAAATTAAAACAAGATTGCCTCAGATTGAACCACATTTTGCTGCAATGCTGCAAAGGCCTTTTTCATATCACCCACAGTTTGGTTTCAGGTTGAATCATTGATTGTTTGGTGGGGATATTGCAGAAAAACAGTGGTTGATTGGAATCTTTCTCTCAATCTTATATTGTCTATATTTGTAACTAAACTGAGAACAGTCCCGGCCCTAACCAATTTGGCGCCCTAGGCAAGATTTTAGGTGGGGGCACCACCTAAATTGGTCGCTTGCATTGCAGCACTGCCAATTTACATATACTAAACAAACAAGAAACTGGATAACTTTGTCTTTGACATTCATTCATTCATATCATTACAGTAAACTGCTGATTAGCAGAATGGAAGAAATAATAGTACCAATGAGTTTTAGTGAAAGTTGTGGCATTTCCTGGATGGATAGCTCCCTCAGCATTTGAAGAAGCAGTAAACTGCAGTATAATATAACATATGGGAAGTTATGAAGTTATGAAGAATTAACATTAATGATGTGCACTTTAACACTTATGTAAAGCTTTAACACTATAAACACACTTTAGACAATATGAACTGTAACACAACAAACAACCAAGCCTTACAACTCGAATATATGAAGGTGTGGAAAATGAAAAACATGACTGACTATTACAAGCAGAGCAAACATTAGATAATCACATGTCAATAAAAATATAGACAGATGTATAACAGCTGCTGAACAGGTCTAATCTTTACAAATGAGCCTGAGAAATGTAAGGTGGGAGAAGTTACCTACATTATTATTTTCCATAACAGCGGTTAGGCCGCTCCATCACATTAACTGACGTCAAAACAAGCTAAACTTATTTATTGATTATCAAACTGTGTTAGGCTGAAAGTTACAATCGTTCAGCAACAGACAAATAAATACATGACATCATCTTTACTGTACCTCTGTCTTTGTCTCATTTTTCCTCTTCTTTTCCTTTTTTCCTTCCCTGGACACCACAGAGTTTTGGTCCTTTTCACATTATTATTGTCAATAACGAGGTGACGTCAGAAAACTGTGAGCAGGTACAGTCTAATATTAGTAGTATATTAGACTGTAGAATAGTATTATTGTTATTATTATTATTTAATAGGCTTTGCTGTTCAGTTCAATTGATGTGGGCTTATTTTTTCATATCAAGAAATAATAGTACCAACGAGTTTTAGTAGAAGAAAAGTGAAAGTTGTGGTGCCCCCTGGATGGACGGCACCCTTAGCTTTTTCCTATACTGCCTATGCTGCGGGCTGGCTCTGAGAAAGGACTTCATCTGAGGGAATGAGCATCAATATATTTCTCAAACAGAGGACCTGAGCTCTGTCCTCCAGTGCTGTTCTCTAAAACAGACAAGAATCAAATAGTCAGTGGGTGTAAGTCGCTGCCTTATATTATCAAAGTCTTTCAGATCCTTTGACAGAATCCTTGAAGTCATCTTTTCAAATGCTTCTCCAAGTCCCTGCTCAGTGTGACCGGCCCCAGCAGCACAGTGTTGGAGGATGATGGTGCTTGTGTAGAGTGGCAGAGTTGGCTGTGAGACACGATGGGACAGCTTCAGGTTTTTCTTATGAGACGTCTGTTAATGTGCTACATTTCCTTTATTCCTTCTTGGATTCCAGCTCAGCGTGGATTTTGTCTCACCTGTACTTTCCTGCTGTGCTTTCTCCTTGATGTGTTCTGAAGCCAGAGATACAGAAGTTGCTTGTGTCAAGACTTCAGTGGAAATCTAAAAAAAAAAAACTAACTTGTATGCATTTTAAAAGTCACAAAAATGTAATGAACAAAAAAAAATCTAAACATGCTGGCACCTCTTTGAGCTAAATGCTAAAAGCGAATATCAACTTGCTGATATAGTGTTCACTGTCACTGTCAATATTAATGCCATTCATTTTGCAAGTTGTTTAGTGATAAACCAAAGTCAGTAGCTGTTGAGACATTTACTCAGCTTTACAAATGTCAGTGTCATGCTGGAGGTGGTGGGAAAGTCAGGGGATTACCCAAGTGATTATGATTTCCTTTGGCAAACATGAATGTCTATGTCTTGCCAAAGTAAAGTGTGCACTGAGAGTTGAACATTTTAAGATTTTCACTTCCTTTTTTGAGTTGGATCAGAACAATGCCTCTCTCATCTGATTGCACGGTGTGAAGCCAACAATGCTTTCATTTCCTGTCATCACTTGGTTCTGATTCTCTTCAGTTCCTGTAGTGACTCATGCTCAGATCTCAAGCTGTAATTTGCAAATATTTACATATTCAAATTTGTCTGTGAATGCGCGGCATGACACCAGACTGAACTGCTGACTTGCAGACTTGTGCTAAGAATGTGTGATTGTAGAGTGTATGAAATACTGACATTTGGGTTATTATGCTGCAGAATAAGTACAATGAACGATTCGGTCCCAAGGCAAAGTGAGGAGTCAAGACTTAAATCTGTGATGTCATACTGATATACAGCGTGGAGCCACTCTGTTGGCAGTGAATAGAAGGCTGACTTTGTGAATCTGAAATTATCCCCTTTTATTCTGAGGAAGTCATCCTGAATCCTGTCACAGTGACCTTTTCTACCTTTTACAATTTATTCTCTGCAGTTGTACATCAGTATAACAGATTCAGATTAAAGAATAGGGCAGATCTCCCTTAGTTTCCACCAAAGGATGTCATATATATTTTACACTCTCTCATAGCTTCACATTTTAGAGCTGAATTTCACTTCTTCACTTAGCTGTCCGGAGTAGCCCTGGAGGCCAAAAAAGAAAGACTGAATGCTTTTTTATTCCCTTCTTCACGCTGATTAACAGAGCAGAGACATTTTATTTCCTTCTTACTTGGCCTGAATGAAGTGATCATCATAGCCCTCATCAAAATCAGGCCCCCATTCACTCAAAATTGCACATAAGAAGTTAGCACCCTTTGGAACAGCACTTCACATGGATGTGAGGGGAACTGTATAAGATCATGTTGGAGGAAATCTAATTTATTATTCTGACTTGAATGTAGGTACAATGATGATTTCAAATCAAATCGAAGGGATGGAACTGAACATTGCCATGTTGTAGGTATTGTGTTGTAGCAACGAGAGAAAACCTGAATGTGTTTTCTTCAAAGGCAACAAATAGTAATATCACTGCTGGGTGTCAGTGTGATCCCAGATGCCTTTTGGTTCACAATTACACACACTTGATGGTCTGGGACTCTGCCTTAGCTCCAGCCTTTGGCAGCTGTGGCGAGCCAATGGAGCTGTTATCACAGAATGGGAATGGATTCTCTGGAGTGGCAGCTGGGCTTCTTGTGGTCTTACCAATAATCACAGGAGCAACAGCAAAAATGGGGGAAAGAAAAGATGCTAAAGGAGTCAAAAGGTGTAGGGTGTTTCAGATTGCTGCTGATGGCTTGAAAATACACACCCATGCCTTTTCTTCAGACCTCCCCTCGAAACCACGCCTTCAAAGTAATGGAAGGGTCTCTATTCATTCACGAATGGGTGAATGCACAGAGGGGGAGGGAGAAGCGGCCTGAAGTTTGATGGACGTGTCAGGATCCAATCGTAATGCGCAGCCTCATCGTGATTCGACGGTGTTTTCCCATGATTTCACCCTCTAGACTGGATTAAAACACTTTGGGGAAATATTGACATATTCTCACCTTCTAAACATGACATGGCAAACGGTGGCTTATTTACACATTAAGTAGATAAAGAGCAACATTAGCATTGATTCGAGTCTCACTCAATAAATTTGAACCCCATTCATGCCTTTTGTGACATGATCCAGTTCCTTTAACTGACTTTAAATCAAATGTCTGTGAAACAATACCACAGTCAAAGTATGACTCAGCCATCAAACTCTTGTCTTGTGCTCTACCTCTGTGTTTTCCTGCTGTTGCAGTCATTGCTATATTTTCCTATGCAGGATCAAACCTGCTGCTTGATGTCCACTACATATACTATTATTATGATGATATCATTAGTACTACCTTTAGTCATATCTCCATTTAAGGTTAGAATGACTTATTTTATTATTTTATTGCTGCTATGTTTCTGTATCTCTCTATCTACCTGAATTGAACTGAATTGAATTCAGTGTTTCCAGTGTTAGAATTTTTTTCAGCAGCAGTGCTATGTTCATGTCCATGAGGGTGCAACGTCGACCTGTATTCATGTGAGTGACAATAGTTTCAATTGAATGACCTTGCAATCTTAGGTTCTCTAGGATTGCAGTCTCTAGGTTCTGCTCCTCGCACCTCTCCTTGCATCTTTCCTCGTTCCTCTCTTCACTCCTGTCTCTGCTCCTCTCTTTGCATCACTCCCTGCTCCTTTCCTCACTCCCTGCTCCTTTCCTCACTCCTCTCCTTTCCTCACTCCCTCGCTCATCTCTGTGCTCCTTTCTTCGTTCCTCTCCCTGCATCACTCCCTGCTCCTCTCTCTGTTCCTTTCCTCGCTCCTCTCTTCACTCCTCTCTCTGCTCCTTTCCTTGCTCCCTCGCTCCTCCCTCTGCTCCTTTCCTCGCTCCTCTCTTCACTCTTTTCTCTCTCTGCTCCTCTGGACTCACACAGGTAGTAATGACAAGCAGCTAATTAAAGTACTTAGCAGCTAAAAGACATACTGTTAATGTTAGCTTGAGAAGCTGTAGCATTTATTAACTGACAAACTACATTTGCTGCTAATCTCTCTCTCTCTGTACTGCTGCTGCTCCGTTCACCTTTACCACTTCACTGTCACTTTTTCTGCCCGCTCACTTCTTGGACACTGCCATAAGGAGCTACGCTACTCTTCGTTATGCTAACGTTACACTACCTACACTACTCACTACTCTAACGTGTATAAACTTGAACGTTAACTTTTACGTAGATGTCCTTTGAAGAATGAGAAGAGGGTCTGACATGATTTGCTGGGCTAGTTAATGACTCAAACCAAGTCCAAAATAACATTGTGTGTTGTGCTCACACAGAGCAAACAGTAAAAATCAGTGGCACATTGACATTAATGATCTTGTGAAATTTCAGCAGCGCCGCTACTGAATGAATATAGGGGAAACTCTGGAACTGAACTGAATTGAATTGTGTGAAATGTCAGGTCAGTGGCTGCTTCCGTCTTTGCATGTTTGCACCTGAGCAGTGCAGCTAACGTGCACATTTTCTTCATGTTTGTCTTGAAGCATGCAGTACATGTTCTGTAGCAGAGGTCAATGTTGCTCCATTGTGTCTGAAGTGGGTTTGGTTGTAGAGCTGACGTTGCCTCTGGCCACTGTACAGTATGATACAAGCATGCTCAGAATAGGACTTACAGTACAGAAGATTAAACCATAAGGTTTCATTGCATTAAATTCTGGTGTGTCATGTATCATATCTATGTTTGAGATCTGATAAACATTGTTTTTTTTGTTCTGACGTACAAAAAGTGAAAGTGAAAGTTGGTGACATTTAAGTGGAATTTTGATGTTGAGCAATTTTAGATTTGTCATCTCCCTTGCAGCACCACAATCATCGTGAGTTACTCATAAACAGAGGAAAGGTTTCTTTTCCAGTACTGCAGCCAGACTGACAGAGAGCTGCAGCTCCATTGAGGTCTCTTATGAGCATCTTTAATGATACAATTATAACTATTAGAGATGTAATTCATCACCTCCTGCCCTCAACATGGACAAATTCATCTTCAGACACAGGAACTTCTATTCTGACTTAGCGTTATGTAAATATAATTTAATTGAATTGAAAGTTAGAGCAGTAGATAGGTAGATCTGGGTTTGAACATTGTTAGAAACATTTGGGACGATGTATACTCACTCACACTTATACTGTAGGTCTAGTGTTCTGTGAAGGTTCTCAGTCATCCAGGTCATCAAAAAAAGTAGTTCTAGTTGATTTTTGACATTTTGAGGTGGAAATGTTACATATTATCAGTGTGTTATCAGTGCCTCAAGTGGTGATGTTACTGGTTTAACTATGTTTCAGGACTGTGGTGGTACATTGAGTCATTTAGCTGATGCTTTTATCCAAAGCGACTTACAGGGAGCACTTTGTATCTTCTTGTTCAGTATTTTGCCCCAAGGACACATCGACATGCAGACTGGAGAAGCTGGGGATTAAACTGCTGATCATTTGATAAGTGGACGACCCGCTCTACCTCCTGAGCCACAGCTGCCCCCAGCAGTGCTGCTGTCTGAAGAGCCCTTCAGTAGGTTAGCTCTTTTAATGATCAAATAGTGTGGTAGCATCCAGACAAGCTAATGCTACATTTCTAAACATTTCTAAAGCTCAGGTGCAGCAGGGCTTTCTGCTGCAGCCTGGAATAAAACTGCTTAGAGTAAGTCTATCAGAGTAAGTGACGCCACCGCCATATATGTATGAGGAGCTGACAGAAGCACCTCTGTATGATCACGGTGATGGTGACGTACCAGTGCTTAGGCTGATGTTTACAATGTTTCCGCTGCAGGGGAACAGACATGCAAGCTTGAGCTTACTCGATGGAAAGATGGCAGAAGGTAAGAGAGCATACTCATGCAGATAAATGCATATAGGCACATACAGTAAATGTACATACACATATATACAAAGATAACATGCACACAATCTTAACAGCTGGGTTTTGTTATGTGGTGAACATGTTTGGCACAAGCGGCAACCTCCATGGCTGTGAAGTGGCAGCTAGGCTGAAGTGTCGGCTGAACTGCAGTTTCCCAGTTGTCCACTTGACGCTGGCTCCAGAATGAGTCATTCTCCATAAGCCCCTCTATTAAACTTCACAGCAGAAATAAAAATATTTACAGCCTGGTACAAGAAAATTTCCCCGTTCATGACAACTGTATTGAGGGTGAATTTGTATACAACTCTCCTGTTTAAATTATAGTAAGGCTTATTATGTGGCTCCCAGTCACACAGCACATTCAGTTAAAAATCCTCCTCTTCACACACAAAGCCCCCCCATCACCAGGCCCCCTCCTATCTAACTGACTTGCTCCATTATAACAACCAGCCTCTGTTCATCTGATGCAAACCTCCTGATTCTGCCACCCAGAACCAAGCACCAAACCCAGGGTAACAGAAACTTCTCCGTAGCTGGTCCTTCCCTCTGGAACTCTCTCAAAACACACCTTTTCAAGAGCGTGGCTGTTTGGCTTCACTCGGCCCACCTCAGCTCCACACACAATCCACGTCTGTTGCCTTTTTTTGGAGTTTTGAATCAGCTAGGAGTCGATGGCGACCCACTGAGTTTCATGGCTCCTCAGAAACCTGTCACAGAGACTACATCCATACAGTGTGTACAGTGTGGAGCTGAGAGCATAGCTTATTGTTTAATGAACGGTTTTGATCACTCATAGCACTGATTTGGATTGAGGTTAAACATTTTTTTTTTAGCTCTGATGTAGTTAAACTAGCTTGCTTCATCTCTCTGGAGGGTAGCCTCAGTGTAGTGAAGCTTCATTCTTTACCACTGAGAGTCGCCTGTGTTGTGTTTAACACTGCATATTATACATTGAAACTTTGAGTAAATGTTTTAAGAGTGAGATTCATTTGATGTGGCTTTCTGGTCAGATCCTTCAGTTTTCACTAGTCTTCTTCTCTCACACTGAGTGGAGTGAACAGAAACAGTGATGCTTTCAAAGGTTAAACACTGATTTCAAAGTCAAACACATTTGTATTTTATGTGACAAATTATATTAGCAGCAGAGCTCTCAGATCTTTCCTCCGTTTCCTGCATGTTAATTTGGCTGGTAGTGGTCGGCTGTGACAGAATGTTTGATCATGTTCTCAGTGAACATTAGCTTGATGCATGAGAGTCAGAAAGTGATTGGTTACAGCAGAGGTATCATTTAGTTGAATGTTTCTGCGACACCTCTATTAAATGCTCTGGCTCAGAGTACACACTGTAGGGCTGGTATGTGAATTAACGGACACACTTATCCCATCAATATTCATAATAGTAATGTAAAACAAAGACGCTTGTCATCAGAGTAAATGAACAGCTAATGCAGCATGCCATGCAACCTGCTGAACGAGGAGTGAAGGAGAAAATGAGGCAGCAAACTACAGAAATTATTGGCAAGTGAAAAGAAGTCTGAGTAACTCATGAAGACAGATTAGAGAGTGGATGTAGAACTCATGTTTGTCATTTTAACTACAACTACAGGAGCTGTGAGAGGTGTTTACTGAGCGAAACCTTCTGGATGGACTCAAACAGCAGTCTGAGGTGTCCTGTTAACAGTTCTATCTTTCTATGATGTGGTCTATACAGAAAATTCTTTTTGGGCTACAGGTGATTATTTTTTTGCTGGAAAATTGGAAGCATGACTGAGCAGTGGCCACAGTTTCAACAAAAAACAACCAAACAGGAAAAACACAGAGGATGTGTTGGTATAGTACATGTGTGGGACACTTCAGTGTAACAGTGAAGAAATAGAATTGTTGTATGAACTGTGGTAACAATGTCACTATTAGCTTCATCATTATTATACCCTCCAGAAGGATGAAGGCAGTTGATCAACTATGTAACTAGTGATTCCACAGTTACGGTGGATTGTCGTAGCGTGGCCCAGCTGGCACACTGACTCAACACATATTATAATGCAGAGTACTACAGAAAGTTTAAATAGTCAAGACCAGGAGTTTGCATCAGTGCACAACTCCCCACACACTGTAGACTTTGTGTGAACAGTGTATGGATTACTTCCGACTTAAAAACAAGTCATTTGTCAGTAAAAAAAAAAAAAAAAAAAGAGAGTCGTGTGGGAAGTATTTATTATTTTTAAACACACTGAGGTTACAGACATTGTATTTGGTTTCTGAGGCCTTTTGTAGTTCAGAAGTTAGACTGAATGATTTCATTAAATATTACAAAGACTATCAAATTAATTTGTAAAAACACTTGAAGTCTGTAAAGTCAGTGTGTGTGTGTGTGTATATATAGATAGAGAGAGCTAGAGAGATAGATCTCAGAATGCAGAGTTGACTGACAGAGGGTGAGACAGAAGGCAAGAGACGAAAGATGTAAACAAAACTTGATGTAACGCTGCCTTAACCTCGACAAGGCAGACAAGGCACTTTGGTGGCTCCCAGAAGAACTTGTCATGATGTGTCACTGCTGTGATCACAATGAGAAGAGTAACAACACAGACAAGAGATGAATACGAATTCATTTCAATCAAGTTTTTCAGCAACGGGCATCCTGAACAATGAAGATCAATCAAGTGTACAATACAGTCAGGAGGAGAACATACTATTTAAATAAAATCAAATCTAACTCTTATTTAACTGTTCTCCACCATAGTAACTTCAAATACTCGTAGTAATTTCATTGATCCTGAGGCTTTTCAAATACTTTACATGCTGAATCACTGTGACCACTAAGACATTCATTCCTGGAAACAGGGGCTCTGTCTCTAAATAAATAAACATATCTTAAGAAATAAAATTATCAGCACATGTGGAATACAAAACAACAAACACCTTAGAATTAAATACTTCATTATTAACAGTCAACATAGACCAGAAGGAAAACAATCACTTTGTCAGTCAAAAATAACAACTGAATTCAAGTTGTCATTTTAGAGTGTGTGTGTGATGTCATGCAGGCATGTAACTGAGGCAAGCTCAAACTAAACAAGCCCCTACATTTCCCCATCAGAACTGTACACCAGAGTAACGTGCTCTTACTGAAGTGGGAGCAGTAGCTTTAGGTAAACGTGCACTGTAAGTGTACCTCACTTACACTTACAGTGTTAGCTTACAAGGAGCAACAAGCACCTCACACCAGAAGTCATGAGACTACAGTATGCATGCTTTCTCGGATGAGAACTTTTTTTCCCTTTAGGGTAGTTTGGGAGTTGCTAATATGGCCAGGAGTGGACGATACAAAAGCTTACTCCTTTAACAACCTGATACCATAACCGATATTCAGGACACTACAGTAACTACAGTAATCTGTAGTTTGTCTGTTCTGTTTTCTTGTGCAGTGCTCCTCCAACCAGTACTGATGGTGCACCTCACACATTCAGTGGTATTATGTCACCTCTAACACTCGCAGAAGTAATGACCATAGTGAACAGCTTTCTCCTTGATGTTTTCAGCTGTTCTCTTTTGATTTATATCCATTAATGCTGCCAGCAGGTCATTTAAGCTGGCTTCTCTGCCCTCTTTCTCCACCCAGATATTCAACAAGTCATGGATCTTGTCTTCGTACATGTGGTGCCCTTTGCTTTTGATCACATTGTCAGGAATACCGAGGTGACGGAAGAATCTCTTGTGGTAATCAACGTCGATTTCTTCAAAATACTCAAAGCATTTCCTCAGAGACTCCTCGCCTGCAATCAAAGATAAAGTCTTTCATTCATGCAGACTGACCTCACATACAGGTACTGCAGCACCATTCATTAGGAACATTCGGAACTTGTACATAAGTGAGAACGTGACAACAACAAGTGTGTGGAGTGTGTGCAAGCGAGTCACACTGAGTGACACAGGAGTGGTCTAATATTTGAGAGTAGGAATTAAAATATCACTTTACCATTCACTGGAACAAGCTTAGGAAACTGTTCATCTTCCTAAAAACAAGAGAAAAACAATCATTAATATTCAGAGAAGCCTGTAAAGTCACAAATCATTTCTTATTCAGTTACTTGGCATATCCAGAAATCCCATGATCCCAGTGGGTGCTTCAGTGAGCTGCAGTGAAAATCATTTGTTTGCCAAAGAAATTTCTAGAAATGCAAAGATGTTTATTTAGGTTTGAAAGGAAAGAATGCAGGCCAATGAAGAAATCCCCCTTCAGATTAATCTTTAGAAAGGTGCTGTGAGAAAAGTGTGACTCATCAACCTCTGCTCCCATCAGTAATGCTGAACAACACATTTACAGTTAGACTGCAACTGAGTCAGTGCGGCCAACACAGACTAGCAATGAAACTGAGGACGCTTCACAACACAGGAAACCATTGGAATCAACCACCACTGTGACTTTGTGCAACAGTGAAAATCTCAACTGAAATGATTTTCAATGTATTCAAAAAAGATTGTGAACAATAGTAATATTACTAATAATAACAAAGTTTAAGTCAGTTTCAGTTTTCAGCTCATCTCAAGGCAAAAAACACGTTTTCAAAAGAACGGCAGTGCTGAATGGAGCATGCTACATCTTCATGTGCAATGATCACACAGATACATTCTGCCATGTAAGAATTAATGTGGGGAAACTGGAGGAGTACTGTTAGACCAGTGTAACCAGACAGCTGACCAACCAAGCAAGCAAGCAAGCATTAGTTAATAGAAACAAACAGAAGCAAGCAGGGAAAGAACAAGGATGGAAATGAGCTGCTGCTCTCACCCTCCTGTCGAGCTGTATGGGGGCTGTGGGACTGGCTCGGGGAGGAGATGTGGGGAAGGCATAGGAGGGCGGGCCGGTTAGACTGTGCTGCGAGTTACTGGCTGAGCTGTTGAGGCTTTCACACAGCACTTTGCGCTCATCCTCCACATGAGTGGAGGATCTGGCTCTCACCAGTTGGCGGGGCAGGATCAGACTTGAGCAGCTCAGCCTTCCGGATTCTCCGTTCCTCCCTTCTTCAGTGCGACAGTTGTCGCTGTAATTCTGGAGAGGGTGAGGCACACGTTCAGCTCTTTTTTTTTTTTTTTTTTTTTTTTTTTTTAAGAAAGAGTCGCTCTAAAACACTGGTCCACTGTACATGACGTACAGGCATGTGCATTCATCTTAATTCTTTGAATGAAAGTCTATCCAGAAAGACTGCAGAAACTTTGCACTTGTTTATATAACTCACCTGTTCTGCTTTCTGCCCATCACGTAGATTTCTCTGAGAACCTGAAGAGGGGATGTGAAAAGAGCATTATGCAACTATAAAAAATTCCCCAAAAGTCCACAAGAACCTATTTGATAAATATGAATTTGATTTAATTTGAATTTACATTAATGGATAAATCAACACCGATGAACAAAAAGCTGCTGCTCTCTTTGCGTTCGGTCATTGCAGCACCTCAGAGCTGGGATTCACATCAGTCAGCTCTAAACCAGGAGTGGGGGAGTTTATCACAACACAGGAGAGAGGCATTTTACAGTATTGTTCGAAAAAGTGAAGCAGTCCACGTTCGACGAAATAGTAGTAATATGTTTGTTATGTAAGCCTGATGTTTACATTTTTTCCTACTACACCTCATTCCAACATCGTCAGCACAAGTGTTAGCACATCATCTGCTGCAGCATGTGCTGCTGTGTGAACGTCAGCTCAAATGATCAACGTCATACAGTCCCTGCCACGTGCAGTCCTGTTAAGCAGGTTTATGTATCCATACTTCTACATAAACATGCAGCATGTTAGCGTGGCTGTGTGGAGCACACACACAAAGCCGGCTGTGACACAACTTGTTTGTGCGTTTAACATGAAAATCTGGTTCAATTTCCACCTACCTGATCTACGCTGACTCCACTTACGCCCAGCAATCACCAGAACAATAGCAAGTACAACAACAGCAGCCACTACAAGAAGCACAATCACTGAAGCCCCTGCTGATAGAAAATAAATAATGTAAATGACAACCATTAGCAGCATAAAATGTTACAAAATATTTCATGATTAGGAATGAGCCATGTTTACCAGAAGTTTCATACTTTGATTCTTTTCTGCTGGTCTTATAATTGTTAAGTCATAGTATGCATTTATTGTCATAGTATTTTATATATTTATAGTGATTTATGTATGTATATTTCCTTGTAACATGCATACTTTCATTTAATCATGTAATTCTGCACATATATCTAACTTAAACCATGTACTCCTGTGCTTGGTATTAAGCAGGTCATCAATGGGAAACAGCAGATGAAATGTATGTGTGTATATGAGTATATAAGTTGCTGAAACTGAAATAAAAACTAAGTTAAAAAAATAAGTCATCCAGGTCTGCAGTGATGACTGGTGTCTTGATGAGGAGTTTTTCCAGGACTCGTCATGTACCTGAGGCAGGGTCAGATTTGGGCTGGATTTTCTTGCACTCTGTGTTAGCAGTCGGGGTGCAGTTCCTCACTATCTCCTCACCTTCTTTACACCTAGTTTGGAGGCAAAAAGATGAAATAAAGCATAAAAGAATTTAGAGTCTTGGGAACATAGATCATAGAAATGAGTGTATTAAAAAATATTATTCTCCCATCATGCATCAGGCTTGTTGTTGATTGCATAGACTCACCTTAAACACATCTTGCACACCTCACATGCTTGGTCAGGAGCACAAAATCTTCCAGATTTGCACTGACATTCAGTATCTTGAGTGTGACTGCATGCCCTTACAATTTCCTGATCTGAGAAAGCAACATGAAAAGACCTTGTTAAGTCAGAGTTTACGCTCAAAGCACTTTGAAAAGGTTGAATATTGATTTTTCTTCCACAGTCATTTCAATCAATAGTGTAAAGCTGTCGAGCAGAATTACCTGAGCGACACTGTGTGCACTTGAAACAGTGCTTCAGACTGTTAGTGTGCTCGGTGAACGTTCCATCGTCGCATTCCTCACACACCCCCTTTCCTCCTGATGTGGTGCATGCTGATACCATACGTGTACCTAACACACACACACACACACACACACACACACACACACACACACACACACACACACACACTTTCAAATGAACCTGTCACTCTAGTGAAATAATAACTAATCACAATCAAGCTCAACTGGTTCCATAGCTCTGCCGATGGATTTCTGATTCAAGCTGGTGACATAACTTAAGTCTCAGTGGACTAAATCAAGTGTGGCTCCATGTGGCTTACCAGCAGGACAATTTAAGCAGCAGATGTTGCCGTTCTGGTACTCCTGGTTGCTTTTGCAGTTAACGCTTCGCCATGTCCTGCTCCTTCCCGAGTCAAGGCCAGACTGTGGAAACACCCCCGTGGATATGGATGTCCCGATGAATACCACAGAAAGCTTTGGGGAAAAAAAGTGCAGTCAACGTGTTAGAAACAAATAATATACTTTTAAATAATATACTTTATATTGTTTGCTCAGCTGTTGTTTTTATTGTTTTATTGATTTGTAGTGCTATAGATTTGTGGATTGACAAAACAATTAGTTAAGATAATAAAATAACAACTACTACAACTAATAATTTTAGAAACTTTAAGTTTTGGTACACTTGAGTCATGGACTGGTGGACAGACAAAACCAGACATTTAAACAGGTCAACTTCTGCCCTAGTAAATTCAAATTGGTAGTTTTATCAATTTTATTGATGTTAATAAATCTTAAAAAAATAAGATTATAATAAAATAATAATAATATAAAAATAATAAAATACGTTATAACCTTACATTTATGGGACAAACGGATTAGAAAAGAAGAAAAGAAAATCATGGTCAAAATGATTGTCAGAAACTAATTTTCATTTTCATGTTAGATCAGAGTAAAATGAAGATTTTGTTTGGACTGATGCTGTTGTCAACTGTGAAAATAATGAGCACATTCATTGATAATGAAAGTAATCTTTAGATTTTGGTGTCTTTGTTTTGTTCATTTTATAAAACAGGGCTATAAATTGTTATTTTACATATCAGTGTTAGTATGTCTCAATCATTCATATTAGTAGATTTGATGAGCTCTCCAGTGTAAACGCGTCTCTTCTGCTTACAGGAAATGACTTGGTAATCCAGGAACACTTATCGAAAAGAAGAAACAGTCATTTTCTCTGGAACCTTTATTGTTTTATTTAAGATGGCGCAACACATCATAGGACCGCGCCATCCAATGGAATGCACTTGTAATCAGGCCATAAGCTTATAAACAAGGCCTTGGCTGAGCAGGTGGGTATGACTGAAGCAGGGGAATTCCTTTAGTCCTGTAGACTTCTCTGCAGAGCATGAAAACATCCCGATAACTGTGATGCAACAATGCCACCCTTAACTTACAGCTCTTACAAGAACTGATACAAAACCAAAACTCATGTCAGCAAAACACAAACAGGATGTGTCCAAATACAGTCACTACCTGGCCAGGTGAAGGGAATAACCAAATAAGGCAATCAAGCACGGAACAGACTGTTGTCCACACCCAGGATTTCTTAACATCACCCACACTGCCCTACTTTATAACAGATCACATGCAGGGACATCTCCCTAGCAACCGCACGTGTGCACGCACCCAAGTATTTTGATGCAGCAAGACATGTTACACACACACACACACACACACACACACACACACACACACACACACACACACACACACACACACACACACACACACTCTCTCTCTCTCTCTCTCTTCCATTTAACCTTACTCAAACAGAGAAGAGGTTTAAACAAAATGTAAAAAACATCTTGTCAATATTTGGGAGCTTTACTATGAACCGGCATGCAACACACAAAACTTCATATTAATAACGTTCAAACTTTTGGGGAGTTGTACCGTCATAAATCATTAACATTTGAGAAGCAATTAATAATAATGGCCTGGAGAAACACAGCAGGCAGACTCCCAGCATGGAGGTTTTAGTAAATGTTAGGCTTGGCTCAGCTGCTGATTTAGTCCCGGCAGTGGAAAGCTCGGATCAGCCCGCTGTGGCTCGTGTCTGAGGGTCACTTCGTGAGGACTAAGAGGAATTTAGCACCTGGTCTTCAGACTGCGCGAGAGAAGCTGACAGAGGAATGTGACATTCTGCAGAGAGGCTCGTGTAGACACACACGAGGCGAGCGGAAAAGCCCCAAACCCGGTTTAATTTGGACAAAGTGTGTCCACACTGAAACCATCTCTACACAGAGCAGCCAACGTTTCAGGAGCAACCGTTTAGCCACTTTGAGGAAATGCCTTCCTCACGGAGCGAAACTCAAGTCCAGTCCAACAACTCCTGCCTTAATAACTCAGTAACACTAACAGTGTCCACAAAGCACACACAGACTCACCATGTACTGTACGAACCCGGTCATGTTTAAAGAGAGCTGTCACCATCCACACACACTCCTCTATCCGTTCATGCCGGTGAACCGGCGCGCGTGCTTCTGTCTCAAAGTTTAGCGCAGGTGTGACGACTTTGAGGTAATGACGATGACGTATTTCGGCTGGGCGGGGCCACAGCCAGCAGCTTTCCAGGCTGGCTCGGTAGGATGTTTTGTAGTGCATGGGTCTTCAACATTTTTCAGGCCAAGAGACAAACAGACCAGAGACTCCCACATGTCATTCATTTTTTACAATGCCCTCTAATAACTTTTATATTTACTTTATTCACCTTTTATTTAACCTATTTATATACTGGGTTATTAGCCTGTATGTGTTTATGTGTGATAAAAAAAAAGTTCATGCATAATGGAATCATTTATTTTGTGCATAGTTTTTGTCCAAAGTAGTTTATTATTGCCTATTAATGCCTGCAGTTTGCTCAATATCATTTTTGTTATTTCTTTTTAATTCTACCAAATTATTTTAGTGAAAATTGTGAATTATTACCTGCAGTCCCTCTGTGGATCCCCTAGGGGTCACGGACCCCGGGTTGAAGACCCCTGTCTTAGAAAGATGAAAAAAAAAAAGGATACAGTGAGAAAAAAGTGAGTAAACTCATTTCAAAGGGCTATGAAGGAAGTATTTAGATCCTTTACTGAGTAAGTAAAAGTGCCAATACGATGAGTAAAGACCCCTTCACACATAAAAGTCCTGGCATGTCACTAAATGTGCAGAAGCATAAAAGCCTATGAAAAGCATTTACTTTGACTCTGTATGATAACATTAGTGAATTGATACGTTCAGATCTAATTTATTAATTAATTTTTTATGTGTGGTTGAAGTGTATATATATATATATATATATATATATATATATCTTCTGCTACTAATTGTATGTCACCTTGGATATATGAAAGTGTCAGGCATCACTAGTGCTCTTGTAGTGTAGAAGAACAGTTCCATGTGGACTCTGCAGGATGAGGAACACAGACAGAGCCTCTCATCACACACTGCATGAAGTCAGCCATCATCACAGTTTTTTAGCAAACCTCATTCTCCTTTGTGTGTCAGTTTAAAATTATCTAATGAGTAGTTGTCTGTGGCAAACTGATATGCTACCCACAGGAAGGGGCGGTTCAACTGAACATCCCTGGCAGAGATGTGGAATATGTGTTGATGCAAACTGAAGAAGATGTGACAGGATAGAAATAAAGCTCGATCCACAGTTTGAGTCTGTTGGTTGTGGTGCTAAGCTAACTGTCACGGTTTTTATGGCAGTTTGGCCAAAAGCCACAGGGCTGTTCAAATATTGGATTCACAGGGGGACTGATGGTTTCATGGGCTGCTTGGCAGAGTGAGAAACAGAGACTACAGAGATCATATAGTCACTCTGCAAGCCTACTGTGCACTACAAGCACATCAACATCTTATGTTTAATTTCACAATATATTTCTGTTTTACCAATTTTATTGGCAGAATCATTTCAAGTCTTCTGCATGTGGAAGACGTTCTGCACCGTCTGCCCCTACACACTGCTGGAACTTGTGTTTTGGATGATAAGGCCAGGGAGGAGGCTAAAACCTCTGAGCTACTTTTTCCAAGATAAGACATAAATTTTGCATTCAGACAGACTGTACTGCTGTCTGTGCATCTGTTACACTGAGGCCAAGATCAGTTCTAATGATATGGAAATAGATTTTTTTTTCTTTTCTTCCAGAGTCTTCTGTGTATACTGAGAGGGAAATTGTGTTGTGTAGGGAGAGGATTTTAACACAGTGCATTGGGGTATAGTGAAAGGTAAGCCCACATTAAGTCAGTTTCCTGTCCTTTACAATGGAGGAATAGAGCAGCCATTTTTATATGAACTAGTAGGTAATAGATAGTTTAGCCTGCTATTTCATGTCAAAATGGCTGCTGTGAAAAAAGTCTATAGTACAAACCTCAACCAAACCTAATATGTTTTTTTCAAGTACCTCCAATTATTTTTTTAACATTCCTAGTCCAGTCAGTTTCATAAGTGGTGGCTCAGCAGGTAGAGTTTTTAATTGCAGGTTTGGTGGTTTGATCCCTGGATCCTGATAGCACAGAGCTCTTTCTCAGGAGGATCCTGTTCAGACTTACTGTATTGCATGCAGTCACACCTGGAGGCTGTCCAGTACAATGTTGACACTGAGCATCTCTGCTGCTGCCTTCCTCATGGGGGACTCCAGTGGCAATGAAGGAAGGGCAAGCATTCTTTTCACTTTCCTCACCTACATTTATCTTGCCTCTCTGGGTATGGAACCAGCAACCTTCCAGTCACAAGCCATGCCTGCCCAATGTTTAAGTTAAATGCATTCAGTTCAGTTCATGATCATATACTCATACAGGTACACTCATAGTGAAATGTATTTCTGTAATGTATCACTAATGTAATATATTAGTGAAATGTGCAGTTAGGTTTTCATTCCAGGGTTTTGTGGGCGGTCCTTACAGGACGGCTTGATGACAGGCTGAGGCTACCCTGAGCATACCCCTACACCCCTAGCAGAGAGGTAGAGATGAATTACAGTTTTTCTTAATTGCTAAAACACAGTTTCTGAAATCTTGCTCCATTTTCTTAAACACATCCTCTTGCAAAATCAAACTTTCACCTCAAAACTGTTTTACCTGTGCACATGCTGTTTGAGTCAAACAATACACCAAAAAATAGAAAACATATTGTTCAAAACATATAGTTCTCAGGGAGAAGTACATTTTTAATCTTAAAACAAATTTCATATTTTTCCGTTATTGTCTTTTGATGAATGAAAACATGTTCTATCATAGGAGCTCAAAATTGATCAGAAATTATTACTCTGCTTTGCTCTTTGCAATTTTTTTTGTTCTTCCTCCTCTTTGTATTTTTACAGTACTGTGCCCTGCATCTCACAAACTTGTCCTTTGTCTCTATGATACTGTAATTCTTGTTCTTTGTTGATGAACCTGCCACCTGTCAAAATCTATTGAGCAGTCAGTACTGTAAACAAATGGAAAGCGCAGTGTTCAGGGCCAGACAATGTGTTTACAAGTTTGCAATTGCTCTTCCTCCTCCTCTTTTTTTTCTTGTCCTCCTCCTCGCATAGACACTCGTCCTCGTCCTCTCACATAGTTTCTTCTATCCATTCTCAGACTTTCTCATTCCCATCTTCACTTATATTGGTTGTGTCACATCATTTGAAACATGTGAAATCATTTTTGAGTGGTTGTGCTTAATCAATGACATGTCTGCGTTATATTTACAAATTTAGATGACGTGTATTAGAGCGCAGAATGTGTTTATACTTTTGCTGAAAAGTGTAAGTGAGATCTGCAAATTGTGTTTTACCATGTGAAATGGTTTAAGGTAACAACAGACTTAACAATTAGCTAAATGAGTTCATGCAACTGAGAACTTTGTTCAGCCAATGGGTTTGAGTGTTTTAGCAACTGAGAAAAACTGTAATCTCACTCAGACTGTTTCAAAGTTAGTCATGTCATTTTCTGAACTTTCTTGACCACTCCCGTGAGTAAACTTGTTGATATGTCTAATCATTCATATTTGGCTGGATGGTTAATAACACTTTCTTCTTTGGTCTGACAAGCTCAGAACACATATTTATTTTTACTTTACATGGACTTTAAACACAATTTACTCTGGAAAAGTAAGCTTTTGTAATGTTGCATGTCACTTTTTTAAAAAATAAGCACATGCTAAAATAATGTCTTGTTTATGAAGATTAAACTTAAAATACTGAATGATGATAATAATAAATATAAATAAACGATAATAAAACATAGTGTAAGGCCAGCCCTGTTGGCATGCTGTTTGAGATAAATCTTGAGCAAACACTGGTGATGTGATCTTAATACTTTGTGTAAGCCAAGCCCTTTATTGTCAGGCCACATGTACTATGGAATGGTGTTTCATCAGTGGTGATATAATGTTTTTCACGGATCCAGAACATGCCACAGACCAGTACTACAGCTTTTGAACTCTACCCATAGATTACTCATACACAGGAAAGCAGCAGAGCGATTGTGTTGAATATTATCATGCTTCAAACAGCAAAGAGTTCCGAGTGAAGTCAGCTTCAGTGAGTGGGAGAAGCTGCTAAAGTCATTACTGTGATGATGATTGCAGGTGGACTGAGAGCATATTTGGCAATACCTTAAAAAAGCAAATGAATTCATTGTTAAAGCCACAATTGGGCAATATGCTATAACACAAACAGTCTCATTTTCAGTACATTAGCAACATGTACTTGTTTCAGATACAGTAAACCACATTATGAATACACATTAGTTGTTTCTGAATCACTGCTACTGAAAAGCTGCAGGACAGCCTACAACACTTCCAAAGCTGGCCTCACATGATGACTCAGTTCCATTAAGAGTTCCAGTAACAGTGAAGCAACATGCACAATATCAGGGCTAAGTGGAATGTCATTATTACGCAACAGTGTACAGTGTATTTACTTGTCCTCATGCATGGAATGTGGAAGTGTATGGAGCTACATTGGAAAAAAAAAAATTGAAAAAATAAAATCTGAAACTGTAATTTAAAGTTTTGATCTTGAATTCTGAAAAATACAGCAACGTATTCAAAATAAAAATAAGTGTACACATTTTTTTTTCACAGGTTAAACACAATTAGGATCAACTGTGGTAATTCTTTTGAATAAATTACTTATTTTCATTTTTCACTTTCATATTTTTCTTTGTTGCATGTTTTATCTTTTCAGATTCAGATCTGTCTTTTTCAGTTTCAGATCTTTTTTTTCAGGTTCAGACTGTTGACCCAAATGTAATTTCCACTGTAACAGCCAAGGCTGTTAATATGTCACCTTATTAAGTTTTAATATTCTTCAATACGTGCTCAGTTCACCAAATATAGCCTTTTTGAATTTTGTTCTGACGTTTTGTTCGTTGATGTGGCGTCCGGGAGCGGTGTTGCCGGCTCACCTGCAGGAGCCAGCACACAGATGAGAAAAGTTAAATAAGTTTGGGAAATCGTTTGTTTCTGACGACTTTAAGTGGCAAAACTGGCAAAACTAGAGGTTAAGCATAGGGCTAACGTTAGCATCGAGTAGCTTAACGTTATGATGCATTCAGACAGTAGGTAGGCTACTGCGTGTTACTGTTAACACTAAACAAACTCATTTCGATTTCCCAAACTTATTTAACTTTCCTCACCTGTGTGCTGGCTCCTGCAGGTGAGCCTGCAGCACCGCTCCGCAACACCATTCATTGCCAGCGGACACTGCGCAGCATTCACAGTGCTACGTGGAAATCGGAAATTTCAGTAAGTGTGACTGTCCAAGTGCACAATCTGGCGTAATTTATCACTCTTGTACTGCAATTGGTCCTCAGTACTGTCTAAAACAGTACTGTTTCCACATCACGTCAGAGCAAAATTTAAAAAGGCTATACTTGGATGAAATGAGCACGTATTGAAGAATATTAAAACTTAATACAGTGACATATTAACAGCCTCGGCCTTACAGTGGAAATTAAAACAGTTTTAGCCGTGCAGGATATTCGTGCATGGTGTGCAAGTGGAAGTTAGTCACTGACAATCATGTGGTGAGGCCGAATCATTGTATATCCTACATTCCATGAAGGCAGCGTGATAGGGGAAGGTCTCTAGCCTTTTGTCTGTCATGATTCCACACCCCTCTCAGTTGATGCCACGCCCCCCACGCTACATTTGGGTCAAAAGTCTGAACCTGAAAAAAAGATCCGAAACTGATTTGTTTTTTTAACTGTAAAAAATAAGCTCTGAATCTGAAAAGATAAAACATGCAACTGAAAGAAAAATATGAAAGTGAAAAAATGTGTACACTTATTTTGAATACGTTGCTGTATTTTTCAGAATTCAAGATCAAAACTTAAAATTTCAGTTTCAGATTTTATTTTTTCAAGTACAAAACTTTTGACCCTAATGTAGCTCCATAGAAGTATATTTACTCAAAAACTGTACTTAAAGTCCGTGTAAAGTCAAAATAAATATGTTCTCTGAGTCTGTCAGACTAAAGAAGAAAGTGTTATTAACCACACAGCCAAAGTTGAATGATCAAAAATAATGACAAGTTTATGAAATTAGGTGTCAAAATGAGGTAAAAATGAGCAGTATTCTCAGCTCCAGGACTGTGGGGGCGTGTCCAATTGAATGCCAAAGCCACGCCTACTTGGCGGAGCGGAATACAATATGCAAATTTTATGGTAATGATCACCGCGTGACGTCACGCGATCTCATTTTAGGACCGTAATAAGCACAATATGGATGCTACAGCTATCAGTATTATTGGTATTATTCAGCCCTATATGTTTGAGCCACCAGAACCACAATCTGACTCAGAGTCAGAGGGCATTGACCAACCCCTGGATAAAATTCATTCGTCACTCTCGGGTCGCCAATCAGACACTCAGATCGGCCAAACCTCCACAGACAGCCTGAAATGTCTCTGAAGCAGAGACTGTCCAGGTGGATTCACGGACTGAACTCTGATAATCTACCTGTGTGTGTTCTCAGTTTATTTATTTCATGTACCAGCTTCTAAATCTGAGTCTGACTCACAATTTATGCCGTAAAACATAATTTGATTTGTGTCCGCTGATTAGAGAGCGAGAGCGAGAGAGAGAGAGAGAGAGAGAGAGAGAGAGAGAGAGAACAGAGAGCGAGCGCCGGCCTCGATGAAGCTGTTATTAATCAGAGAAATAAAAAGTTATTTCCTGATTGTTTCACAGCGGTTACATTCAGCAGGTATAGACACGCCCACAGCAACACACCTCAGTTCCCCTCACCTCCCAACACCGCACTCCCCCACCACCGGTTGCCGGTTGCCTGTCCCTATCTGAACATGAACTTATTTGTCATACGCTGTCTGGCATCACTTTGCAGCCGGCAGGTGGTCACACCCAGGCAGGTGTGTCTCGTATGTCTGCGCCGTTACCGACATACGTAAACTCAGATCTGACTGCATATATTCTCCGTCATAGCGACAAGCTGCTGTTGCATAGAGATGTCCCGTGTCCTGTTACCGGTGTATTTTCTTCTGGATTTCGTATTTCCGTAAAACCGATCTGTCTCTGGTAAAAGTTTTTGAAACTGTCCACTGTAAAATGAGCATTGCAGAGGCGGCTGCTGGTGGTGATTTTCAGGTCTCCATTGCTATGGTTCTTCACAAAATCAATCCAGTTATTCTTCATCACTCTGTTTTTTGGAAATTTAAATAAAGTGATGGAGCTGGTGTGAACATTTTGGCATCCAGGGAAGACGCATTTTCGGAATTTTGAAGGCATAACTAGCTAGCAAAGGCAGTGATAACTGAGTACATATAGGTGTTGCAATTAAAAAACGAGCAGTTGGACTACCGTTAAGGTACCGTTAAGTCTTCTATACCGTGCTAGCGGGGTTTATGCTAATTTTATGTTTAGGACCGCCCACAAAATCCTGGACTGAAAACTGGTGAAAAACTGTTTGAACCTCAAACTCCACATTTCACTAATGTATCGTTCAAAGTCTTTTCACGTGTTTTCAGAAACTATTGTCCAACATATTTATTGTGTTTTGAAAGAAAACATGGAATTGCCTTTACACGGACTTTAAGTACAAATTGGAGGTGCTTCTACTATGCTTCTACTCTACTCAGAGACAAATATTGTACTTTTTTACTCCACTACATTTGTGGATCTGTGTCAATTGATCACACTGTTGAGGGCTGAGTGGCATGCAAAAAAGAACATGTCTCTCATTCTGCTGCATTGATTTGATTTTTACAGACATAGCAGGTGTAAAAATGTAAATATTTGTACACAGAAATGAGTAGTTTGTTCTTTCAAATGAATTTTTGCACACGTTAAATGTTTAAGAGCAAGAATGATTCATTTTTTTCAGTTTTGCTTTTGGAGTATCAAAAAAAAGAAAGATTATATTTTTCCATGTGTGCATGGAAATGTTTACAAGAATGAACATAATAAACACCACTTATCAACACTGCACATGTTCAATAACTCACATAATTCATTCATGGTATATCTTTCCTGCATGATGCAAAATAACTAGCGTTTAGACAAGTTGACATCTTTCAACTGTACATTTATTTCCAAAAGGCTGCATATACATTTGCAAATTCTACTGTACAGAAAACATCCAAAATGTCCATAATTATAGATACAGTATACCACAAAGCTGCCCTGGCATTACCAAACATAGATGTTCAGCACTAGAAAAGCTCTGCAGCCTATTCAATATTATAATCTTAAATACTTCTTCAACTAATACCTTTAAATGTATGTCATTATGATTATTATTTTTTTTCATCCCCATCTGTACTTTACAACATTCACCATCTACAGTAGTTAAACAAGGCACAAGAATAGTGATATGAAGCCAAAGGCCATGCGTGAAGCAAAGAAGAGCATGAGACCGAACAATTCAGGTGACAGAAAATCATGGACTCAACAGTGAACTTTTAATCTCATAAAACAGGGTTAGTTTTACACCAAAGCATTATACATAGTGAAAATACGTTTGTGTATGTATGTGTGTGTGTGAGCTTACTTAGAATTTCAACACATTGATGAGATACAGTAGACATAGCTGAAACACATCCAGAATGAGGATGAATGTTGAGTGTGATCGGATGTACCGCACAGACAAATTGCTCTTGATGCAACTTAAGCCACCGCTAAGCGTTACGAAAGCACACGTTTCCATTTTTGACATTTGTCGTTTGCAGGAATGAGAAGGAGAATTCAATTAGTTACAATTAAGGATCGATCAACAACCATATTGGGGGGCAGGGGGCCACAGAGGTCCTATTCAAAATATATTTGGCTCGCTTATCTGCAAAATATTGGAGATTTGGGTTTGTAGACAAAAAAAAAATGAGAACTGTAGGTTAAGTTTATTTAGCAGACAGAAAGGCTTTCACTTCCCTTTATACAGGTTAATTGTATAAATCAATTATGTAAGTCAGTCATAGTAGTAGGTACCAATTTGAAGATGAAGAATGGTCTCTTAACAGTTGATATTTGAAGTATCAGCACTGAGATGAGATAAAAACAAAGACTGACGCAAGTGGGTGATACAACTAAATGAAGCGCATACAGGAGAAAGCAGATCCGAGTTGGTGTTTTAATTTGTACCACATTACTCATACTGTGTGCACATGGTCCCAGGTACTCTGATTATTAAGCCTATTTCCTGAGGATGATGTGTATGATGTTTTTTCTGTACTGAACATTGAGTGACATGTTTTTTTCTTATCTTTACTAAGGAAAAGTCCTCGTGAATGAGATGCACCATGTCAAAGTCTTCCAGTCAAAGTTTTTACCTGTTTATTTGTGTTAATAATGATTTACAGAAGAAGGTGCTATTAACACAGGCGTACAGTACATGTAGTCCCATTGTGTCACCTAAGCACTCCATCGTATAGCAGGTCAAGGCAGCGGCGAAAAGTCTGTGTTATACAGGGGACTGCTCATTGTTCTGACAGCCCATTATTCTGAAATCCTAATAATCTGAAAAATGTCCTGTTGGACAAGAAGTTGATTAGCTGACAGCCTGCTATCCTGCAAACAAATGCCCACGGCTCAGAAAACCAACCAACCAAGCTAAGGCATGTAATACAAATGCTGGTCCACCTAGACAGGGTGACACTGACATGATATCCTCTGCTGTCAGGTCAAGTCAATTTAGAGATAATAAATATGCAATGTCAAAATAAATTTCAGGTGATGGTTGCAGTTTTGGTGGGAAAAGATCATGATCAGAAAGATTATCAAGGATAAAACCCCAAATTCAGCATGGCCATGACAACATCACTAATCTCTGGATTTTTGGAGCAATGTTTGTTTGATAAGAGGCTGTTGGACAAATGGGCTTCTAGTCCAGTGGGGTACTTTTCAGACTACTGGGGTTTCAAAATAATGGGCCGTCAGAACAGCGGCATGGTGCTAGTCTATGTTTTACCCCAGGCAAACATTTGAATATTCTGGGCAGAGAGACATCAGGAAAATAACTTCCTGCTATGCTGTGCGGACGAACCACAGAGGAATGTAGGGAGTGTGAGGTCATACCTTCAGACCACAGACTGTGTATAAAGACAAAGGTGCAGATGTGTGATTGGTGTTTGACAACAGGAAGGAAACCACATTTGGAATTGTGTACATTCAGCTCCAGTGTCTGACTAGTTCTCCTCTGTTTGAGTATAAAATGAGTGCATCAATTAGCCTACCATATCAGGACAGCAGGATACATGTATACACTTAATATACTTCTTTTTAAAAAATGTGTCCAGGATTTAGACATCTGGCACTGACATTTCTGCTTCCACTTCAGTACAACTGAGGTGAATGGAATATCATTTTGGTGTTTGCATGAAACCTGCTAACAGAATGTTCTGTGGGTTTTCCAGGACTTTCGTTTGCTGCTCATGATCTCTCACCACACACCAACATTGACATTCCATTCACCCAGGGCAGAGGCAGAAATCACAGAGGCAGATATCTCGAAAGCTGGAGGACAGAAAACAACTATTGCATGACTAGATACCACTAGGGGGTTTACCCAGCATGCATCTCTCTTGCAGACTGTGATTTGAAGTACAGCATGGAAACCTCTCTGCAGCATTGAGGCTGGATGTTGTTTCTGAATACATTTCATGTAAAAAGGATTAATTCAAGGATTTGAATTTGTGTGTGTTGAAACTGGCACAGTAGATAACTGAATCTCGTCTTATGTTTTTTTACGGCGTCTTGTTCCTTCATGATGAAGGTCAGACTACTCAGACTAGAGGTCAGACAACTTTTCATTTACCATAACCTCAGTGTCTGCTGTTGGATTTCAAGCCTCACATGCCCGGAACATCGTGCCCCTTATCATCCTCTGCATACTCCTCAGTATGAGTGTGTTTGGTGTGTTGATGTGGCTGCATGTTGTGTTTTTCAGATCTGAGTTTCTTTTTTGTTTGTTGTACGATATGCAAACTCCCAGTACGTGTGCACACGACCTCTGTAACCATCAAATGTCAAAGTGTGTGTATGCATGTGTGTTGAGGGCAATGAGGAGGTGACGAGGGGGGCTGGGGGGGGGGGGCTTATCGGGTGTGCCAGGGCCTGATATGAGGTCTATGTGACGGGTGTTAATGGTGGAAATGGGGTGATAAGATGTGGCGATACGCTCCCTGTGGTGCCAGGAAATGATGTTTTACAGCTTCCTCCCTCTATCTCTTGGTGGAGGAAGCTGTAATGGACCGTAATGCCACGGTTAGAAATCTCACTCTGCCACGTTACACTACAAGCATGTTTTTTTTTCTTCCATCAGAAGCCACCCTCTGACTATGCTGTCCTTCAAGGTTATTTTTTTTAGAAATGATGATACAACACTGACTGCCTATCAGAAACATCCAATAGACTAGATTTGGATTTTTTCAAGGGAAGATAATGGGTGAATTTCAAGATACTTGGCTTTGAAAGTTAACAATCACAACATTTAAGCAATCAGCAGCTTCCTTTTAAAAATAGAATATCGGACGTCAAAAAAGTAGCTTCTAAGTTCTCATTCATTCGCTTCATTCAGAGACATTATCTTATTTGCATATAAGAACTTCTATGCAAATATGTCCAGCTGCCACCCCTGGGAACACCCACTCCCCCCCGCCCCCACCCACTGAGCTGAAAAATGAATATACAGAGGAGCAGATTTAACTTCAAATTAATAACAAATAATTTAAACATAAACTAAAAATAGAGTGGAAAGGCAGAAAAAGATTTACAGTTCATCCTCAGGCAGATTATGAGAGAGGGATCGATCCACAGCAGGTACCGGCTCACCTTGACCTGTTATGATCGGTCGGCATGGTGACCGCTCGCATCGTCTACTCATTGACAACCTGATGACCTCCCAGTGCTCTGCCACAGTGTGTTGTCCATCACTGGCTGTGCACGTACACACATATATGCCTTAGTTTGTCAGTTTTCACTCACTTTCTCTTTTTTTAGCTCAGCCTGTATATTCAGGAGCAGAGTCCTCTATCGTATTTGTTAGTGTGCCCGTTCCGCACAGACTGCCTGTTTGTATGTGATTGAAGTCAGACTCCGGCTCATCCTGGTCCTTGGGGGAGCTTTTGGAGTGGATCTTTCCAATCTCCTCGAGGGCACTGGCTAGAGAGTCAAGGTCAGCAGTGTCCTGGTGGCGAGCCTCCCACAGGCTCAGTATGACCGCTGACGGACTCTGCTGCTTTGCAAAATAACCCAGGTTTCTGTAGAGGAGCACAAAAGCTGGATTAATGAGTGACACGGGAAGAGGTCAGCCTCAGAGACAGATTTGGACTGTATCCTTGGACTGTGTGTATTTATCTTGCATGAGTCATACTAAATCTGTAAATAATTCAAATGGTTTTAATTTTCTTTGAGAGAATATTGAGTGAGATTTTCATGCACAGAAAAACTGTGGACCTTAAAGGATGAGGCTCATGTGATTCTATATTTTTCTTTTTGACAATAGATCAAAGTGTAAGTCCACCTTAATATTTTGCCACACACTCGTTCTGACAAAAAATCTTTAAAACACGTCACAAATACATCAAACAGGAGGAAACAGTACATTTGTTTAGGGCCTATCTTCAGCTGTGGATAAATCCACATCTAGACTAGAAAAATATGGAATATCATCAGACTTTCATATCCAGTCAGTGATGACATTCAGTTAACATGATAATCAGTGGCTCTCATGCACTGTGCTCCCCAAGCAGACAAGAGTTCAAATTAGCTGGACCACAAGACTACATTAAACATTTTACCATGCCATGACAAATGTTGCTGTAAACATCATAAAACAGGTTTGAACTGTGAAGAGCTTTTCTGAAATATGAATATTGTGCAATTGCATAATTTTATTTATCGATCCATTTAGTGATTTAAAGGACTGTTGCTATTTTTCAATGGGAGAAATAAAAGCAGCTGTCTGATTTGGCCCGGTCCAGCCATACATATGTACATATATGAGGATGAGCGATATGATAATGTCTCTCCACAAACAACCAAAATGCGCCTTTTGTTAGATATTTTGCAGTAGCTCAGTCTGTAGGGACTTGGCTTGGGAACTGGAGGGTGGCCAGTTCAAGTTCAGCATGGACCAAAGTATGGAGGGTGGACTGGTAGCTGGAGAGGGGCCAGTTCACCTCCTGAGCAAGGTACTGAACCCCTAACTGCTCCCAGGGTGCCGCTATGTCTGGCTGCTGTTCACTCCACCATCCATTTGCATATGTACTGTATGAGCGTGTATGTGTGTATTTTGGGTAAAATGCATCATGAGTGAGTTCTATTCTATTCTATTCTATTTAGAAATTATGATGACATTCTGTGATAGTAGTTTAATTTTCAGTGTTTGTTTTTTAGGTTCTCAGGAGCTCTCAGACTTCTCGTACAAATCATGCTTCTATAATTACATGGACTTAGATAAAGTATTGTACAAAGAAAGATTATCCACACACCCCACAACAATCAGATAAGTCAATAGAGATACAATACAGAACCCAGCTGAGTCTGTGTTGTGCCCATTTAACTATTAAAAAATCTACTTCTTACGTCTGCCTGTTGCTGAAAATTCACTGAGCACAAATTGTCTTGGTATGTAAAGAATACCATGTACCGGTTCTACATGTAGGTGAAACAAAATGTTTGACCTTTTAAGAATATTATAATGTTATCAAGAAAAGATACGTTATGACTGGGGATTTAATTCTCAGGTGCTGCTAAAATTAAAGAAAAGTGAGCGTGTTACCATGCCAATGTAAAGCCCTCATGTGTCATTACTTGGTAAATCCAGTTGGGGGCAGTGTTTCACTGCCACTATTGGCTGCTTCTCAGGAGAAAAAAAAAAACATGAAGCAACACGAAAGGCTGCAGCCATTGGTCACATCAGGCTCCGTTCAAAGCCGCCCAACTTAGAGAGGAAAGCTTATCTGGATAATTTGGAATCCCAGAAGACTCTTGGATACCAGCGTCTCATGAATCATGCACTTAACAAGAGATTATCGCTGCCACAAGCTAAGACCAAGCTAAGACAACAACTGGACTGAGTAAATATTAGTATAGTGTCTCATCATAAACACATATTTTTCTTTGATATAAAATGGAAGTCTGACTGATGGACATTAACAGAAATGTAACAGAGATGTATGTAATGCATTCAAAAAAGTAAAAGGTATTATGAAGCTGGAAGAATCAGTCCTGTCTGCTGCTGCTGAGAGACTCACTGAAGAATAACAGACACCTGGCAACAGATCAACACTACTCTCTGGATCGTCCTCATTCTCATCATTGTTTGTTCAAAGAGACCATTTCAGAGGAAAAGGGTGCATGCATCATGCGATCTGAGAGAGGATGCACATCATACGCTCACCGATCTAAGTGGAGTTTCTGGGCTAAGAGTTGCCAGTCCTTGCCCTTGGCGTTGGCAGTGTCGAAGGTGGCACAGATCCTCTGGCGGATGGACAAGGGGATTTTGAAGGCCTTGGGCCCCGTCTGGGACGTGATGGTGCAGTCTGTCTGCATAAAAAATGGAACTGACTCTTTTGTCTGGAGGAAGAGAACAGAAACAGACAATAATCAGAAGGGGGTCAGAGAGGATTTGTAAATGTGGCTTTGTGCTTGTTTTAAGCAGCCTGCTGATCCAGACGGGCGGGGTTTACTGGGGACAGTTGAGACAGGTATGTTGAACATTTTAAGACATCAGTACATAGACTGTAAACAAATAATATGGTGGAGATATTTGGTAGAACACCTCTTCCATTGGTCAGAAGCACCACAAACCAGCTCAGAACCCAGATCACATGCCTTCAGCTCGTTGGTTGGGACTGTCACACACATTTTCAAAGACCATATTCAAGAAAGCAAACAGGTGGACTCACTATTGAACTACTAAAACTTTGTGACAGGCAGTTTATTCCAGAGCATTGTAAAAAAAAAAAAAAACTGCACCTCATCGGCACTGTTTTCAGGTTTTAGAAAATCTAGCCCATGACAGGAAACTTGAGCCAATCACAGGTCAGTAAGAAACTTGATTGATGAGGCTCAATAAAATACTGACACTTTGGGCACCAACCCAAAGCATTACTACACTTTTAAGGCCATCTTACAAGCCAACAGGTGGTACAGTATGTGTTTAGTGCTCAGAATTTAAGGGTGGAGTATTACTATAAAACCACATCTCCCATAATTCTATTCTGTTACAGCTGCAGTTAGAACATTTGTAGTGCCATTTGTTTTTTTCTTTCTGATGCTTTTTTCTTCAAACTGGGTTTAAAAAGCTACAAATGTGACATATTTGCTTTCAAATTAAAGAGGACGTTTGTTCAAATCTTCATTATATATCATCATTTCTGTCTGTTTTCAGATCAACCAGGAAATGCTCATTTGAGTGACTGCAGCAACATTTTACAACTCTGCTGGGGTTCATTTTTATTTCATTAGCAGACAGTGACTGAAGACTGTCTACCCCAACTCTGAAGGTTAATTACACTTCTGCCAAAAGGCTTGCTCTGTCTAACATTCACTTTCACTGAATGCCATAAAACAAATTCAGACATACGTGTCTGCAACCGTATGTTGTGAAAAAGTGGATGTGCACGACTGGCCAATAGAAACACTGAACTGTGTTTGGACATACAGTACTGTTATTCTCCTGTGTGCCACCACAGTGTGAGACTACCAACAGCATGGCTCTCTTACACTGTTTACAGTCTGTGACGGCTGTGCTCACTACTTATTTATTAGCCTTAAAATCCTGACATCACACTCTTTGTCAGCGCTGGAGCGTTTTGTTAAATGGAAGGCTAATGTGACCGTACACCACAGCCCACTGCACACGAACTGCTCAATGTGACACACATAGTAGGATGCAGAGGAAACATAACGTGTAGTATTACTCTGTATGTGTACATCTGTCACCTGTCAGGCTATTATGAGCCCAGCTTACTTCAGCCACCCTGAGCTGAAAATCCCAACATCAACCCATCTGAGAGGTAATATGTGGAAGAATTTTGGATTCAACACCAGAGATGAAAAGAACGTGGCTATATGAGAAGCTATTTGCTGACTGTAAAATGCAACAGCCCACTAACGTTTTTACTCAAGTGAAGCAGCTGTGGTTCTGGGTGGGTGTTTTAGTTTCAGAGAAGTCATGTTTTGTTAGTCCAGATTTGTCTGAACGGGATTTTCGCGAAATTGTGACAATTAGTAATTAAAAAAGACTTTTATACAACTTTTGATTTCAAAAGTTGGAATGAAAATTCAAAATTGTTGTTATTGTTATCAATAATACCACATGTGTTTCTTAAATGAATACATGAAACAAAAAAAGTCATATTTCCATCATGTTGATTTGTGCTCTTTTATAATAACATATTCTCATTGTGTCCTCTTATTCAACAAATGATGAATGGCACACAATTTTGGAATTAGGTCATTAACTGTTTATCTTGATGCCTACATCTCGTACATCTCATACTGTGCAGGCCTCCCAGCCTGTAGCAGCCCACATTAATTCAAATGACACATGAATTCAAATCACTAATGCTCGCCTACAAAGTGGTCTCCAGTTCTTCACCTACCTAATTGAACGCCCTTATACAGACATATGTTACCTCATGTCTGTTGCGTTCCTTCAATGAACGACGCCTTGCTCTGCCACCCGTTCACTCAAGGTAATCCAAACTAACTAAACTCCTTCTCTGGAGTTTCTGTGATCTCTCGTCCAGCAGGTTCTCATGGATCGTGGCTGCTGCTGTGGTCCTTTATCATTCATTGTAATTCATTGTCATTCTATCATTCATTGTAATTCATTGTCATTTTATCATTCATTGTAATTCATTGTCATTTTATCATTCATTGTAATTCATTGTTATTCTATCATTCATTGTAATTGTACAATATGTTTGTGTTGATTTGTTCTGTACACATGACATCCATTGCACGTCTGTCCGTCCTGGGAGAGGGATCCCTCCTCTGTGGTTTCTTCCACCTTTTTTCCCTGTTAAAGGGTTTTTTGTGGGTTTTTCCTCACTTGAACCGAGGGTCTAAGGACAGAGGGTGTCACTCCCTGTACAGATTGTAAAGCCCTCTGAGGCAAAATGTGTTTTGTGACTTTGGGCTATACAAATAAAATTTGATTTGATTTGATACTGATCACACCTGGTGACCTACAATGTAAAATGCAGAGTAGACTACAAATTATCATGTCTGTTTACTGAATATGAAGATGATTTGAACTCCCAGCTCCAATCAGCAGTTTTATGTCGGATTAAAACAAAGAAAAGGAATACTGTGTTTAAATAGTTCTGGTGGCCTTGAGGTAGGACAAGCACGTTCGTGAATGAGCAGTTGGGTGAAATCAATGAGTAGCACTCTCTTCTGCCTTAACAACTAGTGTCAAGGTGCTCTTGAGTGAGGATTTCTAACTCCTAGCTGCTCCAGTGGAGCTGCTCGGCAGCTGACAGAAGACTGTTGTTACAGCGGGCAGCTCCCAGGTGTTACTGCATGTGAATGTGATGCAGACTATTTGCTGGAACACGTCTTCCTGGACAAATAAAGGTTAAAAAAAACATGTAGAGCAAATATGAACAGCCGGATCTCTGATGTCTGTGTTTAGCATAGATTTGTGAAGAAAAGTGAGAGAAGTAAGAATGTCCTCCTGGCTCTATTAATACACAATGCAAGCTCAGGAGAGCTGTCCCTGCTGTCAGTGGACACACTCCAGGAAGGTTACACAAAGGTTGAGCGTGAAAGTGAAAGCTACCCCCACCCCACCACCACCACCACCACCTCCACCCCCCGGCAGCTGCAGAGCCTCACCTCGGCCACAGCCGTGTAGACCTGCAGAATCTGCTCGTGGCCTTTGACCTGGCGCACGCTGATTTTGCAGGAGAGCTGGGCGGTGGCAGGGCTGTATCTCTCCAGAGAGAAGGCACAGTGCAGGGGCTGCTGGTTGCTGCACCACACTTGGGGGAAAGAGAACTCCTAAAGAGACGGAAAGAAAAAGGAGGGACATCAGAAACACAACAGTACACAGTGGCATTAACATATGCTACCTAAATGAGATGATTCAGCTCCCTGTGGCCACACTGTCACATGCACAGCCACTTACATGCAGCAAAAGGAAAGGTAAGAGCCGGCTTTGAAGATATGATATTTAGGCACAGAAATAAGTATTTTGGAGGAGAGAAAGAAGATATCTGGATATCATTTACAAATATAGTCTGATTCCTTCGTACAGTAACTCTGATCGCAGGAGCACCTTGAGGGCTTTGTACTGTAAGCAATATATGCAGAAATATGTGCAGCAAGAAAAAGATTGCCTTTGATGTATAATTAATTTGCAGAGAACGGGCACATCTGTGGGGAAACGTCCTTGACCTCTGCTAGACTCGGCCTTATCTGCACATTAAAAGTGACCTGTAAACGATTCTTAGTGAAGACCGTGGCATTAAAAGCAGTGGCAGCTTCGCCTACTGATGACTTAACCCTTGTGGCTTTGATCTTGGCTGCCCAATGCAGCTCACAGCAGCAGATAATGGAGTCTGAGAGCAGTGGCGGAGCAGGAGGAGGGGGGGAGGGGTGATGGACGTGGAAAGCTCGGATGCTCTTTAGCACTAAAAGCTGACTTGATGTATGGCACGATGCTCAGCTATTATTCTACACCTGCTCCACCAAAGCACGTTTGCGTGCCTGCCTTGTCGTCCCGAGGCCCTCATAAATAAGGCTGCGGAGAGAGGGTGGGTGTCTTTGAAACAGAGCTTTCACCCTGCATTCAGATCTTTAAGCAAGAGCAACGTACAGTGGGGACACAACAGGTACAAAACTGCATTCACTGACTGCTGCGCTGCGTTCCATCTAATACTGTTTGCATCTCAGTGCTCCTGAAAACACAGCAAGCAAACGCAAGCTTATTAGTCTCAAGTCACATCCATCCTTATGGTCCTCAAGAGAGAAATGGATTCACAGAAACACAAATCCAAAGTCAAAACCAGAGGAATGTTATGAGCTAAAGAGACATTATTTTCACCAAGCTATATATTTGACTTCTTCTTTGTAGAAGTATATGTGATAATAAAGGATACCAAACATTGCCGCTCATGATCATGATCATCTGACCAGCTCAGCTGTAGTTTAGAGTTTGTTCAGCTAACCTGAACATGAGCTCAAAAAATATTCAGCTTTCACACTTTCCATTTTATGTGATAAAAATGATGTATTTCATACAAACCATTGGTTAAACATTACAATCCTCTAATAGAATGTATTTGTGGACAGTAGTACCAGATTACATTCACATTAAAACACACACAAAGTAAAAAGGGCCAAATGGAGAAACTCTAACTAACAAGCACAAACACATCACAGCGCTCCTTACACTGTTTGATAAGTGAACCCTGGGAGGAGCAGTGCACAAAACACCACAGCAATTAGCTCTTACCAGCAAAAACAGGATCTTGCAAATTAGCGCTTCAGCATCCAATTTCTGTTCACATGTGATATTTTGTCAGTCATTGCCATGGTTACCTGACATGTGGTAAAGGGTTTGATGCTCCACAGGAACTGGGGAACATCCTGGATGGACACCTGGAGGCTGAAGGTGTTCGCTTGGAAAGGCAACATCTTTGGCTCCTCGAGGAGCTGACCCCCTCTGCTCTTCTCTGCTGCCACCACTCCCTGTAGGGGAAAGGGAAGGAAAGGAAAGGAAAGGAAAGGAAAGGAAAGGAAAGGAAAAGAAGGGAGAGAATTGAATAAAAAGGGTCAAAGACAAAAGGCATGCGAGAGAAAGATAAAATAAAAGGGGAAAGGGGGAAAAGGAGAAAATGAAGGTTACAAAAAGCCTTTCTTTTAAAGGTAAGCTACAGGTATCTTTGCATATCGGCATGAACACCTGCTGCAAATCCTTTCCTCTGTCACATCCACTAATTAACTCATCACATATATTAACACAGAAGCCAAGCGGTGACGTCCAGTCTCTGCTGAACAAATCATACGACTTGTGCTCACGTTAGCATCACATTTGCAGAAACATGACAGATTGAAGCTTGAATTTAAAGCCGGGGAAAGGTGTGTGTCAGGAGGGGTGGGGCAAACATCCATCTCCAAAATTGAATTTGGGATGATGAAAGAGCGCTTTGATTGTGGCTTGCAGGTATTCATCTGTCATCATTGTTCAGTGTCCTGGTGGGATGGTTCCACGTCTGGTCTGTCTGTCTGTCCTTAGCAATCTCAGTCACAAAGGGAGAAGACGGAGAACAGAGCTGTGACTAATGCTAGGCCACACTGAATGATTCTGACAGTGTCTGTGTGTATGGCTATGCATGCGTGCATGTATGTATGTATGGTTTAGTATATATTTTTCACGTGTCTGCAGAAATGTGTGCACATGACATATTACATTCACACGTTGCATAGAGAACAATAAGCTATTGGCAAACATCAGATGAGAGACGTTCATAGAAAAGACAAATGTGGCAACAGGGAACCTGAAATATGGTGCTCCTCCTCTGCCATCTGCCTCTGTCATTCCAAACATCAAAACTCTGAGCAGCTGGACAACATTAGGTTTCAATGCTTTTCCTATATAGCATGTTGCTAGCTTGGATCTGTGATAAGGTTCTCATTTAGACTCATCTGAAGCTGTCATGTTGCCATGTTTCAGGCTTTGTGCAGACTGTGACTCTTGCTGATCTGCTCTTTCACACACAACTGATGCGTCTTAGATCATGTTTTACAGCTAAGGGAGTGTTGCAATGTCAACCAACAATGAGAAATCCAGACAAAAGAAATGCAAAGTTGGTGGAGTTAAGGTTCCAAAAGTTCATTTCCTGCATGCACAAAGCTGATAACAGTGTTGCCACCACACAAATCATATCACAGTGCTCTCTTTAGCTGCATCCTGGCACTGAAGGTGAAGAGCATTTTCTAGTATCTGCAGTTTGGCTAATTAATAAAAATTGCTAGCAGGTGAGTATCTGGAGGAAGCTGAATTTTTCCTCGTATAGCATAGTTTGTAGCTAGCTTGGATATGTTGGATAATGTTGACATGTTTTCTGCAGACTGTGAGCCTTCCTGATCAAAAAAATGAGAAAACCATCAGGTTGAATGGTGAAATAACAAAATGCATTACCTTCTATTGGTTATGTTTCAAGACATAAACAGAAATAACCAGAAATAACACTTAATAAAGGCTGAAGATTGAGGTGAATAGCATTTCCTGACAGCATTTAGATCAGACAGTAGCATTGCAGCAGCAGTGATGTGCTAATATTAATCTCCAGTTTGACCTGTATTCTTTGACCTTGGAAATGTAGGGGCATTATTTCTGCCAAATCTGAATCATCAGCACTTTCTGCCTTCATTGTTACAGCGGTGATTTTAAGCTCTTAAACGAATACTAATCTGTTAATTCTAAAATGATATGAAGAGGGGATGAAATCTTTAAAAGTTCATGAATCTGGTTATAAATATTTAGAAAGAGACAGCAGTGTTGTGCAATATCAATAGAAAATATCAGATAAATTCCAATCATAACCATTCTTTGGTCTCAGCTGAAGAAAATGTCTCCGTCACACAAATGTTTGTGTTACATCAGGCTTCCTGTTGATCCAGAATCCAGTCTGTGATTGTGCCGGAGCTTGGAAAAACACACAGCAGAGATGTGGTGCTAACAGACAGGAGCCCAAGGGACGAGCAAAAGTCTGGCATCTGCTCGGCAGGCTGGGAATTCATAAACCAAATCCAGAATGCATTTTAAAGCCAGATGCCGCTGACGGCTGCGACATGACAGAAAGGCGGTCGGGAGGCAGAGTCAGTCACGAGGCTCCTGGTGCTCTGTTCAGCTTGGCTCAGCTCTTCTGTTAGTCTATGCTCTCCAGGGAGGATGGGGAGCTTGAATTCCCTGATGTTCACTGATGAGATCTCAATGCTTAAAAACTCTATAGGTCGCTGAAGGATAATCAAATCAAACAAGATAAAAAAGGATGATTGGTTAACATATGAATGGCAGTGATTACAGTACGGCTGCCTTTGTCTCTCAATATTAAAACCTCTGAGAGAGAGTCAGGCTGTCAGGCTGTTACGAAGTCGCCACTATCGGCTCTGCAGTATTGCTTCCCAGTGGTAATGAATCTGCAATCACTCACATGGTTTAACTGGTAGACAGCACATGCTGAGGTCCCTGCTGCCTCAGACAGCCCAGGCAAAAGCCACAAACACACAAGACGTTCCGTTTGAATCTAGGCCATGACCTACAATATGTTGTTCCTAATAGAGTAAAAATTGCTAAAGTGAAAATGTGCATCCTCACGTTTTTGTAAAAGAGGTCAGACACAGCAAAGTTGTGTTGCAGAAAGACTGCTGCAAATTCAGCATTCCTTTGAATTCTGGACTGTTGGCAAAATGAGTAAGAAATGCTCTCCTCTCTCTCTCAAAAAGACAAACAAACAAAAAACTACAATAGTAACATTAAAGCCACTCACCGGCCAACATCAAATCACCTACGATGACCTACTGCTGGTATCAAGCTAGAGTGTTGTTTTAATTTGCTCATATTCTGAGATATTTACCTTGGAGAGTTTTGCCTCCACCCTAACACAATGCTGATGAATGGAACTTAATTTGTGCTCGCAGCTTTGAGAAATGACATTCAAAAGCAAAGTGTCTTTCGAGAAATAATGACCCACTTACTGTGTATAATCCACAAACCTCATTAACAGTTTTCCTAGGACTAAAAAACAGTTCCTATGAGAACTTGAGAGTGTATTCTGTGGATTATCCGGAGTAACAAGGACACTGGAGCAAGACACTGCAGACAAAGAGCAACACTCATTTGGCAACCTGACTAATGTCAGTCCAATATTCACTCTCCTTTTAGGCTTTGTTTTCATCCTTTACCAACACCTGAGGGAAATATCTGTCTCTGTGGCTGCTAAATGCTATGTTCTGCTATGTTCACCGGCTAACTGTGTCTGTCTGCTGTCTGGTGCTTTGCAGGCAGTGTACAGTGGATCTACAACAGATATTTTGCTTTGTGCAGCTGGAAACATTTCTACAGAGAGTTGTGAGAGTGAAGCAAAAAGGTGTGGGCTGCAGAGACCAAAACAATGAGCTGAAAGAAGCTAAAGCTCTGCAGAGTCTGCTGATAATTCTCTGTTTAGGTGTTTTTAGACAGTGTGCACATAATTACAGGGACACATTTCACTACAAACATTTGTCTGAGTAGAACAACATCCATCTGACTAGCTGCATAACTAGGCTATATACTGTCCGGTCTTGACACAGCCTCTGTCTTGTCTTGGTCTCAGTCCCTCAAGCTCTTGATCTTGTCTCAGTCCCTATACACTGGTCTTGGATCCAGTGTGGGTGGTCTTGACTGTAACACTGCTACTAAAGCTAAAACTGTGAAATATAGCAATGCTAGAAATGAGACAATGAGTCAAACACCTAACCGGTGACCTCCCCCCACCTGAAAGGCGTGTGGCGTGTCGTCCACACAGTACACCCGCAGGCTGTAGCTCATGTAGTCGGCCTCCATGCTCCCAAACACAGCCAGCTTCAGCCTCTTGACAGCAGCCTGTGTCAGGGGCTCGCCCACCAGGGCGTATGAGCCCGGCTGGTCCAGCAGTAGGTGGCAGCTTGTTGAGTCCATCAGGCAGTAACAGGAAGTAGACTCCTCCTCCACTGACATCACTTCCTGAAATAAAGAATAGAAGTAGTGCCCATGATTCGCAGACCTGCAGAGAAACCCTTCAACGTGCTTTAGCATCTGTCAGACTTACAGCAGCTCACAGCTTGTTGCTGTGGACAATTGTAGAACTAAATATTCATGACGGAGCTGGATAGATATCAAGACTAGAAAACTGCAAATGAACTTCTGTACACAGTGTAATGTATTATGTACTGAGTTCTGCTATGCTGCTGTTGAATAATGGTGTACGTAACATAACACAGGTTTAAATCACAAAGCCAAAACCCACACAGGCAGTAAGCAGTCTCCAGAGAATGTGGAAAAACATTTCCTACATGAGTGATGGTGTTAGTACATAGCAGAACACAAAATAGTCATTGTGGACAATACTGAGTTTTATTTATGAGATGACAACAGCAGCTGGGAAGCACTTTATTATTTCTGACTGGAATAAAAGAATCTTCTTTCTTTTATTGAAATCATCAGAAATTGACCTAGCAGGAAGTGGGACTTCCATCATTCCACTGGAAGTAATGACAAGCCAAAGGAAATGCCCGAAAGCTCTAACGTGTATCTGTGTGTTTCTGCAATGAAAGAATGAGCTCACTCCAACCGATGCTCTCCTGAGTCCTCTTGGTTAATCAATGCTGTGATGAAGACAAAATTAAAACTTCATTTCAATTTTTTTAAAAAGATTTTTTTGGGCTTTTTGTTTTAATTGTATTTGACAGATACAGCTGAAGAGTGACAGGAAGAAGTGAAGACAGAAGAGGGGGAATGACATGCATCAAAAGGCCATGGGTCAGAATTGAACCCCGGGGCTGCTGCAGCAAGGACTGAGCCTTTGTACATATCATTAGGTGATACTTGTTTCAACATACTTTGGAGAAAAAAGTTAAGGGCTTCCTGCATTAATCCAAATTCACTTTCAAATATCTTCTTGCCATTATCCAAACCATCTCACAATATTCTCTCACAGTGTGCTGCATCCCCCATCCTAGCAAGCAGATGGCATCCATGAAATACGTGTGATTATACAACTTAATGAGGAGCTGCGAGACCAAACAGCATGCTAACCCACAGCCTGAGGAGCAGTGTTTATACCCTCACAAATAATCACAAGTTAACTGGCAGTATGACAATCAAACGTCATGTAGATGCTGCCATGTCCTTCAAGACAGCAGACCTCCTCCTGATCACTCACTGCTGCGCTGATTTAGAAATGTGTTAGCATAGCACATAACTAAAGTCTATCATTTATTATCTTATCATGATAGCATGTGTTTTGACCTATAGCAGAGCAGTGCAACAACATGGAAATAATTATATTAATATATTAATATCTTCAATTATCTTCATATATTATGTCATTAACCTTAGAAACAGTCCATTCAGTTGATGTTCCGGAGCCGCAAAATGACTTTGTGGTGAGATTATTTTTCTCAATTATATTTTTCTTATTTTTAGTTTCTCAACATGAAAATACCCAAAACAAGTATAATGTGATCGTAGAAGGATTGTCTGTGTAGTCAAAGTCTTAAACTTGTTCTGCCCACAAAAGCTACAACATCCAACTGAGTACTGAATGTGAAACATGCTGAAAGCAGCCCTCAACAAATCTGTTTAAGTTCAGGGAAGAAAAATACAGAACAATATCAAGAATCCATGTGAATAGTTCAGACATTTTAGGAAACAAACCTGCAACCAGGAAAATGAGTTTAGCCTAAATATAGTTATGTTAGCAATGTACACATAGATATACAGGTATAACAGGTATCAACATATTACTTTGACAAGTAATACATGTACACGATGAAAAGTAGTGAGGGGCAGATAAACACATGATTTATTTTGTAACGAGATCTGTTGACAATAAAAGAAATACAGAATGAACTTATTCTCTGATGGACCGCCATAATAAATTATCTTGACATCTTAGCAGAACTGTATCACACCTCATCAGGAAAAATAAAACAAGACAAATAAACACAATACAGTGTTTAATTCATGTTCTGTTGGCAAACACAGTTTATCAGCTCATACATTCTAATCAGGAACTACTTCACGTGATGCAACATAAAGCGAAAAAAATGTTAGCACTCCATTTAGCAACGTTCACGTCAGGCTGCTTCTGTGAATACTTTATGTTTATGCATTTTGTACTTATGCTTTCTGAATCCTCATAAGCACAGCTTAACACACTGCAATATGGCACTGAATAATAAAATACTGTTGTGGGGAGTGCTGTGGAGTCTTCTGTGGGTGCTGTGTTTTAATGACAGCTGAAATAAGGCTATTTTAATGGCACTGAGAATTTTCAGGTACGCATCTTCAAAACACTCTCGTCTCTCTGTCTCTTTAGGTTAGACCCTGTGCTAAGTCATTATGTCTAACCAAGAAGCTCTGAAGATCTGCCTTTTAATATTAGAGTAAAATCTCAAAGCGACATGAATCTTGTATTTATTCATATTGCCTCTGATCTCCTTCCATCCCTCATTTGCAACACTTGCACTTCTTGAGAAATCGCCCTCTTACACTGAAAAGAAACCTTTTTTTTTCACAATAGTAAACCAAGAATGTTAAGTGAGGTTACATAAACATGAAGCTGAGCCCAACTGACAGAGAGTAGTGGCACTCCTGTGAGCAAATAAATGTGGGCAGAAGAACTCAACAAAACGTCATTAATCTCTGACTGAATGAATGCCACACGGTTTCTAATAACACTTTAAATGATTAATCACTTTAAAATTCAATATTATTTATTTTTATTTTTATTATTTTTATTTTTATTATTTTTATTTTTATTTCTTAGGCATTCATTTCTTTTGTTCCAACAGTGTTTTGACTATCTGTAACTTTCTTACTTGTGCAGCAGAAACTGCCTTACTTTAGTTCAGCTTGCACTCTTGACCTTGGATACAGCAGCTGCAGAGCAGATTAAGACTTCAGAGTGCTCAGATAAGATACATTTAAACAAATATACATTTTCATGACAGAAGAGGAAGATCCTGCGATATGATCGAAAGCTCTAGAACAGCATATCTCAAGATTGTTTTTGCTCTTGCTTTATTTTTTTGACTTTGAATAAGTGTTTCACTTATTCAAAATGAGTTGTTAAAAACACCCAGAGTAACTGACCCAGAATCAGCAGTGTTACGTTTGGAGAAGCTAAAGAGAGCCAGAGGTTGAACAATCAAGATCTGTTCAGCATGGTATGAAGACTGAAGAGTGTGCACAGTGAATGTTGTTTGTTTCAGATTTTATGGTGAGCTAGCTTGATGAACTAGACATGAAAAGTGCAACAAAAACTGTTTGTCTGCTCTGAGCATCTACTGCTACTGTTCTTCAAACACTACTAAAAAAAAAGAACTGGGACTCGGACTGAAGGACGTTTAACTCAGACTCTGGTAGAGGTACAATCATACCAAACTAAACCAAGCAAATGTGCACGCTGAGGCTTTAGAGCAACGGTTTAGAGCAACAATCTGATCGCTTAGAAAAACATTATGAGGACAAAAGAAGACGATGCAGAAAGCAGGCAAATCACGCTGCTCTTCCTCTAAATAACAAGCTCTTTTAAATGCTGACCATCACCACAGCCGGGGGCAAGCCTGCAGTATTCATTATCCTGACCCATGCTCAGCTTGCCAAAACTTTACATCAGATTTACATTTACATTACCGCCTGACTGAATATTCTCTTCATTACCCTACCACACCACCCCCCCCCCCATCTCTTGTCTTGTTATCATCTTGGTGGTTATCGTTCAAAAATAATGCGGAAATAATGCGGAGCGACGACAGTGATTGTGCTTGTTATGCCTTTGGGTCTGGGATTAAGCTCCCAGGACTTTATCCAGACCAGTAAAAATCTTCATTCACTGGAGGGAAAAAAAGAAAAAGCTGACATTGTTGGATTGAAAACACAAACACATAAAGAGCTGGAGAAATACAATGTGTCCTGTTCCAAAGCATCAGACTGAAACTAACAAGAAATGCAAAATATTGGGTGGGAGTTGCACCGCTTGGTTGTGTTAGCTGTTGATGGTGTCTTGTGTATGTGTGTGTGTGTGTGTGTGTGTTAGGGGATAAACGGAGAGTCGTGGTCAGCAGAGAAACAATCCCCATGACTCTCTTCCTGATTGCCTCACATCTAAATTCACCATGCCATGTCTTTCCTGATCCACTAATCAATACTTCCCTTGTCTAACGGTCCGTTATACCCCCCCACCTCCAACCACCACCACAAGTCACCCCTACCTCCCCACCGAGTGACAGCAGCCATGCCTCTTCCTGGCCATTACATGCTGTAATTGTTTCTTTATTTTCCTTCTGCTGGACTGCCGGTCTTACCTTCTTGTGGCCTTACGTCACCCTCTGGACCCACAGAGAGCATAAGGCCAGATCAATCAGCTCACCCACAAACCCCCAACAGTACAACAGACATAATTCACCAGCCACATGTCACACTGACTAACTGGACCTTTTATCACATAGAGCACATATAGAAAGGTCAGTGGACAGAGGGAGAGTCAACAGTCCATGACATCTTATGTCATGGAACATGACTTTAACATCCAGTCACTAAAATCACTGTCTTACATCGAGTCATCCGATATGGAACGGTAAAAAAAGAATCTGTGACCTCTATCATCAGAGTATGAACAGCTAAATATCAGCCATGCTCTTAAATATTATCTAGTGTTGATACTGAGGTCTAACCCCGAAACCTCACCGGACACATCTCTGTCATGTCGCAGATGCAACGCTATTTTGGTCCGCTGGGAGCAGACGTTTACTTAGATTTGGGCATTTTTCCAGTGCATGTTCTTCTAAATATGCTTATACATGTGTAAATATGCTGCCTAATTTGCATGGGGTGTTTTATTTTGAAAATCCAACAGATTCTCTTTGCTTTTTCTGTGTCTGGCTTCCACCAGCTCGAGGTGCTCTGTGTAAATCTGTCCATCAAAATAGAACAGACCGGTGGGGTTTAAAACATTGACTTGAATTGACTTGTATTGCTCACGCTGACGCAGCACGCACGCAACATGCCGCGTCTGGTGGGGTTTGGGGGTAACAGTTGACGGTTGACGGAACAGTTATTGTCTCTAACTAATATGGATAAAATACTGTAAGCTCTGCTCCCTCCTGCTAGCATTCACATGTAGTAGTACTGACTGTTGGTAGCTAGTTTATGTGAGATAATCAAATCAGACTGCAGAGTTTGGTGTTAATTATCTGTGTTTGTCATTACAAGTGATCCTTGTCACATGATACAGAGTCATTTACACACAGTTAACATAAAAACAATATAGAATATAGAAGAGCCTCAGCTAGTTGAGATTCATCCAGCAGTTGCATTAGCTAATTAAGAAACAGACGAGCGTGAAGTGGGTTGAACTCAGGGTAACGTGCAGGTATCTCTACTGTATGACGTTGTGTGATAGGTTTGATCTGTTTTTCTTTCTTTTGTTTCTTTGACATTGTTTCTAGACATTGAAATCTATTTCAGGCACGTAAACAGCCGAGCAGTCACATGCAAAATACTGATTAAAGTCATGATAATTAGCCACTGTTATTTAGAGATTGTGACATCACAGCAGGACCTCAGTAGTATGTATACTTTATTTTCATCTTTTCTCATGTAAACTCTGTCTACACAATCAAAGCATCTGCATTCAGTGTCATTTATAGTGTAGTGCTGGAGAACAGCACAGGCAGTGAACTGCAAACACAAACAGGAGCAGCTGAAGTTCCGTGGCTTTAACCTGCTTCATTCCTGTTGACATTTAGCTGCAAACAACAAATAGAGCCATTGAGGAAAAAGACAACCGAAGGAGAGCCAAGCGCCACATCGGAGCCAGGCTAAGATCTGGATGGGTTGTACTGTATTTGACAGGCGTGGGGCTGAAGCTCTCACCTCCCATTTGCTGTCCTGGGTTTTCCTCTTGAGCTGGATGTTCCAGTTCTCAGCGTCCACCTCGGCGCAATGAGCAATGGTCATGGCCACTGGGCAGAAGGGATCCAGATCTGGAGGACCATACGTCACCTCCGGGCCCAGGAGGATTTCACAGCCTTCCAGTGTTTGGACACTTGGCACATTGTGACATACACACACACACACACACACACACACACACACACACACACACACACAGGCACAAACAGAGGGAATAAGATACATTGTAAAAGAGACACACAAAGAAACTATGGTCCTGCTGAGAAAAGACACAGCCTGTGTGTGTGTGTGTGTGTTGACGTGTCAGCAGAATGACTGTTAGACATCCTGTAATTGGTGCTTTTGATAGCTGCTTCCATTCAAAGTGCTTCATAAATGTGTTATGAATAGCAGGGTATTGAGTATCCTGCACATCACTCTTAATAATTAATGTGTCCCTGTACTTTTTAATTTTTTAATCTCAATTACATGATCCATAATCTGTGAGAAACTAAACCTCTCAATCAAAAAACAAACAAACAAACAAACAGAGACAGATGGAGTCAGGGAATGTCCATGGCAGCATATTTCCTGCTGTAAGCATTGTTAATACTGTAGGCTCTGATCTTCTTGGCTTTCCATATTTAACAGTTTATAATTCGTACCACAGTGCTGCTGCTGCATGGACAACTCCACACTTGTGGACTCACATGCTCCTCAAGTTCAAATTATTTCTACTCAGCCAGGCTGCTGGAATTTGTTCCAGTGCAGGTGAAAAAGTCACTGCGATTTGCTGGTGAGTTGGAGTGCGCTCATTAAAAGCGGCTTACAACAAGCAGGTCTTGCCAGTGGCTGGTGGCAGCAGCAGCAGCAGCAGCAGTGAGTGTTTTTTTAGGGAAAAAAAAGGGCAGGCGGGATCGTGGCAGAGGAGATCAATGCCTCAACAAAGCTCTCTAAGCTCATCAGTCATCACAGATCAGAAATGTTGGTTTGTTAAGATTTCTTCTTCTGAATGAGAAGTGATTTATAGCTGTCATGGGAGCAGCAGCTTTAACATAAGTACACTACACAATAACTTGAAAGTGACAGGTTGATAATAGGGACAAATGCCTAATAGTGTTGTAGTGGATTAGTGTAGGATTCAAGACAATCTGCTGTTACACAGACCCTGCATCAAAAAGAACAGTTTTAGTTGAATGTTTGTTCTATTTTTGTATTTTTGAACATCTGTTATGTTTCTATTGTAACCATCAGAAAAACACAATGACAATGCTACATATTAATACACAGTATATGTGAAAACCTACTTGGCACTGATTTTACAATGACGTCAGAAGGGGAAAGAAGCATGTGCAATGAGTATGATCATGCAAATCACTTGATTTAGATGTACGGCTTTGTCCTGAAAGACAGTAGCACTATTCAAAAATATATTGCGCTCTCATTCATTTCAGTGAGTTGGCATGGGAGTTCCTATCACAGACAGCCTCTGAACAGAACACAGTGTAGAGACAGACAGGAAATAAGGGGAGAGAGAAGGGTATGACATCCAACACAGTCTGTGGCTGCAACTGAACCGTGGTCTTTGCAGTTATCTGATATGTGCCTTAATCAGTAAACTATCAGGACGCCTCATCAAGCAAACCAATTCTACTTAGCTCGACTTTTGCCACAGTGCAAAACACTTCATCTGCACTGCTGAATATATACCAGGATATTATTGTACCATTCACTGTTTATACATTTACCTTTGTTTACTTTTACTAATATGTATCTCTATTTTAATTACTATGCCTACAGTAATATATATATATATATATATATTATAGTAAAGTCTTTAGTGACATCTAATCAACAAAGGTGCTATAGAAATAAATTGCTCAAATTGGCCAATTTAGATTTCATTGGCTCATTGGAACCTCGAGCAACACACCTCAACACCTTGTGTTTTTAGTCAAGTTAGCAGAGAGGTCTGTTGGAAAATAGGCTAATAACTTTGGTTTGATTTTTCTTCTACCACAACCGACATGTGAAACTTACATAGTCTGCATAGTCGATGGATGGTATATGTATTCATGATCCCCAAGGCTGAACCCTGATAACTTTGAAGATTCCCAATCTTCTCCCACTCTGCCATCATCATCAGGGACAATTTTTAATATGCCCAACACTGTGTTTATGTGATATGCAAAACACTGCAGTGTGGAACTAGGACTACTGCCCCACAGAGGCTGTAGAGTTTGAACACAAATAACATCATAACATCTGACATGGGGTGATGCATGGTTATTGGTCTGAAGGAAGTAAGCACACCCAGAAGCCCGTAATAACCCTCCACAGCAAAGAAAATGTGCACACACAACTACAGCTAATATGGTAGGGTTAACGATTTTTCTTGGAGGTCGGTCTATAACTTGTCTGTTTGTTTGACTGCTCATGTTTCCTCTCTGTCGGATGTCTATTCTGTGATGGAGGTACCACATCCACAGGTCTCAGCAGTTCATAAAATAGTGCTATTATTTACTAATTATTGGAATGTTATAATAAACCAGGAATATTCTTCGATGTGTAACAGGACATTTCATATTGCATGAATACCACTTTCCACATTTTCAATGGCTAATCAAAGCTAACACCATGTATCTCATGTTGCTAGATCCAGCATGTCACCATACAGTACCATAGCAGTGTCCTACTGAGCCATGCTACAAATGTCAGCTCTGACTCTGCAGCTTTTCAGTATTGCAGAGAGAGAGAAGATTTGAGTAGAGCTTTCAGTAAAGGGAGATGTGACTACATCTTCAACCAATAACTTGCCTGACTAGGCAGAACCCAGAGAGAGAGAGATAGAGAGAGAAGGAGGGAGGGAGAGTCCCCCAGCAGTCTATGGCAGCATAACTAAGGGATGACCTGAGCCAGTCCTAACTTTAAGCTCTATCAAAAAGGAAAGTCTTAAGTCTACTCTTAAAAGTGTTGACCGTGTCTGCCTCCCGAACCCAAAATGGTAGTTTGTTCCACGGAAAAGGAGCTTGATAGCTGAAAGCTCTGGCTCCCAATCAACTTTTGGAAACTATAGGAACCACAAGGAACCCAGCATTCTGAGAGCACAGTGTTCTAGAGGGGTAGTAAGGTTGTATGAGTTCTTTCAGATATGATGGTGCCTGACCATGAAGAGCTTTGTATGTAAGGAGAAGAATTTTAAATTCTATTCTAGATTTAACAGGGAGCCAATGCAAAGAAGCCAAAATGGGAGAGATGTGACCTCTGATCTTGGTTCCTGTCAGAACACGTGCAGCAGCATTCTGAATTAGCTGCAAAGTCCTCAGAGACTTATTGGAGCAGCCTGATAACAAAGAGTTACAATAGTCCAGCCTAGAAGTAACAAATGCGTGGACTATTTTTTCTGCATCCGCTTGAGACACAATGTGAAATTTGAATTATGTGGACATTAAAGGACAAATCCTGATCAAAAACAACTCCAAGATTCTTTACGGTGGAGCTGGAGGCCAGGGTAATCCCGTCTAAAGTAACTAAGTCTCTAGAAAAAGAGTTTCTGAGGTGTTTGGGTCCAATTACAAGAACTTAACATCTTTAACATCAGAAAATAGTAGGTCATCCAACTTTTTATATTCTTAAGGTACGCTTGGATTTTGGGTTTGCTTGGGTTTCATCAGGCTTGATCGATAAATATAATTGGGTGATGTTGGCATAAAAATGAAAAGTGATTCTTAATAATGTTCACTAGAGGAAGCATATATAAATTGAATAGAAGTGGTCCTAGTACAGAACCTTGTGGGACTCCGTGACAAACTTTGGTATGCATAGGGGATTCATCATTGACGTGAACAAACTGAGATCGATCTAAGAAATACGACTTAAACCAGCTTAGGGCGGTTCCTTTGATGCCAATTTGATGTTCCAGTCTCTGTAAAAGAATTTGATGGTCAATGGTGTCAAATGTGGCACTAAGATCTAACAGGACAAGTACAGAGATGAGTCCTTTGTCTGATGCCATTAGGAGGTCATTTGTAACTTTGACTAGTGCGGTCTCTGTGCTATGATGCACTCTAAATCCTGACTGAAAATCCTCAAATAAACTGTTCTTATGGAGAAAGTCACAGCTGATTGGCTACAAGTATCTTAGAGAAAAAGGGAAGGTTTGATATCGGTCTGTAATTGGCTAAAGCCTCTGGATCTAGAGTGGGCTTTTTAAGAAGAGGTTTAATTACAGCTACTTTGAAGGACTGTGGTACATATCCTGATAGTAAAGACAGATTAATCAAATCCAATAAAGAAGGGCTAACTAGAGGTAAAACATCCTTGAGCAGCCTGGTTTGGATGGGGTCTAAGAGACAGGTTGACGGCTTAGATGATGAAATTATTGAAATTATTATTATGAAGGTCGATGGAAGTAAAGCAGTCTAAATATATATCAGGTTTTACAGCTGTTTCCAAACTTGCAGTATCAGAATGCAGATCAGTGCCTGCTGAGGGCAAGAGGTGATGAATTTTGTCTCTAATAGTTATAATTTTATCATTAAAGAAGCTCATGAAGTCATTATTAGTTAGACCTAAAGGAATAGATGGCTCAGTAGAGCTGTGGTTCTTTGTTAGCCTGGCTACAGTGCTGAAGAGAAACCTGGGGTTGTTCTTATTTTCCTCTATTAATGAAGAGTAATAGGCTGTTTTGGCATTACGGAGAGCCTTCCTGTATGTTTTAAGATTATCTTGCCAGACTAAATGAGATTCTTCCAGTTTAGTGGCACGCCATTTGCGTTCAGATTTACGTGCCACTTGCTTTAAGTTACGAGTCTGCTGGTTATACCATGGTGCTAACCTCCTCTGTTTAATTATCGTCTTTTTCAGAGGTGCAATAGAGTCGAGAGTTGTTCGTAATGAGCCTGTAGTACTATCAACAAGATGATCTATTTGTGAGGGGCTAAAGGAAGCAGACAAGTCCTCTGCTACATTGAGACATGGCATTGAATTCAGTACTGAAGGAATCACTTAAATTTGGCTACAGCACTATCAGATAAACAACTGCTGTAGGAGTTTCTGCAAAAAGGTTATAGTCCAGTAATATGAACTCAAAGGTTATTAAAAATGGTCAGACAGAAGAGGATTCTGTGGAAAGATTATTAGATGATCAATTTCAATGCCATATGAGAGAACAAGATCAAGAGTGTGGTTCGGACAATGAGTCGGTTTATTTACACTCTGACAGAAGCCCATTGAATCTAATAAAGAGATAAAACCAGTACTAAGACTATCATTGTGGTTGTCCACATGAATATTAAAATCACCTACAATAATTACTTTATCTGTTTTAAGGATCAAGCCTGATGCAAATTCTGCAAATTCAGATAAAAATTCAGAGTAAGGGCCAGGAGCTCGATATACTGTAACAAATAGAGTTGGCTGTAATGTTTTCCAGGTTGGGTGAGTAAGGCTGAGAACAAGGCTTTCAAATGAATTCTAATTTAGTTTAGGTTTAGGATTTATTAATAGACTTGAGTCAAATATGGCTCCAACTCCACCAACTCGACCGGTACTTCAAGGTATATGAGTATTACAATGACTGGGAGGAGTGGATTCATTTAAGCTAACATATCCATCCTCCTGCAGCCAGGTTTCAGTGAGACAAAATAAATCAATATCATAATCAGATATTAATTCATTGACTAAAACAGCTTTAGAGGACAAGGACCTGATATTCAAGAATCCACATTTAATTCTCTTATTTTGGACTGTTGGAGGTGTAGATTTAATTTTTATTAAGTTTTTATGATGAATTCTCTTCTGTTTGTTTTATCTTTAAATAATGTAGGTGGACGGGGGACAGACACAGTCTCTATACTAAAGGACTGGGTGGGCAGCTGCTCTAATGGAGGTGCAGAGAAGCGTGTAAGACTGCAGCTCTGCTTCCTGGTCTCAACTCTGGGTTGTCACGGTTTTGGTCGACTAATAAACTTGGCCATATTTCTAGATATGAGAGCTGCTCCATCCAAAGTGGGATGGATGCCGTCTCCTAATCAGACCAGGTTTGCCCCAGAAAGGTGTCCAATTATCTATGAAGCCCACATCGTTTGCTGGACACTACCTTGACAGCCAGCAGTGGAATGACGACATACTGCTTTACATGTCATCATTGGTCACATTGGGCAGGGGTCCAGAGAAAACTACGGAGTCCGAAATCGTTTTGTCATATGCACACACCGATGAAACATTAATTTTAGTGACCTCCGATTGGTGTAACTGTAACAGAATACGCTTACCGTAGTATGTCAGCACTTTCAGATCATTAGCTGCAGGCTGCTGTTATGTCAACAGCTGCCTGGCTCTTGACTAGTCCGGAGAGACCTCTGGATCCCTCAGCCAACAGCACTGAGCCACTTCACACATGTAATGAAAGTGTAGGCAAAGAGCAGATTACCAGCTCCTTAAGTAGCCCGCAACTCGGGCCCAAGAGTCCGACAACCTTAAAGAAGTGGTCAAAGCTAGCAGACTCTTCTCAATTCTACTTGTCATCACGATGAAGAGCTCTATATGGCAACTTCTTGAGCCCCAAGATGAGGTGTATTATTGGAAGTGAGCAATGACTCACTCCTCATGGACCCAGGGAGCCGTGCAAAGTGGCAGATTGGGCCAGGAGAGGAGATGGTGACTTAATAAATGCACACATTAGCACGCTCCATTAGCTTCACCTTTATTTGCTTGTAGTCTCCCACCTGTTTGTCCCACTGTGCTTTTCCCCATTTATACGGTGATGCAGACACGTTATGTGCCGCATGGATACATGAATCAAACAGACACCTAGAGGTGGAGCTATCACTGTAGTTTTAGTCCTCCTTCTTTAATCATCCATAGTATCTGCTTGAGTCTTCTTTTTAGCTGCAGTCTGAACCGCAAAGCATTCATCAAAACAACTTCAGTAATCAAGGGCCGACAAAGTTACATGATTGAAAGAACAAATCTGTAAAACATTAACAATAACTTAGCAACTAATTACCAATCCGTCATCACAAAGCACTGTGCCTTGATTTATAATACCATCATAATGAATATTCTGCTAACTGTGATACCACTTCATCTCTAGTCCCAGACCTTGGTGTACTACAACCCACTTGACTTGGAAAATGAGTGTAAGCAACGAGGCTAATCACTTGAAGTGACTCACCATGCTATTCGGTGAGTTATGATTGAGAGTGTTACGCAGATAACTCAGAAAAACACTGAAATCACTGAACAAGTGAATACATGTTTGAAGCACTTGTCATTGGTGTACAAGCAATTGTATGTTGCCAGGTTGAAGCATTATCGTGTAAGTGTTTCTTTTGTTCTGCAGACAGTGATTATTGACTCATCTAGTACAAACATCAAATCAAACGTTAGACACTTATTATTAGGGTCAGTGTCTGCCTCATGGTGAACACTTCTGTTTATTGATGTATTGCTTTACTACTAACACTATTAATATATATTGATATAATAACGTGTAATTTTTGATTATTGTGGTATGTATGTACAATATTCAGCTTGTTATTGCAACTTATCAGAGTTAATCAAGTGTGTGTGTATGTGTGTGTGTGTGTGTGTGTTTGTGTGTGTGTGTGTGTGTATTAGCTGAGTCATGAGTCTGTTTCAACAGGAAATGGAAAAGATGATGACCATACTGAAAAAAGAAAAAAAAAAAAAAAAAATCAATGTCCAGTTTAATTCTCAATCCTTTTTTATTGCCACAAAATAAAAGCATAAAACCTTTTAATGTATCAATACAGGTTTTATTTTGAAGATTTTGTGGTGGGCCTTGCAATGTCAGTTGATATCGGGCGGTCAGAGAATCTGTTTCAGCTTTGTTTAACGCAAGATATCTCAACAACTCAACAACTATTTCTTGATGAAATCTGCTGTTAATGTCCACGGATGACTCAGCAGCACTATTAGGCCAAAGTTTGCCCCTGTACAAAACCAATCAGTTCTGGACCATTCGAGAAACGTTACAACTGAATTAGCTCTGAGGAATATCTACTGTATGTGTGTTTTGTGATTCTTCTGTGGATCGGTCAGACATATATGTGTCGTGTCACAGTGCAAGGACATTTAACATTCCATTGCAGGACAAAGAGGACAGTGTGTCATTGATGGTAGCTTAGCAGCAAATAGAAAAGCAACTAAATGTAACAGACTGGATGCAATTTTTAATATTTCTGAATATTATATGACTATGATGCTATACTGATTGATTCATGATGTGGAAATGTGTATTATCTAGACAAAAGGAAAATGAAGAGGAAGTCTGGAGTTTGCATGAATAGCAGCAAGAGCAAAGTAAATGAGAGCAGTGCAGTAAACACATTCACAGAATCACTCTAAGCCTTTAGTTCTCTTTCAGAGTGTTGGAATAATAAGAAGTGTGTGGGGAGATATATACAGGCTGTAGTTATCGGTGAAATCATGAACATAATTGTTGAGGTACTATCTGGCTATTACTTTTCAGTTATTCATAGAAACATGAAAAAAAATAATGAGAAGATGTTCAATGCTACATCACAGAAAGCAGAAGGTATGACAGGCAGGTGGGGGTGTCATTGTCTTCAACATACAGTAGATGGATTCTTCAAACTCTGGAGCAGCCAAACATTTCAGATCAGGATGGATCTCAGACAGCTGTTGGTTGTAAATGTGTAATGTCACCTTGGCGGGGACATCGAGTTGTACGCTTTGGATTAAAAACCACGGATGACATGTCCATCCAAGAGATCTGTGCTGCGAGATCCGTGGACCATGAGAGCTGATGGCTTAAAGCAAGAGCTGCCACTTCCAGAAAAACAGATCAGCAGGGTCAGTCACTGTGGGCACACTGGACCTCTGACTCGAGGGCCCGGCATCCAAGCAGGAAAGCCATGTCACACCTATGCACTGTTACACAGCCATGTTTATTAGACGATCATTTTAGCCCTCAAACTCGATCCAACTGCAGTGCACTTTGTAAGTTCAGTTTTTCTTCCTTTGATTATTTAAAACTTAACCAGGGGCATCCAGACAACAATAAATAACAAACAATACTATGTCCCAAATGTTCAGCTGGGCACACACATGGAAACTAGTTTCATCATTAATAGCTCCTTTTCTTCCAGGACAAAGCTGTTTCTGCCTCACCAGGTTGAAGGAATTATCTCACAATACAAAGCACTCACAGAACCTTGGAGGCAAAGTATGTCCGACCTAAGCAAAACCACACCTTCAAAAAGATTTAGATGAGCCTTTGAAAAAAAAAAAAAAACACATCATTTTAAAAAGACACTTTAATCTCAGTTTAATGAGACTCTGTCAGGGTGTGGAAAAGTAGGTTGGACAGGGATTGGGATGCTGCAGTGGGTAAAAGAAAGGATACAATTCTCTGCATGTCCCCTGGCCTGCCAGGATGTAGACAGTGATTGACAACTGGTGAGATGACAAGCACAACAGACCACAGGGAGAAATATGGCTGTCTACAGTAAACACATCTCCGCTCACAAACACAGTGATGGAAAAAATAAGCACTTGAAAAGCACCTCTGTGGTCCAAACCAAAATACTGCCAGGGTGGAGTCTGAAACACATTGAAATGTTTCAAAGGTGGATGAAGCAGTGGGAGAAAGCAGATGCTCTTTGCTGGCAGGTAAGAATCTATAACAGGAGATGAAGGTAGCTCTAGACCTTCCTGTAAAGACTGATGGATTACACATGAACATTTCAACAACACTGCTTAAAGAGGATTTGCTGCAAAAGCTTGAGATTCATGGGTTTCTATATTGTAGTGCTGCTGTCAGCTGCTCTGCATTCTTTCAGGTCAGTAAAAAAACATTTATCATAACTCATTTAAAGGAAAAACTGCCATGACAGGTGCTGTTTGCATCTTATACTTTCAGAGCCACGCTGTGGTGTTCCACTATCATTTCACCACTAATGTGTGCATTCTGTGTAGTTTCTTTTCTTCTGTGACTGTGTTCAAGCAGAGCAGTGTCAATAAACAGCGACACTTCAGAGGAAACTGGAGACCCTTGTGGCTCTCCACAGGGAAGAGTGTGCAAACACCCCCCTCCACCACAGAGAGAAGCTCAGCCCATCCAAGGGTCATTACCTAGCTGTGATCAGAATAATAATGTGCATACTGCCAAGATGAAAGGCCTCAGGAGACGTGTGCGCCTTCTATTCCGCTGTGCATGTCCATCAGTGCACCACGCTCCATTCATCACTGCATTCATCATCGTTTAAACAAGCTTCCTGGGTCGTGACTCTCTCCCAGAGCGCCACATTGTTGACACCGAGTGGAGTACATAACTACATATTGACTCTCAGCAGAGTAGCGGGGACGAAAAAGAGATTGGAGGATTGAAGGTTTGACTTTGCTTCCTATGAGTCTGTTAGCTAAATGAAGGACTCTATTGAAGGGCCCCCTGGGGTCTCGCAGCGTGAACTTTAGTTTCTCCACAGCAGCTGGGACATCAAAGCCCAGACTACCACCTGTGAGGGGCTTCTGGAAATGAACACCCATATCGTGACATCTAGAGGACTCCTATAGGGAGTGGGAGATAGGCTGTGGTGCTTGCTGGGCCCATCTGTCACACAACCTACCAGTAAACACAGAAAGATGTGGGGATGGCCACAGGGAGGGTCACACATCTAGCCTTTGTATGAACTACTGCCCACAAATACATTTATTATTTATCTCTTTATTTTAGGGCCAGTACTGATGACTGCATTAGAACTGCCCATGGTTAAAATGACCAGAATGAATGACCAAATTAGCACTACTTCTGCTACTGCCACTGCACTTCTACTAGCTTTTAGTTAACAGTTAGTTAGTTAACTTTGTTTTTAAAGCACTGAACATGCACTCAAGAACCATGTGTGCATTCTTTATTTGTAAAGCACCAAGTGGCTTCATCTGATGCACTATTTCCTTCGGTTGGAGTAACATTTACTAGAAACTGCAGTATCCAGTTGCTTTAGGGAATTACACAGCCTTTTATAAAAAATAATATTTAAGAGTTGAAGTTAAAGCTGAGAGCCAGGGAATGTAGGAACGTCAGTAGTATGGAGAGACAGACTCACTCATTGGTAGTTTGGATTTTTCTGGGGAGTGTCAAACCTTTTTTAAAGAGCAGCACACATAATGTATTTGAGGGCAAACTATTAAAATGAGAGACATTTTAAAAAACAGCTCTGAGATCAAATACTCAGCACAACTTTATTTAGTGAAAGTAAACGTTCTGCTCTCACACCCTTTTCTCTCACTTCAGTTCTTTTGCTTTTGCAACCTGTAAACTACATAGACACAAACATACAAGTCTAAGTAGTTAATTCATTGCATCAGACCTAAAGCAGAGCAGCTAATGGTTTGAAAGGAAATCCATGAACAAAACCTAAGTAATGAAATATAATATATATTCTAGAGCAGCATGTTCAGATCAACATGCCGTCTTATTACAGTTTTTAAAGACAGTGACAATAAATTCTCTAATTTGCTTTTCTAAGCTTGGATATCTTTGAATGTCATACTTGGAAGAATGAATGAGTGGAGGAGGCATGATAAGAAATAACACACATCATTAAGCTGAACTCAGCACAGATAATAAATGGTATGAAAACATATTTCTTTGACAGCAGCATGCTCGGATCTAATTCTGCTGTAATTAAGTCACCAATGATAGAGCGCTTTAAACTTGTAACTTTATAATCTGCTTTGAAGTCTTGGGAAATGAAAGTCCTACTGAGTGTGTACTGACTTACCACTGCAGCTGTGATGGAAGGATGGTAATTAATGAGAGAAAGAGGAAACAGGACAGTGAGGACAGAGGATGAAGAGTCAGGGGAGATGGATGATAAGATAGAGGGAGACAGACAGATAGATGCTTGAAATGATATTTGGGTAAACTCTGGCCTCACCTTGCCTCTCCCTGATTGATCACCATGTACATCTCCCAGGACACATTTTCAGTTACAGCTCCATGAGGCACCAGCAGGCTGACCCCTGGAAAACACACACAAACATGTCAACATCAACAACTCCAGCAGCTTGACAGTGTAGGGCAAAATAAGGGCTTACAGCATGTCGTACACGCAGGGGTTATGGGAATATGCATGAGAGCTTCATTTTGTGGCATCTGAAAGAATAAAGAGAACCAACTGAAATATGACCTTTAACAAAAACACAAGTGATTTGAATAGAAATGCACTGAAGACACTGAACACCTATCATGGCACATGCAAACGCTGATCACCTTGCGTATATTACAGAGTGCAGGAGGATGTTGCTGTTTACAACTGGATATGAATTTAGACTACAATTTGAATATGCATGTACTGTATGTATTCCTCTCATATTAAACATGCCTTTGTTTTATGGACATGTCTGATAAATATTTTAGTGACCTTGCCTGAACCTGAGTGTTCACAGTGCCTTGACAAATAAATGTTTTCCTGTCCGAGAGGATCAACGCTCCAACACAGCATCCTGTAGATACACATTTGAAACAAATCAGCAGATAACGCTGGCTAAACGTTGTACGCAACCAACCTGTTCACGAAACAGTTTGATGTCCCTTACTCTAAATGTCCTTCAAAATAAAAGAGGTAAAAATACATGTTCCAAAACAAATTATTAATATGACATGTTATGGTTTAGCCACACAAACTGTATGTTCGGAAACCTTCATAAGCATGATTAATAGAAAACAACACTGACAGTGAAAAGTGAAAGTCACATTGGCCTCGACCTTCTCCTCTTGTGACCAACAGCAGTCACTGATGGCTGATGTGATAAAAATAACTTTGTTAAAAGTGTTTCACAATGTAAAAGTAAGTCACCAGTACACTTTATTTTTCTTTGTGTCAATAATAAGAAAGAAAAAAAGAAAAAAAAACATTTTTCTCTATATTATTATTATTATTATTATTATTATTATTATTATTATTATTATTATTGTATTATTCAGTTTAGGTGTCTTACAAGATGAACATACAAGATGAAGTCCTGCATGCCTCTATCGATGAAGACCTTTATGAAGTATATACAGTATCTGAATGAGTCTAATTTCTAATTGTCTAATTATTATATATATTATTATTATATAAAATGTCTAATTATGAAACTGTACAGCCTCACTTTTGTTGCCTAACACAAGCTGAATGTGTCAGGTTTAAAGAGAACTGAACACACATACGAGGGTCTGCTGATGTTTTTCTCACTGATCAGATAGATTTGATTTGTCACCAGTTGCATCAGTATTAGATTTTGCACTCAGGAGTTGAGGAACATTTTATGTCTAAAACCGACCAGCCATGAAGACCGAGAGGACTTTTTAAAACACAGCTTGTCAAGGGAGACCAGACTGCAGATCGTCAGTAGATGAACTTTGCAAAGTAAGAAAGTGGAATAAAGAATTTAGCTCTCGAAAGAGGGTTGAGACAGTAATCCTACAGTTCTTAATTGAAACGTTGGTACTTGATAAAATCTGCAGACTCATCAGCCTGGATAGAAATAAACAGACAGTACAGACCATAGATGGATTTTGGATATGGAGATATGGATAAGTTGTAAACACAGTTTGTCTGACTCTTTGTAGAAGAATTAAACAAGTATTTTTATTTATTCTGATCTCCCACCCAGCAACATGCAACATCTTTCAAGAAGCAAGTGGAGATGTCTGCAGAGCAACACTGTCCCGCTACTGTTGCCTGACACTATTCATCTGCTTAGAGAAGTGTTCTCATTGAAGAGAGGAGAGAATATAAAAGGCCTGCTTTACAAATCAAAGGTTCAGAGGAGCAGAGTGGAAGATGACAGATAAAGCTGTTTTTTTGGCAGCTCTGTTGAAAGTGATTTTTTGATTATATCGGCCACGTCTGAAATGTAAAAAAAAACCCAAAAAAAACAAAAAACATTTTAACCTGTTTGTTTTCTATAAACGCTCTGCACCACATGTTAGTGCAGGCTGCTCTACAGTGCGGAAAAAAAACATAATCAAGGGACGCTGTTACACGATATCTTAGTCAGCTGCCACACTTTGCTGTTTAATTGTGTTGGACAGTCACAGACACAAAGTGAGAGAAAAGAGCCAGAGTTGTTTCTGTGTCTTGTAGCAACAGATAATCTGGAGAGTGTCTTTGTTCACCAACTTGTAGCACAGAGCGCTTTATAAGATGCAAGCATGTGTGTGAGATGCAGAGAATGGAAAATGAAAAATAACTCAAGTCAGAAAAGAGGACCTGGACAGATCCATTAATGGTCTATTTGAATCATGAACTGCTCTTAATGAACAAAACTTGATTTATTAAATACACATATTATCATTATCGTATCATTTTAATTTGTAGAATGACTGACAGCTTCTTTGTTTTCACTAAGTCTAACTTATTCTTTAATCAAAACTGAATCATTATCTGACATACTTTTACTCTCTCCATACTTCCATAGCGGATTTTCATGTCAGTGTTTTTCATAAAATCAAACTGAATGTGTTTAGTTGCTCACATGTCACACAGTCACATACAAGTTTGAATGGTTTACTGAACTGATGACATTTTTTTTCATACCGCACATAGCATGTCAACAATTTCAGAGGTCTGTCAAGCAGCAGAATCTTTTGAACTTAGGTCAGAACCTTTCAGAATAAAAGCTCTCATTTCAGCTTGACATAGTTGCCAGTTGCTAACCCCTGGTTTTAGTGTGTATATTAGAGTTGTAACCATAAAAGAGATCTCAGTTCAACCTGTTTCTATGGTTTCTCATTTTTTGCTGCCACAGAGGAAAGAAAAATCGAGGAGTGAAAAAAAAGATTAACTGTAGCTGCTGTTAGCTAATGTTAGCTCAGTTTGTTAGCCAGGCTGCCAGAGCTCAGAGTACCAGGGGAGTGTTAGTTTTTCTACCACAGGCGTTTTGGACCAAGAAGTGGGGGAATGCTCACCAGCCTCTGTGTACAACAACAACAGAGGCAAAATTACCAAAAGGATGTTGATGGAAACTCAGAAGAGAAAAAAAGAGTGAGTGAGTGTGCAAGAAGCCGCTGGACAAGAGTAAATGTGGGACTGACTTTTAGTAGTTGGTGAGAGCTTGGTGAAATAAAAGGCTGAAAGACAGACACTGACGAGCTGGGCTGACTGCTGTTGGACTAGTCAGTAATATTAGGTGGCTGCTGTGTCTGCTGCTGGTGAGCTTGTTGATGTTTGGCTGTTAGCAAAGTTGTCGACTCGCTAGTTTATGATCATAAGTAATGTAATCAGAACAAATACTCGAGTACAGCTGAACATATTTACCACAGTGGGATTACACTCTGAAACTGGGGGCACTAAATCAGGAAAAAAATCTGCACAATCTTGCTCTAAGAAGTACATTTACCTATTTAGACAACACATAGACAGCATCCAGAAAAGTGCTGCATATACAGACAGCTCAAGAAAACCTAGAGATGTAGACAACAACAGAAGGTTCTTGGGTTTCACTAAAAACTGACAAACAAAAACTGACAGCTAATAATTATTGAAAAGTGTGGTTGACTTCATCAGTTTATGTACCCTTGAGATAGCTCTCATGTGTTAGGTTTGCCTCTTCACACCGTGTTTCTTCAAGACGCATATGTGTTGTCAGATTGGCAAGTGTTTCATGGTTTGCAGCATTTTATGTGTGTATGTATGTGATGTGTGATCAAAGTTTCTTCAAGTACTTGCATTTTGTCTGTTTGTATGTTTGTCTGTTAAGTCTCTCAGTTACTGTAGCTCTGTTTCTTTGGTACAAAGTACTTACAATGTAAAATGTTCAAAGTGTGGTCAGTGTAATCAGGACATTGCTTCTGAAAGGTGGGGTTATAAAATCAAAAGCATCTACATGATTAGACACTAGACAAGGTAGATGAGGAAATATGTCTTAAAAAGGTTACTGTTAAACGCTGAATGAACTGTTACGAAGCAAAGAATGTTTCTATTTCAGTTCCATATCACTAAGACGACAAGAAAGCTTTAGTAATCTGCAGTGAAGTGGTGCATATGGTCTCTTATTCAGTCTAATGAGTAGTGGTCCCTGCAGACAGGCTGTGTGAGTGCTGCACTCGACAGCAGTGACTCCTCCACATGGACCATCAGCCTGAAAGACAACTGCAGGGGGCTGATTTCTCTTCACCTCTTCACGCTAGCTGAGGGCCACCACTACTACGTACATGAGGACCGCAGAAGCAGGATGTAAGTGCAGCGGTACGCATGGACTGCTGACCCGGTGATAACTGTAACGGTCCACGCAAACTCCTCCTGCCGCTCCATTTGTGCTGGTGCGACATGATGACAGCGTGACCCCTGTTTGCCTGAGAGAGTTAGTGAGGATGTCCAGGAATAACAAAGAGCTACCTGCCTCTGCAACAGCACTGATGGATCTTAGCAATAGCTTACAATATATAGTGTCTAAGGAGTGTGAAGATGTACTCATAGCTGTGAAGGACAAACTGACAAGCTTACACTATCAACGCTTGTACATTACTTCTTTTCTTCATATGTTAGATTCTTCTGCAGATAAATACAGAGGATAGAGAGAGATGCGTTCATTTTATGACTTTTTTTCTCTTTCCTTTTATTTATTTATCATTTTATTACTTTATTAAAACACAACTTTCTCCATTGTCTTTGTGGACTGATTTCTATGTAAAGGACTTGGGACAAATTCCCAGTGAAAATCTGAAGGATGTGACATTTATGTCCTCTCTCTCTGCTTCCCTACAGAGTGCAACACTAGCTATTGTTAGCTTAGAAACTAGCAAATGCATCACACACAACAAAACATGATGATGAAGCATGAATTATTATAGATGCATCAAAATCTACTTTACCAAGCACATAATAATGATAACTTATGACAATGCATAGACTGTTATAGCACACTATGAGTTCTTCCTACAGCTGATTGTTGAGGTGTGTGTATAGGTGTGTGTTTAGGTAGTCATAATGTGTTATAAGCCCCAACAGAGTTTATAACTGGCCCAGAGCATCAATAAGACACCTGAAGTCATCATTGATGATGATGATGATGATGATGATGATGTTTTATGACTGAGGCAGTATTTTTTTTCTTCTTTTTGTTCACAAACTTTTCTTTTCTCTCCTTCATGTGGAGCTCACCTGTGTTTGGCACCACCAGACGTCCTCCAGAGTGGCTGAATATACCGGTGATCCTCAGCTGCTCTTTACAGGTGCTGAAGGGCCCATTGAGGGTGAGCAGGCCCTTCTTGCGTCTGTCCACAGTACTGCTGTAGTCCCGGCTCAGGTCCCGCGGGAAGGTCTCAGCAGGGGCTTTGGCGTGGAACTCTGCCCGCTCTGCCACACCAAGTGAAACCATAAAGGAGCTCTGAACTTTGACCTTGATGTCTGGCAGGGGGTCAAAGAGCTCTTTGTCTGCATTGTCCTGGAAACAGAGGGGAGTGCTGTATGTCCGTCCTACTGTTAAATCAGGCTGCATCGAGGAGTTGAGAAGCAGTGGGTTGCCTACAGAAATGGAGATATAGCACAGTCACATAGTCCCTGCTCAAAGCCCTGCTCACATGGGACTCGCATTATGTAGGGGAGTCGTTTAATTAATAAATCAAAGCCCAACCTCTGTGTTTCCTGAGCAGCATTCACATTGGATAATGGAATTCACTGGTGTCCCAAATACAACAGAATAAGGTCAAGATTTTATTTCTTGATTTAGCATAGCAAAAGTTAAAATTTTAAAAGGCTGAAAGACTGAAAAACATGCCAAGAATTCTTCATTTTCCATGACAGAACAAAGATAAAAGGAGAAAGAATATGTGCCACTGCATGGATTAAATATCACCAGTGATATTCTGTCTGCAGCACGAGATAGCACCGATTTGAGATTAAAATCACCTTCAATCTCCAGAATTAATAGAAATTTAAGAGGCACATGTTTGGACTTCTGACTAAAGTTTCCTGCAGCTGACCAGTGAAGCTCCAGCAGCAATTAAAACAACATGTCCGGGCAGGTGACCAGTGCATCAGAGGTAAGGGAGCACAACCTGGGCAGAAGGTCCAGGGCTCGAAGCCACGGTCAGAGCGTCAGATTTAATTACCAAGCACACACACAGCTTGATCTCCATAATACATCTGCTGGAGTCAGCTCCACTGGACAATGAGTCGTCCTCCAGAAGGACAGGAGGGAGGGCCAGGAGGGTGTAGGTGACTGCTCTGTAAATGAGGGGAGTCCTTCAGCTCCCAGTATGGACCCAACAGCCTGTGGAGGGGGGTCTTCATCTGTGGCCATTAGTTGTGACGACGCTGCCAAACGGAGCGAGGAGTGTGCTGCATCTATCTGGCAGACTCCGGCATGTGGTGCCCCTGGACGAGCTGTGCCAAGATAGCGGCGAAGTCACTGAGTCCTTGCTGCCCAGCTGTTGCCTGCTGCAAGGCGGGAGGCTAATGTTGTTTTATTTTTAGGGAAATCGTTAATTACCAGGGGTGTGATTTGTGATGAGCATTACAGGCTGCGTTGGTTTTTCAAAACTCAACTCTTTATCTTTCCAACAGAATTCTTGATATGGAATATGAGCAGAAATGTATTGACACTTACCAATCAATGCTTTCAATGAATATGTTGAATATTTTCTTGATTCATAAATTAGTCATAATAGTCATGATACAGAGCTAATTCTTAACACAAAATGTCCTGCAAGTCTGAGAGTATTACTCACACTTGTGATCACACATTTCATTTGTATGGAAGTAGCGGAAAATAAATGCAATTGATTTACTTTTAATCACTGTCAACCTGTTGCAGCTGCTGTACCAGCGATCTGCTACAGTAGTGTAAATATGGTTTGATGCTTCCAGCATTACAACACTGTAGGTTTTTGTATTTTACAGGAGTTATGTTTCCTGTTATGAATGAGTCATTCATTGTCAATATTTCCAGTAAACATGCTAAATGAAATTAATTCAAACTCTACATCATTTCAAACATTTGCTTCTTTCTTTATGAATATTCAGGAACTGAACAAACAAAAGGAGTTCTATAGTTTTTTGTCGTGTGTTGTCCTTTTTGTATGTTAACTGACTTTGCTGATTAATTTGTTGATTAATTGATTACTAAAATATTTAATGATAATTTTCTGTTGATCACCAAATCCACTAATCAGTGAGCTTGGTTTTATTTATGTATTAATATTGCTGCTGTGATTGAACCCACACATCTGTATTACTGCTCATGAACTTGGTCACCATGCTCCTTGATTGCACCTGCATTACAGTTGATGCAAAGCATGAGCAGATATAAAGGATAACATTTTCAGATAAACCTTTCAAGATAATGTTCCACGAAAAATGGAAAGATGGATTTTTCATTTCTAAACAGTTTTATAGTGACAGTGAACCTATAGGCGACTCTGCGGATATTCCAGCTCTCGGTCAGAGCTGCAGCCCAGTGGACATTACCTCTCTGCTGCTGACATTCGATCACTGTTAAATTTTCTCCCCTCCGGTCGAGTGGAGAGTGATCTGATTATCGCTTGAGTGTGCATCTTTAAGAATGGGGCGGCGAAAATGGAATGGCAGTGGTGAGATGAGAGAAGTTAATGAAATGTACCTCAGGTTGAATACCTTGAGGGATAGGTTTGGAATTGGGCCTCTGATTAAAAATCACTCAGAAGGAGAAGTAATGCGGAGAGACAGGGTCAGGGCCAGAGACTCATTCAGCACTCTGCCTCACAGCCGCTCTGGCAGCAGAGAGCCATCCGAAAGCGTTTAAGAACTTTAAAAATGTACCTTTTTTTTGTGTGATTATTAGGCATGAAGTGTTTAATTTCCTGCCATGTTTATGAAAAGGACGGTAAAATATTTACAATGTAATCACGGCAGAAGTAGGCTAATATATAAAATACAACAAGTGCTCCACATTTCATGGGGCACCTCGGCCACGCTGAAAGAGAGGAAAATGGAAAGGAGTGATGGTGGCCGGTGGAGGGCACAGCAGGCGGGCTGCATGGAGAGCTGGCCTATTTAAATAGGATTGATGACCTGCTGAAGGTAGAACCAGCTATACCCCCCCAACCCCCACACTTTTCCTCACACCTTTTCAATTGTGTGATGAGGGGTGGGGCTTGACTGACTCCACATGCCTTGGGGGAGTGAGGGGCACAGTGTGGGCTCTTCTCACAGTGCTGTCACTGCAGCAGCGAGGATGGATCACCCTTCGCCACGATGGCTATCACTTGCACTAACCCAGAAGTGTCAGTGACAGTAATATGAATGCCTGTAGCGAAGCTGGCTAGGACAGCCACAGTCACATAACCAACAGAAGTTATTGCTGTGCACAACAAAAATTGAATTGATGTTCACTGTTCCATACCCCTCACATTTATCCATCAGTGGTTTAGGCCAGTGTAATCTGATGGAGGAGATTGGTTGCCTGACAGTCAAATGTGTGGTCTGCGGGGAAAGGGTGGTCTCTATCAAAGATTGATGCCTCTTGCATCCCAATAACAGAGGAGCAGGTCTGTCAAAATAGAAGGACAGCTCCTTTCACTGATTATGGAGGTATAAATCCGAAGCAGATAGGGAGGCTGCACACCATGCTGCTTGATGCAAACAAATGCCATCAATCACCAGGCAGCCCTGTAGCCGAGGTCTTTGATGACGGTGCCTTTTGGCCTTGTGGTCATTGGCGTGTGTCAGCGTGGAGTTGATGGCACTCTCTCTCACCTTGTCTGGTGGTCTTGAAATTGAAAGACTGGAAACCCCCAGCGAGGGCTGAGGAGTCGATGACGTCCACGCCGTATTCACTGTGATTCTTCCTGTACAGCATGACGGCCACTACCAGGATTGCCACTGCGATGATGCCAGCGCCAAGGCCCGAGTACAGAGCTACATCATTGGAGCTGTCCATACCTGAAGCACAAAAAAGAAGAGCAAACGTAAATTCTCATATGAAAGCCAGTATCAAAATAATGGCCAAATTATACCGGGCATGGCCTGCACGGACAAAAGGAAACTCATCAATGTTAAACAGAAACTCCTGTCTGTTTCCAAGCTGCAGCCTCGTGGCTCAAAGCCACATTAGCTATTGTTGGCGGTTGAGTAGCACTGTGGGTAATGTAGGTGCCAGGTTTTTATTCTTTCATATTAAAAGCCCACATAAGAGGGGAAGGCTGTAAGAGAAAAGAAAATTCTGGGCGAAGGGTCAGTTTCATTCACTATATCTTAAGATCATTGGCAGAAAAGGGCTAAGTAGAATAATTGATGTAACTCTTGTTCTGTTCTGACAGAATTAGTGATGTAGAAATACACATAATGAATTTATTAGGACAGCAGGTAAACATGGAGGAAGTACTGCGTTTGCATTAACTGGGGAAATTAGAAATATAGGCCTGCTCCTCCCTGCCACTGAGGTAAATAAAGGCCCCGGTCAGTATTATAGAATTTACAGTATGTACTGTAAATGTGTTCCTCTGAGATTTCTCCAGCATCAGAGTCTATTCCTTGTTACTGTGATGAAGGCAGCATTGCCCAAAAATGAATAGAAACAGCCTAGTTTTTGTTATATTGATAAAGACCCAGAAACAAAGAATGAAAGAAAATACTGTTATTTTGTATACATACATTCAAGGTCAAACACAGACAAGAGTTACAATATGTTAGACTGGCACCAGCATGGAAATGAAACAAGAAGGATGGAAAGTGGTAAGATGGAGCAGACCATCTGTCTCATCTCTCTATGCTACATTATGCACCACAGATAGGAATAAATGAACATGTCCAGCCGTTACTCTAAACTGTTACATATCACACTCAAGCTGCTAACATGGAGGGTGATTAGCCTAACTGCCTTTAGACCCACCGGTCTATATCCAATAGCTATGATGGATATCTCACAGTGCAGGCAGTCGGAGCCCGTGCGGTGTTGCTTGTGGTCACTGATTGTTTTGCAAGGACGATAAGAGGCAAATTAATTTAGAGTATTCCTTCCAGGGTGATCACTCGCCAAATACTTGCTTCATGTAGTCCCCATTCAATCATTCAGTTTTCCTTAAAGCCTGTGAAGAAGGCAGCAGGCACGACTTTAACACTGACGTGACAGGCTAATGAAAGCACTCAAGCTAGTACCTGACAATCACTTAGTCAGGCTAACTCCAGCAAGTGATTGAAAGCCGCCACAGGAATGTGAGGACAGCGCCGTAAATTGGTCAAATTAGCTCGTTTGCAATGATTACAACCCATTAATCCTCCACAACGTAGCACATGTTCACTTGTCACAACCAATAGATCTCCTGGCTCAAAGTAAAGCACAGCTGTGATGTCACGGCTGTCATAAAAGTCGGGCACTGAATAATGACATGAATGCATAATGAGCAGTTGCTGGGTTAAGTCTCTCAGATCAAAGTGAACTAAAGGTTGGTAATTCATGATGTTTCTCTTTCTAGAGTACGTAAAGAGAGAATGCAAACCACCGTCACTCCTTTCTCTGGCTAACTTATATCATCTCTTGTCCCCCAAATTCAGGGCAGTACATATAAGTGGCAGGTGGGGAGCGAGCGGGGGTTGAAGATGAAAGGAATCACAGAGGAAGACTCACTTTGAGGTTTAACGTCATGTAGCAGCTTTCGATCTGCAAAGACAGAGAGATAGAATGAGACAAAGAGGAGAGAAAGTGGTGATTAAAGTTCAAGCCTCTGTGAAGTGACTAACAAGTTTGGACTCAGATCCAACACCCTGAGTACAGAGAAGCTCTTCTGCTGACTGTACAGTATCTGATAATGACCAGGCAGGCATCATTACTGCCCTCATATCACCACAGATAATAGTGGTGATGTGCAAAGTGCTCAAAGGCTCTGAAATATTTCTAAGTGGGCTAATAATCCCAAATCCAAAAAAAAAACAAGTTTGATTAATTTAAGAGAAAGGAAGTCATGTTTTTCCACCCGCCTGTCTCATAATGTATGCTGTGGAAACCACAATAAACATCATAAAGAGCAGCATGTTCTAGTAGGGCTCTATAAATGATTGTGTATTGGTAGTTTACATAATAACAACCAGCATACATTTGTGCAAACCATAATAAATTTCACATTTCACACAGTGATGTAATATTTGTCAATAACAGCTGCAGCCGTCTGGCTGAGAAGCCTTAATGACACTGTTGGCAGCGCTGCACTGTAGCTGCTGAGCTAACGTTAGTTTAACGTTCACAGATTCAGAGCTTTTCTGTTCTACGTCCTGAACTGAACGATGCAATACTGTGCTTCAAAGCTGAAGTGGGACATTTGAACACTGTTTACTGCTTACATCCTTTCTCTCATGGCTGATAAACACTGAGCTACCACTCACCACCCTGTTTCTCCACTCCAAATGATACAGAGTGGTATTTTATTATGGACACCAGCAAGCAGAGCGTCTTATGTTTTGTAAGTTGAACTCACATAATTAACATTAATTAGCTGCTGGAATTGTTTGTCCTGGTAAAAGGAACTTTTATTATTATTTATAAAATAATTTTATTGTTACTTTACAGTTCATTTCAAAATTAAAGGTCCAGTGAGTCAGAGTTAATGGGCTCTATTTATAGTATATCAGAAATTGAATATTATATTTTGAACTGTATGTTTTCATGAGTTTAAATAAGAATCTTTGTGTTTTTTGTTATAGAATGAGCCTTTTATATCTACAGATGTAGGTCTGCATGTTGAACCACCGTGTTTCTATAGCAGACCAGAACAAACAAACTTATTAAACACAGGATCTCTTTTAGGGTGAGGTGAGGGGCTTGCAATCAACCATCAGTGCAATCATCAAGTAACTATGCCGCTAAACACCACCAAATCCTACACACTGGACCTTTAATGTAAGCTGAGAGTAAGATGGTCACCCACCCTCACTTCTTCAAATCACAGCCTGCGTTCAGACCTACACTGTTGTCAGTATTCACTCCAGTGATGAAAATATTGAAATGTTTAAGTCATTGCATGTGCACGACTCAAACAGTGCAATGACATTTCATTCCAAACGTCAAGCATCATTCAAGACTGTCTGCACGTCCTCCCCTATGACAGATTCAGTCTGACATACAATATGTCAAGTGAGCAGCACACAGGAGAAAGAGCGCTGACATTATCATGCACTGGGCATCTGTGTCATCCACACAGTGATTTTTTTTTCCAACGCACACCTCCTGTTCAAACATGCCTGTGATGCTGTGTTACAGTGAGTGTATATATGATGATGATAATGATAGAAATATGATGACAGTGACAATGATGGTGCCCTGCAGGGACAAAGGCCTTACTCTGGGTACATAATCCATCTGTGCAGTTCTCAGTGGCCTCGCTGTTTCCTTCACACATCTTGCCTCGGTGTCTGGGTGCTGGGGAGTTGCATTCACGACTCCGCTGTCTCTCGCACTGGCTGCTGCACACGGTCCACTCACTCCACTCATCCCAGCCTCCATCAACTGCAACACAAGAATATACACACAAATGTGGACAGATAGATTAAAGACATAATGCATGTGTGCACACACACCACGATAACAAACAGAAAGACAAGGAAGTACGACATTACATAACAGCCTGATCAAAATTCGTATTACAGATATTCAAGAGACTTACTTCAACATTTTGATAACTGAGCAAGTTGCCTTTCAGTGAAAAAAACTTCATCTCTGGATGGCAGGCCAGCTGATTTCCTTCTTAAGCTACAATGCTAAGCTCTACTGTTGAAAAAGAAAATGGCTGTCTGAAATGATATTGATTCTTCTTGAAGTGAGACTATTATCTGGCGAAAATCTGTTTTTCTGCTGGACCTGTCCACAGTGTTGTCTATGTAACACTGACTATAAAAACAGCTCATACAAGCCCACTTCAAAATACCAGAACTGCCCTCATAAACACATCCTGACTCCTGTTCTTACTCTACAGAGCCAAGAGGTTCATTTTCACTGCATTTTCCAAAATGTCTTCACGTTCCTATGGCGACCTGATGAATATGTTTACATCCAGCATACCTGCTATATAACTGCAGACACCGTCTCAGCTTTCATTTTGATGCTATATTGACAAATAATAAACATCCAAATGCCTCACACACACATATTCAGTATGACACACAGTACACAGGGTGATGTGGTGATACAGTTTGAGAGACATGTTCTCCTCATTAACCCTCGGGCCTGTTTAGATAATCGGATTTGATGCAAGGCTACAAAACCAAGATAGGCTGGTGCATGCTAATAGCTGGGATTCCTCCACCGTGCTCTGTCATCTGATCAAGGAAGATCTCATCATGCCTAGCTTAACAAATATTTGGAGACCATATGGTGCCTGAAGATCTTTGGCAGCAGCTGCGACGCCGATAATACAAAGTTGTGGGCGGTGGAGACGGTAATCTTCCTTTGTGGTGTTCCATAGTCTCGACCTACACTCTGCATTTGTTTGTGGTTTCTTCTCAGCTACTTGAGATGCAAATGATGTGTTTGTATGATGCAGAGAGAATGCTGAGTGCTTCTGAGTTTGACCGCAGTCGCTGGTGAGTGTATACATATCGTTTTTCCTGACAGTTCCCCGATGACTTGTTGCTGTGATTCTGTTGAATGAGCTCATCTGCCTACTGGTAAACAAACGATACAGTCTGACAAACTGTAACTGCAAAACTCTGAATCACTTCTAAGACCTTGTGGAAACTTTTCATGTTTCAAACTAATTTTTTGCTGCACGCTGAATTCTTTATATCAAGGTTCCTCAAATGGTTCAGGTTCTGGTTGAACCTCCAAACAACCTTCTGCAAACCCCTGTCACGTTACACAAACTAACAAGAGACAATAACCCAATGTTCATGTCAACTCTAAGATCTAATAACTGTACCTGTTGGTATCTGCAGGGACAGCCCGGCCTTTTGGCCATTTCAATCACAATGTAACAACAGCAGCACTTCACTCTGAAACCAAGCCACAACCTTCATGGTCGTGAAGAGAAGTTGATCAATCGAGTTGATAAACTACAATGATGTTTTTCATAGTTTCTGAACAACAATTTATCCCAGCTGCACTGCAGTTACAGGATAAATGCACAAAACACTCAATTTCCTACTTATTATTTGACTGATGTGGAAATTATAGTCATATAACACTACACTTGTCAGTGCAACAGGCTGATGATTCATATGTGTCAAAAATCTCAATTTGCTATTAAAAATGCAGTAAACTAGTGAGTGTTTGGAATAATATATGTGGTTTCAGAGAAGAAGTGTTTGAGAGTCTTTTCTTTACCAGAGTCAAAGGTCTAAAAGCAGAGGATGTTGTACACTGTGCGGATTGTAAAGCCCCTGAGGAAAATTGTAAGTTGTGATTTTGGGCTGTATGAATAAAATGTGACTGAACAGTATTTGTGCTGCTTGCTTATCCATTTGCTTCAAACATATCATTGTTTGGTGACCAGAGTGAGACAAGTAGAAAACAACAAACCTCTTGCTGAGTTTTGGCACGTTTTCTCCAAATCGTTAAAATGTCCAGAATGAACCCAAGAAGGAATGGAATACAACATTCATTAGTATGTTTTTATTAATGTATAATCACCTAAAAATAAGAATCATTGTGTTTTCATTGTCTTAAAATGAGCAGGTCTGCTTCCATGGAGTCTGTCATGTTGAACCTTCATTTTTTCCACAGTAGCCTGAAAAGGACAAATCAAACACTGATCTAGAAATGACCTTTTTCCTACATGATTGGAAGAAGAGGTTGAGGCGTGGGAGAGTTTTCATTTGGTTGTAATCTTCACTGCTAGGTGCCACTAAATCCTACAAACTGGACCTTTAAGGTGTGACATGCTCAAACATTTAACATTAGCACAACAAGAAAAGAATCATAGTCAGTGGACTAACAGCAGCATCACTTACACAGCAACATCTACTCAAAGTTTACTACTTCTAATGAACATAAGCCACATGGAGCTATTGGTCATACTGACCAAAACAAAAGCTCCTGAGTGTACTGTGTTTGAACAAGAATGCATTTTATTGTTAATGACTATCTTTTTATCCGTAAGAGGAAGAATTTGTTATTTTTGCTTTTTGTCTTTTGCTTTCAATTGTAAAATGCACATTCCAAGTTGCAGATAAAAATAGGAAATAAATGCAAAATAGAGGGACAGTACAGTGTACAGTCAGTATTTACTTGGTTTGAATCATTGCACTCTCCTAGCACACAATAATATAAAGTTTTGTGTCTATCAGTATTCTCTTCTCTCTTTACTGTTTCTTGTTAACTGGCTATCTGCCTCGTCATAGTACAGCCTCTGACCTCATCCATCCTCCGTGCACTGCCTGCACTCAGACCATCATTAAGACAATGCTCTGGGCTAGCTTGTCAGAACTGGACGGGCTTGTCAATCAGCAGCTCAGACAGCTGGGTTCATCGCAGCCTACGCTTCGCTCCTGTCTGCATCTCCTTCCTCCCACAAAGACATGGATCAACCCTGATAAGAGGGCGACACCCGCTTCCCTCTCTGCTGCATGTTACTTCAGTCATTCCTCGAGGCCTCCAGGCCATGCTGTTGCTGCATATCTGCTTATCTCTGCCTAAGTAGGCAATTCTTATTCCTCTTCTTTTGCACTTAATTATTTTTTATGTGAACTCCACACTGCAAACATGACCCACCCTCCTCCTCTTGGCTACATTTAACGTTGACAGCTTGAATTGGCAGCGAGAGGCAGCTAGTTGAAAACTTCGATACCCATACATCAGTCAGTGTCTAGAAATTCTATTTTTTAGACTGCGAGCCAGAAAGTGAGTTTTGAAAGCCCGACATCAGAGCACCTTAAAAAGCAAAAGCTGAGTCATTGTTATTGATCACCATCTCATCAGAGTTTCTCCTGCACAGGAATCCTAGGCGGCTGACAGTGTCATTTTCTGTGCAACCTTCATAAAAAGATGCATGTTGACAGCAATTTTAACTAGAAACTGTAGCACAAAATAAGACAATGACACCCAGGAACAGGGGAGTAGATCAACACTTTACAATGTTAAAGCTAAGAGCTAGATTATAACATGTGTCTTTTTAAAACTGAATTATTTATGTGATGCTATGTGGCTTGTACAAATATTCTGAAGCTGACAGACTTTATTGTTGATCAAGAGGGAAGAGCATTTTTATAATGGATGAGAAAGTGGACCAAGTCCAGGCCCGGGACATTGGCCTTGGATTACTGAGTACAAAATGAGGGTAGGTATGGGATAAGAAACTCTGCATTCTTAGATCATTTTGATCTGTAGAGTTTTCTTGTCCACAAAATAATTGTGAGGATGCATCACTGCCTTTATCTCATATAATATCAAACTATAGCTGTGTCTCAATTCTATACTATACTAGACTATACTACATCATGTCCTTCTTAGCACTGCCACAGCTACAGAAGAACCATGGAAAGTAAAATGGGGCTTGTACGCAGGTGTGATTCTCTGCTCCACTAGTCAAGTCAAATCAGAGTGTCCATTAGCAGGATACTGTTATATACTTTGTTATCTAGTATTATAACTATTAACCATCGTAACGCCTAATGTCGTGAATTTGCTTCAATTCAAAATGCAGCTGAAATAGTACATGTGTTCCCCCAGTGTCGGTTGATGCCTCTTCAATATGGATCTAGGAACTTTTTGCAATTCCATTAATGCCTGTTGTCACTAATTTGCATCATACCCAAATTTACAGCTATTCTATGTGCTACGGTAGGAAGAATTGCATGGCTGCACATATTGCTCTTCAACTCAGGACAGAGAACTCAAGGCGTCACTTCACAATGCACAACACGACACAGGGGGGCATAACTGTATCCCTGGAGGGACAAACTTAGGCTGTCAATACACAACAGATACTGTACCCCAGATTACCCCAAATTGCATTGCAGTGTTATAAAAGAGCTCTGAGTGGTCAGTTTAATTAGTCATGATATTCTACATTCAACAGTATGTTGATTTCTTATATGATAAATGCAAAACCAGTATACCATAAAGTCTTATATAGAGTGCATACTGTATATAATATAATATATCTGTTGTCTTATTGACTGGAAAACAGTGTAAGACTGTTTAGTTTGGTAGATGATGAACAAAGACTATTCAGATGCAGAACATTAAAGTTAGCCAGCATGTATGTGTTCATGACATGAAAAAATGAAAAAAAGAACTAATACTACAACAACAACACTTTATATTGGCCCACTGTGTGGGGCTACGTATCATCTTAAACATTAGAACCAATACAAGTACCCTTAAAGTCAGTGTATCAAATACACACTGGGGTGCCTGATAGCTCACCATGTAGAGAGTGTGCCCCTTTTACTAGGAGTGAGTCCTTGGGTCCTCTACCAGAGGCCTGGGAGCTTGAAGGTTCTGCTCAGTATCTTAACTGTTCCCAGTACGGCACACTTCAGAGCAGAGACCTCAGGTGTTGTACCTGGAATCTGCTGTAGCCACTCGTCCAGTTTGTGGGTCACAGCTCCCAGTGCTCTGATTACCACTAGCAACACTGTTGCCTTTACTCCCCACATCTTCTCTCACTCCTCTTTCAGCCTGTGGTATTTCTCGATCTTCTTGTGTTCCTTCTGCAGTGTCACAATGCTGGTGGTCCCTCACCTTCCGCTACATAGCCAAAATGGTGACCATGAGGTCAAGAAGTATCAGAACTTATGTACTTGTTAAGTATGCAAATGAAGACACAGTCAAAGTGTTGGCATACTTTCTAATTCCCTCCACCTGACTTCCGTCCCCTTCTCCCAGTTCAACATCTCTTTCTCATGCTGCTGTCACTCTTGTCATTAAAAGCTCGACCTGACTGTTTGTCCCCATCTGCATCTTGGCAGTCTGAGGCCCTTACAAAATGAACAAATTCGCACCAGGCATGCTTGTTGGATGACCTCGCCAATTTCTGAGCCCCAGCTTCCAAGCTTCTGAGCTCTTTGGGAGAACAAGACAATATGTGGAAGCTTACAGTGTGTATACGAGATGTGCAACAGTGTATGCAGGGGCCCAACATCTGCACAGAGGTGACAAGGCATGAAGACGAATTCTCTACCTTCAACATATGTTCACTTCACACATGTTGATAATGGGTATAGACATGCAGACTTGAGTACACTCAAGCTGAGGACCATGCTAATGCGGCGATGTGAGTTTTTTCGACTTTTTCATAAAACCTTAACATCTTCCTTGAATTTCTACCAAAGTGTGTCACATACTAGTCTGGCACCTTCTAGAACCTGTCATTTGTATTCTCATATACGGATTAGATTAGGAGATTAGATAACAACAATTAAGATTATTTAGAAAGGCTTTGCTTTCAACACACGACGATGGATGTCACAGGCAGCCTCACCTCACTGCCTCATTTCCCAACTGGAGGTTTTTGCATTCAACTTTTAAGTATGTCATAGCTCTGCAGAGAAGTGGTTAAAAGCTCAGAAACATTTACAATAACTGGTGCAATCGCTCTTTTTTTATTATTTATGTGCAAAACAACTTCTTCCAGAAGCCTTTTATTTGTTCCTTTTATTGGTTCCAATCATTTTTCTATTCCCTTTCCTCTTACAAAGTTATGTAGATTTCACAACTGAGAGTAGACAGCAGAGGAAATGTGCAGATAGAACACAGTTAATAAATATATCAAGTCGTACATACCAACCATACGTGACTTTGTCCTACTAGTGATGGTGTACATAGCTTTCTAGAACAAATCTTTCTCGTATGAGTACTTACTCATACAATTTACATTAGCAAATACATTTTGTAAGAAACATGAGCAAGAAATATTCCTATTGAATGTATCTGCATCCTGTTCAATGCTAATGCAAAATGGTTGAGCATAATCCAGTTATAAATGATGGTGCACTTCCATGCTAATAATCACAGCCAAAGCTCCAATAAAGAATAAATGGCTGATCTGTGCTTTGTTTATTTGTTTATAGGCCAGTCAAAATACAAAAGTGCCACACTGAAATAAAATGGTGAGCATGGTAAGCATTTCCTGTTTAACATCTGCACTTTAGCATTAAGTTCAAACATCTGTTGTGCTTAAACTAATAGCACTGTAGTCTTGTTTTACTGCCTCTGACTATCGTGGTCAAATGGTGTATTCATATTATATATTATGTACAATATATTCATAAACTGATAGCAGAGGTTGCCAACTGCTCATCAGGAACCATACAGCGGTTCATAAACAAAGCGCTCACACTGATACTGAACTCACCCATACACACACACTGATGTCACAGCCAATAGAAGATTGAGGTTTAGTACAGTATGTTGCTCAAAGACACAGACCAGAGGTACAGAGACATTGTCAGGTCACAGATGCATCTGTCCCATACTTTTAATATAATAATCTTAATAATATGATTGATTGATATTCCTATAACTATAATGTTTGACCTCTAGAGAAAAGTAACTTTTGTATCTGTACTACTCCATAAAGTTGTACTGTAGTGTTATACTGTATTTGCATGCAGAAAAGTTAAAGTGGAACTGACTTGGACAGAGTGTGTTGCAGGTGATCTTCTGTACGGACATGCCCTCACAGAAAGCCCCGCCGTTGAGTGGCGCCGGGTTAGTACAGGTTCGAGATCGCTTCTGGACACCCCGCCCACATGGCACGTTGCAGGCTGACCACTCTGTCCACAGGGACCAGCCGCCGTTCACTGGAGAGAGTTCAACAAAGTTAGAGAATAAGAAGAGGAAGAGCAAGCAAACAACACATATTACTTTTCCAGAACTCTAGCATAGTTAAATACTCTAACAAGAGCTGTGGTTATTAATGATTATGCAGGCTCCGAGGCACTGCAAAGTAACAATGCATAACCGCTGGAGCAGATTGAGCACAGCACATTCATTGTAGTGGATATACAGCTCCGTCTTTCCTAATTGCCAGTTCAATGTTCCCTGCTCTTGGATTAAGATAAAAACGTGAAAATGTGCAGAAGCAAAGAAAACAGTCATTACATAAAACTGCCATTTCTAAAGGCGACACTGAGTCATACTGGTGGACAGGTTGGAGTCAACCACTTAGCGCTCTGACTGAAGCAGTTTACTCAATGATCACTCTTTCGACTGTGCATGGAAGCTAAATGTTTGGCAGTGTAATCAAAGCTGGTGAACCCACATCGCTGGAAGGCCTCTGGCAAATAAATACTTAATAAGCAACACTCCTTTTAAATGAGATTAAGACACAGTGGCTTATTTTCTTTCATAAAGTACACATTGATTTTAAATGAGAGGCAGTAAATTGAGTCTTTGAATAATACATTCATTGAAATAAAGAGGAAACATCGCTCTTCAGAGGAAACATGGAGATAGGTCTCTTAATCACTTGTGTAGTGGTGCAGGAAAGCAAACAAACTGATGTGAAGTGCCATGTAAACAGTGTGTCAGTACACTGCAATGTGTTGTAACAACATCTAGGAGGACAGCATACCAAAGACTATCACAGTGGCTGTGGCGCTGCGTCTCTTAGCCACGATGTTGCTGGCCAGACAGGTGTAGTTGCCCGAGTCCGACAGTCGCGCCTCGTTGATGATGAGGTTGTGGTCTGCTCGGGTGTCGATGTTGTCGTCAGTCAGAGAGCTCAGCAGCTCTTCATTTTTTAACCATTCCACCTGTACAAGAGAGGTGATAAAGGACAGATATGATACGATGCACACCATATAACTATTCTTAAACATTAAGCAACTATTAACAGATTATTTTGGTTCATTACAAGTTGTATCTCGTGTGTAGAAGGATGACAGGACAAGAAGAACGAGTGGTAGATGATGAGACGGGTTGTTTAGATCATCAACCCCCCCCCCTTTTTTGGAAAGAATTTATGTTTTATTCTTTTACTAATAAGTTTTGCTAACCGTCTGACTGCTTTGTCTCATGGGGCACATTACAGCTTGGAGCGTTCTAACAGAAAGTATGTAATGCAGAACTCATTACATACATGGACATGGAGTTTGAGATGTGTGGCAGTATTCCAGGTGGAGAACGGTGTTATAAGTTACATCATCAGAAATGTATGATCCAGCATTTTTGAAGATGGGGGCAGTCATGAAACGCTGACTTCGAACTTTTCTTTGTGTCTTGTGTGCTTTGTCTCCTGTGAGTTTCACAGATGTGAAGGTCTGAATCATAGTATATAAGTATGTTTAGTTAATCGCTTTAGTGTCTGTTGACTACGGTCAACAACACAATCATTTTTAACTGTTCCACTAACACAGTGGTGGAAACCCAAACTTGCTTGATTTGCCCAAATAACATTTAAGATTCAAGATCTCTTTATTGTCATTTCACAGCACTGTAAAACGAAATTATGAGCAAAAACTCACCGATTAAAAACACCACAGAATAAATTAAATAAGAAGATAAATAAATATGTCAGTGCTGCTAATTTGACAGCAACAGTGACTTATGAATGATGTCAGGTGTTTGCAGGTCACAGAGCTGTGAAATGGATCCACAACAAAACAACTGCATAAACTCAAGGTAAAAAGCTAAAGCACCATTCAGACTGCACTTCTGTCCCCATGGGAAGGTGGGGTGATTCAGGAGAGGCCCTGGACTGGCTGTTTGTTTGCAATTCTGTGTGTTCTACACAGGTCCAAGAGCATTTTTAACAGACTAAAATCCTAATTTATCTGTATATTTGTTTATAGAACAAATGGCATCAGTTTGATCCATTCAGACCTTTTATCATTGATCAGAGAAATGTGTTTGTTGAACGTAGAGCATGGATCCTCCAATCAAACACATACAATTGATAATGCATTAAACATCAGCAGTTAAACAGTAACTAATACTGTGTGTTATTTTTCAGAAGCATACTTTTACCTAAGTATTTTTAACACCTGTAGTTGAGTAATATTTCAATAATGTACTGTAACAGTATAGATTTTTAGCACTCTTTCCACCGCTGGTGAATATTGTACTCCTCACCTCCCCCTGCAGCACTAACAGGCAGGATTAGAAAACCAATCAAACTCATTTTTCAGTCTTGACACAAGTAATTCTGTCAATTTTTGTGTGTTACATCGACATCAACCCCATGAATACCTTCAGTGGTAGAATATTTGAAAGTGTTCCTTGTTATCCCAGTTTGCATCAAGTAAATGGGTGTTCTGGGTGTTCTTGGAGAGAGAGAGAGAGAGAGATCAGGGAGATGCAGTCAAGAGTGATAGCAGACGCTTTCCCCCACCTCTGAGCCTTTCCATTGGGAACACATTTTCCTTTAGACATGGTCTAACAACACGTCATACCAGCTAGTTTATTACAAGCATACTCAACCTTCCCCTCTATATAACCACAGCTGTGCAGCACAACCACCACGACTAAAGCCATTAGGCAGTCAAGAGAAGTATATAACCAATTACCAGCAAGAGAGAGGAAAACTAATTATCAATTACAAACTTAGTGACGCTTTAATGCTTCTACCCTGGTAAAGGAGCTGCATCACAGCATTTGCAAATTATATTCATGGTGTGGCAGAATGGGCTGGGCTGATGGATTTATAGGACGCACAGAGGCACCCTTTATAATAAACAACACTCAGGCAGGATGCAAATAGGAAGTGCCTGTGGGCATGCACACACTGGGTAAATAGAAATGACACACAGAACCTGGGGATGATGGATTGCAGGTATATATTGACACAAATAAAAATGATAATGAACATCATAACACAGTAATCATTTCTCACATTTGGTATATTTCACACCTGTTTGAGTCAATTGTACCGCTGTTAGCAGTAATGGGAATTTTTCTGTTAGAGAGGAGAGGAATACAGTACAATTACAGTGGCTGGAGCCTCTTTTTCTTGTCTGCCTTGAAGAAAACTTGAAGATGATCTTCAAAGGTTTCCAGATTCTCCTCTACAATTAAAAGATAGCCTTTAGTGTGGGTTTCATCAGAGGTAAAGCGCTTAGCATCGTTGATAGATAAGAAAATAGAGAGACAGAAGACTGGGGGACAGAGTTTAATTTCTCATGATTAAAGTCGTCTGTCATTGACTGGGTGACAGTAGTAGTAGTGGCACCCCCCATCCTCTGACTCTTTATGTATTTATTCCAATTTTATCCTGGGAAATTTGTGACTTAAAGGAGGCAATTAACGTGTGGCACGAGCCGGTCCTCACAGTGTTTGGGGCCACGCCGCACATTAGTTATCTGTCTGCCGCTAACAGCCCTTGGGTAATGATGAAAAGATTCAGCGGGCAGAAGGAAAGAGAGAGAGCGAGAGAGAGGCAGAGAACGAAGGGGGGGGGTGGGGGGGTGGGAGGGGGGCTTGAAGGGACAAATACAAATTAGCCTGGCATGTGTGTGGCAGAGGATGTGAGAAATGAATTGCCTAATTGGCACATTTGTTTCAATTAGGATGTGGTCATCAGTGTCAGCTTGACGGAGGGGTTTCCAGGCGGGGCCGCACATCAGGGCTTCCTCCCTGTGATTTCAATACACGGACCACCCCTGAAGGTCACCTCATCCAGCCCTGCACAGCAGCCAGGTCCTCTCATCTACTTAAGTACACACACACACACACACACACACACACACTCATTCAGATGCATTTGCTGATGATTAGATGCTGAGAAATGTGGCGGCTGAGGGGCAATTAGAGGACAGAAGAGCAATGTAATGGGTGACACTGCAGCCATCATCAAGACTTATGAGGAGCGCGCTGATCAAGACCTTGCCAGCTGATGCTTTTCCATGTGCCTGTGTGCCTCATCGCCTCACTCTTGGGTCTAATGGTCATTTGGTGTCAAGGTGACGCAGTACAAACGGTGCACTTCAGTGCAGGAGTAAAAGCCGCCTGCTGAGTCATGCTTAGGTGTCACAATTTAGCATGATCTCATCCCCTTCTGGCTACTGTAGTGAAGGTGGAGTAAGGAGCAGAAGATTTTAATTACTGGATATCACAATCAATGCGATTACATGATATAAACGTCTCCTGGTCCCCAGTGCGACCTTGTGAGCAGCATCAGAAACTGTATTTCTGAGAATGGAGCTAATCCACCCAAAGATACCCCCACCTACAACCATTCAGTAGTACATGTAAAGAATTACATGCTCATGCCTCACCCAAGATACCTGCAGACACTTTGAGAGAACACAAAGTGGGAGAACACAAAGTGGGAGAACACAAAGTGGGCCTGCGTCGCCCAGCCACCTCCCCTGCTGCTTCCCAAATGCCAGTGTGCCTCCCCTCTGAGCTATGTGGCACAGCATTACTATTCCACCCCAATCTGTCTTATCTTAACGAAATAAATAGAGGGAGCTCCTGGCTTGGCTGGGGGTGGGGGGTGTAATTGCTTAGCTTAATAATGAAGCTCATCATCTGCACTCCAGGAGACTTTCTCTGACCTATGAGAAAATAACAGAGGCGCTCGGCAGCGGGATCAGAAAGTAGAAACAAGTGCAGGGGAGGCAGGAGGTGGGACTGAGTTAAATGCTAACTTGTTTTGGAGTAGCATCGCAAATGTCTTTGTGAAGCTCAACAGAGAACAGCTTGTATCGCAGTGCAGAAGCACTTAGTTGATTCCCCTTTGTGCCGTAGCCCGGGCTGTCTACCTGAGCTACTGTAGATCAAGGGGATTCATCTTGGATTAAAGGCTTTCATTCAGGGAAGTTGAAATTGGCTTCCAGTTTGGCTGTTCATTTCACACTTTCTCTCAGAGTAACCTCTCAAAAGAAACTCATTATACAGGGTTCTCATGGACTCCTTTCTCCCCGAGTTAAAAGATCTGCTCTGCATTCACACCCCCCGATATCTGTGAAGTAAAAGGGGGGAACTGGTTTTTGATCAGGAGCACAGCAACAAAATTACAAATAAGCTGCTCCAATGTTCTATTAACCATTGGGAAATGATGGTCTCTGCTCATTGAATATGATGTATGAAGGAATTTTTGTAGCAAAACTCAAGAATTTGCATATTCACACACACCTCATCTATGTCCTAAGTCTGAATTAACAACACCTACAAGTATTTCTCTGTCAATTAAGTGTTGATGAATGGATGTATGATCATTAAAGCCAGTTCTGAAAATACAGGAAGACAATAACTTTTGATTTATAATCGTTTCAATTAGAATAACAGACAATGAAATTCAGCAATTTATGACAGCACTTTTGAATTAGACTGCATCACATTGTACAGGTGTACCCAAAGTGGCCACTGAGTCAATTATCAGTTGTCTGTTTGAAAATTCAGGACACACTTAGATTAGCATTCATTCATTAGCACTCTTCTGTCTCCCTTGCTGTGGTCTCTAAAGTACTTACTCTACACGTTTAACTTTCTTCTCCAGCTAGTTGCTAACTTTGCATATTTGGTGCTGGGATGCATGTGTATATTGGGCTTAGCAGAACACTAGGCTCAAAACTTGATGACAGTGGAGTTTGCTGGCTTGAAAACAAGAACAATGAGTTGGAAGAGAAATATTTAGGGCAGAGTTTATATTGTTTTAGTGGTTTTTAAATATTAAAAACCTGATTTAACAGCATTGTGATAAAAGTGATTTATTCTTAGCTGAAAAGATATTGGTTAGCATGATGTCTATACTGAGTTGCTCACTATGTTGACACCAGTTCAGTCCCCGTGTATTTTTATAACCTCAGCAAAGCTTGAAACATGTTTCCTTTTTTAATCTATTTTTTCTTGACTGTGTTTTTGAGTGCACTTGGTTATTATAAATTCAGCCTGTGAAGATGTCGCCTTGTGCTTCCCAACAGACCCATTCTACATACTCTCACTTTTACTCCCATTGTTGTGGCATGTGCTGTGCAGAAATGATTTGGGGACCTGCTGGAAGATACTACAGAGACGCCTAAAGAGGTGTGGGGATGAAACTCTTCCAGCTCCAGAAGAGTAGGGAAATGGAGCTTTTCTTGTCTTTTTCTTCGTAATACAAAACAACATACAAACCTGTCAGTCAGGCTGAGATGTCCTCCAGTCATTAGCTATGTTTTTATCATTTGGATATAGAGTGGGTTCTAACAGTGACCTCTACTGTCATGGAAAGGTCTTGTGGTTTTCTGTGCTATGTGTATGTGTATCTATATTTGTTCACATGTAAATGAATATCTTTCATTGCACAAATGCAATACACATTTTGCTTTTCAGTGCAACATTTTCCATGAGATAACACTGTCTAAAAATGTTTAATAATCAACTGCTCTACAATTAGAGTTGCAGCCCTAATTGCAGAGGCTTAAATCTCCTGACAGCTTTGCAAGGTGCTGATGTTACATTTGAATGAACAGTGTTAGACTGAACTGTCAAGTCCCACAGCAAGCATGTAGTTTGGTGTCAGCATGTAATGATGTTTCATCCAGATGAAAAAGGAGTTTTGGAAAAAAAAAAAAATATATATATATATATATATAATACAGTTGTTCTTCATGCCATCTATACAACTGATGGAAAACTGAGACAATGGAGATTATGGAGATAATGGAGGATTATAAAACAAGTAGGTCGAGCAATCTGATTGGTCAACTAGACATTTAGAATGTGCTCAAATCAGCATGACAGCAGACCTGACTCATCACTAAAAATATACTCCACCATGTCACATCCTGAAAATATAGAACATGTAAACAAATACGAATAAGTCCACTGGAAGTACTTTAATAAAGTAATACATCTGAATTTACAATTTCAGCTTTCTTTAATGAATATTCTGCGTGTTATGGAGCTGTTAGACCACCTCGTTAATACAGGTGTGCACCTCGTTTATTTATTATTGGCACTTCAGTGGCGCTAGCGGACTGCATCACTGTCGTGCCAATAATGATGTTAAAGTACAACCTCTCGTGTGACAAACAAAATCAATTTTAATCTCTCATTTTGTGACATCAAAAAACAATTGTCATAACAAAAGTCATATCAATAAGCAGAGGGAAATTTACACTGTTCCTAATATTTTGAGAAAAATGAGATGATCTTTAGCTGCAGGCCTAAAAGAATATTATAATGATATTCAAGGAATTACAGAAATGTCTTCCCAGTCTTTGCCAAGCAGCAACATCTGTGGCTGGGAAATGATGCCAATGCAGAAGTCCTAAAAACTGTAATTCCTCAAGCGGCCACTTGAGGCTGGCTGCAGAAGTGAGTCAGTCTCAATAAGTGCACAACTTCACAGCAGAAATAAACATGTTTACTGGTCTTTGTAGCTAATTTCAACAACCGTACTGAGGGTGGCCGCTTTGACTGACAGGTGGGTGCCATTAAAGATTATTAAAGATGAGTTATTAGAACACCCAGGCACCATTTGACCCGCCACAGGTCTGCTGATGATCCACATCTTTGCTGTTTTTTAGATTAACTGGGAAGAAGCAGTACAACCAAGATGGCGACTTTGGAAAAAAAAACAAGTGGTAAATGGACTGTACTTGTAAACCTCCTTTCTAGTCTTCCGAAGCATTTTCACACTACATATCTCATTCACCCATTCACACACATTCATACACTGATGGCATTGGCTGCCGTGCAAGGTGCCAACTGCTCATCAGTTTGAGGAGCTAACCATTCACACACATTCACACACTGATGGCGCAGCCTTCAGGACCAATTTGGGGTTCAGTATCTTGCCCAAGGACACTTTGACATGCAGACTGGAGGGGATCGAACCAGGGATTGAACCGCTCATCTGATTCGTGGACGACCTGCTCTACCTCCAAGCCACAGTGCTAAACAAGTGCATATACTGGATATCAGCAAGATTATCAGCACTTCATAATCTTGCTGATATCCAGTTTTTATGCCATTACTGACTCCAACAAAACTAAACTGAAAGTGAACTAAATACTTGAGAAACATTACAGTCTAATGGGACAAGTTTGATGGATAGAAGGGTAGTGAATTACAGTATTGTCAGAAATAGGCACTGGGGCTCTTCTCTCATGTAAATGAAGACCTCCAGAGTCATGGAGACATTCCTGCTAAGTGTTAGACTCTTGCTTAAATAAACTGTTGGAACCACACACTCCAAAATGATTCCACTGTGAGTGACTGGAGACTCATTAGCTCACTCTGACATGCTTGCTGACGAGGGTGATTTCCAAACACACCCTTCAGAAGCACAGTGTTTACGCTGCATTCCCTACCGCAGGCTCACATTTTGTTGCTAAAGTAGCATCCGTCCTGCAGCTGCACTCTGAAACCTCACACTACCACAGTCATGGATGCCATCTCAATATTTCATAGACGAGGTGCGCTGATATCGACTGGGCTGAGGGTATCTGCCATGTGCTCTCTACATTATTCACTCAAATCTCTTGTGGCCGGGCTCATTTGTGTTGACAAAGGACTAGATGGGAGGATGTGATTCAGTCTGTACTGCTCAGATTCTACTATTTTTATCCCCATTGTGGACTCTGCGGCGCTGGAATGACATCACTCCTCCATTTCCATGCTGAATCATTTATACAGCGCAGGGTTGGAGGTTGACCTCCACTTAAATCTGTTCCCTGCACATGTCAATTACACATCCATGCTGATTACCACAGGACCTCATACTGTATGACAGGAGACGGTCAACATTCGGAGAGGAATGTGCATTTTTGTGACATCTTTTCACAGAGGAATTTAAAAGCTATGTTTGACCCACAAGTCAGCCTCATAGGTTGATCACACTGAGAAACATCTGCTCTTCGTCTCACTGGAAGCGCCGTTCCAGTTGCCACCAGGTATAATTTAAATGTGGAATGCAATCAGAACAACAATTCACAATCCACTGGTCTATTGCAGGAAACAATGTTTAATCCTGGAGAGCTGACTGCTGTGGTCCTGCTAGGCAGCAACATGACCATCTCCTCTCTGTCTGCACAGCTCAGCTCTTTACTTTTAGCTTTTTACTGTCTGTGGTTTAGAGTTTAGTTTCAGTATGCAAAGTGTGTAGTTTGTTTATTGTGAAGAAGTTAGTAGAGCTTTGTTAGTGGTGCTATTCTTCAAGGCTGCAGGCTAGCACACCTCTGACACGTCATCAGGGTAAACAACTTTCATTTACTCGCCCTGCATCAGCATGGTACAACTGCTCACTAAACCTGGGTCACTTAATTCTGGTCCAGTGTCTGAGCTTAAAGTGGTTTAATTTAGTGCAAACCAGCTGACACGGTATCTGTCATTATGAACCGTTAAATTAAAAATGAAAAAGAGACAAGAAGCAGCGATGTTAACCCTTTAGTGGACGGTCACTTCAATCCTCTCAGCTCTGTCTGCAGCACATGTAGCATTATCAGAGTAGCATCTATATGAGTTACAAAACAAAACATGATGATTAAAATGTAATACTAAGCTACAATCTGAAATGGCTGGCAATGCACAAGATTAGAAGTTGGCAATATGAATAAAGATTCTCTCACAGTATATCATATCATTTTACACACATAGTAATTGAGTGAGTAATATAGTAATATTGTGGCTCTTATCTCCTATTACAAATGATTAGATGCATAATTTTGATCCAGCAGAAAAGAGAATCAAGTAAATGAATAACAATCACAACTGGCAGCCACAATCCAAACTGTTCATTTGTGGCTGCTGAGGTACTGTAACCCAAAGTGACACATATGGGGCATGATGTCAAAGACATACCTCCATCCCATCCACTTTATTTATATAGCACAACTTTTAACAAACACAAGGTTTCCAAAGTGCTGCACAACAAGATAAAACACAATAAATAGATAACACAATAGAAACACAATAAAACAATAAAAATAAATAAAAAGCACCTGCACTGACGCAAATCACAGAATCATGCATTCAGGGATGTGATTAATCCAGTGTCTCATTCCATAAATGATCCACAAGAGTAAAAAATTGGGGGGATAAAATGTGACTCTAGTGTGTAGGTAAATAAAATAAATAAGCAACCAACACCTCAATATCTTTCATGGATGATGTCTTAGATGCAGTGATGCAAAGCACCCTCAAAGGAGATTCCCTTTCATGACATTTATCTCTTAACCAACACACAGTAGCAGCTGATGATAGATCAAACTGCAGAAGAGCAACAACCCCCCTATACCCACCCCTTAAATCATCCTCCAAAATTGTAATTGGATCGTTTACTTGTGCCCTGACCCACTCGAAGCCAGATGCTTCTCACAGTGTAACCTGCAACGCTAATGGTGTGTATATATTTTGCTGATACATTATACTGTACATTTGTTTGGTGAAGATTTGATTCAAATGTATGCAGCAAACACTCTTCATCTCAGTTTCACTTTATACCAACACCTTCATTTCTAAATGTTCATGTGCACTTACCGCTGGTGTCCAATGCAGTTGTATCAGACTGTTAAAGGTCAGAGAAAGCAGAGCTGAAGGGAGTGAGAGATTTGAGTAGAAATTTTCTCTCACAGAGAGATCTCCTCCGCTCAGTGGGGGTATAAACTTCTCCTCTTTCAGGAGAGGAGGAACAAGGAACAATGGCCTTACCTCTGCCACAGGCACTCCCTCTGGGGGGCGACAGTGCAGAACGATCATCCCATTGATTGGCACCTCCTTCCCCTGGGGGTCCTGCTCAAAGTTTTTCCTCAGGTCTGTGTGGGGAGATAAGAGGCAGCTGTCAGGTGTCAAGTGTTACGGTCAGCCTGGCCTCAATCCTCTTCAGCAGTTAACACGCTGGTCTGCTTCCGGCTCTGCGTGCCATGACCTTCAAAACCCACTACAGCCACTATAGGATAGAGAGGATCCCATGGCCCTGTGCTAGGTAATCTGTTGACAAGGTGGTTTGGAGGATACACTGGATAGAGGAAGTGCATGAGATTGCTCTGATCATCCTAGGCATTCATGTACATACAATAGTGACAGAGCCCATTCTAGCCATTTTCAAAACTGTCTTTGACAGGTTATTGCATTGCGCTGGTGCTTTCCACTGAAAACCTTTAAAACGTCAGCCTTTTTGGAAAGCCCAATGTGCCTTTTAAATTTCAAAGCATACATCGGTTCCATGTACCCTGTGATCGTGTGAGATTTATCTGTATATAGGAGGACTAAATACATGGGGGGCATGCCATAACAGTCCCTCAAAATCTCATGTCAGCTGGCAGGTGCTAAGTGCTAAGTAAGTGCAAACACAGTGATATTCAAATGATGAAGACTATGACATCATAAGTTATATTTCAAGTCAAAAGACTTCTTTGCTTTGGCTTTATCTCGACTCTCTCTTCAGGGCCATATAAAATTCAGTTGAAACACTAAATTCCACACAGAAGAGGGTTCTTAGATAACTTATAACACCCTCTGGCAGCAGTATTGGATTTGGACAACACCAGCTGTGAATAGCTGATTGTGCCTAAACTTGATCAGACAGAATTTGTTTCTGGGAATGGATTATTTCACCACTGATAAATCCGATTCATTTTCTGTTAAGATGCCGTGTTCACAGAGTTCACTCCAAACCAAAGAAAAAAAAAAGAAAAAGAAAAAAATGCCTTTTCTGGGTTAAAACCACATGCACAGACATTAAGAATCAGTTTTGGTCATAATGCTTCAGCAGAAGCTTTTTCCCAGTGACTGACAGCTAGTCACACTTAACTGTACTGCATGTATCTGCTTTTATCTATCATTTATTCTTCCATTTCTTCTCTGATCTGGTGCCAACAAAACAACTGGATACAAACAATAGTCATACGTCACATCCTGGACCATTTGGTGTTTTTGGCTTAAGTGGGTCAATATCTCGGTTCAGTTCTTCCATTATTAACTGCAAAGAGTTGGAAGAACACACCAGAAATCACTTAATGTCTGTCTGAAATTACAATCACTCAAGTGCTGACATTCTCAGCAACACTAAAGTGCCATGTACAGGCAACTCAAAGTGACTTTCATAAAGACAGTATGATGGATACAGTAGTAAAAAATAGACCAGATGATTAACAAAGCAGTTCACTATTTTGATAGTTTGCAATCACAAACTTGTTTGTTGTTTTTAATAATTATTTAAGTGTTCTACTTTGTCAATATTACACAATTATCCTGATCTTTTGCCTTAATACATTCTTATTTATCACACTGCAGGGGGAGATCAGGGTAGGATGAACACTTTTTATATTTACATTACACAATCACACAATTACATTACACACATTTGATCTAATAAATATTACTTTGTACTTTAAATTTGTACAATCTCATAATTCTTATAATTTGTGGCCAGGCGTAATTCTATAAATCCTCAGAAATAGTAGACTAGCTCCAGGGGAAAATAACCCTGAACAAGGTCTGTCTTTTTCTCTGCTCACTGGTTTGCATGTTGGGTTCCAGGTCTGGCAGGTAACTTGATTTGTAAACTAAGGTGCTGGACAAGACAAAGAAAAGAAAAAAAGACTAATGTGGAAAGCTAATGTGGATTATTGCTTCAACATATTAGCTGTTGTGTGTTTCAGGCTGCTGTCTGGTTGTTAGTCTTTGTTATTGTTAACATTTGATAGTGATGTGTTTCCATACTCACAGGCAATGCGGACAGTAGCCTTGCGACTCTTGGACGTGCCCAGGTGGCTCCAGGCTACACAGAGGCACCAGTAGTCCTCTGGGCCGTGGAAATCCTCAACCTGCTGACGGGACACGTTGATCATCACTTCACGCACCTTCAACCCTGGGACGACAGAGAAGATACAATTATTAGAAACAATGTGCACAAAGTATGTCAGATTGTGTGTCAGGTTTGAGCCATATAGTTATTTAAAGCTCTGGATGAAGTTTGAATTTGGTTAGTTAGTTATTAAACAACCCCAACAACTCCAGATGATAACAAAATCATCACAATTTCAAACACATTTTTTGGCTCATTACAACATGAAACAGTGGTGTATGTATTTTAATGATCCATAACTTCACCGTCACAGACCCAGAAGAATGTTCTATGATCATTAACATATTAATCAACAACAGCTCAGTGACAATATGTACTTTATTATTATTATTTTTATTATTTACATTTAATATTCTATCTATCTATCTATCTATCTATCTATCTATCTATCTATCTATCTATCTATCTATCTATCTATCTGTTGTTCTGTTGATGTTCACCATTTTTATCAAACTTTTAAGAGCAGCCATTTGTTAGCCACTGTGCACCATGTGGACAGAAAAAGGCATCTTAAACATATCATTCACAATAATACCCAAGTTACATCTCACTCGGCCCCAAAGTATCAGATCAGGGGCGACATTTGGAATATCTGCAATCTAAATTGTTTGTTCAATCTAAATTAACATTATGCCCACCAGTCTAGATCCTCCTCACTTAACCTCAGATGTAATCTCTTTTCCCAAGACAGAAAAATGTCTAATAATAATCTAATAATAATCTAATAATATCAGTCTCAGAAAGCAGTAGCCATACCAGCAATAAAATAGGAACAGGACCTATCCATCACTCCTCATGCCTAGTTCTGGAATCAAATCTGCAAAAACATCTACTTCATAACTAAAATTTCCAAACTAACTCACATAGAACTCATCTAATTATGCAAAATCTGTTTAAAATGTGATTCTCATCAGAAATCTGTTCACGTTGCACACAAAACAGCCCAGATGCACATGTTTACACCACCTGGCACTGTATGCACTTACACTTGCACTCCTAACACTTATGTATATCATATCATATCAACATATATATATATCATATCAACATTTAACTTGAACAAAATAAACAGTAGATTACTCACTCATAGCACACTATCCTTATGACCTGGAAATGAAAGAAACCCACATATTTTACACACTTAATACTTACCACCATTATATTACTGAACCACATGGGAAAAGTCTGTGCCCTGTCCCTTGTAACTGAGTTTCATGGAGTTTCAGTGGAGAAGGAACCACCAACATTACCCCTGACTTGGTTGTATACTGTATTGCAGATAGTAGTACAGTACATACATAGTAGTCTACATTGCAAAATGAAACATGGTACTGTAGCACCACACCGCTAACATGGATAAAATAGCTTTGGGTTAGAATTGGTAAGGACTTTCAAATGGTTTTAACCAGTCAGGTTCATGAAGGTCAGGTCATACAGACTGGGTTCAGGCCTTGTTTTTAGGCATGTGCAGTACAGTTAGTTACAGCCACGCATTCTAAATAAGGGTCCTTATGGAATCTTTGATCAATCCTTCGATACGTCTACAGGCTTGTGATCAATGGGTTTTACAGGATTAGTTATGCATAAGTAAGGCTGACACACTTCCTAAATCAGTGCACTCTCCCCCTCTCTGCTGAGCTCTGAGAGCATTGCTAAGGAAATTGGCAGAAACACAGTCCCTCGGGGGCCTCTACTGTATGTTTTGAGTGCTCAATGCTGCTAACAAGAGGAAAGCTAAATCAGCTGTAGCAGAATTAGCATTAATAATTTGGAGTACACTTAACCACTTCAAAGAGCATATGTAGGCTCGCCATGCAAGCAACACAAGGACAATATACCATATTATGTAACACAAAAGGCATGTGAACACAGCACACTGCACAATGCACTCATTCTTCTGAATGCATTAAAGAAGAAGAAGAAGAAGAAGAAAAAGACACCGTCTATTTGAAAATCCTCTTAGGCAACACGCTGCAAGCCTCGAGCTGGAAATGTTAGTCACCCTGTCATACAGCTTCATATGGGTATAGAGCTCCCATTTTTAATCTGAGTCATCGGCTTAGGGCCTGTCACATGTGTTTTCTCACTGTTCTAAAGAGCTTTTTGCAGCCCGCAGGCCTCATACCCACAGCTGGATTAAAGGCAAGAGATGTGCAATGTGCTGGGGACTGGAAAAGACCAAACCCCTCCACCCCTGACTCTTCTGACTCTCTTATAAATAACACTTTAATCTGACATGCTTTTACTAAAGTCATACAGTCTCATACTGCGCCTGCACAGCTTGTGAAGTGCTGAGCAGGCTTCTGAGTGAATACCAATTAAACCTGAGTGAATGGCAGTGTGGCTACGCCGATGGATCCATGCTGGTGTTCGTGGTAAAATTAAGAAATGGAGAACGTTTAGTGGCAGGCGGTCTCTACTGTGCCGGTATAAATGACAACAACAGAAAAGTTGGCGTGTTACATTTTGTCACACCAAATGCGGTTGACATGTTGTAAAATGCTGATACAAATTAGGTACTTTGTCACATTGTGGTGCACTGCAGTGCATTTGGTGACCGTGGTAGTTTAAACTGTGATGGACAGGCCCAGAGAAAAAAAAAATTCATGTTTAAGAAAAGGAATAAACAAAGCAGCAGCTCTATGGCTGATGCCTCCTAGTCGCAGCCCCTGCAGAGAGTGAGACACAAGCATAATTCATAATTTCTCAAGCAGCGGCAGAGTGCTGGCAAGTGACAGTGTATGAGTGGGAAGAGAGAGAGAGAGAGAGTGGAGAAAATAATGACTAATGACTTTCCATGATGCCCTAAAAAGTGTGAGTCTGTATTTTAGAGAAGACGAAGAGGAAAGGGATGACAGACAGACTGATGGAGAGAGAGAGAGAGAGAGAGAGTGAGAGAGAGAGAGAGTGGTTGTAAGCTTCCTCGACAGAGACACATTTCCTGGAGTCCAAACCAGCATCGACAGGTGGTTTGCCGGAGAGATGGAGACGAGTGCTACCACTATGTCATCTGTCAACCCTATTTGTTTATAGGCAGAACACTGTTGACAGGGCTCATTAGAGTAAACCACTTGATCTGTTCTCCTCCCCGATCCTCTCCTCACTGCTCACAGTTTACTGAGTCACTTGATAAATCTTTCCAAAGGGCTGAATCACTCAGAAAGACTGGCAAGATGACTGAAATAAAAACTGAGTTTTGATTGCTCTGAGATCCAGAGAAGAGAGTGCTGCTGCTGCCGTAAGTGTTACTATAGTCTGTCTTATTACTTTGGATGTGGATGACAAGAACTTCATTAAAATGTTGACTTTGGTTCAGTTCTGCTTAAAAGCTTTTAATGTAACAGGTTCAAGTTCAACAGAAAATCTTCATCCTATCTTTGACCACTCTTTCTTTCTCTCCACATATCACACCCACATATATCCACATATCCTGTAAACCATCCAATAAAGGAAAGATGGGAAAGGGGTGCTATCCAATAGATCAATATTAGACTTTCTAGAAAATGGCAATATCTACCGAAAGGTAATGGCAAATCCAAAATACTGGTCCACTGGCTCTGAAGCTGAAAGAATCAGATCTGTGGCTCTCACTTGAAATGTCATGCCGTCATTGTTTAGGTGATATATGGCAAATCCTTTTATTATTTTTAACCTGCAGTGCTAAAATGATGCTAATATAACTGCACTTGCTCGACAGCCGTCCATCAGCCATTCATTTCTTACTAGTAACAATGTAGTAGACATTGCAGATGTCTACTAACAGTTCTCACATTCCAAACTTCATTAGTGGAATTCTAGATTCAGATTCAGATTCAGATTGACATTTTTTTTTTTTTATTGACAAATCAGCTTTGAGATATTTTCAGGTATTTAGAATCAGATCAAATTTCAGATATTTGAAATAGTATTGTAACATAAAAATTACTAATTACATGATTTGTTATATATATATTATATTATATTATATAACAGTTATATCTGAGACTACTTGCTGCTTGTGTTTTTACTCATTTCTAGGTCTTACAGCATAGTCACTACATATATAAGGCTGTTCACAAATGGTGATGGAAATGGTACAAGACACTTTTCATGAAAAAAGAAAACTTTCAGGCAACTTGAGTTTGCTTTTTTGGCCTAGATGTCCCAAAGTTACACACAGCAAATATGTACATGAACAAAAGGAGAATATTCTCAATGTTTTAGGATATCAGAACTGTATTGATGGGACATTCCTTGCCTTAGTTTAAGTAAAATCACAAATGTTCACCCAATTCTTCCTGTACATTTGCCCTTTATGGAAAGTGTTGAGAATAAAACGCAAAAACAGACTTATTATTATTATTATTATTATTGTTTATTTTTAATTAATTAATTTATTATTATTTATTATATTATTATTATTTATTTATATATTATTTTTCTGGCACCAACACAGCAGAGCTGACAAAATATTGCTCAGTAGTCAATATGTTGCAAGGAAAACATCAGTCACATTAATTTAACACATTAAGTTGCAACAGGCCTCAGTGCAAGCTATTATAATGGGCTCTGTGGCCACATGACTATCTTATTGTATTAATCAATATGATCAAATAGAGATTCAACATTGGACAAAAACAACCTGCAAACTACCCAGAAACCATTCCCATATATCTGTCTATGAAACAAACAAACAAACAAAGTTGCGATTTATCGTGATCTCTGTTGCTGTGTCCCAGTTCAGGGTCTACATGGTTCAAAGGATGCAGCCTTTGCGGCCTTCAAAGGCGACTCCTTCTGAGAGACCTCGAAGGCCGCATCAACCGTTGTTAAATGAGATGGTCTAGCCTTCAAAGCATTTCCTGGTTGCGTCAAACCAGCTGGTTTGCACTGTTGCATTAAATTTGCAATGCACACAATTCAAGTGTTACCACTGTTCACTGGCTTCGAAAGCTTCAGCAGAGGTATGTGTAAGATCCTTCATCAGCACACACAGATTAGGTAACACAGTCGGTCTAGATGTTCAATGCCACCTTCAACTGTTAGCTCCTATGTCTTAGGAGCCAGGTGTAAAATTCCTGCTAACCGCCAAGTAAATTACGACAGTGACTGTTGAGTTAGTGCATTTGACAGGTGTGACCCATCTATCAGAGCCTCTTTTCCACTCAGTAAACCTCTCCCACACACACACACACACACACACGCACAGACACATACACAAAGAGCATTCTTATCAGCATGTTTTTTTTCTGTGTCAACTCCTTTTCAGGGACCATGCAGATCACATTACTGATGCAAACAACATTTAGTGCCAACACGTGTTTGTATCTCCACCGACTGTAATGGTCTGCTGCACTGTGTGCTAACATGCTAATGAAGCTAATCAAACCAAGCTTAACATCATCACTGTGAATAACCTGAACAGTTCCACATACTGAGGTCAAATTCCAGTCCAATCCAAACATTTATTAATTATAAATTCATGGAATTTCAATGCCTTTGTGTCCAAATGGTTTGTATGCTTTCTTTTGGAAAGAGGTGGTTAGCAGTCATACAGTAGCTCATTGTAATATTTCAGCTGTAGTGTCAATTGATTTTTCCACTGGTTTTTACCTCAGTTGTGAACCTTGATTTAGTATAGTTTTTTATGGATGCATGGGACTCCATACCAACTGTGTAATTATAACTGTTAGGATTTGTTAGGTTTGTCTATTTCTCTGTGTTTTCCTGGTGTTTCCCTGCCCTTCCTGTTCTGTGTTTGTTCTTTCTAGTCTCTCCTGTCTGTGCAGGCTGGGCGTGGCTGATCTGTTTCTCCAACCACTCCCCTGATGAGTCTCACCTGCTCTGCTCTCACACCTGTTTCCCATCCCATCATCTCATCAGTTCCTGCAGTATTTAACTCCGATTCACCCTCCCAGACTCTTCCAGTGTGTTGTACCTTTTATGGTAACTTCATACGTACCAGCTCTGAGTAACTTATTTGTGGAAGATCTTTTGTCATTTATTATTGGATGATTGTTTTTGATGCCACACTCAGCCTACCTTTGTCTGCTCACCTGTCTTCATCATCCTGCCCTGAAGATTCCCCCTGTGTCTTTTTGTGCCGCATCCTGTAAATAAAACCTTCAAAGCAGTTCCTGTTTGTGGTCTGCCTTGTGGGTTCAGTGTTCTGTCGAAAGCTCAAGCTTAACATTAACAAAGGAGAGTGAATCACTGTCAAAATGTCATTTTTAAAAATCTAAATTTAAGACGATCCTGCAGTTCATTAAACCAGTAGATTATATTTTACAGACTCTTCCTCAGTTCATGGGTTGCAGAAAGAGCTTCGGGGTGACGCCAACGTGGAAATGTGTGAAATCTGTGTTCTCTCTGATGACCAGCAAGGATGCAACAAAAAAGTCCAATTGTATGTAACCTCATAAAAAAGGAGTCTACTTCTCACTCTCGATTATGAGCTCAGTTAACAGTTTCCTCATGAATTCATAATTATTTAACTGTTGGATAGTTTTAGCCTTGGTGCCAGACATTTTGGCTGCAGTGCCTCCATAAATTATTTTTTATCAAAAGTCAAAGTGGCCTTGCACTAAAAATGTATGAATTATCAGTTAATTATTTCATCACATGCATAATAAACCACAAGGTAAGTTTTTTTGCTGGGATATAACAATGTTTATTATGTGAATTCTATCAATAATGGAGGTGATGGCTCCATACATGCTCAAACAGCAGAGGAGAAGGAAATATTTTATTTCAGCATCAGTCCCAGAAAGGCCCCGCTGTGCGCCTTTTCAAAATCAATAGACTCAATATAATGGTAACGTTCCGAACATGCTAAAAACCAACAGGACAGTTTTTTAAGAATGGCTTTTTATCTCAGCTCACTGAGTACGGCTCGTTTCCAGACCAGGACATACTGCTGACAGAAGAGTCTTGCAGGTAGAGTTGTGAAAACTCTCCCTGCTGTTCAGTAACCGGAGCACTTCAAGTACTGAGGCTTTGTCCCCAAATTAGCTGCCATTTCACTCTGCCCACATTCATAATGCATACAGCAAAACTGTCTCGCACAGAGAGCCTGGGCACTCAGACACACTGTACTGTACGCATCCATGTACATGGAGCAATTAGAATCTGTTTCACCTACATTTTTGGGGAAAGATATTGGATAGCGCATAATTTTTTTTATTCCCCTCACAGAAAAAAGAAACTTTAATCTCCTGACTCCATTAGGCCCTGTGCCCACTTCTTAGCTGTGTAACCAGAGACAGTCTCAACCCACAGCCATGTTTCCTTGAAATGATACCCAGATTCAAGCCTGCAAAAACGTGAAATCTAGCCTGACACACTCAAAACATACCACTACCAGCTGACACATCTTGCAATGTTATGAGACAGTAGGAACAGAAGTGACGCTTTGCAGTGATGGTGGGAAACAGAGGTAATTATTACACATAAACAACCAACAAGGAAAAGTAATTTGGTGTTCTCTAGCTGTGTCTAAGTGAGGAGCTAAATGCAGATTGATACATCAAGTAGCCCACTCAAGTGAAAAGTCATCACTAACTTCAGTATTTTCTCTGTAAATGGATTCAGCAGTGGTGTTTTCAGGTGTAGCGAGGGAGGCGGTGTTTTGTGTTTCCACATTCATCCTTCTCCTTTTCTCTTTCTGCTTCAGGTAGCATCTCCAGGACGAGTTTTAAACTACACCATATTGAGCGCATTAATTCTAATCATTGGGACTAACATCCCTTTGTGTTTTAGAGCTAAATTTGTCTAAATTATACCTGCATTATCCTAATTTTCCCTGCAAGTGCAAGTCATTTTGATCACTCTACCGTGGTGCAGCACTGCCAAATGAGCAGAGAGTAAAACAGTAAGCTTACAGTTTGATTCCAGCCAGAAACCTTTGTCGTATATGCCCCCTCTACAGTTCGGCCCCTCCCTCTTTCTCCCCATATCATCAAATATGAAAATAAAAGTGAACCTTCCTGTCCTGAATTTCATCCTGCTGACATCATGCAACACTGAGTGGCTCCTGGAGGTGTTCTGCATCTTCACTTTCTCGGGTAGTGTCGCCAAGCACCTTCCCAAGGGTCAGAATTGGATATAAAAACACTAGTGCATGCATCGATACTCTTGTGATGGCTCAGGTATTAAAGCTGAACTTGCTGACTCATCAGCAGCAACTCCTTCCTCTCTCATAAAAAAAAAAAGAAAAGAAAAATCAAACCTTTACAGCCCAGTCCTCAGCTCTGGCAGCAAACAGGCTAAATAAAATCATCTCTGGGAAAAAGAGAAATTATAACCCCCCTGCTTTCCCTTCAAGAGTATATAGTGGTGGTAAGAAGGCGCGTGCACGTGTGTGTGTCTGTGTGTGTGAGAGGTGTAGTGTCTGGGCCACATTCAGTTAACAACCCCATTAACTGGCTCACAAAGCAACCCTGTGGCAACGATAACATCAATCCCGGCTTTAGAGGCCATTATGTTTCAGCCTGAGATACACGCTGTGCTGGAGAAGTGAGGTCAGGCTGCGGCAGCTGAGTAGCTAGAAGGGTGGTAAGGTGTCATCACCTGTTTGCCAAGCTCAGCCCTCCGTTCACCGTGTAACCCCATCCTGACCACAAGCACACACACACACACGCACACACAGACACAGACACACCAACAAAGCTACAATAAGCAAGCCCCCACCATCCCCTCACTCCAGGCTGCTTGGCAGGTTAGGACCGAGGCGGTTTATCAGCCGTAGTCAGGCCTTCACACTCCCCACACACACACACACACACACACACACACACACACACACACACACACACACACACACACACACCAACAACAACAACGCATATACACTCTAAACTATGCAGGGATACACAAACACGCACAATATAAACATTCATGTGTGCACCAACTCGCATGCATTAATACACACAAACACACACCTAAGCCCTATACACACTATACATACCCTTAAACACTGTGTCATTATGTACTTACGAGTACATACAATACCCATACAAATTACACACAGACCCAGGTGACCACGCTGCACACATAATGCACATTAACTCTGACACAAACACATTATGTACAAACAGATAGTGATCCCCCCACCCACCCACTCATGCACACACCACCCACTCACACATACATGTGATTCAGATTCTGTGGTGTATGAAGGCGAGAGCTTTGTCTGCTCGCTGCTTACCGATGATAACATTCACACTCCACAGATGCTGAAAGAAAAGGTCAATGACCCCCCCCCCCCCCCCTCCCTTTCCTTTGGCTCCATGGGTAACTATTGAACACCGGGATTCTATATGGAAACATGTTTGTGTACATCTCCAAGTGCTTAATAGCCAGAGTCCTCCAAGGGAGGCTTAACTGCCTCAATTAAAATCACATAAAGGAGAATGTGCGATTCCTAACAGCATAAGCACGTCTCCTCTTTTAGAACAAACAAGGATAAAGAGTTTCCCCTGATAGAGTCAGGTGGATGCTGATTTTCTCTCCCTCTCCCAGGTTGGAGGCAGTAATCATGATTAGGGAAGTGCCAAGAGAGGCGGCGCAGCTGAGTGACGGCTCCCCCTGCTGTCCCGGACATATGGGTGGGAGGGGACCGGTTTACACCTACCACCCAGGGGACCAGTCAGCTCTCCCAGTGGGCACCCCACTGGGAGAGTCTACAAGATTTGGTGAGACGGGAGGTTTTCATGGCAACTGTGTAAGGAAGTGCTGAAGGTTTCTTTACAATGGGAATATAGAAAATAGGACGGAGTTTACTCAAGGAAAAAAAAAAAATCCATGTACACTCAGTTTATCCCTGGAGGCTGACATAAATCTTAATCATGTGAAAGTAGCATTAAAGTGAAGTTTGTGATGATTGTATGTTTTAAGGATTCATTTTATTTTATTCTAATTTTGATGGTAAAAATGATTCAACCTTTTACATCTGCTTTTCTATAAAGTAGCTTGTTTCCCTGCATTGCCTGATATATCACAATTCCTTGAGCATAAATGGGCGCACAGTTCACCTTGTGTCTGCCACATAAAGTGAGAATTTGCTTCATGTTTAATTTAAATGCTCTGTTGTTCATGTTCAGTACGTGACCAGCAGAATCCAGTAACTTTAGATTGCATCTGCCAATATTCTGTATATTGTCCTGCACATTTTTATTCCGGTGATCATCACACTTGAACTCCCCACTGTTTGACAGACTAATGAAATTCTTTGGCTGCAGCTCCTTATGGCAGGGTGAGGCAGATTCTATTACAGGCTTTACAGACTGACACCCCAAACACTGTTGAGTCAAATCCTAATCCCATATTGGTCTCAGCCTTGGTAATATTCGTCTCATATAACTCCCCTCATATTTCTCTCATTCTCATGTCTCAGATAGATATCAGCAGAATTACTAGAAAAGCAGAAGGCATTAAAAATGGCTGTAAAAAAATCTGCAGCTGTACCGACTTTTCCAAGCTCACAATATCCAGATTTACTTGACTAATAATGTGTCCAAAAGGTCCTCTGATGAAGTGACTGGTATCATCACAAGAACTCTGAATATAATTTAATAAAAACACCTGTCACTGTTCCTTTATTTTTATTTAACCGTGAAGCCAATGATTAAAACTCCCCAAACGACAAAGCAAAGTCAACTAGGATATGTTTTAAGAAAAGGTTCTGCTCTTCCTCAGAAAGTGCTCATTTTTGCCACGTTTTTGCCATCTGAAAACAAAAGAAGATGTCAATTCAATATTCCAATTTGGCAACAGTTAACATGTGAACACATAGAGTTTAGCAGCTGAAACATGTCTAGGACCAGAGGGGAACCTTCTGGACCTTCTCCACCTTCAGAGAAGGCCTAAAAAATTCTCAACCAAAAACTAGGAATATTAAATAAAAAATTCACTCAGTGAGCTACATTTATTTTGTCTTCATTACATATATTTGACAAGAATTCAAAAGGCTGCCATTGAATTTCAGAACCAGTGGAATAACCATGGTCTTCCAACACAAAGGGGATAAACTCCTCTTCAGCTGTGGCAAAGGGGCATAGTCAACAATGCAGGAGTGCATAACCCAAGTATGAATGTTATTAGTGACTTAGACAGTGGATCTGGTATTGATGACAACACACCACTCTCAGGCAACCAATGCTGTTTTGTTCCATCAGTTAACATTACCATCAGTGAGACACTAGTGAATATACTGCAGAAGACCTTTGAAACCACATTTTATTAAATGTTTTGGTTCAGGAGAATCAACTGACTGAAGTGTTAGTTGTTGTTAGTTGAATTGTAGGTCTGAAACTGACAACATTAATATGAATACAATATCAGTGGAATCTATGAGGATAGGATTTAGGGTAAGAAACAATAAAAACAAAAATAGTTTCACATTGCACATTTACTCACTGTATGTTCAAAGTACCTTTAGTGTACAGTTTACAACTTACTCCAATTCAGGAGAGTCTAAGCCACCTGTGCTAGTCTTAGAACCATTCCATAAGGCCATGAAAGTCTAGAGCAAAATTATGCTCATATGCAAAACATAGAAATCACAGCCTGATCGTTGTCCTACAGGAAAACAATTATTACAAATCATTCACTTTACTACAAATACACAATATTAGATAAAACAAAAATAAATATGTATAAAAAAAGATGGTTCTGTGTAACCAACCATCTGGCAAATTGAGGTTACAAAAAAACAACCATTTTTTTTTAAACATAACTTTATTTATTTCTCACCATCATAAATTTTTATATTCCATAAGAACAGGGCCACTAAACTAGACAAGAACAAAGGTTTTATTTACAATGTTCCTAAATAAATCTTCAATATATGGGCTTAACTTATCATAGGTATTATATTGATACCAACATAAAGTACAGTAGGTAGGTTGTGACCAGTATCTTAATTATTTGTTCACCAAAGAGTGATAGCAAGACTTTTACTTTAGCCACATGTGACTCTAGTGATGGTAATATCGGTTAATATTTCTATATCTGTTGCATGCAGACAGACATTCATCCACCACATGTGACATCTGTGACAATGTGGTGGACATATATTACACATATTTTATGTTCAGAGGCATGTTCAAACTGCCACACAGTGCAGGTTTTATGATTTATTTCTAATAATTTATATAAGGTCTTTACAGATATAAAACTTTTGCCTAAGTTTGCATAACCTGTATTAAATCCAAAACTGGAGACTGTATCTAATTTTTACATTGCCAAACAGCTTTTGTATTTCACTAGTGCCTTGGCATGAAAATAGGTGGATGAAGCCTTTTTAATAAGAAGAAGGCATTTACTAGAGACTTCATCAGGATATTCTCATAATTGCATTGAGCTGCATTAAGTATTGCTGTGCGTGTATGCTCTGAGAATAAAGGGAATTATCTGGCATATCTTATCATCTCTCTGCATTGTTAAGCTGTTATAATATGTCTTACTGACCTGATGAGAACTTCATCACAGAGAAGGAGAGGCAAACTAAACCCTGATTCACCCAATTCTGGAGTCTCCAGTCAAGTGTTGAAATGAGTGTTCAATGATTGACAAGAACATCAGTCATGTCTTCAAGGAAAGATCCATTCTCCTCCATCTTTTTATACGTTTGTGAAGTGAATCCCCCCCCCCTCTTCTACATTTCCCACAATGCCTTTCAACAAGGGGTGTCATCCTTGCCTTTCATCTCAGAGGAATTTGTGAGTAAATAAATATATTGCTGCCCACAGCCCAACCACTGCGAACACCAGGGTGTGTCTGCAACCTGGCCCTTGCTCAAAATGTCAATTGCCTTGTAGCTGCATTGCATTCTGGTCCAGTGGGGTTACTGTGGGTGGAAGAAAAGGTATCTCTTTTTCTCTGTGATGGATTTCTCCCTGTATGATTGTTGAGTGTCCAAAATGGTGAAATATAGCAGACAGATATAGATTCACTTTAAAACCTGAAGTTTACAATCACAAGCAAAATTTACTAGGTTGGTATGTCCTTTAATTTCTGATCACATTCAAGTGACATTCAAATGAACTTGCTAAAATTTAATCTGCAAACAGCTGCTGACAATGTTTTTTTTTTTTTTTTTTTTTAGATGGGACTGGAATAATCTATTAAAAAAAATGCAATCAATATCCATGCACACACTTTGCAGGATTGCCTGTCAGCCACTGTACAGCACACAGTGCGGATATATACAGTCCTCCGTTAGCCTCTACTGCTGGGGAAGTCAAGGGCATTGTCAGCTTTATCAGTGCCTAGTGATTCATCAGGCTAGTTGGTAAATAAGAGATGCTATCAGGTGCTCCTGGTGGCATTGAGGGACCATGTCCTAATCAATAACATTCCAATTCTTCACTGATCTTCTTCTCTGATTAGCCGTACTAATCCAATACACAATGTTGCTGTCTATTACTGAGTCAGGACAAAGCCTTCCCGTTAAGACCGCCCTTATCTGTGGTTGCGTTTACTACTGATATAAGGCAGGCCTATGCCAGGAGCTATGGTGAGGACATCCTCAGGCTTTTCTAATTGTTAATCCACTTGGGCCAGCAGATAGCAGGGAGATTTCACTTGGCGTGGCAGAGCCACAGGCAGTTAAATGTGGTGATTGTAGTGAGATGTAACCAGTCAGTGCGCAGACAGAGGAGGTTGAGGTAAAATGGCTTGTAATTTTTCAACTCCCTTAAATGGGAATGGGAGACAGTGGAGTGGCAAGGATAATGAAGCAGGTTAAGAACAGGAGGGCGGGCAGGCTGTCAGTCAGCAAAGAGCAGCGATGGCAGCAGGCACTTACTGATGTGGGAATGCTGATGAACAAGCCGAGCCTAATTTAAGCTAATGAATATGAAATATGCATCAAATTTCCCTTTCAAAATGATCTGCAAGAGCATAACGGAAGGAAGAGGAAATTAATCTGCATTAACTAGTCAGAGTTTAGCTTCTAGAGAATGATTACACAATGAATGTGAATCTCAAATGGTCATGTTACACACATTAGTCTATAGATCTCTGAATTATGCGGCCCACATACTAGATATGGGAGATAACTACTAGCTATTTTCGCTTGCTTTTTAAAGCAGCATCTAATTTGGATAATTCCAGTGAATTAAACTTGAATTACTGGGGCTGTAACAGTACACACAGTTCACAGCCCAGTTTAGGAGTTGCATTAGGATGTTTCTTTTCATATATTTTAAATAGACAGTGCTGTCAAAACAGACAAAATTCTCTTTGCTGGACACTGAGGTAGCATTTTGCCCAACTTCAGTACATAATTGTTATTCTAAAAACATTGCTATTGCACTGTGCAAACAGTGAACAAGCATTTAAAGGTCACAATAGGCAGGAAACTCAAACATTCAAAGCACTCAAACATGTATGTATGTATTGCACTTTATGAAGCAGCATAATTAGCAGCATCCAAGTGTTTCCACTGACATACACTGTGGAGCACACTCTGTCTGTTGTTTTTGTAGCTAACCTGACTTATTCCCAAAAAAATAATTTAATGGTTGCAGGTCGGTCTTCCAGCTCCTCTGTTCCATTTTCAACAGTGTGACTGCTAACTTTAAGAGTCAGTCAGATTATTCTGCTAACTTTAGCACATGTTGCTAACAGTATACGACTAAAGCAGAACTAGCGCTTGTAAACTGTGCATGCCGTGTAGTCTGTGTGTGACTGCATGCTCTGGACCATGAATCTCGCATTCTATTCAGTGCAAATACACAAACAAGCCAAAGGTTATATGAAGAAAGACAAGTAGTAAACAACAAGCAAGCAACTTTAGGGGTCCTCTAATGTTATTCCAACTAATTAAACTCAAAGGATAATTTATGGAAATAAAACTAATTTATTATTGTAACTGCCTAGTCAGCTGCTGCACTTTGTGGTTGAATCATGTTGGACAGTCAGAAACAAAAAAGAGCCAGTTGTGTGTCAGGCTGTGATGGTACAGGTCAGTGCATAATGTGTGTGTAGTGAGTGTGTGGGTGTGAGCAGCAGACAGTGAAAGCGAGCAGAGCAGAGGAAAAGTTTAGCACTAACTTGTCTATCAGGCAGTAAATGTTCTGTGTAGGTTACAGTTTGTCTGTTAATAAATGCTGCAGCTTCTCAAGATCATGTTTTTGTTCTTGTGTTTTATTTCCATTTCATAATGTGTATGAAACGGAGAAGAACGAAGAACACGCAAAGCTATATATAAGGAAAGCATGTCCTGAATTATCATCACAAATGTGTCTATTAACATACAGTTTCATCACTGAATAGTTCTTTGGGTATTGGAGGTGGGTGGTTTGAGTCCAGCATGGACCACAGCGTGGAGTGTGGTAGCTGGGGACTGAAGGCACTGAACCCCTAACTGCTTCTAGAACACTGCAATGTAAGAGCCCATCACTCCACCATCTTTCAAACATATACAGCAATCACCAATCCAATCAAGTTAACCTCTGTTAGCTACAAAGCTAGTAACAAGCTACCATTTGATAGTTGATGCCGAGGTAAACATGGTTGTTAACTGTCCAGGTGACTCACCTATCCAGGTAAATTTCATGTGGCTGATGAAGTTTGATAGCTCACTGCGCATTGCATTATCATTATCAAATGCATTATTACATTATTTGTGTACTAACACTTTTAAGGCTCCTTTCTTGCAGTACTATGGTGTCCATTTACTAACCAGTGCCTTGTCTGCATATGTTGAAAAAGAATGACTCAAGGCACAGTTTAATTACAGCATCTGCACAAAAGGCAGCCATGAGGGTATCACAGGAATATCTCGACAAAAAGCTCAGGTTTGAGGGTGAATACTGGAGGGAAACTGGTGATGTGGAGGAGGCATCTCAGCCATTAATCACACACATCTTCTGTAGCATAGAGACAGGATTATTAGTAGAACCCACCTCATGCAAACAACTCAGAGTAATGCCTTAGTGGACCTATTATTGGGCATGGTTGAATTATGAAGCAAACATGCTTTTTTTGTTTGTTTGTTTTTTGCTATTGACACCCTGTATGAAATCTGCCGACATATCACTGAATAAATAACAATACAAGTGTGTCATTTTAAGTTGCTCAAAACAATATTTTTATATTGACAATGGATTAGTTATGGATTCAGATATTATAAATGGGGCTGCTCGTACTGTTGAACCCACAGAGAATTATCACCAATTATGCAGTTCCTATCAGGTCGTTTGTGTGTTTGATTTGTGTATTTTTGTGTGTTTCAGCTCATTGTTTTGGTTTGTACTGTTGTGATTCAGTCTTACTACATTCATCAGTTACGCTACTTTGTAAGCACACCAACTGGCTGGTGAGAGCCAGATATAGAAATAGAGCTAATAAGCACATGACATACTGACATACAGTATATTATTTGTCAGGTGGCCTAAAACACAATTCTAAATGAATGCTAATGTTGTTGCAATATATGTCACTATGATTGTACCTGTATGATTATATATGGACATTAAACATGAAATGAAATTCATCTAAATACTGTATTAATTTAAAATTTAGAACATTAGCTGACATTAGCCACCATAAGCTAGTGGTCATACTAGAGTATGTAAGAGAGGAAGAATGTATTATTTGTTCATTTCCAGTTTCCATAGTCTTGCTTTAATTCTGGAACAAGACATTTCAGGTTTTACTTTGGCGCTTTGTTAACACAACAGCTGCACGTTGTAGCCATAGGGTGATGCGGGCTTTTGGTATAGTTTCTCACGCTTATCTGTCAAACCCACTGATTAGCTTCCCCCCTGCCGGATGCTGGATGCTGATGTGGCATATGAAGTGAGCTGGCAAATACCACCAAGTGAACTTGTACTTTTCCTCTGCACATAGAACAGCAAACAATTGCAGTTCCAAATTTCATTTTGTCATTATCAAGCTTACAACAATTTCACAGCACAGCAATCACACTATAATGAACTTCCAGAAGCAATTAAAGCCTCTTTCCTGTGGAGGGACCTTCATGAATACAAGAAAGACAGCTTTCTCACAGCCTCTAATCACAGAGCATTCCAGCCGAGGTGTCACATTGGCTTTGTTGTTTGCCAGAAATCCCTTCAGGAGGCCTCAGTCAGGTCCTCTAATCAACACGCTTACACCTGACAAAAACTAATGGGACATAATTGGTACGGCAGGCAACAGCTTCCTATACACTCCAAATCATAACCTCCACTTTAATCTCAAATTAGAATTAGCTGAACACATGCTGCATGTAGACCTAGATGAAACAGTGTTCAGACATTATTTAAAGGTTTCCAGCTGAGGCTCCACATATGTGATTATCCTGAGTCATGGTCCACACATAGAATTACTTAACAACAACAAAAATAAACAGAGTGCATCTAGGGCTTAAATCCAATGAATGCAAAGTGCAAATTAGGCTTTAAACCCATGAACTGAATCAGGGTTATTGGGGCCTCTAAAAAAACCTTTAATTTTTAGAGCATCACATTAATTATTGCCTAATAAGAGGAACCACGGGCCAATAAAGCAGGTGTTCTTCTGAGACAGACGGAAGAGAGAGAAAGTCATGCTCAAGACAAGTTGGCTGAATTATGGTAGGTCTCTACTAATAAAAGGGCCACTCCAGTGATTTACTATTACACTTCCATAAAGTTGAGGAATGCAAAAAGATATTAAGATATTAAGAAACTAAAAGACTTCCTGATTTTTAGTGACTGAAAAAAAAAAAAAACACAAAAAACATGACAAATATTAGATCTTCCATTTCCCACAATGCAATTTGGTAGCATCTCATTAAAATGCCCCTTGCTGGTTAACCCCTTGGCTTTTAAACCAGTTTGCTAATATAATATATCTATAAACATATCTGTCCATAAAAAGATATTTGCATATGAATGCAGAATCTGAAGGCTGAAGGCAAATTCTTTGGACCAATCACGTTTAAGTGGGCTTTGGGTGCAGCATTCCACGTGGATAGCAAAAGAGGCTTCAGCAGACGAGGGTTCAGATATTGCATTCTTGCATATCAAGTTGCTAATCAGTGTGCAGAGGAAGTCTAACCATCATCTGTTGCCCAGATATGCTACAAAATATTTGCCCAGAAGATAAATTGTCGTCAGACTGCTGTTGGCTTTGCTGATTGCTGGTTCTGTTAAGAATTTGTTGTCTCCAAGCCCTAGTCTTTTTCAAACATATATAGGCTGATGCCAGAGACACAGAAAACATTATTTGCCTTCTTTCACAGGCTGAATATGACTAACTGTAAACGTAAAGTAAACCGCTGTACATTTGATGTGTAAAATCAGTGCCCCTTTAATATGTTTTATTATAAAGAGAGAGCTTTCTCTCCATGTCTCCAACATAAAACAGTACTTCAAAGTGAAAGCACTGTACCTAAAATGTTTTTCTTTTGTTTGTGAAATATCATGGTCATGGTTGAAAGAAACCAACGCTGAATGTTGGCAGGAAAGCAGCAACAAATAGCAATCTCACATGTCATAAGTCAAATGCTTTGTTTACACATCCGTTCATCCAAACATTCTCCTTAAAAGATCTTTTGGCACTGAAGAACATTAAACAACTTACTTCCAACTTTGCTCCTGACAAGAAATAGTCCAAGAGGCCCAAGATAAAAGTAAAACTGGTTGTTTAATCTTTAGAAAATGACTGATGCTGTTGTTTCTCTTGGCAGTCTTGACTCATTGTCATCCATTCAGTTCAGATTGAAAGATCTTTTCTTAAAACCCCTAAAATTATTTTTTTTTTTTCAACTTCTTACTGTACAATGAAGAATGGAGTCCCTCACACATTATTTCTTTTAGACATTAGAAAAGTTTTGGGGTATTTCACGTGACAGTCATCTGTCTGTGTTGTCTTGACTGTGTGTGAAGTGGACAGGACTCATTTAGAGAAACATGATATCACAAATTCTCAAGCACCAATCAGGAAAAAAGTAACATCTGGATGAAAATGTAAAAGTTATGACGGTTGTGGAATTCAGGTGATACAATTCTAATAAATACTGTAACTATGAAAATTTTTCCCCCATGAAGTTAAACTTTAATTAAGAGTTATTTAGTCATGATTATTTAGCATTATTAAACAACAGGTGACATTAGAAGAAGTTTAAATCAAATGGGGCACTGACAGATAACTACTGGTACTGACTTTGATTCGTCAAACTAAGACCAGTGTGCAGTTACATGTGTCATATCATTAAGTTTTTCTATTTTCACACCACATTAAACAGAGTATTCAGTGTTGCCTCTCAGAATTTAATAAAACTCTCCACTCTCCACCCACACTAATGAAATTCTTTCAGGGTATGCGGGGTCACCCATCTAGTCACTGGTAATAAACTCTAAGGTAGCTACCCTTAAATTAAATATTAAATTAAAAATGTTATTTAGGAGCTGAAATATTCAAATGTGAAATAAACTCAGAGGGGTGTAACGCTATTTTGGAGTATATGTTCATAACAGAAAAGCATTTGTATACATTTCTCTGAGTGACGACTCGTGAAACTAGCTGAAATTGTGCTGATGTGGTACAGTGTACGTCTACATCGAGCACTGTAAGGTGCTTTAAAAAGCACATACTGCACATATTGCTCAACACTGCTATGATTACCGAAGCCGCTCTGCTAGCCACCTGAGGCCACCCCGATATTCTTAGTGAAGGTCAGTCAGTCAGTAGCTGTGAAACTGAAACCATCTACATATGGAGTGAAATTCTACATGAATGCATGATGTAATATCTTTCCTCTATTCTCAGTGAGTAAACAGAATCAGAATGAAAGCCTGAGATCTCCATATACATCATATACATTTCAAGAATACTAAATGACACATGCTTGTACTCATCTTATTTAAAACCTCTCTTCGTCTTGTTGGTAAAATTCAGTGTTAACAGAAGACAATATCTGCACCCTAATAATACAGTAACTTGTCACTAGAGAAGGAAAATTGAAAAAAGTTAACCATATTTTTATAAAATAAAAATAATAAGAATAACATAGATAAGACCACACTTAACCAAATATATTTTTGTAGAACACAATAGTAATCGAAAGGTTTTGACAACATAACATTCATAACCTCTAACCCTCTTCTAACCCTGACCAGTTACTTGCATGTATCAGTTGTAGTGTGTTTTCTTCTGTGCAGCATTGTTGCAGTTGGATAGTGGCAATGTGGAGGGCTACAGATTTTACACTGCATAATATGGTAAGTGAAGAAGCCATTGCAGCTGAGTAGTTGATTTTAGTTCCATGACCATGTCATACCAAACAAGCACATGATAAAAATGGTTGCTTGATGCTGGTTCCTGCAATAGCGAGTCAATTTTTATGAGAAATAATAATAATAATAATTGTTATCTGAGTCCCTGGTGTCCAACACTAGTTGTGACCCCAAAATTCTGAATCACACCAAATCAGCAGCTTACTGTTTTGTTACACTCTTTATGACTGCACAACCTTTCCTATACATGTATATTACATGTAGCACAACACAGACTGGAAAAGGTCACCAAGCTCCATCTTACCGGTGTTGAGGTCCTTATACTCCTGTGAAGAGTGCTCATTCTGGTGCACCCACTCCCCGTTGCATTTGAAGAAGATCTGTAAGGCGGGTGCTGCTCGGCAGCGCAGCTTAATGGGGTTGCTCTTGACAATGTAGGCATCCTCTGGCTCCTGGATGAAATGGGGCAAGGTTCCCTGCACTGACGGTATGGTGTCATGTTGAGCATCCCCCGTGGCACCTGCAAACCAACACCTCAGTTACTTCATCATCCCACACCTCTTTTATAAGAACAATATAGAAATGTCCAGCAGCATAGGCTTACAAAAATAAAGGCAAGTTGAATTCTTTTCAGCTGGAAATTTATCAATAAAAAACACTTTACTAACACTACAGTAAGTATAGCAGCAATAGAAAGGCAAAGCATACACAGTACTATCTGTCCTCCATTCTAGAAAAGCTGTTCTCCACAGAGCAATTTGCAGATGAATGAAATCAGAGCAGACCAAGTGGAGAGGAATTAGGAGGGGACTGATTACCCAAATTGTGGCTGTGGAACACAAATACATCTTATCTCAGCAACAAGGCCTGGATTTTGGTCCATGCACAAGCAGCCTGTGTGCTGCCGCCAAGGTGCCACCATCTTTAATGACAATTCACAGCAGGTTACCGCCTCTCCTATCAGTTTGTAAAACACCTGGCCCAGTTCACAAGTATTGTTCATCATGGCAGCTCATCGATCTAAGTGCAGTTTTGGAAAAAACGATCAGAGAGATTGTGAGAGCGTGACTTTTCATACAGGATGTTTTTTTTTAGTTTGACAGCAGGTCTTGGCCTAGCATGGCGTCCTGTGCTGGCCTCCTCTGCGTAAAGCACAGAGAGCTCTGTGAGCTGGGACAATAAGGAACAGGATGTTTGTGCTCCTGCCATCCCTGGGATCCTTCTCAGAATTACACCTCAGTCCCATCAAGGCAGCTCCAGCTAAGCTATTCAGTGCTGTAAAAGCCCATGAAAGCTATTATGCCCCACCATCAAATCCAATTCTGTCCCCTGAAATTGAATCGGCCCTCTCACTACCTCTCTCAATCAATGTTGTCCTTGTTAAATGGGTAAATGAATGGATGCAGGTGTAAAGAGAGACCACACATAAAACAAACAGTCAGGGAGGTGAAGGAAATAATATGCTGACATTACCTTCTGTAGGACAGGTAGATGTCTTCATCATATTGTTACATGTTCTTCCTTTAGCTATTCATATCACCATTATAGCCTGTTCTTCTTTGTGTTCAGAAAATGACTGAAAAGTAAGGCACTGACAGGGCTGTTATAGATGTATCCTAAAAATCCTCCATTAGGCAACATGGTTAGTTACATTGTATGTCAAACCTCCATCCTTGATGATGTAAAGGTAAATGGCATTGAATTATGGGTGACCATGAAAAGAAACCAAACAGAAAAAGAAAACCAATTATGTTTACTTGTTATTGTAAGAAAATCATATTTCTGTGTGCAATAAAGGCATGACTAACATGTTATCAGGTGCTGGATTTAGGGGGCTGTACTTACAGATTATTATATATTAATTACTCTGTTTTTATTAGTGTATAATCAACATAAAGTAAGGATTGCCTTATATCAACAGATGCCATATTGAACTACCATTTATCTACAGACGCCCAGAATGGACAAAGTAAACACTGGCTCTAAACTGGACCTTTAACATTTTTCACGTGCTTCCCCAACACCATAGTTTCCATACTAGGAAGAAGAGGTTGAACAGAGGGGGGTGCAGAGGGGGGAGCTTGATGCCATTAAATCCTACACACTGGACCTTTAAATGCTAAAATGCTCACTGTCTGTGTGTGACGTCTGTGTTGACTTAATAACTTTTACTTTCAGTGAGGTGTGTAAGGGCTTGTTGGTTTTTGATGTTTTTGATAAGCCCTGTCACAGCTGTGACTGCAGAGCACACATTCGGCTCAAAACTTGAGTTAGAGGAGTGGCACAGAGTGGACAGGTTATAATACGACGGAGAGGCTGAGAGGTATTCTTTAAGGACAGAGACACTGAACCAAGAGCAGACTGAGGAGGACACGTCTCACAGAATGACGTTCAGACAGGTGAGTACAACAACAAAGTCAATATGTGGAGGAGGGTGTCAACAACTACTGTTTACTACTGTTATCTTAAGCTATCATATTCAAGTCAGACTGTTCTGATGAAATCCTCCATTCAGTGGCACATGTTACATGTTATGTTTAAGTGTAAACATTAATTGCATGCAGAAAGATGGTGATGTAAAGGCAAGTAAATGTGGGAAGTGGAGGAAATTGGAAAACACTGCACACAGAGGTGTCATGAGGAACATGGCAGACGGCTCAACACCCGTAAATCATCCATAATCAAATAAACGTGTTTGAGAGGTTGATAGTCCTACAAGCAGATGGAGATTAGATTATCTCCTGCTAATATATGATAAGACAGAAAACAGGATGATATGTTCGGGGACAGTATATGAAATCAATTCATTATATCTATCTGTGAGTAGGAACTCGGGCCAGTGCACACATCTGGTGTAAAACTGACTTCTGTCTGATATTAAATATCTTCCCAGCCCTGCTTCAAACCTTATCGCCTTTAATAAATTTACAGGCAATTACATATTCATGTCATACAGTTAAAAAACAAACAACAAAAGACAATACACTGTGGTGATGATTTTCAAATTTTTGAAAATTGCAGGCAGACCTGGGGTTTGAGCTAGATTCTCAGAGGGACATCAGTATTTCTTTGCCCATACATTACACCACATGTGGAGGCAAGCCATTACATGAGCTACCGCAAGCTGTGTTCACACACACTGAGCTTGTCTCAGCTCTTTAAATTATACATCCTCTGCATCAGATAGTCAATTTATTTTTTATCCTTTCTTATGTTACATGGAACAAGTTATTATGACAGCATGCAGGTAATTATCATTCTCAACTTTGGCCAAACGACTGGATTTTCAAAGAATGTAAGGACTTGTCTAACCTGCTGCAACCCGTGCCTTGTCAACACGTCTGTGGGAGAGCTATTTTCAAAAGAACATCGCTGGGGCTGTGCACACTGTGCTGCGTCTCTGACAAACTTTAGAGACATTTTTTCTTTCAAAAATGCAAAAACATTTTTCTTGTTGTGCGCAAATTAATGAGAAAACCAGGCAACTCTTACATGAGCCACTTATCATGTATCATTATGTTTTAACAGGAGATATTACTGTATCACCAGTAAAAATATTACATTTTGCTATATAAATATATAAATGAGTACTGAGTACTCACAAGTGGTGTGGATAAATAATGGCTACTATCATCTGTGATGCAATTTCAACAAAACAATTTAAAACTACTTTGGAATAACCATAGGAGGATAGTCTACGGGTTGATTACAGCAGCAGACAAGCAAATAACATTCACACAGTGGTCCCCGTCTTTATGTTATCTTTTTACCACATGTTATGACTTACTTGAGGGATTTACATACTCTTCAGTGGATTAGGAGGTTTATGAAGGGGGGGGTTCTAAGTCTTTTGCTGCTTCTTCCACTATTAACGCTGTAGTCTTGTTAATGTTCAGGTAGTCATCTTCACACCAGCGGGTCAGATTCTCTCCTTTCCTCAGACAGAGCTTTCCAATGTCTTTAGTGATCAGACCCACCAACAGACTTAATGATAGTGTTAAAGTCAAAAGTGGCTACACAGTCATTTGTGTACAGGGAGTACAGGGGACTCAGAACACAGCCCTGTGGTGCTCTGATGTTATGGATGAGGTGTGTCCGCCCACCCTCACAGTTGCAGGTCCTTGAGCTTTGTGACCATCCTGGATGGAACAATGTAAAATGCTGAACTATAGTTGTTGAACAACAATCTCACATAGATCACTTTCTTTGGGTTCAGTGTGCTGGGTGATGAGGAGCAGAAATAATCCTTGAGCCGCTTAAAACACTGAGTGAGTGGCGCTAAGCGTCATTCAGCCAGGCTGGTCTTGTTTTCTTGGACATAGAAATGATGATGGACTCTTTGAAGCACATTGGTGCAAGAGACTGAGCCAGAGACAGGTTGAATATCATTGTGAACACTGCCGCTAGTCAGTCGGCACAAAGTCACCCACATGTTTCTTGTATTCCTGGAATTGCTTTTTTTTTTTTTTTTTTTTTTTGCTGTAGTTCCTTTGTGTCTCTTTTACTGCTCTTTCATAATCATCCATAGTTCTTATTAATAGGCTTTTAAGTGTAAGTTTATGGCATCCCAGATGATTCTGCTAATCCACAGTTTTCTGGTTGTGGAAGGATTTCATTGTTTTGGGTACAGTTACTTCTGTTGTTTTACAAATTAATTCTAACACAGGCTAAAAAAAAAAAAAAAAAAAGCTTTAGATTCATGTTAATTTTCATTATTCTTAAGACCTTCAAACCTTAGAGGATTACCATACAGTATATTTAGTAATGACTCTGAGAGACAATTTTATTTTATAAAACAACACCAACAACAACAAAAAAATACACTTCTTTAATTTTGTCTTTAGTCTGTTAATTACTGATAATGAATGTCAGAAACAGAAGCATGAATGCCAGTGCTGACTACAGATCAAGGAAGCAGCTTTTATTGCTTTAACAAATTCATATGGAAGCCTGCTAATAAAACTGGAATTGTTCAACCAGAAAGAAACACTGCTTCAACATAATTTAAAGTACTAACACATTTAATGGTTGGGGCATGTAATCCTCCTCCATCCAGCACCTTCCTCGGCACTACTCTAATCAGCTAATTGCTGCTGAATGATGACTAAAAATAGTCAGACACTGCAGAGCCCAGATGAGCCTCCCCTTTCACTTTTTTTTTTTTTTCACATTGCACAACAACTAATGATGTGCCATGTTCTTTTCTCTTAATGTTCAAACATTCAGCACGTTCAAAGGTAGCAGATAATTGGAACAAGGTGACAATCCACGCTCCATAAACCTGGAGCCATAGAGTGGACTGCTCCACTCATGATGGGTACTTATAAATATCAGCCTTAATGAAGGAAATGACTGCGCGCCAATAAGTCACTTATTTCCTCATTACGCTGGTTAATTTTAAAACTGCCTCTAAAATGGTCTCTCACCCTATCTGCTGCCAGTCACAGGTTTCCACCTGACTTAACACGAGGCTCAGTGCAGTGGACCTGCAGCTGATAAATGCCCTGGGTATCAATCTGCATACGGGGACACAGATGACATGGCGGGAGTACTGTCGGCTCAGGCTTTCTGATAGTGCTCGGGGGCCAAGGGAGCATGTTGAACAAAAACAGATTCAAATCAACAATCTCTCTGAGACGTGCCAGGGCAATAAGCACTACAAGGCCTGTTTGGATATGCAAGGAAGGATTGAGACAATACAGGTTTTAATGACAGTCATGGAGATTTAAAAGAGCAGTTTTGGACTTATGAATATTGACTTCAAAGCCAACAACAAGATCTGCGAGAAGACCTTCAAGACTGCCAGGTTCATCGCATCCCACTGTTCAAAGCTGTTGGAGCACAAACAACATATTGACAATTTTGTAGAGTTGGTTATGAAGGTCATGAGGTTTGTTGACTGCATGAATTTACTTAGCCAATGCAAACACACCTTTTAAAGCTTGTGCATATGACAAGACTTTTAAAACCTCGGAATCATTGTTTTTGGTCCCAGATAGCTGTTGTGGTGATGTCCCTAACTGATCTCAGATAAGAGACTGTGTTGATAAGACAAGAAATCTGTGAGTGGTGTGAATGAGTGCAGGAGTCAACAATAAATGACGAATTAGAAAAGTCTGTGAAAAATGTAATACTGGGACAGCTGACACACAGATGACACGTTGAGATGTTGCCTCAGATCCGAAATTAGTTTGGAACAGGCTAATTGTTGCTGAAATGGTTATGTTTGCAGTATTTAGGTGCAAAGTTAACATTTTGGTTTAAGGGTGGTGAAAGTTCTTATAGTCTTGGTTCACCCTCAGGGGACCATGAATGTAGACCAATGTGGTCATCAAAATCATTAGGGTTCATCATCCATTCATTTCATGAATATACCTTGACCAGACAATGACACTAGATTACAAAGTGCATTAGAAATCCTCATTGGATCATATTAAAGTTCATGGTAATCTAACCAGTAATTTTTGAGGTATCTCACTGAAAATGTGCTAGCGCTGTTCCACCAGAACAATGGGCACTGGGTAATGTTTCAAAAAATCTGAGGTAAACTACACAGAAAGCTGCAACCGAAAAATACTGACTCTGAAAAATGGGACTTGGCAAGAGCTCAACTGAATGTGATTCTGAAACAGTTCCTGTTTAAAAGGGAGATGATGTCGAACATGGCCAGTGATTTATTAAGTGGCACTGGTTTGTCTCCAAACCACAATCCATTCTTGCCACTGTTTTGACAGCTTGCCTCAGCATCAATCCTTTGCAAACCCCATTGAAATGGACACTGGAAGAGAAAGATCAAGCTGACAGCCCTTTACGCTTTTCTTTGCCAGGCCTCCTGACTGAGTTGGACATTACTATTTCACACAGCTCCTCCACAGCCAAAGTCCTTGAAAACCACACATTCTTACTCTCACATCTGCGAGATCACTGGGGACTTCTCATGGATTTTTTACAGGAGCTGAGATAGGCGGAGGGCAAGGATGAGGAGCGTCAGCAGTGTGAGTATCGGCTTTACATGGTGAGCACCCTCTCAGCCTTTCAGCAGGAGTCCTCCTCATTTGAAAGGCAGAGTCAGGAGATGTCAGACTAATCCTCAACACTAAAAGAGAAAGAGTGGCTGAACAAAAATGCAGCAAAAGGCTCCGCACATGGCAGGATAGGGAGACCGCTGAGTGAACTCCAGAATAGGCGCTGCACTGAGAGGACAGAAGCTCTAGTGAACACACAATCAAAAACACACTCCCATTTGTGATACTTGTGGGTAAATTCACTGACATTCACTCTCACGCTAACCTTAATATGAACTCCAAGAGAAATGTGATTTGAAACTTAAGAGACCAGTATTTTTGGATGCTTAGCTCTGTAGTTTATATTGGTGTCAACCATTTCCCAAAGATACATTTCCTATTTTGCAGGCTTCCTCTGGGTTCGGTTAATACAAGTACAGCATGAAAGTCAACAGACTGCGTAACTGTGAGAAATGTGGCAAAGAGCGTTTTATAAAACTCTCACAAATTGCTGAGTTCTAGTTCTGATGCGAAACAGCAGAATTTGAGACATGAACATGGCTGATTTTCTGCATAGATACACAAATCTTATGTACAAAAGATGTAAGCTACATATATAGTATGTATGTATGTTCAGACAGGTGGGCTCAAGAACATCCCTGGTTCCCATCTATAAGCATCTGTATCTGCACACCAGACCACAGAGCAGCTTCTGTTCTCAGAGACTCTCAACTCAAACTCAGTCCTCTGCTTTCGGCCATAAATAATAGTTTTTGTTTGTTAAATGTCCCTGTACAATCTATAGAAAGAAGTAAATGAACCTTGAACTGGGAGTCTTCATAAAGGCCCTCTTTACAACATTAGGAAATCACATGGGAGCTCATTAGTTGATTTTGTATTTTTAGTGACAGGATGGTGAAATAATAAATGGACTGTACAGAGCGCATTTCTAGTCGTCCAGTCAATCCAAGTGCTACACTACAGGTCATACTCAGTGATGGCAAAGCAAAGGCTGCCAACTGCTCATCAGAAAGTAACTAATCACATTCACACACACTCGCACATCCTTTGGCAGCAGTTTGGGATTCAGAACCTCTGCAGACTGAGAGGAACTGGACATCAAACAGCTGATCTTCTGGTTAGTTTAATTTAACTATCAGCATATTCTTCCAGGTTGCAGACTTGGAAAGATTGTTACATTTACATTTAGTCATTTAGCTGGCGCTTTTATCCAAAGCGTCTTACAGTATAGTACAGGGTTCAGTATCTTGCCCAAGGACACTTCGACATGCAGACCGGAGGAGCCCGGGACTGAACCGCCAATCATCTTATTAGTGAACGACCCGCTCTACCTCCTGAGCCACAGCCGCCCCCTATCAGACAGAACTACAGAAAAAAACACTTTTGATAAACAAACATCATATTATTACAGTATCTAGGCAGACATGGGCACGACTGCATCCAGGACAGCTCATCTTATTTGGTCAATTAATGGTATAAATAGAAGAAATAAATTTCACTTCAGTTTCAGCCATGAAAATCTTTAATCATGAGAAGATCAGCACTGTGTCCTTTGCTGTGTTCTGCTTCTTGGTCTATTATTAAAAATGCAAGAGTCATGTCATTGTCCTACAACTGGAAACACATGCACACATGCAAAGAGCACACAAACAACCGCATTCAGCTTAGAACGCACACACACAAGCAAGTACAGTTATCCATACACACTATATATTTTTATGTACACCACCATGCCCACTTGCACAAAGACATCAGAGCATAGCAGCTGCGTCTGCTAAGTAATTGAGGAGAAAATAACTCTAAGAGCTGCGAGAGATTTTCAATTTTTTTCATTTGCTAGGTCGTCTGTGAAACACAAGCCTGGGGGGATTAGCCCCTTTGTGGGTGATGAGTCAATGTGTGCAGCCTCACAGAATGAAAGAGGAGCCGGCAACATTGTTTACAGATACACATTTTGTAGCATGACATTGTCAAGCAATATTCCGCCCCTCACCCTGACTGTATGCTTCTCAGTAAAGCCTCTTACATGGCCTGTAATCAATTTTAAAAGGTTGAATGGTATGAAAAGCAATTACACGGCACATGTGTCCACTGTCAGGCAGCTGGTGAGAATGCAGTTTGAGAGGTGGGCTCCCCAGTGATTACAGAGCATAGATCTGGAGCTGTGTCAGTTATAGGTTGTTTCTGTTAGATCCTCCTGTTATACCCGAGGCCCAAGCAGCCTTATAGGCCTGATTGACTGAGACAGCCTCTGACAGTTATTGACAGGCTGCTCCACTTCCCAGAAAGGGCAACAGAGAGAGAGAGGGGGAGAGTGACTGGGAAGCACATCCTGATGTTAGGGCTGTTCACATATCCTGTTTCTGCTTCGTCTCAAAGTGGTATGCTTTCCTTTGTCTTATTTGAAGGTTTTCCTTCTGGACTGATGGCTTGATATTGGCTGTTTATTAACTATCAAATATCTACCACTCACAATATCCTCACTTCAATGACCCGACAAAAGAAAGACAATAAAATATTAAGTAAACTTGCCAGTTTACAGCAATTTGTTCAAGTTATTAATGTTTCTTTGGCTGCTCTTTATGACCTGCTGCTGACAGATACCACACAATATGTCCTCAGCATAGAAAGCTTAAGAAAGCCTTTTTCCTCAGAAGAAACCCTCTGCTCTGCTGCCTTTACTTTGATAGTATGTTGGAAAAATCAAGTTCAAACAAACCTCAATAGTGACTGCTTATTACCAAACTTGAGGTCACAAAATCTGGCAAAGGCCATGTGACACAAGTTTTGCAAAATGCATTTGTATTCATTATTCTTCATCAACATACAGCTGAAATGATTAGTCAATTATTGGCTGGAGTTATTTTTCAAGTTAAATTTCCACATATCCAGTTCAAGCTTCTAAACTGAGGATTTGCTCCTTTTCTTCATATTTTGTGACAGTAAAGTGAACGTCTTTGTGGCTCTTTAAAGATTTCCGTTTGGGCTTAAGGAAATTATGACTGAGAAACGGACTGATCTTCCAAGAAAAAGGAGAGCATCAGTTGTTTTAGCAGTTTTAGCAGATTTACTGCTGCTGATTTTGCAAAATTTTATACAGTGCAAATAAATGAACCTTTGCAATTTCCCTGAGAGCTAGTGGGCCACAGCATTAACCATGCCCTTAACAGTCAACTATCAATTGCTGTAAATGTCAACACTTAACCAGCCACACCATTAACAATCAGCATTATTAGAATAAATGGACAAAATATAAGACAATTAGTCCAATAGAAGGGCTTGGACATGAGCCAGCCATATTCAAACCTGAAAACTACAGTATGTTGTTTCACAATCTGCACATGTTCAAGCCCTCAACACCTCGTGTCAGCTCTTATTCAAGCTCAGCATATTTTCCCTGTCAAAACGGTGATAGGTGAAATGCTGTGAAATTCCAGATCACACTACGAGTGTGAGACCAGGAGATGTTTTTTCATCAGCAAGCATTCCACTTTTGTCTTCAGTCTATTCTCTATTCTACATCTTTAACACGTTAGGAAAGATGTCACACGTTTCTGACGCAACATTCACTTGCCTGACCAGTCTGCTCCGACACAACGGCTTTTCCGCCTGTTAAACCCGCGTAAGTTTCTCCTCCATTTTCTTGGTTACCAGGGTGATGAGAGCTCTCCATCTAATATATGAATGGTTGCCTGAAAAGGAGCAACAGTGACCGCATCAGCGGGTTCCTGAAAAAGTTTTCAACGCAAAGCAGAGAGGCCACATAAAGAAGATGGAGCGCTCTGAAAAAAAGACGCCGGTGGAGTTTGTTTCCTGCAGGAGGCCAGATTCACTCTGCTCAAAACACTGTGACCACAAGCCCTAAAGTGTTCAATATAAGACATTATTAATATGAATACACTGTGAAATAATTATTAACAATCGAGTAATACTCAAATGTATTTGTAAAGTTTTTTGAATGTGATGTATTTTATTTATTTAACCCTAATCATATTTAATATTGAACACTTTGGGGGTTCCAAAGCAAAAACAAGCAATAAACCGCTGCAGCAAGTCACTAATACTCCATCCAAAGACAAACACTACCGCTTCAAAAGGTGATTACAGCGGTAAAACAACACACTTTGTCATGTTCATTCATTTCCCCAGGCACTTGGCCCCAAAACAGAGAAAAAAGTTCCTGTATTAGCATTACAGTTCATTGAGAAATGGCTTATTAGTATTGTTAGCAGTCATAATGGATACCGATGGTTCAACCAGTAAGCCGCAGGCTCATCAGCATTACATTTGGGTCTCATGTATAAACATGAGGTGTCTGCTGTCCTAATCCTCACAATTCTGCTGAATCAATCCGTCCTTTATTAGTCTTCAAGCCACTGTAGAAATGTTGTTGCCAGAAATACTGATGACACTGATTTACATATTACTACAAGATCTATCCCTGCCATGGATTGTCTGCTAGGCAAGCTAACCTTGCTTTTATGATCACAGGCTCATGAGATTAAAAAATGAATCCCAAGGCACCAAACGAGAATAGACAGGCACAGATAGATGTGTTGTCAGGTTGATTCATAGACACTGACACAAGCCTTGTGCAATAAAGAACTTGTTTAAGACAAATTGAATTCATTTTACGCTTTAATGTCCTCTGTTTGATGATCTGAGGTGTTTGAAGAGCATTTTGTAGCTAAATTAATTTGTTTCTTCGTGAAATGATAATCTGAGACTTCAAATATATTTCAGAGGGGGTAGCTTTCATGCTTTATCTGCACAGGCTGGGAAAACAGGGACAGTGACACATTTTTACAGTGTGTTGACTTTGCACATACACTGGATTTGAAATGAAACAATGACTGTGAGTTTAAAGTGCTGACTGCCTCTCTGCTGCTTTAATTTGAGTGTGTAACATCCACATGAGACAAACAGCATTGACTATAGATCTTTTTATGCACTGTCCCTCAAATTTAAGGGGCGGTAATGGTAAATGGCAAAAAAATTATGTGACAAGTTAACATAAACTAAAGTAAAAAGTAGAATCCTTTGCAGTCAGTGACCATTTCAAATAGATGGGCAGACACTTCATATCTTCCCTGGGAATACTCTGCCATGCCTTCATGACAGGCACAACTTGGCACAGAGACCATCTTCAGATTGATACTTTGAGGCATTGAAATAAATATTTTGCAATTGTTTTTGACTGTAATTTATTGAGGTAAAACTATTTTGAGGAAAATACATGCATTTATTTATTTACGAATTTGATGAAAAAACATTAAAAAACATTAAAAAACTGAACTAACATTACAAACAGAACACTTGACAGATGTTATGTCAAAGATGTTTATGAATTGTGTTGCAGAGACATCTACTGAAATTAGCATTCTAACTAATTACCTTTGGCCCATACTGCCCTCAGTCAAGGAGCAGAGGGACAGAGTTGCTGAAGCTGGGATGAACAGATAGCAAGTTAAAGCTTCTTGAGGAATAAACACCTGGGTTAACATCAGTTTTCCACTTGCCTTACAACATCACAGTGACAACTAGACTCTCTCTCTCTCTCTTTTTTTTTTTTTTAAAAATAAGACACCAGAGAAACAACTTGTTGAGTAGTGAATCTTTTTAAATCTAGTAAATTTAGTAAATCTTTTTCTGTTAAGTGAAAAAGGGATTTTTGTATTGGTACCAAAATTCAGGTTTTGTATCTATACCTGTATGTACCTACTGTATACCTGTATGGAAAACAATGCATGAACCCTGAAGATTCCACTCTGAATTGTTGTCTGTATTTCCAATTTGATCAGCTTTCCAGTGTGCAAATTAGTGTGCTCTGTGGCTTAACAATGGGTACATCATCAGACACAACAGAACAATGCAAAAGGAGATAGACTTAGACTGGTACCAAGTAAATAAATAGGTTATTGTAATTCATCAGAGGAAAGAATCCATATACTTTGACAGCGTGTTGACTGAAAACGATGTGAATCCAAAATTCTGTGGAATTATTTGGCTATAAAAGAGTATAACACTGTCACACACTGCAGATGCAAACACCTCCAAACACTAGGCTGTGTGGCGTTCCATTTAGAGAGTGTGACATTTGAATAAAAACAGACATAAATCAAATATCACATTGACGCTATCTCCCTAAACTGAGACAGTTGTACTTTGTTTGAAAAAGGGAAAAGGTCTGCAGCCCCTTTGGAATGGAACGTGTCTGCTTGACTGAATGGCTTTGATCACTCTTTCAGTGATGGCAAATGCCTTAAGCGTTACCTGTGCCGTCTCCTGGCACATTTAAATTGAAAGGCCAGAAACTAATTACCAACTGCGACTGGCTGACAAAGCTCCAATTCCAACTCATTTTCCCTGTCAAACAGAGAGAGGGAGTGTAAACTGGAGCTTATCAAACCCAAGACTCACTCTGCATAAGCCCCCCTCCCCACCCAAACATAACTGTCCAGCTTGCTTCTGTCTCCTGATGTGAGAAAAGTGCACAGCGGCTCAGCGGTCGTGAGGTAAATTGAATCTCAAAAGACGAGAGCCATACGGTTGGGGCTGATTTATTTACAACCTGGCTGATGAGGGCCACGGAGGGCCCACACTGGGATTCAGGGGAAATGGCCTCTAAACCCGAGCTGAGGCGGCTCTGATAAATCTTATTTAACACTCTGCTTTATACTGCGGAGGAAAACTCAAGGTGCTTCCACCACGGCTGTACTCACACAATCACAGATACAGACAGAGCGGTTTCTATGCATTAACACAACCCTCTGGCTCTGCTGAATTTCTATTTCTTGTTCCTCTGTGGCACAACAGTAATTGGAGCATGCTGTTGTGTAGTCTACACAACATTTAGTTTTGTGAGAGTCATTGGGTTTGAACCTATGCAAGCATTCGCAGGGTGGACAATCCTGACAGGTCTAACACAGACATCCCTGATGCACATTCCCCTTGGTTCAAGACTTTTGTCTTTGGATTTTAAAACAAAACCCCACAGTCTCATGTGTCAGTCAAATGTGATGGGATCAAACCCATGATCTTTTGGCACTTCACTGACAGTACATAACATTAAGCTTATGTTACTATGAACGGCAGCCACTGTAACTTTTACAATTACAGCATAACTCTAAATAGCAAAACATTATTTGGTTCATCAGCTATGAAGCTCCTGAGGTTTCTTCCACCTTTTTTCCCTGTTAAAGGGTTTTTTGTGGGCAAGTTTTTCCTCACTTGAACCGAGGGTCTAAGGACAGAGGGTGTCACTCCCTGTACAGATTGTAAAGCCCTCTGAGGCAAAATGTGTTTTGTGAATTTGGGCTATACAAATAACATTTGATTGATTGATTGATTGACTGAAATCAGAGGAAACTGATAATTTTGCCCTGAACATGAAGAACTAGCCAAGATGAAGGAAAATCTTAATTTGCTCCAGAAGCCAATATGCCAGTCTCCCTGCAACGAAGCATTTTGTCTTTCAGCTGTCAGCTCCATCTCATTGATTTATGAATATATCATTTAGTAATTGATTGAGTGGTTTGCTGGAGGCCCTTGTTAATATTTCACTTGACCTCTCACCAAATTGGAGTTTATCATCTCTGACAGATGACTTTGCTATACGAAGGAATGCGAGATGTGAAATGAAAGCTGTTGCTCTCCGTTCCATTTCATTAAAAATGCAACACAGATCCTGCCGGAGGTGGAAGCGGAAGCAAGCACCTGCGTCCTCAGTCCGCTCAGATGGGCTACCACACGGCTTTGTCTGGGAAACCTCATATTTTCCATGCTTCATCACCAGGGTTAAGTGCATAGCTTTCCTGTAGGATATAATTAAAATCCGATTGGCAGAAAGCTTTGCATGTGTAATGTACTGTATATGTAGTATTTAGCATGTATGTGCATGCATGTTGTATTATGTATAAAGGGTGAATATATAATAGGTACATCCAGATACATGTAAATGATGTTATCATGTAATATGTAAGAGGAATTATCATGTAATATAAAGGCTATGTGCTTCCATATCCATTAAAATGTGATAATTCAATCTTCATTACCATCCATTATGAACAGCATCACATTATAATTATGTGAAATGAGATCATATCATGAGGAGGCAGAGGAGGAAGGCGAACTGATAGGCCTGTTTTGAAGTGTTCCCCCCAGCAGGGATGGGATGGTTACAAGCGGGTAGATATTATCTCCTCTGACACCCATTGTGTAGCTGACTCCCTCTGCAGAGGCACAGGCCTGGAAGCATTGTTGGAATTGATTTAGTGAACGGGGCCCAATCTTTGGACACTTTGCTGCTATTGACTGCTGCTTCAAATCAGAAATTCGAATAGAACTCATTCGGGGATTTAATTAAAACTCAAAAGAGGGAATGACTGACATTGCGGACAGGGTAGTTGCGAGAAATCAATTGTGCAATGCAAATGAGTTTCAAATCCCGACGTCCCCACCCCCCTGGATTATTTATCTCTTTTTTTTCCTCCTTCACAGCTCTGTGCTGCATTCGTAACTGGGGCACAGCTTTATCTTTATTCAGCAGTTAAGGAGATAAGCAAATGTTTTTAAGATCATTACTAACATGTTTGCATTACTGTACAATTGGATTGCCATCCCATTTTCATTTCAAAGGTCCAATTAATGCGAAAATGAAAGGAAAGATACACCCTGAAACAATTTGGGAATGTATGCTGTCTGCCTGGTCCATTTTGTTGTGTGCTGGTGTATTTATTATTATTTTAATATTGTTTTTTTTTTTTGTTTTTTTTCTGGATAAGCAGTCAAATGTAAATGAGATGTCAGGATATTTCCAGCGCAGTGACAGCACAGTCTGACAGCAGAACATAATTCAGCTATCAAAAATATCAACATGAAACGTCAAGTTTTGATCTCAGAATGAAAGCAGTGGGTTATTCTAGAGTTGCCATTTTGCATCAATGTTAAAAAAAAATAAGTCATAGAGGAAGAAATCCATCCTCCATTGGTGTATATTGAGCAACAGGGTTATTCCTACTGCTAACTATTCCTATTACTTTCTCCACATTGGACACCACAGACTGTAGAGGAAGCAGACCAGGCAGACTGAGGAAAAGTGAGAAGACCAAAAAGGCAAAAATTACTGTCGCCTGGCAACACCAGCCCACAATTTTCGCTTTGCTTATTGTAGTCTGGCAAGACTGAATAGCTTGGGACAGAAGTAATTTCAACCCCGGCTGTACAGACAAAGAATAGATGATTGGCAGTTCTCTTCCTGTTCAGACATCAGCAGATACATCTCATTGGATGAAGGCATGTTTCTCTGAGCTGCCATTGGTTTATGCTTTTGACTGTCAAACTGTGAGGAACATGGCACCTGTCAAAATAAGTTAATTTGTAACACCAGTTATTAGATATTAATTTGCAAGGTTCAGCCCTACAGCTGCACTACTGCAATATTTTTTCCATAAAAATCATGGATCAGTGTAATGTTAATAGAGATCCAATCAGAGACTGAATATTGGACTTACTTTTAACAGAAACATTTAAACTTTGAATGCTAATGTTGCTTTGTGTTTATTAGTGAGCACAATCAGTGTTTCAGCCTGTTTGTGCAGAGTGGCCAAAAACAATGTATGAACACAGCTTTAAATACAGCTATTCTTAATTATTTTGGTAAAGTATATGCAGTATTTTAAATTTTATTAATTATTTCACTGCTAAACTTTTTTAGGAGGTCTGATTGGCACCATGCAACACAACAACTGCCCAATCAGAGCTTCTGCTGGACCTCTGTGAACTGGATCTCATTTCATCTTTAGATAGCACACCTCAGCACTAAAGCAAATTACAGTTTATTATAGAGTCCCAGTCTTGTGTTCATTACATTATATTATTATTATTTTATTATGTGCTTTTTCTAGAGAATCATTAGTAATTCTGTGGGGACACACATCGAATGATAAAAATTCTAATAAAAATACGTGCTATATGAATCAAAGATCAGATGTCATATCTATCTGAAAACCGATAAAAATGCCATTAGCCATGAGGAGAGATGGACAAACATTTGAATAGCCAGCTGATAGAGCATGATGGGCCATCAGCTGTCACTTTTTCATGTCAAATAGTAACTGAAGATGAATCAATGAAATTACAATAAAATATTTTTAAAAAAGCACAAAGGGACAAAAAGGACAGTATTTTTTTGTTGAAAAAATGGCCAGTTAAATGGTCTTAGTGTTTCATTAACATGCAAATGTATAATTGAGAGTCACTCAATGAGTAGGACATCAAGCATCACAGGGGAAATGCAAACAATGACAGAAATTCATCCATGTTGCTGTTGTGAATATAACAACAATCCAGGTCACTGCTGGTGGCACATTTTTAAGCTAAATGGTCATTATAATAAATACGTGTCAAACGTTTTTTTCGTTGGTATTACCATCCAGCTTTCTACTGCATAATGTCCAGTGAAAAGGGCCAGCCTTGACCCTCCTCACCTTCCCAGCAGCTAACAGTGCGTAATCATTGATAATTGGCAGCCAGCAGCATTTACAAAAGGGCCAGTGATTAATGCTAATTAAGAATGGAATATGTGTGTGCGTGTGTGTGTGTGTGTGTGTGTGTGTGTGTATGTGTGTGTGTGTGTGTGTGTGTTGTCATGTCTGAGTGAATACTTGTGCAGCTGACCTTGCCTGTTCTCGGTGCCTGCTCCCAGCAGCTGAGTTCAGCCCTAACAACCAGCCTAATGCAATTAAATATGCTGTTCCAAAGGTGGCTGGGCTGTAGCCTGCCTGCTCAAACACTCCGCCTGTGTCACACATGAAGTAAGAAAGAAACGCTGACAGAGAGAGAGAGAGAGAGAGAGAGAGAGAGAGAGAGAGAGAGAGAGAGAAAGGAGCGGTCTCTGAACGCCCTGATCTCTCCCGTGGATCTGCTGACGTCTCCACGCTCTCTGAGGAGAAGTGCTGAGTCAGCAGAGAATTGAATGACAGACAGAGACAGAGTGAAATCTGGTAAGCGTCTTGGAGTGCATCTCGAAGACGAGAGAACAGGCAGGCTTTTTGTTATGTCACAACTGTCAAAGAGAAGGTGAGGAGTGCAACTTTATTTGCAGTTTGCCTTTTCTTTGATACTGACCCTCATAATCAGACAGTGTAAGATTCAAGTGCATCCAAAAATACTGATGCAGGTATAGAACACATCATTAATAATTTGTGATCTCTGCGCAGACAGTCATTCTATCAAACAGTGAAACGAGGAACCAAAGTGTACTGAAGCAACTGCACAGCTGCTCTTTTTGTCAACATTTATCATCTTTGTTTGTAAGATTAGTAAGTAATTAACAAAAATCCACACTTCTTGCTGAGTAATCGTTGTATTCACAGTATTTATGAAGTAAATTAGTCACAGCATATGCAACTACTTCATTTGTATGTATGTATCATTTTGTCAGGAAAATCCTGCTCCAGGTGAGCTGCAGGCTCTCAGGTGAGCTCTGACGTCATCTATCCATCCATCCATCCATCCATCCATCCTGATCAGGGTCACAGGGGGCTGGAGCCCAGGTGACTTTGAGTGAGAGGCGGGGGTTGAATGTATTCATATATTAACTTCCTTGGAGCATCATTTATGCGCCTAAAGGAACCATTTTTTATACAACTTTTTTCATCTGTATTTCTCTTGTTGATGTTGTTGATTGTTTTCTCTCTTGCCATGTCATGACTCATGTGTGTCTTAAGGTTAGGTGAACCTCCAGATCAGGTTGGCAACCTCGCTACCAGCCTTCAAATCTAGATTAAAAACACATTTATTCACGCTGGCTTTTAAGACTTAACCAATTTTTGTTATTGTTTTACAGTATTTATTTATTATTCCTTATTGTTGTGTAATTGCTTAATTTGTGGTTAAATTGCTTTCTTTCCCTACTTTTTTTCTTTGTTTCCTTCTAATGTATCTTATTTTGTTTTAATGTTGTACAGCACTTTGGGCAATGTCTCATTGTATTTAAATGTGCTTTATAAATAAATTGACTTATGACTTATGACTTTATTATTAGGGTTAGGTATTATTTGAATAAATAATAATGAATATAATAATAATAATATACAAAGAGGGTGGGAGGAGGAAGGAGGCAGGAGTTTTGTTCCACGGCAGAGGGATTCTACTCGAAGTTTGTGGCAGGCCTTACAATTTACAAATTTTATTTACAACTGTATACACTGTATTTACAGTTGTTGGTCTGAAAGCCTGCCATGGATTAAAACCAGTTTTCACACGAGGGTTAAAATTGTGGGGAAGATGGATGAAACCTATGTCCACTACTCAAATTAGAGTGAACCAGAATATCTTTGAGATTTTTACTGCGTCTGTAAGTGGAGATCTGACAGCAGTCCCTCAGCATGTCACAGTCCACCCTTGCCCCCTGGAAGTTCTTCTTTAAAGAGGTTAAAAGTGGTTTAATGCTGTCGGCATAGGTAACCACCATGGGGACGAGGGTCGGATCAGGCGGTCGGGTGGGGTTAGTATTATCATATTTATATTTATTAATGCTGCCGCTGCCCTCCACTTTGACGCTCCTGAGGAAGCTCCTCAGGTAGCCCCTCGACCTCAACGCACTAAACAGAGTACAGGTGGCCTCCTCCACATCATCTGGGAAGGTGCAGATTCTGTGGAAGCACATCAGCTGGGATTTGACCAGGCCCCTGTACGTATGCCTAGGATGACAACTAGTTTTATGAAGGAGTGCATGCCTGTTGGTATCTTTGAAATAAACTTTTGTTGCATTGGTTAGGGTTAGGGTTAGGGTTAGGGTTAATCACTTGTCTTTCACTATTAATGCAAAAAACAAAATGCTAAACAGATTTTTGTGCAGTACACTTGCTTAACATGCACAGGAAGTCATTAATCTAAGAACTTCTTCGCTTGAGTAAATCTCCAACATCTGTTCATTTGAAAATATAATATTGCAGTGAACAGGTTTTTGCATCATGCCACTACAGTCCACACTCAACCAGAGCAAATTACCACAGTCACTGTTGCTATTGGCAATGCAGTTTCTTTTACTGTGCTGCACATTAGTGTTAAATATTACTGTGATCTTGGATTTGAATCCTGTGTTGCCAGAGCTTCTTTGTTTTGTTCAAAGCTTCTGCTGCTTCCCAGGAAACACTGAACATACTCTGCAAAATTGCCATCTTGAAGTTGTCATCTTTGACCTTCATGCCAGGTCGGCTTACTACTTAAAGTCATGAAGAGTGGCAGCCGTGCTGCGATGAACAATCTGTGTCTTTTAAAGCCATCTAAGAGCTGGATAGGATTTCTCTACCACGACAGACAAAGATGTTCTGAAGACAGGGCTTTAAAAGGCCTTAATAAAAATATGCTCGCCTCATGTTGGTGTGGACAGCTTTGCCAAAAGGTTTTACTTCATTTCACTGACATTTAACAAGAGCCAGGAGAGGATCCCACTTATTCAACATTACTTCTCCACTGGCGGCCTCATTATCTTCCACAGAGAATCTGCTCAAAGGCTCTGGAGACAAATACAAGGGAAAGACAGGATTCAGCTTTGAGAGAGTTAAGGCTGTCAAACCGGAGATGCAGTATATATAATAGGGTGGATCTATGCATCCTAAACATGTACTGTACAAGTAGCAAGACATACAATAGGTGCAACTAGAACAGCAGCATCCACAATGGAAAGTTCTGATTTAAGAGTTTGGACCAATAGCAACAATTTAACAATTCTGCAAGTGTCCAAAAACACGTTTTTGGTGGACGGAGCTGAAGGAACAACAGAGTCTACACCAATGTTTGGCAGAGTGAGTCTTGTCTCAGCCCAGTGGAGCCTGTTTGAAGTAGCTACTGATGTGCTGTTATTTATGCAGAGCAAAACCACAGAGACCACAAGCGGAGCACTGTGTGACCCACATTCAACAGACTTGAAAGTGCTGCTCATTGCCAAGTTTAACAGAGGGCAAAAGTACACAGAGGGCACGACTGTTTCATCGAGGCCGCTCGTCCTGTGCAGCCAGCTTGTAAAAACACAGAGCACCTAAATGTTTTACAATGGACAGGGAATGAACACTGATCCTTACAGATAGGTCAGTCTGCTTTAAAGATGAATAACTGAGGGTTCTTCTTTGATTTTGGTAATATCTTTGGTGCAAAAGGGTAATTGCTTTGTGATGTAGCTACAAAGGACACTGGAGTCTATATTAGGTATCAGTTTTGTATTAACACTTAAATCACCCAAACATGATCAATATTAAATCAAACACTGCAGTGGGTCAATGAGTCTTGGTTGAGATTTACTTACTCCACCTTGTGATGCTTAATCATCAAAAGTTGCTGAAATATTTCAGTCCAGAACAAAGCTGGGTCAAGTGACCAATATCATGCTGCTAACAGACTTAAGACAGGCTTATTTGCCAGTTAAAGATTCACTGCAAAGGCAACTCACCATAGCTGTTAGGAACTTTTATGAGCAGATGTTTCTAATATGCTGTCCAGCTCAACATCAAGCACACAGCCCGGCTTAAAGTCATTCATGAGGAGTTTGTTCTCTCAGAGGCGACCTGGGACGATCTGTCTCTGCAAGGACATGAGTACTGACTCAGACACCTTGGATGTGATATTTAGCTGCAGTTGATGCAACTGCAAATGGTGACTTTGGAACATAAAGTTTAGTCTGGTGAAGTACAGCAATGAGATATTAAACATGAGCCTGGCAAAACTGTTATGGAGTCAACAGTTCAAGTTTAATCTAAAAATCTATTTTTGTGTGGCTTCTTGACAAACCACAACAACACATTTAATAATTATGAATATGTAGGTGTTCATCTATAGACTTCAGATAGAGAGGCTCATATATACTATGTATAAAGACAAGAATAAACCTGTCATACTCTTACATTAGGCAGTGATGGAGAAAAGCAAATCTTATTTCCTTGTGTGTAAATGATGCATACTGTAGCTGTGAAGTTGAAAAGTACATTCCATCGGGTCTTTTTCCAAGCGGGTCAGGAAGTCAGTTAAACAACTGCTGTGTTCCACACTGTGTCGACAGAGCAAACTGGACTCGATTTTCCTCCCTGTGCATCAGAGGCCAATGCTGGCTGGCAGTCAGAAGGGAATTAATTACCCACTCACAGATTCACAGTTCTGACTGCAAACACAATGAGTTCAACACAAACAAACACTGGTCAGCATTCATTCCCGCAGATGAATAAAACAACACCAGTGATTATCTACGCCTCTCATCTCTCCTTTGTCTCAGCTGCTCCACTTTGCCCAGAATTTGCTGACAGCCTTTATTGTGTGCTTCAATATCAGAGACAAAAATGCATCCGATTTCTTTCTCCCAACGATCGTACTGCCACAAGACGCTCAACTATCATTTAACTCCCTCGCTAATGAATAAATACATAATGCATCATTGTAATGTGAGGCATTTTCTCTCTGAATCGCTCAGATTGAAATAAATTGGTTATGATTAAACTTATAAAATCCTTCTTTGTCTCTGCAATAAACTTAAATGCTTGTTGATGATCAAACAAAATGCTATTGTGTGATTGTGGATCATTGTTGCACAATCAGAAAATGGATATGATTATGGCCTTCCATTAATTTGGCGCTCTCATAGGTTAAAACACACAAAGCTTCATTACAGGAAGTCTGAATGGATATCACTCCAGTCCATGAATTAACAATAGAGTATGACTTACCGGTCATTTCATAGTTACCTTCATATTAAACACAGTTCCACACAATTCCACAGTGTGTGCCTCATTTAATTTATCAAATATACTTATACTTACTTACTTATACTTATACAAATATACTCATGAAGAACACATCCATGTAATTATTAAATAACATACCTACCAAAATTATTATTTAACTGTGTTTTGTGTGGCATTTTTGGTGGGAAAAAATATTTTAAAATTGCCCTAATCCTTGTCTTTATATTAACACATGAAATAAGCCACACACACACACACACACACTTACACACAGCCGCGAGCAGTCCAGAAGAATAAACTGTCCTCTGAGACTGGGAGGTGAAGTAGCTATTTGTGGTGGTTGTTTGACATTATGTCAGTTATTTTGGAGCTGAGTACATTTTCAGGAACTGTTAAGTTAAGACTAGCAAACTCCATTAGGTCAAGCAAGTACAAAGTTGTGAAAACACTTCCGGACTTTTAGCTCTTATCCATCAAACCATGAAATTATTTAAACAGAATTTATTGAGTCTGACCTATGAGAATTTGGTCAGATAAAGAGCATATTGACCAACCAACCAATCCTCATGTTATTTTATTCTCAACAACCATTTGGTGACAATCACTGTTTTAGCTCCTTATTTTGATTTAATGGGCCACAACATTAGTGTTTTTAATTACTATCACTGCCCTAATCAAGCAGCAAGAAGCAGGCAGACAAGTTAGCACTTACTGTTCCCGAAGAACATGCAGTGGAGCTTTCCAAGAGTTTGTAGAGACATGAAGCCACGTGGATCATGAATATTTGTCTGGTGGCCAGTTATACAAGTCCCAGATGGAACCTAAGAACCTCAGCAAAACAGTTTTCTAAGCTTGATATTACATACGGTACATGCATACATACACGGACATGAGCTATGTTTATATGTTTAGCGTTGTTAGCTCTTATTTTTTTGTCACTGTATTGAACAATCAATATCTTTATCAGATATTACTTTGTACTCTTATTGTATTGAGTACAAAGTAATATCATGTACTGTATGATGTGGAGAAGTAGAGAAAGTTTCAACTTCATGCAAATTTCCTCTGAAACGAGGGAGTGACAACTATGTTAAGGTATTTCAAACAAAAGTGGGGAAAACTGATCCTGAAAAAAATAGAAAAGGCTTTCCCATTCAATATGATATCACTTTAATGACTTTAACACAGCACTATAGTGGAAAAGGGAGAAAATTACAGTGAGTATGTGAACACCCACGAGCTGCAGGCTGGTGAGAAGCCAGAGAGCCTGCTGCCCTCAGAGTGAATGTGTGAATAGAGGTTTAGTCAGAAGCTTATCTTTGGCCAGTAGCTTATCTTAACAACAATGGTAGGCCACCTGTGATGGATGCTAGCTGTACTAGCACTAGCATTTTAAGCATTTGTAATTTACTGCTCAAGCAGAGTGAATGTATCCAACATGCATAGTCACATCACACACACACATTCAAACACCTGTTCAGGAAGTCCCTCCCTTCTGCCATAGTGACTGCTCATAGTGACTGATATTAAGCTGACAACGGATCAGTGTCTGGTCAGACTCAGTAGACATAGTCTAGAACTTCAGCCCATGCAGCTGCAGAGCAGCCTCACGCTGCCTTTAGACATACGGATACAAAGAGGCAGGCTGTCTCCAGCCTCTCTGAATCTGGAGCTTTCGGCCATGCTTAGTTCTCAGCACATCATTTGCATATTTCACATAGGCAGTTTCTGACATGAGCCCATTGAGGAAAGGAGAGTTTGCTTATCATGTCATTCAGTGTCTACTGACTAGAGAATCTATTTGAATCCAAGTACTGTTAAAATATGAAAGTGGCTGATGGATTAATCACAATTTAGACTGTTTCAGAGTGACAGCAGCTGGTAGATGTTCAACATTTTAAACAGTTAAAATGATTTGAAGTTTCTTTAATTGTGCACATTTATACTTTGAATACAATGGAGCACATTTATATCAAGTCATTTTATTTATTTATTTAAAATTCTTTAATAAATAAGACACAACACATAAGCTGCATCTTTCCAACACTAGTATCTGTGTAACCCACCTCAATTCATAAACATCTCCATCACTTCTTGGCTGATCATCTGGGCTGACTGTATTCTTGGTCGCAGACTTTAGCTCAGGGTGAAGACAATTAACATGGTTTTATGCTTCCCAGTAAAATTCATGCACAGATATGTCCATTTTTAAAATGCTGATCTCACAACATAAAATAAATAAATAAATAAATAATAAAAAATAAAAAATTAACAAACATGCATCTGATATAATTTGGTGCAGGCTGAAAACTCCTGATTGTGTTCTGCCACTGCATCCATGCAGAATCACCCATATCAGTTCGAAACTCCTTCACAGTACATTGTACTTGCTATATATTTAACATTGCTAAAATGATATAATACAAAAAAGCACCAAGCCAACAAGACTGATGGCATCATGGAATCACAGAATCATATTTTTCAGGCTTAAAGTACCAATAATGATATTGATATTTGATATTTAACTGTGTGAACCATACCTTTAAGGATTATATTATGCAGGAAGCAACATACACAGCAAGTCAGTAAAAAAAAGAAAAGAAAAGTGTGTTACACTATTAGTACTCTATACCCTCTGCATGTCCTGCCAGGAAAGTGTGGAAGGGGCAGAATCGGAGACGGTTGTGTTTTTTTTTTTTTCCAGTCGAGCAGGGCCTTGGATCCTCAGCTGAAGGAGCTTTGCTTTCCCCAGATACGCTTCCTGCACATGCAGCAATACTGGGGAACTCAAGCCTGATTGGAGAGGACAGACTGGTCAACTATTGCCAGCAGAGTGTTCAGGATTCGGCATATGTGACGACGTCCTGGCAGGGACACTGGTCCACTGGGCTCTGATTGGCAGCAGGAGCCACCATGGCTCACTAGCAGCACACCTGATGACAGTGAGGTTCAGCCAGGATAAGGCTGTCTTGATGCTGCCCGCATGACAGCCAGCCATAATCATACATTCTTCTGAAAGTGCTGCCCGTACCCTGGGTATATCTACATCAGGATAGAGGAAATCACTCTTCAGATGAACATGGCTCTCTCCAGCTCAGTGGAGTGATGGAAGGCCAAGTGAACAGGGCAGCCTGGTGGACAAATAGCTTGTGCTCACATGGTCCTCCACCACAGAGGACTTGTGTCAAAAGCAATGCTTGACACCACAGCTTTGAAGCCTAATGGCATTAGGGTTGTGAGCAGACAGCTGGTTAGAGAGGGGCGCATGGAGCCTAGAGTGCATTATTAAGTGTAATGAATGTCAGTGTATTGAGCTCATCCGACACATCAGGTGCCAATTATAGAAGCGAGCCCTGATTTGGTTCTAAACTCAATGCACAGAGGAAGAGCTCCTTTGGCCTAACTGACATCTGCCTCATTAACTTGGAGGAACAGGAGGAGAAGGCTAGCGACCATCCTCGCCTCCAGGCCTCCGTGGGCCCTCACAGGGGCAGAGGGACACACATTTTCCCTGCTGCGTCTCCACTGAGCTCACTCCTTACCTATTATTGATGAGGTGGAGGGTGAATGGAATATGAATGGGAGCCACGGTGACATTTGGAGGTGATTAGATACTCTTGTGCACCATAGCTGGAGTGTTTGGCAGGGCAGTTCATTCATTAGTCAACACTGAGCAGTGTTTCAAATCTTCACGCATAAAGAGATAAATAAAGCATTCATGGATATCATTGCCTTGGGCAGACGGAGCAAACACTATTGATTTTCTGGAGTGTTCTAAAATAATGGTCACAGATGTGTCAAGACATTCATCAAACCGTCTCTATGAGCCAAATCCTCAATGCAGTAAAAAGCCAATATGCTGCTGTGTTTTCTCAGAGTAATCGGAAATCTGTGCCAGTGTTAGTGGTGACAGTTTAGCTATTTGGTACAATATACTCCCAACCAATCACATACACACACACACACACACACACACACACACACACACACCAACATTTTTCACGAAAGAACAACATAAGCAGCTTCCCTAAACTGTATGTTTCATACTAAAGTTTTCAGAGAGCCTGAACACCAGGTGGATAACACACTATAGTTTCAGATTATGATACATTATATTCTTGTTTTCTTCAAACTGAGGAACATAGCACCTACAGATTTATATATCCTCCTAAAAGTCGGTCTCAAACCAACAATCCTCAAGGTGCATGTTGTCTACTCTTTCAATAAGATGTAATGTACTCACCACTATAAAGCAGACTCTCCCAAGGCACCACCAACTGTCTCACAATATATTCTAGGTCGGCTTGGTGGCACTCATTATTAGGCTGATACATCACAGCCAACAACAAAAACAACAGAGAGAGGAGGGTGACCATGGGGAGCTTTTATAACTGTCTGTACTGAGCATTATTGGAGGAAGTATAACAGGTCATCTGAGAGGTGACCAGATGATTTGACCTCAGCTGACCACAAGGGAATGCACACAGGAAAGAGACAGTGACTGGCATAATGCAGTGATCTATGCATCACTTCTGACGTACACACCCATGATCAAATAACCACCCGTCAACAACTCAGTGGAAGGAGGGATGTTGCATCTTTAGGCTGAGGCACCGGAGATGACAGTGGAGTGTTTTTTACTTAGCTGTTTTGTACTGACAAGTCAGAGGTTTCCACTGTGGAATATTGCCAGTTTTTCCCCTTTGACAATCAAAGCAACCTCATGAGGCAAATAAGTTCCTATAAAGGGTAATCCCAGCAACTTCCAGCAACAGATTATTTTGATTGTGTGGAGACCTCCTCATACATCTCATGCTGTGCATTTTTCATTTAAAGACTGACTAAATTATATAAAAATGTATATAATTTGTATATCTATCAGAGGAGAAGAGAGAGTATGAGGTGCAGCCATTGGGGTGGAACTCCAAAGTCTTGGTAGAGGATCTATTTGCTGACCAGCCCAAATGTTAACTGTAATGAAATTTAACATGAACAGCAACATCTCGGAAGGCTTACTCACCTAGTTGAGGAGTCGGTGGATGGCGACAGTGTCCAGCACATAGCAGAAAGAGAAGAAAAACAATGACATTAGAAAGGTATCAATGACCTATCAGGGTTGCTACCGTACAGTAACTAGCGACCCTTTGAAAAGCCTTGTTGTTCCATCCTGCCCTGTCCGTTGTCACACTTGTTTCATCAGCAATCATCCATGTTGTGATAAGGCCTCCGGAGGTCTACGCATGCTGTCTCTCTGCTGCAGTCCCAATTAGAAGGCTTCACCTGCCCAGCAGGGGATCGTAGCAGAAGTCTTTCATCCGTCAGACCTGCGCACTTCCACATTCATATCACTCTTCAGACCACAGAGGCCGACTGCCACTGCCTAAAAAGCCTTATGTTTCAATGGCTGTCATGACTTGTTTGAAATGTTTGCCACACTTTGGCAGGCTGCTGCTCTCGCTCCTTCAAGGAAGACACATACACAGTAAATACAGCATGTCAGATAATTCCTGAGTATTTCTACTCATGCAACCTGAGGGATAGGGAGTGAGGGGTGGAAATCTCCAGGCAACTCAAGAACAGGGAAGATTGGAAATACTCAGCGCAGGTTTGTGGGGCAAGGTTGTGGAAATATTTTTTAAGAACCCTAATATATCAAAACTACGCTGGCATCCTGGGCTTTTTTCCCCCTTTCCTTTTAAATTCCATTTTTTAAGTAAAAAGGCTGTTCAACCCAGGAACAGTTCACCAACCTTCAAATTCCTAAAAGTTTACCAAGGCATTGCAGCCAGCCCAGCCTGGAAGTGGGATTTTGGGTGGGTCTCCGGTCACGACCTAGCGGTGGGAGCTTGCTCCCAAGAGCCTGGTGGACAGTCCTGGCCAGTGACACATTGATGTATGAGCTCCAGTTTTTGCTCGCTCTCCCCCTCAGCACAGAGAAGCAGGTGTGCTGATCGGTGCCACTTGATCTGTCAGTCGGATGGATAAAAATAGCCTTGGAGATTGAGCTGGGAGCAGGACTCGCCTGAATCTTTGGTGGAAACTCAATTGACTTTGAAAGGCTTTTAGAATGTTCTTGACCACGTTAAATAAGCCAAAGTCTTCTCAAGGTCAAATTCTTGAGGAGAATAAAGAAGGCTTGTCTTAACATTAAGTGCTGGTCATTGATAGAACATCACCACTAAATTGCCATCTTATTTTCTGAGAATAGGTACTCTGCTGTAACACACTAACTAACATCACAAACAACCTTGTAAATAAAATTTGTTTGATGCAGTAAACATGTAAGTATATAAAGCCGAGCTACGATCCATCAATGCAAAAGTTTCCTGTCTTTTTTTTCCTTGCTGGCCATTTGCTGTCAGATTTATTTGGCATATCTTGGGCTATCCTCTCCAGCTCAGAAAAAAATGCATAACTTTGCAAGTTTTCTCTGAAGTTCCTGATCAAGAGAGATTGAGGGCAGAGACTCTACGATGGGAGTGAAGCTGCAGCATCAGCAGCTTTCATTGTAGGGAGGCAGAAGAGGCTCTGCTAGTTGTTTGAACAGCAGGCGGCTATTACACCACATGGATGCTCAGAGTAATTAAATGTGCTCTGTTCCTCTTCATGTTCCTTTCTCTCTTCTCTACCATGCCTTAAATCTGCACAGATAGGTTCAAAGAAATGTTAATGTCAATGTTGTTTGTTGCAAGCTTTTTTTTTTCTGTCAAATGTAGCAGAAGAGTTTTATTCACTTGTCTCACAGCACAGTAACAGTGGGGCTGATGAAAACACACCAAAGCGAACATGCATGTTGGTAAGGCTGTATGATTAAGTCATCCATTAAGTCCTCAAGTGAATTGGTTATGTTGTCATTGCGTTCCCTTTTACTGGGTTCACTTTTAATGAGCAATCCTCTATTTCATTTCCACTTGACACACTCCTGTCTAACTTTGTCAAAGGTATAAAATGAGGTGCTAATTAGCTAGCCACTTGTGGTGGTCCCAACGGCAACTGCCATTTCAAATACTGAAGCTATTATTATGATCACTCTCACCATTAACATAAAAGCAAAGCAATGGGCCATTTAATATGACATCCTAAATAAACACATTGCAAGGCATATTCAAATCACAGGGAGATACAGGCTCAGCATTTGGATAAATCACGTTAGGCTAATAATGCAGTAATCTAGATATCTGCCTGTTTTATGCATAAATTAAGATGATAAATTAAGGCATTAAGTGACTTCAATTTAAAGTGCTGACTGACTCAGTCCACAGAATATTTCATTCATAAAGGCCACGCTGATCTATATCAACTTAAAGAAACGATAAATACATATTCCATCAAAGAGGAATATTAATAGAGACAGTCGTCTGTTTCTTATTTGATGAATATGGAATTGAAAAAGGTTGTCATGGATGTCAAGCAGTGGGGAACCTTCAAGGCCTTCTACACCTTCAGAGAAGGCCTAAAAAAAATAAGTATTAAATAAAAAATAATAATATATATAATTTTTAGTTTCTATCTCATTTAATTTAATACAATACATTTAATACATTTTCTCTCATCTATGTTCTAAAGTTTAATGTCAGGTTTACATCAGCAATGAAAGGTTACTGTCCTGAAAACATGCTATCCAATCAGAATCGTCCGTCTCTATCAAGGCCCGGTTAGCTGGCTCATTAATTAGTTAGGACTTCACGAATCTCAGGGAAGGCCAAGCTATGTGTTTTGGTTTAGAGAGTGAGGGGCAAATTGACCAATCACAGTTTGATTTCAAGTGGGCGGGACAAAAACAAAACATCATAGGCCTTCTTAAACACCTGCAAGCGACGGTCAGTTTGAAAACCTTTGGGGACACAAGAGTTGATCTTCAGCTAGATGAGCAGCACCGTAATCACACTACGGCCCACAATAACAAGGTCAGGCAGAGCAGAGAGATCCTGAAACGTCTCATCAATGTCATCACATTTCTTGGAAAGCAAGAGCTGGCATTTCGAGGACATGATGAAAGCAAAGATTCTGAATACAAGGGGAACTACTTTGAGTTGCTGGAGTTTTTGGCGGAGTATGACAGCCCTCTGCGCTGTCATCTGGATTCAGCCACTGTTTTCATCGGCACCTCCAGCAAAATTCAGAACGACCTGATTCAATCAGTGGCAGAAGTAATGACCGAAGCAATGAGAGAGGAGGTGAGGAACACGCCTTTTGTCTCCGTTATGGTAGACGAGACAACTGACGCAAGTAACACCGCTCAGATGTCATATGTCCTGCGTTACATCACTGACGATGGTGCGAAGGAGCGCTTTTTCCAGTTTGGTGATGTCAGTGGTGATAAGCGCGCAGAAGCCATAGCTGGTCAAGTTTTGGAGCTTCTGGAGGACTGTGCCTGCACCAATAAGGTAATTGCCCAGTGTTACGATGGAGCTGCAGTCATGGCCTCTGGACTGAATGGGGTCCAAACTAAAATAAAGGAAAAAATGCCCCAAGCTCTCTTTGTTCACTGTTATGCGCGCTGTCTGAACCTCGTCATGTCTCAAAGTGCTGCTAAAATCAAAGAGTGCAAATTTTTTTTCTCCCACCTAAGTGGCCTTTTTCACAAAATCAGCCAAATGCATAAAACTCCTGAATGAAATATGCTAGCGAAGACTGCCCGGAGTGACTCCAACACGGTGGAACTTTTCATCACGTTTGGTTTGCACTGTGTATGAACGGAGAGAAAAACTCTTGGAGCTCTCTGAATTCATTGTTGACAACCACAGTGACTTTGATGATGTGACGCAGCTCTGATGGATACGTGGCACTACTGACGGGCTTCGAGTTCTGCTTTCTCCTCGCCACATTCAACTCAGTGTTCGCCTACTCTGATGTGCTCTGCACGTGAGTATGACATGCAGTTCTGTTTGTCCAGCATCGATGACTTTTGCAGTACCACAGAGAGAGAAAAGGCCAAATTTGACTCCATCTATGAGGATACTGTGCACGAAGTCGGCGGTCTCAGTGGGCGCAGGGCACAGAGGGTTGGAGATGTGCACGCAGCGTACGAGCAGCTGCACAGCAGCTGTGAACATTCTGGACAACATTCTCACTCAGCTGAGGAACAGGTTCAAGGATCATGAAAAACTCATGTTCCTTGCCCTTCTTGGACCCCAAGAAGTTTGCCTCATACAGAGAAAACGTCCCTAACTCTGAGTTTCAGAGCCCTGCTGAAAACTACGGGCTGCACTTTGACCTCCCCAGGCTCAAGACTGAACTGACGGTCATGTACAACGTGGCAAACTTTGAGGCAAGGAGCCCATCAGACCTGCTGCACTTTCTGACATTTAAAGAGTTGACTAAAAGCATGCTGCAGCTGTATCACCTCACCTGCCTGGTGCTGACCATCCCCGTGTCCACCTCCTCCATGGAACGGTCTTTCTTGGCTCTGATGAGCATCAAGACGCACGCCAGGAACAGTGCTGGACAGGATCGCCTTTGGCACTGATGTCCATAGAGAAAGGACTTCTTTTGGAGCTCAAATCAAAAGACAAACTTTATGACGCTGCCATTGCTCACTTCACAAAGAAAGACTGACGGATGGACTTCATTTTCATGTAAGGTAGGCCTATGTGATAAGCCACCTTGATTATTATTTCTAGGGATTAATATTACTGGCCATTCAGGAATTTGTATTTATTGCAGAGGTTGTCCTCGTAAAAATCCCAGCGCAAGTTGCATGATTTCATAGTGCTGTCCATGGTGATGAAATGAGCCTCGGTGTCCATGTCAGCAGTGTCACAGGGTGACATTCTGGGTGACCTCATTTTATTTTTTACAGATTTTGTCTTTAGAGTATGTTTATTTAATTTCAGCTATGTAGCCTAAATGGTCTCCAGTTTTCTGAACTTAATGTTGAGAATGTTTCTTGTTCCGGAGAATGTTATTGATGTTATGGTGTATTTGTTTACATCCTTGTCATCGTTAATAAAGGATTGCAGTTGTTAAACCCTTTCAATTCATCATACTGTTGCTTTTTTCTGTGATGATTTCTTTTCTTGGCGGTGAAGGCCCAGCTGTAGTGCTCATGGTTCACCACTGGTGTCGAGCAAAATGTCTGGGTGTGCAGGGATTAAAAATCATCCAGTTACCTCAGGTAAGAGGTCCTAGTGTTGATCAAGAAGGATTAATTATGTTCATATGTAAAATAGAAACCCACAGGTGCTGGAGAATTTCTATTTAGTCATCTTCATCACTGTAATGTGTAATGTGCTTGTATGAGGAAAGAAATAAGGAGAAATGCAAAAAGTCTTTGTATCGAATAGATTGTTTCACCATTCTGTTTTGTTCATGGCCAGGGAATATTCAGGAAGCATAAACTGGAAAAATGCTGGCTTGGAAACATTTTCACAGACGTAAGAATTAAGTGTGAGTAAATAATTCCACAATGGAGCTTGGAATACAACAAAGCAAGCCAAAAGCTATACTACACTGAGGGCATGAGAGCCCTCCCTCTGTTCAACAATACATGACATGTTGGAATGAAGATGGCACCAAAATGGAGAGCACTTCATCTCTGAAGTGTTCTGAATTAAGTCAGGGCTTTGGTCATTGGCTTCTTGGCAATAAGTTATGTAAATCAGGTCCAACAACTATGTCCAACGGCATTGACTGGTGCTGTTTTAAGGATGGTTGGGAAAAAGGGGTTATGAGGAATATTTTACACGCATCATCTAAATTATTGTCAGGGGAGTCAGTGTGGAGGACAGAAAAATCTGAAGGACGCCTACTGTAATCTCTGCAGAAAATAAATAAACCAAGCATGGCCGTTTAATTGCTGCCTCTGACTTGGCCTCTCTGTGGTCTTTGGGGAGCTGAGCTGCTGCAGAGCTGGATGGATGAAGAAGAAAAAGACAGGAGGAGAAGAGAGGGGGGGTGTGGTGATGGTGATTCAAAGGCTTAAAATTTAACCTGGCTGGTCCAGAGCCCCGTTTCCAGTTCATACTTCATCCATGATTTTGCCTTTATATGTCACCAAGGGCATTTCTGCCAGCTCAGGATTCAGTGGATAGAGATCTAGGGAGCACAACGCTTTGATAAAAGACTGATATTGCAGTGGGGACAAACCCTCTGTGGAGAGGGCGTTGAATGAAACGATAACAGATGAGATATTGATTCAGCGCTGATTACAACCACACAGATGAATGTCAAAATATTGTCACAGTCTCATTCTTCATTATATTATCACTGCAGGGACAAAAGGACAGCCAGGAGCAGAATAATTCCACTGGGAGATATCCCAAGCAACGGTTTTCATGTCAAGGTTAGCTAAAGTGACTTTACTGTACATGATGATAGACTTACCAGACGCACCACAGTCAATTAAGTGGAACATGTTATCACATTGGTGCAACCCTACAATGAAATAGCTGCAGTGTGGTCCGAACATATCCAGGATTAGGGTTTCCTCTGGGAACCATTCAGTGAAGATGTAGATGCACTCAGTATGTACTGTAGAAATCTATAAAACCGTCAACTAAACACAAGATGTCACCCTATCATTCTTCTATTCAAGTCCAGCAGCGCTATGAATATCTGCAGATATTATATATCCATAGCACTCATTTCAATGCATAATATGTAACGTTTCTTTAGCTATGGCTATGTTACTAGTAGAGCTGTTATTGTACTGCTGCTGTGCTACTTTCTGTTAACAAACCAAAGGTCTGGGATTGCAAACAATAAGTCTGGATCCCTCAGGAGAGATATGCAATGCAGCTCACAGTCCATACTTAATACAGAAGCACAAAAACAGGCCATTTATTGAGAGACAATAGAAGCAGTTCTGACCAATTATCAGGAAGAAGCCTCAAAATATGAGACAAAATAAGGTCTACAAAACAACCTGCATAAAAATAGACACACCAGTAAAAATACATTTGAACAGAAGTTATAAAATTATGGGTCTAGTCAGTTTGGTCAATTTATGCTGGTAATTATTTCAAAAGTGACAAAAATTCTTACTTTCTTTAACACATAGTTCACCTTTTGCTGGCAAATACCTATTCACACATCTGGCTAAATAGTAACATTAATTTGAGTCTTGTTACGGATCAATGTACATCAAAAATGTATTTTCTTTTACCTCCGGTTTTGGTCTCTACTAAATCCACAGGGAAATCTCTTCACCCGTAGTGTCTCTTCAGCTGGTAGATGTTCCACTATGTTCACCATGCTACATGTCCGTCCACTGGATTTCTACAACCTTACTTTCCACCTCACATGAGCGGCACACTACTTCCTGCAGTGGCACTGAACGTTGGTATTGTAATAATCATGAGGAGTGGAGCCAACATATGGACGTAATTTCTATGGATACAGAGCAAGACATACAACATACAAAAGGCTGCACATATACAGTAGATTGTGTGTATATATATATATATATATATTTTTTTTTTTTTTTTGCTTTATTGGATAGAGACAGCTGAAGAGTGACAGGAAATGTGGGGAGAGAGATGGGGAATGACATGCGGGAAAGGGCAGGTCGGGAGTGGAACCTGGGCCCAAACAGCGAGCCTTCGCACATGGACCGGCTGCTCTATCGACTGAGCCAAACGCCACCCCAGTACATTGTATCTTAAATCAACATTAAATATGTAAGCACTATAGTATACACAACATGCAATATTATGGGTTCTTACATGGCCATTTATCATATTATCAGATTACCTTTACTTTCTTAGTACCTTTGCACCAAATCTTACCTAATACTTTCAAACCTTCATAGCAATAATATGACTGTTCTTGTATATGTTTATATCATAATAAGTTGAACTGTCAATATCCAAAAGGCAACCAGCTAGAAATATTTCAGTCATCACAGTCTTGCAACTGTAATAACATGATCATGGAGAAAACTCATTTTCTCCACTGTCAAATGAGGTGATTCCTAGCCTCATTAGTTATTCATAGCCTCTAATGTCCACCCATCTAGTCAGTTACCACCAGTGATCCTTGCATAACCGTCACTGCATGTAACACCCTGACCACCAAAAAAAATCCATTCAGGCTGAAGTCCAGGAGCCTGCAGGGGTTTCTCCTCTAGCATCTCTGCATCCTTTAGCTGATCAGCAGCTATTCAAGGTAGTCAGACCTCCTGCCTCCAGCTTATGTACTGGAAATCAGAGGAATCACACACCCGAAATCACTTCAATCTGTATGATAATTTGAGACTCTCGTCTGGGATTTGGTGTGTCGGTCCAGTTCACTGGTAGAAAGTGTCAGATTGGTCGGTGAAATAATACATGCAGTCAAAGTAATGTTTATATGGTGCAGCAACCCTCTGTGAAGTAGATGATAAATCTGGTTTCTTTTTTGCACACAGGAACCATAATCTGGCACTGTATCTATCTATCACTCTTTGCCTTGAAGTTCAGTGGTATAATACATGGATCACATCTCAGGTGAGCAGTGATATCAATTCAAAGGATCCAAAGCAGAGAGACAAAGCCAATTGAGTGCCACAGCAGCTGGCAAGAAACTGCCCAAAGGATCCAAATTCTAAAAATGCCTTGAAGCAAAAAAGTCACATAGTCAGTCAAGAAAAGTGCAAAGAAGCGAGGGGTGTACATTCCAGTGCATCTGCACAAATCTCTCGTAAACCAAAGCACCTGAGAGCAGGACGATTTTAGCAAACAAGAAAAGCCCATTTGGACTATCACGGTGCAGCTCTTTTCTCAGAAGAGCTTTCAAAGGCTGCTCGGGAGCAGCTTGCATGTTGGCTGGGAATTAAACTTTAATTATCTTGATGCTGCCTTCACATTCCTTGGTCTCACCAGCGATCAGCTGACCCCATCCATCGGGAGCCACAGGACGGCAGGTTAATAGGGTGCATGATGGACTGCCAAGTAAATCAGGTGCCCCCCCCCCAAATGGTAAATGGATTGTACATATCTCCTTTCTAGTCTTCTGACCACTGACCACCAAGTGTTTTTACACTACATATCTCATTCACACATTCATGGCACTTTGCATGGCAGCCAGTGCCAATGCTGTTTTAGGAGCTAACCATTCATACACATTCACTGAATTTGAGGTTCAGTATCTTGCCCAAAGGAGGCACTTCAACATGCAGACTGAAGGGGCCGGGGATTGAACTGCCGATCATCTGATTAGTGGATGACCTGCTCTACCTCCTGAGCCATAGCCGCAAAACATTAAAGCCAAAGACTGTATGGCTTTAATGTTTCACGTATGAATTTTATAAATCAGTTATTTTCAAACAATTCACTTATTATTGCCACGAGCTGCCAAGACTCTGACATCTATACACAAAGTATAGAGTGCGCCAGAACCCTAGCTCAGCATAGAGACTAAAAACAGTGTGCACCATCTGTCCTAGTTCACGACCTCTAAAACACAGCAAATAACACATTTTAGCAGAAATGTAAAATGGCGACCACTGGCTTGGCTAGTATTTCCAAAAATTATTTATGATTTACCGTATTTTCCGGACTATAAGCCGCTACTTTTTTCCCACGCTTTGAACCATGTGGCTTATACAAAGATGCGGCTTTTCTATGGATTTTTCTTCCGCCCTCAGGGGGGCGCTCTAGCAGGAAGTGCAAAAACGAGACAGGCAGCGGAAGTCAGTGCAAAGAAGAACGCGCCAGTTTTTATTCTTAGCACGTGCAACCCAACACGCACAACAACAAAATAGTATTTTCGCACCCTCACCCCCTCATCATTGAAAACACACAAAGAAATTCCGCGATTTTGCGATCGTGTGGATTACCATGTAATAAGCAATATGCCGCATATTTTCGTGAGGCTGCATATTTCTTACTATGTCGCATAATTATTGCAAAATAACCAAACATGCCGCCCCTTCCCCACGACACATATGTGTTTTCCACCATAGATCAAATAAATGGCCAAAAGACAAGAAAGGCTTTCAGAGGACATAAAAGCAGGTGGCCTGAACTTTCTGTGTAATATATCTTATTTATTGGCGGCTTATAGTCCGGTGCGGCTTATATGTGACAAAATATACATATTTTTTAATTTTAGTGGGTGCGGCCTATATTGAGGTGCACTCTATAGTCCGGAAAATACGGTATTCCTTTAAATTGTACAATACAACAGTGATAGGAAGTATTGAAAATAAAATAGGAAAATAACCATATATATTATATATATATGTGTGTGTGTGTGTGTGTGTGTGTGTGTGTGTATGCATACATACATACATATTCTTTTTGTATTTTCAGCCTTTACATCAAACACAGTGAGTGTTTGGATTTTATTCATGACTTTCATTATGTGCAGCTCTGGAAACCACTTTTACTCCATGTGCAGCACTTGCTGTTATGAATGGCTGTGTTACTGTGTTCTGTTGCCTTCAGCATGGGTTCCCAAATACCCTCCTCTGCGTTCCCCACGCTTTATCATGTTTGGCCCGGCTGCACAAAGCATATCCAATGGTAATTAAGGTCAGACAATTAGATTCAGCCAGCCGCTGTCCTGGTGACTTAATAAGTATAGACAATTATCTGAAATTAATATGATAGATGCCATTGTCTTCTGCTGCTCTGCTCAGTCAGATCTTGGCAGGGCTTCAGGTTATTATTACAGAGCATGCATCCACTGTATTAGTTTGAATAATGACACTCTCCATGCGGTAGCTGCTGTTTCATCACAGAGAATGTGATTATTAGTTAGAGGTGTTCCCAGCTAAACACACTCAGCACTCACCAGAGGGGCCAAGGTTGATGCCTGGATGCAGCGACTGCTATGTGCTCCGTAAAGAAAATTCATGAATATGCCTCAACCAGGTTCCAAACTACCTTCATGACTTAAATGGCACAGTTGAAATAAAATGATGTAACGGAATTTGGAAACTGTACAGTTTTACATGAAGCATCTCTCTTTGGAGAGGATTTTTCAGAACACTGCTTCTTCAAGTGGCTTAAAATCTCAGAGGAAATTACCTTCACAAGTGCAAATGTGCATTCACATTCACATTTTGTAGAGCAATTTGCACTACAGGGTTCACTGTTTTCTAGCATCTTTAGCTTTTGACACCTGTTGTCACACTGTGGTTTTAGCATCTGGTACCCAATAACACTTGAAGAGCTGTTCCTTGAGAACAGTAACAAAGGTACTGAGGGACATATTTCTGCAGCTGGCTCTGTCTTATAATGAGTACTGTCAAGGATTTGCAGCACTGAACCTTTCCGCCCTGATCTGTGGCGGGTCACCGCCGAGTTCATATCAATAATTCATCTCGTAGCTCGATTCCCTTCCCTGTTATGAAACAAATCTTGTTAGGAAGTCCTGCCAACACTGTCTCCATCTCACTAACTGACTTTATTTGTAACTCTCCCTGTTCAGACTGGAAGGCGGTGGAGGGGGGGGGATTATCCAAGTTCATCTACATGAAGCATTTGTCTGGCAGCAGGGACAGGAAGGAAGCTTGAATTTGGTGTGTGATCAGAAGAATGGAGTCTCTCCACAATGGCTTACTTCTCCTCTGAGGGCTAGAATAGATGAGTTCATGAAAAGCAGATACAGTGTGGCCCTTGCTCTTTATCCTCGCAGTATAGCTCCTATACACCGTTCCTCTGGTTTATTGTGAAACAACCTGGAGCTGTCAGAGGCTCAGTGGAGACCCAGTGAGAAGAGGGCAGGGAAGTGGAACGCCTTGCTGGATGGGTTGCTCTGATAAGATCCAGGGAGACTCCCCTCCCTCCCCCCCCCGTATCCCCCTCAGCTGGCAGCAAGCAACAGTAACCTTTCCCGTCAATGACAGTTGCTAAAAGCAGCAGGGGGATTTGGAGGCATTATGTTTGACTTCTTCCAAATTAGCACCATTTTTTTTCTGTTGTTGTCTTCTCCTGGCTCTGCTTATCAAGGTGGCCACAATCAGTCAATGCACCGTGAATAATTGCACGCCTGGGGACACTGAACACATGAAGAACAGTCTGTAAACACTTCATATAATGCTCAGGTATTCAGACAACCTAACAACAAAGTAAGACACGAACAAATCAAATACACCACTTGACACTCCTTACAGGAGACTTCAGATGTACCATGCCTTGATCACACTGCAGTTTAAATGAGATCCATCCACCAGAGTACAGGTCTAACAGTTCCTCTTATATTAGTGTGCTAATGAGGTCCCAGTGTGATACTTTTTAATGAAACCATCCAGGAGACCAATTGTCCATAACTAATTATCATATGCTAATTGGCACACCAAAGTGCAGAAAGAGGACTGATTTTGTTTGTCTGCACTTCTCATTTCTTATTCCTCTCTGCACATTGCATTGTATCAAAAGTCCTTAATGAGTGTAATTATAGCTAAAAGACGCTTCAACTCAAATGTTTTTTTTTTCTTAACATGATTACCACTGCAGTGACTCTAAACACCAAAGATCTGGCTGCAATGTTGGTGTGTAATTTGGAAATGTACAAAATGTTAACATCCAGCTAATAATAACCTTGGGAGTGTACCTCAGGAAAAACAATAGCTTTGACTGTTATCCAGTCAAACTGAAGTGTGATTATTATTTTGATCACAGCGTTTCGCTCTGTGTGCGCTGGTCCTGATAAGCCAGGTGTAACCAATTCTTCTTGCAATATTGCACATTATCCTCATTTGCCACCCCCGGCGCTCCAAAGTATGAAATAAGGTGAAGAAGAAATCTATGATAGATCCCACTGATCTGAAAAAGAATGAACCCTGATGAATAGCACCATATCAAATTACGCTCAAGTAAAAGAAAACATTGGGTGGCACCTGGCAATGGACCATATTGGTTCAGTTCTGGTTCAGCGTGCCAGAAAATGGGACAGGGACCACAAACAAATACAAATAACTGCTTTAGAGATTGTGGCTGACCAGCTCTGCAAACTGAAAACAGCAACAGGTTCTGGTTCAGAGTCCAACACAAAGGCAATGGTCCTGCTGGAGACGTGAGAGGAAAGCTGCTACAGTGAGAAACACAATGTCAACGTTGGTCTCATCGTGCCATTGGGATGAAAATAATCAAAGTGTTTGACGGACCAAACAACACAAACCAACTGGAAGTCCAAATGACACCCGTCCTGATGCTGTTTGTATGAAGTATTTTTCTGTTAAATGATAAGAGGCTCACTTGAAACATTATTATTGATGATAATCAATGATGATGATGATGAGAAGGAGAAGTAGAAAAATAATGCACTGAAAAGTTCTGTAGATGATTGATTATTTGAAAGAGTAAAACTTGAGACACGCTTGGGGAAAAAAAGCATGAGTTTGATTTCATAGATTAAAAATTAGATTGAAAAGACAATAAAGAAAAGTGTGAACAGAACAGCTCTTTAAAGCATCAACCTGTAAAACACTGTTCAAGTATTTAAACTTGATGGCTGCATTACGCACACAGAAAGAACCTATATGAGGACATATGCACATATATGAAACCTATATGCAGAATATCTGTGCATATGTGCTGCATATATACATCATATATGCGCATATATGATAATATATATGCCGCATATATATAGCTTAAAAGCGTATATATGCCACATATATGCTGCATATAGGCCAAATTCAGGTGCATGTATGTGCATATACAGGGCATATAGGTCTCCTATATTGCTTCTTTATATCCACATACAAGCCCTATATGTACATACAAGTTATGTCTCCTATATAAATGATGGTTATTGTAAAGTGTCTCCTAGGGACTTATATAGATGAACAAAAAGGGGTGGCCATGGCTCAGTGGTAGAGCAAGTTGTCCAACAAAGGTTGGCGGTTTGATTCCTGCTCTCACTGCTTGAAGATTGGAAAGGCCTTGCCACGGCTGAGGTGTGTTCCAACAGGAGCCTGGATGGGTTAAATGAAGAAGAATAACTTTACGTGTAAATATGATTAATAGAGTTTCTAAATAAATTAATATATAGGTGAACATATAAGTACATATATGGGTGAGCATATATGACCCTATATGTTTGTGTACATATATGAAAACAGCCAATTTTATGTATGTAGGACATATTTGAAACCTATATCAAAACCTATATTAAAACTTATTTATATAGGTTCTTTCTGTGTATATTCTTTAAGCCATCCATTTGGCAACTGTTGTTGGAACACACCTCAGCCATGGCAAGGCCTTTCCAATCTTCAAGTAGTGAGAGCAGGAATCTAGCTGCCAATTGGATTGGATGTACCTAGGTAACTCTTTACAATAACCATCATTCCATCAATATAGGAGACCTATATGCCCTGTATATGCACATATATGCACCTTGGCCTATACAGTATGCAGCGTGTGGGTAGCATAGCATGTATACCATTACAATACTTGGCATATAACTAGTCATCATATCTTCCGCTTCATGAAACACATGTTAATGCTCAGTAGCAGACACATACAGTATGGTTCTTTAATGTATTTGCATTATACAAAAATGCATTCATTTTCATTGGGCATATACTGTATGAGGCTGAAACAGGGAGCCTTGTGCATCCCAAATTTTTCAATATTAACGTTTTAATATAACATTATAGTCATTATGACCTTGAGTAAAATGATGTTTTTTGGGGGGAGGTCGTGTAGAGAACTACAGGCCCCTGTGGCGTGGGGCCTATAACATTTGATAGCTTTTTTTTTTCTTTACATTACTTTTACTTTTATACTTTAATTAGTTTTGAAGCCAGTACGTTCACACTTCTACTTGAGTAAAAAGCTTGAGTTGATACTTCAACTTCTTTTTAAACCCTGGTATCTATACTTCTATTTGGCTAATGAATGTGAATAGTTTTGACACCTCTGGTTAAAATGTATAACTACATCCAGTGTGTGTGAGCATATACACATGTCCAGATTCTATTTTGCTAATTTCCGTGGTCATTAAGTTTGTGACGATTAGCTATGGCTGATGAAGCTGGGAGGTAGGACAGAGGTATGGTGCTGGAACCCTATTAGCTCATTTGTGTAGGGTCATTAGACAGTGTGAGACGAGCCACAGCAGTTGTTCGCTACACGGCAATGCACATAGCAGGAGGCCCAGGGACATTCAGTGATTGCTGCATTTCAATATTGACTAGAATTTTTGGATTTCCTAAAGGAAATGCTTGTGATGAATGCATCTGCTGCTGCTAGCTGGCCCGACTTCTCAAAGTCCTATTATGAAGTGTTGGTGGGTCAAATCTGATGATATTAGAAGATAATACCCAAAATATGTGGTAACTGAATCATGCATTTAATTCAAGTTGGCGGAAAATCTTTACAGAGGAAATATATGTGGTCTGTATCAGTAATATTGAATATAATGATCATAAAGAGTACCCTAGAGACTTGTGTGAAAACTGCAATGATTTCTATGAGCAATCACACAATGAGTAGAAAAAATACAGATTAAAAGAACAATGTGTGATTACTCGCAGCAATCACCCAATGATTATGGTGCACAATAATTCTTGTGAAAAGCCATTAGAACAGTCAGACAATGTGTGCTAAATTCTTGGTAATCTCCAGTGAGCATTTCCCTGCAGTTACTCTGGACCATGATTTTCAAAAGGGTTCTTCTTAGATTGTTGAACAATGTGAAGTCATCGGATAATGTCAGAGATTGAACTAATGGCCGTGTCTGATTTGAGGCTTGTATATGGAGAAGCAAGAAGGATTCTCAGCGTACATTTTATGGAGTGTAATAGTTGATTAAATCAGAGTCAAAATGCAGTACATCACTGCTAAATTACATTAATGGAGACGTATGTGAATTACCCTAAACTGCGGCAAAATGCATTAAGATAAAAATAGAATGGCAAACTTGCGAAAGTGTCTCGGATATTTGGAAAAAGTAATGACCCATGCTGCCTCCAATGAGCATGCTCATTTAAACCCTAAGAAATATTGTCTGTGTACTTGTTCCCCACAGCAATACAGGCTTGTATGAGCTTGATGGATGGCAGCTTTTCATTGGCAATCTATCATGCCATGTCAATGCAGAGGAAGAAAATGTTTATGTTGAGATGTCTATGTGTAATAGAGTCATTCAGTGAGGGGACAGTGTTTTGTCTACTGAGGAACACAGTGGTGGACGTCTCCTGAACCACAGGAAACCTGCTTCCAATGGTTTCCATTTTTTTTCTCCCGGTAGTACTGTACCTATGCCTCCATCTAGACCCACTGATGTGTAGCTGTTGCTTCTGAGAACATATTGACTGGCCAATCTGAGAAAAAGGCAGAATTTCAAACAGGTTCCTGAAAACCGGAGGCTAAAATCATCCATCACCCTCAGCTGCTTCAAATGCAGACATCAAAAAAGCTACCTTATGGATTGATTTTGGTGATCATATAATGGATTTCGCCAGTGCTGGACTGACGGCTGTAATGGGTTTCTATGCCGGCTGGCTATCGGAAGTCTGTCAGTTGCCCTGGCTCTCCATGGAGCGCTCCATACATTTGCCTGGGGCTCCTTATACCTGCTCTTGGGGGACCATATACTAAATTGACTTCAGAAGCACTCAAGGAAACAAGAGAAAGAGACATCAGCAACTCCTGTAGGCAGAAAAATACTACACCTCGACATGTTTTTGTAATTTATATCTAGCGTGCACAGATGCTGTTTTGCTCAGTAAGCCAATACTCTTTGTTCTCTGAACTCTCCACAGAAAATGACCATATTTAATAATTTACACCCAATCTGAATGTTGACTGAGTCAACCGCAAATAACGTCAGGCAGTTTTGCATTATAATGAATTAGTTACATGTGAATCAAATTAAGCAAATGGAGCACATGACAGAATTATGTGACTGGCGTTCTTGAGATGGAACAATTTCCTTTGCAACTCTGAAGACTGATTTTCCAGTTAAGTGAGTGTCTGGTGCATTTGTCCTGTTCATTGACAGTAACCTGTCATTTGCAGCACTTAATCTTGCAGAGGACAGAGCACAGCTTTCAATTAACTCATCAAATAAGCCAAGTGACACATCCATCACATGCTTGGCTCTGGTACACTGAAAAAACAAAAAAAAAACCCTGCAAACCACAATGCTGAGGCACTCTGCATTTTTAGGTTAATAGGTTAATAATAATATTAACTGATTTTTTTTCATATATTTTTCTATATAATATTATGTTTTGTGTACTTTAATTTTGCAGCTGTGGAACATGGAACATGACGTTGCTTGCTGTTTTTGAGTTTAAGTACTCATTATTTTGTCATAAAATTGAAGAAAGTACAGCGATAATTACACTAGATATTTCCTCTCTGTGAGTAATTGCATCGGTTGTGTTCCTCATCATGCATCAATCATGCACCTAGAGAAGACAGTGCCTTGGATTCCCAGTGCAGCTGATTACTGCATACAGAGAGTCAGCAGAAAGCTCTGCTCAGTCTAGCTGGACTGTGAAGCTCACTGGCAGGATAGAACAAGGAGCATCGCCTCCTTTTGTAACAGCTTACATCCTCCCCCATCAGCCAATCAGGTTGACCTTGACTTGGCAGCAGAGGGGTACATCTCTCACCTTGAAATGGATAACATCCCCTGAAATCTTAGTCTGCGTCCTCACTACCCGGATGAAAGCTGCCTTATCAACAGCACCGGCATCAATAAAGTGCAATAAGGTCTCAGCTTGAAGAATAAATAAGAGATGAGCTAAATAAAGTGGAGGTGCTAGGATATTAATATTGTCAGGAGTTAGTGGTAAAGGCTGGCTTACTGACATAGAGCAGAGCCACAATTAGATCCACTCATGTGCTTTGCCTTAGCGCTGCATGTGCACAGAGCAATCAGTAGCACCTGCTGAGACGAAATGGGAGGCTAACAAAGTTTCACCTAATGCCTCAGACTTTATTCGAAAAACTGCTTGAGTCAACTATCTGCTGGAGGATGAATCCAAGTTGTCTCACATTAAAATGAGATGGCTACTGCTGCAAACCAGCCTCCTATACACTCACAGAAAATAAATCTCCACCTAGATTCCATTGTACTGAAACATTAACGCTGTGGCCAAACATCAACAGAGCATTCAACTGCTGATGTTGGTGTGACAGGATTCTTTTCATTTAGAAATAAAAGGTGCTGCCAAAAAGTAACCCTCTTGGCAGGCTGCCTGGGATTTAAACTAAATTAGAACATGTAACACCGCCGTCCCACATGACTGAACTCAAATCAGCTTAAAAGTTATGTTTCATGTCAACGCATCTCTGGATGAATGGCTAAATGGGACAGATTAGAACAACACACCCTTCAGGCAGTTATTATCAGAATCAAATCATACAGGGTGGAGTGATTTGAAGAGGAGATTTTTAAAGTTGAAATCTCATGACTGGGGAAGGAAAGCTGCAGTGGAGGAGGCACAGAGGTAATGACATTGCGTAAGGTGAAAAAAGGACAGGTGCATGCAGGTGTTCTAAAAATAAGGGCTAGTTAATTATTGTGGTTTAGCTGCAGATTTGACTCACAGTTGTCTCAATTTTGTCTGAGGGTGGGGGGTAACCAGCACTGATTAACCCCCAAAGGTGGAACCTCATTCTGAGGACTTCCTGAGGACTCCCTACTACTGACAAGTCTCTGTCAGATACACTGTGAGACGGACTCATCTTTCCCAAATAATGCTGGTTAATGACTTAAACAGATATCTGTGTGTTTATCCAACGTTTCATGTACACACAAACACGATACATTGTGTTAATTAGTGACTGTCAGTGACCTTGTGTATTTCTGAACTCTGAAAAATGCCCTGCTACTTGTTTTGTTGTGTTGTTTTGTTTTCATGCAAAGCTTATAGCTCCATATTTAACTCATCTAACTCTTTGCATAGCAAGTGCGTGGCCTTGCACCTGAGTTCACTTTAATTTGTGTTTAACTTTGTTTTGGATATGGGGGTCTGCACTACTAATTCTGCATGTTCATCTGATCATGAACAGATGCCCTGCCAAAACCTAGTCTATTTCAGCTGTATGTTACATAATCTGTTTACAATCAAATGACCAAACCTGTCTGTGTCATATTCCAGCAAATGAACACTGCACATAGGGTAAGCAGAGTTATTAGTGTCCCAGCAGCTCATTTTTGCCATGGGCCACGTTAAGCAGGTTAATCATGCACACTTGGATGTGATCAATTCTGGAAATACACATACACAACCTGAGTAGTATTGATGAATCAAGCCAACTGCATCATATTCATCATATGACCAGGTGCTGGTGTCAGCCTGACATATTGGCAAATACATACGTCTAGGCGCAGTAGGCGGAGCAATATTTACAGTTAGAAAAACAGCATTTCATCTACATATATTCAGTGTCCATATGAATATAACTAGCATTGTAATGGGCTCTGTGACAGCAGAGTCACTGTACATTCAAAATTCAACAGCCTCCTGTAGGGGAGCAGGCCGCCTGCTGTCTTCTGAAGTGAAAACGATAAAGTCTATAACACAAACTCTCTTTGGTCCGAAAAATGACTGAAGGATGAATTTTCAGTGGGCAGCACAAGCTGTTGAAGCGGTGCCATTAGAGTAATAATCTCCCAATACAGGACCTTCTGGAGCTTTTGACACATCCTCTTCCTCATTATCCCAGCACTGCTTTTCTCTGGTGGTGGTCCGCAGGGTCCGCATCCTTCTCGCTAAATTGGGAGACTTGGGATGACTGCGAGCCAATTCAGCTTTGATGTTTCATTTAAAGAAAGAGCCAAAGTGGAAATGACATCCCAGTGGAATATTATGCTAATCTAGGAAATGTTAATTAGACCCAAAGGGTTAATTTCTTCTACTTTATCAACTCTATACTTTAATCTGTTCTCAGTTTAAATGTGTATACTAGAGAATGCTTAGAAATAATCAGCGTTACAAATTTTTGAAAAAAATTACTTTTCCTCCCTTTTAGCTAAAAGTGTCCCTAATCCCGCTTCTTTGAAATCTAATTGGTACAATCCCACAGACATGGAGCTGTCTCATCAAGACACAAAATAACAGAATTTTCTTTAACTTATCATATCAAATCAACAACATGTTGCAGAATGTCTTCCTGTACATCACACAGTGGATTCTTGTGGTACAAATCACTAGAAAATTAAGATCAGGAAAAGAGAAGGTCAAGTAGCTACAAGAAATAAAGAATTAAATCCTCAAATCTGATATCTATTGAAAGCGAAACAGATTCAACCACCAACAACTTAATTATATTTCATTCATTGGATTCTCTGCAGAGACTCAACAAACAATACCTAAATGGATGATAATTACTTTAATACCAAGGGTGCTATTCTTATCTTGCAAATTTTCTCTGTACACAGAGAAAGAAAGAGAGAAACTCTCCTCAGTACAATGTCAGCACCAAACAAGCATCTAGCTGCAAAGTCTACAGGGGCCATGTTGCACATGAAACTCTAATATACAGCATTGTGTGTACTTAAGGGCAATTTTTGGCTCACAGCTCTTTGAAGAGAGTGCCCTCAGACAAAACGGATCATCCCCTACAGGCTTGTTCATGCACCTTTACCACAAAAGCAGTGTCTCCCTTTCCACCATTTCATTAGTGTTAATTCCCCCTCTGGGATATGGAAGGAATGTCAAAGCACAGGGAACCTTTTTGAGATGTGGAAAAGAACGAACAGCTCTCACTACTCACCCTGAGTGATGAACAATGTCCCGACATGGCAGGTAACGGTTATGTATCGTCCTTCTTCTTGTGTGTGACACATTGAAATGATAGGCGTTACGATGGAGGGGGTGATGGATTCTGCACTGCGGCAGGAGCTTACGTGCAAAGTTTGAATTGTAGAGTGGGAATTCATTTCAAAGTTGGTCTGAAAGTAAAAGGGGTGTGGAGCTTGACTATTTCAAGGTTATGTTCACATTAATTCATTTCCCAAGGTCTTGTTTTTAAACTGTGTTAAATGGCTACAAAGGCAGAAGAGAAGGGCTAAATAATTATTTGGAATAAAATGGTCTTTGAATTCAAGAGCTAAAATGACATCATGTGCTTCTGTGTCTTTACTGTAAATAAAATAACTGTATTCCTATTGTTAGTCATGGGATACATACTCCTGTATGCTCTAAAAAGAGGGATATACATTTTAGAACTGAAAGAATGTTATAAACCTCAAGTCAGATATTACAGAGAGCAGCACATATGCCCACACCAGCAGCCAACAACACTGATTTTTCTAATATCTTTTCATATTCGAAGGACTCAAGGGGATAGAAGAAGTAGAAGGGAATTCAATGGACAGATTTGTGCAGCAATAAAAGAGAAGGTCAACTACGTTATAATGCCAAATTATTTCACTGCCAATGAAAACAAAATTCCCACTTTTATTGGATCAAAATGATTCACACCAGCTATACAGCACACACAGAAAATGGTTATACATTACAGTCTATTAAAGGAGCTGATATGAAAAGAAGCAAAAGGAAGGTGAGACTGGAGCAAACAGAGTGGGAAGGTCTGAGCTGCCTCATTCTTCCATACTGGTCATCATTACACCTGCTGGAGTTATGAGTACATCTTGACGACCAAACACACCTCTCCCGCTTCTAAATCCAGACATGGAGTGTGCTTTCATCCATTAAAAATGATGACTGAGGGAACCAAACAGCCCCTTTTTTCACCACCGCTGCCTAACACTATAATGTGGTTAAGCTGACATAATTTGCACCTGTCTCTTCCTGTCAATTTCTAAAGAGGGATGGAGTTGCACTCAGGCAGAGATGGTAGCATCACATGGCTTGGAGCTCGGACCCCCCTTTCCCCTCTCTCTCTCTCTCTGCACTACTCAGCTGTAACTCACACTGTAATTCTCCAGGGGAAATGTAGAAGTTGAAGAATTTATTCACATCCAATTGCAGCAGAGGAGAAAACCAGCTCTGCAAACGCAGTTTCTTTAATGTCACTTCACTTGGCACTTTGTGGGCTTAATTGCTTGACTTGGCCACTTTTTGCAGACATGTCTGCAGATCCAAGAAAAACATCTATTTAGGCATCATCAGTGAGGAAGACCTGCAGGCACAGGACATTTAACCCAACTGTATGCAAAGAAGCTGCATCATTACTGCCAACGCCAGCCTTCGGGATTGGACCCAAGTCTTTGTGCTTTTTAGGTACACAGATCCCTATCCTCCTAATTGATTTTCCCTGAGTCTTTAGATGCAGAGCCAGGAACAGTGTACCATGGAAAGGCATCTGATAGAGATGATTAGGAGTAACTGTTCCTGGATTAATGATAAAAGCTAAGGAACTATTTAGGCAAAATGCCTAAGCCAATTCACACAGTACAATCTATTAACTAAGTAGTGTAACATAATGGAGTATTTTCTCATGTTAGCTTGACAATTAAACTCCTTCCATTGTCTTTCCACAGTGAAACAATAGCTTACTTTCTATGCCAACACTTTGTAATAATTAACTTAATTAATGCTTGAATCATTCAATGCTACAATTTCTGTTCACACAGGACTTAAATTGAAGATTGGAGTTTTATCTATCCAAACATGTCCTGCTCTGGAGCCACGATTAATATCTTTGTTTTAGTTAAACCTCAACAGGCACAGCAGAAGCAGCTTTTAAGAGCAAGTTAGCAAGCTGGTAGAGCTCAGTGACACCATTTATTTTACAGGCACAGCAAAGGTACGTGTAAATATTAATATGTCTAGGACCATGAACTGAGAATGTGGAAGGTAAACAGTATATTATTAATGTAAACTGTAAACTGAGGAAATATAGAGAGCCAAGTCCTGACATCTGACGTCCTAGCTAGGTGCTGTTTCACTAGCTTCAGTCACTCAAAGCAGTCTCTGAAAGTTTCTGAAAGTATCTCTATCTGAGTATCTATTACACAAGAACCTCAGTGTATTCACAATGATGTTAATAATATAAATAAATAAATTATATATATATATATATATATATTGAATTAGGCTTTTCAAACAAGTTACCACCATGACTGAAGTGAAGCCAACACAGAACAGTACAGTATATTCACTTTAGGCTGGCTACAGGATGAGCCATAAGTCCCCATGTTAACTTCAGAGCAGAAATAAACATGTTGACAGCCTGGTACAAAAACATTTTTCAAATGATAATAAGAGTTAAAGTTGTGCATATTTAAGAAGGTGGCCACTTTGATTGAAAGATGGCCATCACAGAGCCTCAGCTCCAGAGCTACCACATCCTGAGCTTCCAAACAGCTCTTCAGAAACCTGTGGGTGACTACATGGACACTACACTCATACACATGTTTTATACTGCCTATGATTGTCAAAGGTCTCCCAGCATTTCTCTCCATACTGGACGATTCTGCATTAAACAGCTTTTACCCAACATCAACATTTGGTGCCAATCATCCAATGATGTTCATGCTGCACAGCTACAGTTAGGGGAAAGCATAAATGTCCTATCTCAAACCAGCAGTCAGTTGACTTTTCATTAATGTTTAACCTTGATCAAAATGAGCAACAGACAAATTATGACCAAATAAAATTATCTTTTATTCGTAGGAAAAAATCTTAGAGGTGCTTTCTTTACAGAAACTCTGTAAAACAGTTTGTGTCCTAAAAAGTGCAACTTACATGGTCATCTTAAACAACAAAATCCATGTATGAGGAGAGGAGATGCAAAGCCTCTCGTCAGGGTGGTTTGCTCCCAGTTTTTGCTCACGAGGTGGCGTAACGTTACGTTGCTTCTCACTGTGGTGGCTAATATTCTGCTGTGTGTTGCTCGTGTTGCTGCTATATGTTAGCAGTCTCTTGCAATATTTACATGCTGTTTTGGTTTTGTCTGTCCATTTCTCCCCGGTTGTATTTGTGTATATAGGGATCCAAAATGCCGCCACACAGGTGATTTAAAACCGCTCGGGGCATCCTCTATTTTAAAGTTGTTGCCTACCATCACCATGACTTCCCTCGTTCTGTGCCCTGTACCTACGTAGTGACGTAAGTCACGTGACTTGATGTCTGATGTTGAACAAATGAATCATCAACCAGTGACTTTTTTTAAGATAACGTAACCTATTTCTAAAAAAAAAGAAGAGAAAGAACATATCCTACTTCTCGCATTCGTGATTCATTTTTTCTGTCACCCGGTGCAAATCATCACGCACTTGTACCGATTTTTAATCGTGTCACGATGCGTTGTTACATCCCTAGTCATGCTCCTTCTACAACCTTGATAAGGGTAATGGCCACCAATTTTGAGGCATGTTAATAGCTGTGTTTTCTAATCTCCTTGTATTTTCCATTGAGCTTTACCGGACTGAACCATAAAAACATTCAGTTTTAAACTCATTTTGATGCCCACTGAGGCTTCACCTGACCATTGTATATCAAAACAATTCTGCTCTGCTTCGTCCTGCCAAAGCTTCAAATGGTGAACGGCTGTCACTAACGTTGACTGAGGTAACTCCAAGGGTTTCATTCATCCAATTGGGGCACAGATGCTAAAAATGTATGCACTAGTATTCTAATGGGATAAAAGTCTGTACTTCATGGCATATGTAAGCTAATGACAATAATGGCAATCTAAATTTGCACTGCTGGAAAAAATTATGGCTCATTTTTCTTCACTGTCATAGCATAGTCTGCAGAGACCAGTGGGAGCTTTGAGCCACCACAGCCCTCTTAACTCACCACAGATACCATTAGAAAAATGCTGCTTTCATCATTCAAATCCCACTCCATGGTCTACACAATGACAGGCATTACACCGCAGTAACAACCAGGGGGATTAAAGTCAACTGGACGCCGGCAACTGCACTGCTTCTTTTGTCTTCAACAAATCATATCAAAGTGGTACTTAACAACAGTGGGTTAGAACCAAACTTCTGGAATAGCTGTTCTAAAACATTTTGTCAAGTTCTCCTTGGCTTGTGGACAACAAATAACAGAGATATAGAGACCACAGTGATACATCTTTGTCATTTATCACAGCACCTAGGGAAAATTTCAAATCATTTAAATCTAAGGTCAAAAGCGTCTGTTACAACTCCTCATCACTGCCTCTATCTGTCTCTCTGGTAAAAGAAACAGGAACATAATAAAGTGGCCAATGCACAGGAGGAATATTAGACTAATGAAAAGCTCTTTCCTGCCTTGGCTGCCGGCCCATATTGTGTACCGCCTTGCGTCTACCATTTCACAGCATGGAGTTGTGAAATGGAATTCCATTGGCAAAACAATAAAGCAGCCCCCTATGATTGTGCGTCATGCACTTTAGCACACACACACACACACACACACAACAGTGGAAACAATGATAACTCAAAGGTAAGTGCAAAGTGTAATACTATGTGTGCATATAGAACCACTCAGTTGTAAGTAGCTCATTTCTAAGTGGCACAGTGCAGTGCTCTGTCTGCCTGACAAAGGACGGGAATATTTATGTTCTGGCATGGTTCCAGCAGCGTTTTGGTTTTTACCATGACATAAAGGCCACAGGGAAGGGCGGCAGGTCCAGGAACATCATGACATTGTAGATGATGGGAAAGGTGCTAAGTAAGGAAACCCCTGCTGATCATGAACCAAAGTGCCCCTCTGAGGTGGAGCCAAAGCAGAGTAACACACACAGTTGGCTTAAGGTTAAGGTAGGCTTACACTAACTACAATTCTTTACTCCATGAATGGTGTCATTATATCCCAAGCACCAGGACACATGTGATTCTTAACAGAAACTGTAATGGACAGAACATTTACAAAAACTGTTTATAAGGGACAACTGACATTAGCCAGACAGTTGTTAGATAGTTTGTTCCACATTACAGGAACTTAATGGACAATACTTGGCCTTGTGTGGCTCAGTAGAACAGACAAGTTCCCTCAGTGTATCATCCCCTTTTAGTGAGCTAAAGAGCCTCAGGAATTAAATCAGGAGCTGGATCAGTGTACTAACCCCTGTTTGTATTTCCACCTTATCTGAAAAACAGGCTAATAGGACAAAAAGAATGATAGCTTTGTCTAAGGCACATATGGGTGAAGCCATGTGAAGCCATGCAAATTTAAAATGAACACTACACTGGGCACTAAATAATGCCATGCCTTTGAAAATCGCTTACTTAAAAGGCATAAAAAACAATCTGTTGCAAAAACTATTACTGGCATGCCCTCTACAACTACAGCAGCTGTGAAATAAGTGAATGCACCCTACAATCTGACCATCTATGAAAAGTCATGTCACACTGATGTACAATGCAGCTGTCCAATTTTCAAGCTGAGATGCGCAGCTTCAGAAGCAAAAACCACCAGGCTTGCAGTCCTTACGTTAATAATAGTTTCTTGTCAGGGGAAAGCATTGGCATGGTAATGCATCATGTCTTACACATTGTATGCCATTCCTGGTGCAGCCTTGGCACTTCTGCTGTTTTATTAGGAATTATCTGTGGTCAATTAATAAATGTCGCACCGGCTGAGTCCCACAGGATGAGGGGCAGACAAGCACACCCTGATAATGGAGGGGTATACATCATGTCTGCCAGTCAGGACACTGCAACTGCCACACAGACTCATGATGTGCAACAGCAAGTCAACAGTGGCCTTACATTACATTATGAATCATCATTGTTTGCACCTAAAATCAGTTAATGACTTTCAGTAAAATTAACGCAAGCAATAAAAACCATAAAAAGCAAATATTTTAAGAGGTCTGACTGTTCATTTAGGCCTCCTAGTTTTCAGACATGTGCATCCATTTAAGCATCCAGTCTATCTCAGGACGTGAATAGGAAGACCTAATAGATGACAGGTACCCAACCTACTGGCACACCTGATAACAGGAAAAGGAGGTGACTCGCAGTAAAAGTTTAACCATCCATTTTTACAGAGGTACATGATGCTATTAAAAAAACAGAATTAAAATTTCTAAGCATAAAAATGCTTTTTCACACAAATGAATTCAGTCCAAATCATCCAAGAAGTCTCAAAGGACGACGGTAAAGCGAGCTGTTTTTCTGACATGTCATGAATAAAAAAGGCCTGCGGGCTCTTAACAGCCTGTGGCCTACTGCAAAAACAGAAAGCTCAGCGCTCGTTTTCCCCCAGTGCTCCAGTAATAGGCCAGTGGAAATAAATGTAATCACTGCGTTTTGTTCTCCCCAGTGATATTATTTCTTCTTATTACTTTTCACCCCCTTCACCTCTCAGGCCACCATCAGAATCTCATTTGATCCTATTTACATTCGCTCTGGCTTCGAACCCCGGTGACGCTAAAAAGCAATTACTACTTCAAGTTGCCGTCTGCCAAAGAGAGCCACACAAGACGTCCTCGCAAAACTACAGAGGATTCCTACCCGGTCTGTGGCTGACATTTAAGCCCTTGTCTTCTTCTGTAAGCATGGTTCACTACATTTAGAAGCAAGGAAGTGATTATGACAAACATGGCCTTTAGAAGTGGCCTTTGACCAGGGACAATCCCAACAAAGTAACATTTATCAAAACCAAACAAGAGGGAGCTAAGCCATTTAAAAAAAAAAAAAAAAAAAATTGATCATCGTCTGAAATCTCACCGTCCAAGTGTCTGGACAGGAACCTTCATCAACAGCATGAAATATTACTCAATGTCAAAACTGAAAATTTTGATTAAAGTACAGACCTGCACCACCTTACCATACAAAATAAAAGGTGCACCACAACTCCACCAATTTTACACATTCATTTCAGTTAGCTAATTATGGAGATTACTATTCAGCCTGAGAGAACATTTTATAAAGTCACAAAGATTTTGTGCCCTGTTGTTTTCTACAGTAATATCATCATTGCATTAAGTCACATTTCAATCAGCATGACCCTGCAGAAATTCATAAAAACTAGTGGACGATGCAAATGGAGCTGCCATGAAGGTACTACCATAACATTGAAAAAGCTTAATTTTATTTCCCTTATTGCGATGTCCATACCATTAAATGTAAACTCTTAAGCAACCCTGTTTCCATTGATTGTGTTGCTTTGCAAATGGAGATTCAATTACGCTGTTCTTCCAAGTGAGCGCAGAGCAAACGATATAGAACTATCAATAGTAGGCCGCTCGGGGGACAGATGCAGCGGAGGATAAGCGAGATAGACCTCCAGACCTCCTTTGCTGTGCACTCTTTGTTAAATTACCCAAGGTTAGTGCAGCGTACTAAAGGTGGCTAAAGCAATTAGTTTTTCACCAGTTCGTCAATTGTCAGAGTCTGCAGGCAGAAAAACCATTGTGTAAACCGTGCTGTTTTAGACCAGATGGTAGCAAACAAGAATCATATCTGAGTATGAGCTGTCACGTTCAAGACAGTTTATGGAGTTAGCATTAATAGATTGGATAAACTCATATTTCTCATCCATCCCTTGAGATTTGGTAGGGAATACACACACACACACACACACACACACACACACACACACACACACACACACACCTAAGGCTTCTTGAAGAGAAGCTATATGCACTTGTTACAGTATAAGTTTGGATAGAGAGCAAAACTCCCATCTTTATCATCACTAGAGGAGCAATAAAAAACAAGCCTCTTCCAATCAATGCTGCTTTTACAGGCAGTGCAGTAATACTTGATGTTTCTAAAGCTGAAGCGGCTCATAGGGATTTTAAGAAATGACACGGATTTAAGGTTTAATACTTTATATTTGATGTAATCCATTATGCCTCTTAATTCTTGTCGGGATATTTGTCTTATTATTTTTTACTTGTGCCTTTTTCACTTTCCTTGAATGAGAGACATGCCATTCTCTATTCCTGTCCTCCCTCTGGAGTATAGAGGCAGAACAAAATGTGGAATATTCTGGATTCCACTGAAGTGCAACAAAATGTGTAGAAATGGTTTGAGATCTTTTTGTCTGCAATTACCATTCTGCTTTCCATACAGCCCTGAGGGCTACTCATTACTCAAGGACTTAAGGTGATGGACTACTTCAATTTATTCCACACAGTCTACATATGCATCTACCCAGTTACAGTACCTCACCATGGATGCTGACACTTTTCTAGAGAAAATCAGTTGTGACATGACATGGTTACATTTCCTGATATTTCCTCACCACCTATTCAGGTTCTTTTATTATTATTATTATTTTTTGCTTTATTGGATAGAGACAGCTGAAGAGTGACAGGAAATGTGGGGAGAGAGATGGGGAATGACATGCGTGAAAGGGCTGCACAGATTGGGATTCGAACCCGGGCCCCCGGGGCGAGACTTCGCATATGGGGTGGCTGCTCTAGCGACTGAGCTAAGCACCTCAGCTAAACTGAATACAAATCTCACCATTTGTCAAATAGCTCTATTTGTTTGATGGATTTGTCATCTCCAATGACTTTGAATTAATTAGGTTTTTATTCAAAATTCATATTACTGTAAAACATTATTAATGTAGTAAATAGATAATTGCCACTGTCTGTATATCATGCTGAGATGTTCCTCTTCCAAACTCTTCACTTCATCTTAATACTTAAGACTAATGGCAGAATATATCCTTGACCTGCTGGCGGGCAACGTTAAAAGCTTTTTAGTGTTGGGAGGTGATTTCTGTTACTTCGCAGGCCGTCTGGCTTGCAGAGCGGATATGAATTTCACATGCCCTGAGCACAGAGCGGCTGAAGAAAAGACGACTCAACTCAGTGTGTGTCTCTGCTACAAACATGACATTAAAATTCACTATTCTCACAGGCCTAGGGAAAGTCTTGTTACTTATAGTAGGCATGCAACTGCAATTACTCTTATACCAGTGGTTGGATATTTACCACAGGTATCTAGATACAAATTTGAATCAGATATTTACTTTTTGAGAATTATCTAAGCTTATAAAAGCCATCATGTTCTCACTACCAACTCAATCACTGCTGTTTGCTCAGTGGGCTTAAACTACAGAATATGTCGCTGTAGTTACCTCTCTTGCATCATGTCTGGAGGCACCTGCGTAGCTTTACGTGCCGTCACACTCGTGATGAAGAGCACGAAGGCACATAATGCATACATATATGTGTGTCCCATGTTAGGAAAACCATGTAGCAGCAGACACGAAGCATTGGTTAGGTGCATCCCAATCAAGTGTTTATTTGACCCACGCAATATGGACATTTCCAAATAAACTACTATAGGGCACAGGCCTTCTCCTGACAGCAGCTGCTCCTGCTGGAAACTGTCAGCCTTATATAGCTGTAACTGGCAATGACCTGTTGACCTACCATAATACAGGGGAACTTGCCCCTCATATCACAACAAAATGACTAAAAACACATCTATACTACTCTGCTATCAGTTACTCTGCATAATCTTACTGTGTGTTACACATTACAAAGGAATCATGCAATGTCTAATGAGCAGATTAAATCACACCCCTTACACTAATCAGCACATGGTATCTCCTGAGTGCTCAGGTATCACAGGGACTCTTTTAGTCTGAACACCCTAAAGAAGAGACAAAAGAGAGGTGAGTGACCTGCTAACACAAACATTTCTCTTAGAATATTGCACATTTATGCCACTTTTATTTAACACTATCCTTTAGATAATACACACTGAGCACATTATGAGAGCCAAACTGAATGCGTGTTTCTCTTACTGGCCAGCCTCCAAACACTCCCAGCTGAGAAGCAGCTCAAGACCCACAAAACATGTTAATGCAGACAACAATGTCAGTGAGACGATCACTCCTCTGGTTTGTGTCTCATTTCTCATTTCAGTGTTGTCTACTCATTAAGCTAACAAATATTAACACTACAAATGCTAGTAATGAAGAAGTCCTACATTACAGTTGCATCAGGTATGTAGTGTAACTTTGTGTACCACACAGTAGCACCTTCAGCAGCAGGCAGTTACCACCATGTTGCACCAGAGAACACCAGCACTATCAAACTTTACAACTCGTTTACCTCAGGCAGAGAGCAGAGGCAGGGGGAGCTGAGGAGGATGCAGCCTCCATCTCAGTTCTTTCCTAAAATGTTCACTGAAATCATCCTCTTACTGTCACTGACTGACTGATGATCATTACAACTCTGACTAATGGGATGCATTGGTCTAATGTGCAGTAAGGCACATGAACATGATCTATCATGGACATGATGATCTTTTTGAATCAACTATATAAACCTACCTGTACTTCAGATTTGATATTGTGCATACATAGTTATGTGTCATTTATATTTGACATTGTATATATATATTTGGATTTGCACCTCAACATATTTGACCTGATGGCAGCTTATTGACAACATTTAACAACTAAACCTTTTTCATGCCTGTGACACACATGCAACACATTCCATTGTCATAGTATAGTATGCGTCAAAGGTATTGGCTAAAAGATGTACTTGTGGAAAGAGAGGGAAGCGTGACTGCCATCATGACTGAACACTGGTCACTGCTAATCATCCAAGTGACAAAAGAATCTCTTAGCATTAATCACATTAATCACAGCATTAATCTGGTCAGCTTTTCATGTTAGACTGTGGGAAAAGGTCTGCTGGATCATACAGACACCAGTGGCATGATATGATGTCTTCCCAAGCAAGCAGCAGCTTCAGGTCAGCGTTGCATAGCACGCCACATTGTTTCATAAATCCAATTAATTCAAATTAACACTAATGCAACTTAAAAGACAACCGCAACAGCAACAAAAGAAGCATTCTCCTACAAGCCTGTGTGGGCACAAACCACAGCAAATCAGCAAAGATGCAAACATGACCCACAAGGTTGAGATGAATACATGTTGGTTTACATGGGAGGGTTGAGTAATCCACAATGGTGCTGACCCTGAAGAACTCTGAGATTGTATCAAAAGCCAAAATGGGTTTCAAAAGAGAACATTTCAAGCCTGAAAAGAAGGCAGTAGGAGGATGCCGTAGGCACAAGAGGAACTGAAGAGTTACACAGCCACTACCAGCCAAGACGAAGCATAGCAGAGTACAATGTAATATTCATATTCTAAATGCTTTACCAGGTCCCAAATCAAGCTGTCCGTACTTCTTTAGTCAACAGAACACCAGTGATATCATCCACTGTCCCTCCATCAGACTTCATACTCATTAAACCAATAGGCTCCATACAGTATACACACACAAACTGATATATTAGTCACCACCAAATAAAACAAAATAAGAAAGAAGACAGCCAGTGAGAGGTTGGAGGGTTTCATCAGCTTCTAGCTACAGTAAGAAACTCAGAGGATATAGCAGCAGCTGTCTGCTATCATGAAAACATGGCTACCTCATTTTCCTGTCCAGAAGTCTATCTTGAAATATGCTGAAACCCATCCCAGCACGCTGTAAACTAATGCCTGATGTCTCTCCCACGGGGACAGGCTTTAAATGTATTTTCATATTACCCTCCGTTTCACAGTGGCCACGACTGTCGAGATGCTGGTTCTGATCATTTGTCAATCCAGGTTGATACTTGCAGTGAGTAATGTTATGAGAAATGTGACTCGTGGCTGGTGAGTGAACAGACTGTCAAAAACAGATAGACCATAAAACTGTGAGGCGGTCAAGAAGGTGCCTTTGAGAAAGAAAGCAAAGCTGGAAGCTTTCTGAAATAAAAAAAAATGCACGTGTAGCATTTTTAAACGGTCTTATTTATTGTAATGTTTTTGTGCCGTGACCATTAAGCAATGAAACCACAGTGAGGCGACTGGTGGCTTGTTATCTCACACCAGAGATGTTTCTCAAAGTGAAGACTACTTTTCAGTGTACCATGATGATAGGACCCTGAACTAAAAATGTGGCAGGCTGGCGTGATGGAGGCAAAGCTTTGCCAGCATCATTGGTGTAACATGGATCAGTGAGTAGGCAGCCATATTTAAATGTTAAAAATGTCATAAGAATGTCTGTGTTTGGTGTGTGTGACTGATTAGACATAGCTTCATTTGCTTTCACCAAAGTTTCATTCGTTCTCTGAAAGCTTTAACTGCTAGCCTAGCTCCTTTTATAGTTTTACACCTTATACTATGAGGCTATTTACACGGCTTGTATTAGATCTTTTCTGCTTGACAGAGCTGGATGCAGTCACAACATGAAGCATCCAAACAGCCCTGTGTCTAATGTAAAGTTGTTGTTTTTCAGCACAATAACAGGATGCATTTTCCATCCAAAGCCACCAGTCTGCCAGCTTCATCACTGAAACTCACAACACAGAACAGAGCTTCTATAAAACGGGCTAAATGCTCCAGGCTGGGAGACATTCGTCACATATTTTCTGTCTGTATCTTTAAAACACACACACACACACACACACACACACACACCTATAGTTTGTGATGCATTTCCTATTGAGACAGGATAAGCTAAGCTATGTAAAGATTTATCAAAATTGTGATGGTTTTACTAGTACGAGATTTTATTCACACCTTTAAAGTTACTTTCAAGTTACTTTCATTACTTACCTTTATTCAGCAAGTAACCTTAGTGTTTATAAGAGGATGACAGTTTTCTAAATGACAATCTCATTTCTTTTGATTAAATATACAATAAAAATGAATATCTAATAAATACATTCATTTTATTATATATAATAATATGTTATTATAATGATGGATAGAAATGCTACATCATCTTTTACATGATACTGGTGTGGTACAGATCCTAATACATCCTAATACATGATCAACTCAGGCTCATAAAATCAAAATACATATTTTTTACATTTTCACATTAATGAAAACCTAAAATTCAAATGAATCAAATGACTACAGCACATCAATCAGCACCATTATCAACACTGTCATATACTGTACTTTAGAAAAGTACTAAAATACAAGTCTAGTGCCAACAACTAATCACGCTGCTCATCACGTCACCTTTCATCTGATCTGGACAAGTTGCCAGCTCATTGCAGGGCACACATAGATAAATAACCACTGACACTCATATTCACATCTACGGACAATTTGAAGTCACCAATTAACCTGTTGAGTTCACATCTTTGGACTGTGGCAGGACACCAGAGTACCTGGAGAGAACCCATGCTGACACGGGGAGAACACTCTACACCAGCTGAGGTTCACACCAGAAACCTTCTTGCTGTGAGGCGACAGTGCTAACCACTGTAACACCGTGCCGCCCACCAACTAAGCAAAAATGTTAAAATGATGTTAGCTCAACTACCAATTTATTTATCATTACTTCCATTAGCCATCCATCCAGCTCAGAGATCGCCACACTGTCAGTGTGAGTCACTCTTCACCATCTTGTTAAAATTATGTGATCTTCTATTTATAATAAATATGATTTGAAATTTAGGCACACTGACAATTTCTCCTCACAGTCCCAAATCACATAGCAACAAAGATTTGATGACTTGTTGCTGGTGTTGGTGGTGCTCATTCTAAACTGACTTGTTTGGTCTTAAACTGTCTCCGACCCCTGACACAAGAAATGATGTGAAACTGCCATGGTGCAAACTGAAAACATTAAGCTGAAAGAAAAGTTTACTAATGAGCAAAGTTACTGTACAAGATGTTGATCAGGAGCCAAGCGCTCTGCACATTGAGGCTTTACTGTGGGCTAATCCATGTATGACAAAATACTGTTTTGTTAGAAATCTTTTAGCTACAATTAGACTGAGTTATTCAAGTCTTTATCTGCACATCAGATTGGAGTTCCCAAAGCTGATCCCAAGACTTTACGTTCACTCAAATACTGCGTGTTGTGTTTAAGCTGCAGTTGATAATCTTTGAGACAAAATATGTTTTAGGGTGAATAGTTGAATAAATTGTGATCTTAGAGGCAGCTCATTTATGTTCTCCACTCTGCATTGGCAAGAGAAAGCAGTTTCTGAACTTTTACATGATTTGGTTTTCACTTTTGGATATCGACTGTACGGCACCATGGACAGAAGAAGTGGTCGTGCAGGGAGTCTGCTTCAGATCATCAGATGTTAAAGGATGTGTGGGCCTGTTGTGCTGAAAGAAATGATGCAAGTCCAGCAAGGTGGAACACCATGCACACAAGGTGAGCCAGAGCTGAGATGTTTTCTCTTCAGCACAATGGTCTGTAGTCTGGTAACAGTGTTCAGGGTATAAGCAGCATAGCAGCTCAACACCTCTAGCCCTCAGCACCTCAATATCCTTGGCCCACAGCGCCTCAACATCTCCGGGCCTCCGCGCCTCATATCTCCAACCCTCCATACCACCATACCTCCGACCCTCCATACCTTTGGCCTTCCATACCTCCATACCGTCGACTTTCATCCCCTCATACCTTCAACCCTCATCCCTTCTTCTCTCCTATAAGTCATCATCCCAGCACACCCTTTCCATCACATGCAATAAACCCATCTAAACTTGAATCTATTGGCGTGGTCCTTGTTAGTGAAAATCATTTACAAAAAGTGCACCCTTTAAAGCAGTGATTGAGATGAATTAGTTTTTGTTTTTTTGTAAAAAAAAAGCATTAGGTGCAGACTGGAGGCCAAATTACATCTAATTAATATGTTTACAAATGTTTCATATTATCTCCTTTCAGTTCGATTTTTTTTTTTTTTAAATGTAATCGTTCTTAAAATTAAAGAAATCTTCTGATTGTCAGGCTCCTGCAATGATTCAATCAATCAGTCACTGGACTGCTTTCAGGTTACAGAGACATCATCTTTTTAACGTCAAAGTTGTACTTTAATGACCACAGTGGTTAAAAAGAGTCTAATCAGCAGTAGCTATAGTTATAGTACCGTCAACGTGTGTGTGTGTGAGAAGAATAAGTGACTACGTACTTTAAATCCACAGTAGCTTTATTGGATGCCGCAGCAAACACACAGTACCTGTACGAAAACCTGGGGAGCTAACAACACCGAGCAGCAACACACTGCACATGCTCATTTAGTCTGGTTACGGTGTCTGATGAGGTTCATACAGAACACCAGAATGGGCTACAAGTGCTATAGTCTCTGTTACTGTTCATGGTAAATAGTCCTGTACAGTTAGTTAAAAATGTTTTCATTATATTACGTAACATTAATATCCAAAACATAACTGATGACTTGTCTATGTAAATAAGTATTTTGTTAATTATTCATTATTTCATCATAAATGATGAGGTTCGACTTAAAAAGACAGCATTTGTGAGCAGAGGTGACTAAACAGTCCACAGAGATATCAAATATACATTCCATGCTCTAAAACAGAAGCAGACGCTGACATTAAGAAGCTGGAATGAGAACAAATTGTGACAGATTCATTTTCTCCAACCGACCAATCAGTTTAGCACTACAGTAGATCTGTTCTGCTGTACAAGTAATCGGATGATTGTTGGTTATTGGTTATTTTTCCAGGACTGCAGCACAGTGCGGTTGAGGCTCGTCCTTTGTGTTTTATCTCAGAACTACACATTTTTAAAGAGTAAACATGCAGACAGCAGCTCATACAGGGGCTTTAAAATAACAATATTTAATAAGGAACTACTAAACTCACTATTTTTTACATAGTCATGTCCATCATATGGAGGGTAAACTGTGTTTATTACACTATCAAAGCCTTTCTGTGTCCTTTTCTCCAACACCTGTGTGTCAACCGCTGGTCACAAACAGCATGGTACAATGACTAACGTGTGCCCACCAGCGAGACTGAGAGGTCCTCCAGGCAGGACAGGACACAGCGAGCTGAGACCGGTGCTCGCAGTCCATTCATCACAACTTGTCCTTCAGCAGTGTTCTGTCCCGGTAGGCCCGCTGCTGCACTATGGATCAACAGAGGACATGTTTGAACAGCTGACCCAAGGCCATGAAAGAGAGTAAAGCAACAGCAGAGAACCATCAGGGTAGTTATATCAAAGGCCATACATCAGGTGTCCAGGAAAATACCTGTGATCTACTTGGAGAGGCTTTTCTACAACTGCTTGCCTTTCAGTGGAGGCAGCTCATGTTGCTGGGTTACTATTCTGGCTGCTTTAGCAGTTAAATGAAATCTTGCCCTTCAATCGCTGTCTCTATTTTCAACAATCCATACTGGCTTTAAAGGTCCAGTCAGGCTCTATTGACAGAATATGGCAGAAATTTAATATAATATTCATAATTTTGATTTTGATTTATTAGAGTATAATCCCTGAAAATTAAATCAAAAATGTGATCAAATCAAAGTAAACGAAGGCCAAGAAGCTCTGCTTCTGAAATGGTCCTGGTGTGGTATGAAGTCGTGTGGCGAAGGGACCAAAACGATAACGCAGCAGTGACATCACAAACCGTGCCCAAATTTCCGCCCTAAATTATATTATTATTTTGTTGAGCATGTTTACCACAATAGACCAAAGTACAGGACAAAATGTTATTTTGTAAAGTGACAATTCAGGGGATCACTAATTCATCCCAAAGGGAACATGAATGTCTGTACCAGATTTCATGGCAAGCCATCAATTAGTTGTTGAGATATTTCATTTGAAACAACACGTGTCAACCTCAGTTGACACAGGAGGTAAAGTCAGGGCATCACCGGAGTCATCTCAGAGCCTTTATTGTGCCAACACATGTAGTGGATGTTGAAATATTTCACAGGATAAGTGATGCATGACATTCTATGGTGGATAGACAGACAGACATATCCATATAGCCACTATCATGGCTAATAGAAACAAAACCTGCAGTCTAAAAATTAATGACACTCTGATACATTGGTTTGGACTATTAGAGTCACTTGAAGTCGTTCAAAAGGTCATTTACTTGAGATCAGCTTACAAAGATTTCAGCAATGACCCACACATCAACGGGACATGTTTTTCGATAACAATATTGAATTCTCCCCGACCTGATAAGAGATGAGGTCTCGCCTTTCACTCGGCTCACACAGTCAGATGCTATCCAGCAATGTAGTATAAATAAAATTTAAACAGAGCTGTGTGTGGGTTTCCTAATTACTATGCATGTCTGCGTGCATGCATCTCACTTTCTCAAACACATGCACGGTAGGTCTTATGGCTGCTTGGAGGATGCTATCATAAAGCGGCCTTGTAAAAAGCTCATCTGGTGCACACGATCTGTAAACACAGATATGAAGAAGATCACGGAGCCTGCGCAACCTGACACCTCTAAATTTGGAGTATATTACTGCACCAATACAGTGCCAGCAATTGCTCTACAGCAAAGGCCAAATTAATGTGAAACACACACACACACACACACACACATTAGCGCTGCTTTTTCATAAAGACTGTTCTGCTTGTGCTGAAGCTTGAGAGTAATTGCTCCACAGCACAAGTGTGATTAATTACAGTTTGCAGCAATAAATATGTGTTTATTTAGGGCACATGTAAGAATCTTCAAAGATTAGAAAAATGAAAATGATATTCAATTAATAGCTATGAATATTTAAACACAGTTTTGTATATCACTTTATTACAGTTGTGTGTGTGTGTGTGTGTTTAGGTTAGGCTGTACAAAACAAGTCACCCATACAGGGATAGAAAACCTACTTTTTCTATCTAGGTGTTATTTCTATCCATAGTTCTTATCTATTATTTATGATGTATGAATATTCCATGGATATTTACAATATATTTTGCTGATGCTGTCTGTCTGTTGTTTTGGCCTCTGCACTAAACAATGCAGACTAAATTAAGACTGGCTAGTTTGTGTTACAACATCAGCTGAATGTCTAAAATGAATAAATATTGAATTAAATATCAATCCAGATGACTTTGAACCTCTTTGCAACAATAAACAATACAACTGGTCTTCGGCTCTTCTTTCAAAGGCAGTTTACCTGCCTAAGTCATTTTTTCCTCATCATTATACCATACAGTGAATCCTCCGCCCACCACATTCAATTCCCAAGTGTTTTCCACCCTCGGGGTCTTCTTTTGCAGGTGCTGAAAATAACAAAAAAACAGAGAAAAAAATGTTTCCACATGTATCATACAAAGACCGCTATATCTAAAGAGAAACCTAGCCTGCCACAATCTAGACGGGACTGTGGAATGAAGATGTGTGGCTGTAAGAGCACAACTGATTGAATCTCCTGACTGAGATGAATGAAGCTTTGTTACATGATTTAGCACCATGACTGAGCAGACCTTCTCACCCTGTCCTGATTACCATCCCCTCACATTAAGTAAGATAGAAACCACAGTGTTCATCCAGAACAGATCAGGCCATTGTGCCTCAAGCATTTTCAGAGGAATTCTAAAAATCAGCCCGTACCCCAGTATCAATAACTAAAGTGTTACCTTTGTCACACTTGACTCTGCCTGGGACCCTGGCTCGGAGTCAGGCTGCTACTGTAGACATCACCTCACCATTTTGCATCCCATCGTCATTTCTGGCTTCTCAACTGGATTTACTGACTTCGATGTTCGATGTTCAGTCAGTCCCTTTAAAAACTCAATACCAGTCAACCTCTAACATATAGTTATATATAGCTATGTTTTGGTTGGCTCCTGAGGGAAAATGTCTTTAGTATTTAGGGCTCTTCAGCTCCTAAATACTTCATTATGTTCACCAGCTAACTTTGTAGTTTGGTGTTAGGCAGGTAGTTTACAGTGAGTTATCTGCTGCTGCTAAAACACTGGTTGTTTAAATCATTTCCATTTAGCGTCATCATTTAGCAGACGCTTTTATCCAAAGCGAAAATCAGTGAGACTGAACCATAAAACCTAAACAACAGCTAAAAGAAGCTAAAACAATAATTAGAACTGAGGTGAACTGCAGAGTCAGGTGATATTTCTCTGTGCATGTATCACTTTCAGCAACACCTATCACTTTACAGTCATTTTTTGTGCGGCTTCAATGTTTTTCTTGTATATCAAATACGTGTGCTGCTTTTTATCCCTGTAAGTTAACCCACAACAGCCTACAGCTGTGTCAATCTCATCCACTCTTACTGGCATTCTGGTTCTCTGTCATAGTTGTTCTGGCTCAGGTGCAGGAAGATGCCGTCTCTAGATGATCTGGAACCCGGCTCTTTGCACCATGAATGTGTCAGGGCTTTTTGCGACATAAACCTACAGCTACAGATGACATGCACTAGCTGGAAAAAGCTGAATGTTTGAGTATCATTCAGCCACATAGTGGACAGGAGAACCCAATGAGCTGCCGGGCTGATTGCTGACTACATTAAGTCTCTTAGGCAGCATGCTGATGAATCCACTCGTTGAAATGTGAAGGTAATAGTCTTGACATAGCAAAGACATAACTCACTGACTGTACCTGCAAAGGCCCCAAATGACAGCAATCCCAAGTAGAAGCCCGTCCAATATGAAGGAGGACTTTGCTTTTATTACCATCATCATTACTGTATATCATTTCTGAATGTACAGCCATTTGGTTTCATTTAAATGTAAATCTGGGCACTGAACTGCGCACGTTGTCACCCACGGCAGCCTGACTATGATGATTCATTCTGGGATCGGCAGGGAAAATATAAGAGCCCCTTTACTTTCTCTGAGGGAAAATAACAGATTTGACCTTTGTCTGTTTTCATGAAAGCCCTGTACACGTAAAAAAAAAAAAACCTTGAGATTTCCATTTTCTTCTAGAAAACAAAAATAGCCAGAGTTTTGTGCATCCTTTGTCCTCCCTCTTTTTTCTTTTCTTTTTTCTTTCTTTGTCCACCTGAAGAGCAAGAACGCAGAGGTGCAAACTGCAGTGTGAGGTCAATGATGAACTCAAGCCTGGAGAGAACTGATGAGTCCTCATGTTGAATGAGATTGCAGTGAACAGAAAATGGAGAGTCACAACATCGCATGCCATGTGACGACTGTTACTTCAGCCAGACTCGACTCAATTGTGAATGTGTGACGCTACAAGAAGCTGTTTGTGTTAATATTGATCTAATGAGTTGACCACCAGGGGCCCGTGCATGTGTGCAATCTTTCCAGCAGGGTAAACATTAGCAGCTGAGAATCCTGATCTCATAAGATATTCTTCTAATCATATAGAGCATTAGGAAAACTTACAGCAGAGCGTGATGAACTGGGTGACATCAACAGCCCTTATCAAATAAGACATTATTAGCTCATTATTTGTCTTTACTCTATACACACACCTGCTCTCTTGTTAAATCAGACATCACAAAAATTAGTCCCAAATAAAGAAGTGCTTCATTAAGAGATATTAAGAGAGATAAATACATGGTTTTAGCTGAACTAACTTAACTTAACTAAACTTCTTCCCCGGAGTTTCTGTGCTTTCTCGTCCAGCAGGTTCTCGTGGATCGTGGCTGCTGCTGTGGTCTGCTGCTGACGTCCACTATATATAGCATCACTGTCATAATTGCTACCACATCTCTCCTATAGTTTATAGTCTGTTAATGATTCACTGCTGCTGTGCATCTGTGTCCCTCTAACTCTATCACAAGTTCCACTGCTACTGTAATCATACTATCATTTATTGTATTTCATTGTAATTGTACAATATGTTTGTGTTGATTTGTTCTGTACATGTGACATCCATTGCACGTCTGTCCGTCCTGGGAGAGGGATCCCTCCTCTGTGGCTCTTCCTGAGGTTTCTTCCACCTTTTTTCCCTGTTAAAGGGTTTTTTGGTGGGAAAGTTTTTCCTCACTTAAACCGAGGGTCTAAGGACAGAGGGTGTCACTCCCTGTACAGATTGTAAAGCCCTCTGAGGCAAAATGTGTTTTGTGACTTTGGGCTATACAAATAAAATTTGATTTGATTTGATTTGAAACCTCATCTATAAGGAAGTGACCAGTCATCTAATATCACTGCTTAGGAGGCTGTAAATCTCTTGTGTGTTTCATGACCAGTGCTGTGCAACATGGTTGAAAAGCCTTTTAAAGTCTTCCTCTGGGCCACACCATGCTTACTCACAGCCGTGTTACACAGGAAGAGCCCTCTGTGACCCCTTGCGTGAGTCTCGCCTCAGCTAACATGGCCTGTGAGCATCACTGCTGATTCTTAAGAGTTTAATCTCTCTGAGTGTGAGCTACGAGTCCTGCTGCTGTTTGCTGCTGTTTGCTTCGTAGAGTGGACCTTGTGAGGACACCTGTTGTTATGTTTATGGCCTTTGACTGATGTAATGTGCAAAGAAATGGTAACACGCAAGGTGTACATGACAGCGTAAATGATGGATGCATTCTGGGAGCTTGAACTGAGTTTTTATGTTGCTGCATCTAGACCTAAAAAGATATTGATCGGCCAATGGACAGAAAATGTCATTTTTATCCTTTCAATCATTCTTCATTCATTCATTCATTCATCAAAGAAAAAATTCCAAATACATACAATTCCAAAACACACACACACACACACACACATACAGCTGAAGAGTGACAGGAATGAGAGGAGAGATGCAGCAAGGACTGAGCCTTTGTACATGGGGTGGATCCTCTGCCAACTGAGCTAAATAACACTCCTCAAATGTAAGTTTTGAATGTTTTTTTTTTTTTTTTTGATGCTCAGACAAAACAAAGCAGAAGGAGATTCTCTGGGCTCTGGGAAAGATGTGTCGACAGCTAAAGTCCCAGAGTTTCGGCAAATTTGACCGTTTGGCAACATCACACTCTGGTATGACTTCCTCTTAATATGCTGAAAGGGACAAATATAAAATTCTAAATCCAAATTCAAATTCAAAATCTTTGCTTGTCTAAATGATAAGGGGGCAGTCTTCAATTCTTTGTTTGTCTTCAGATAACGATAATGGTGTCATCAGTAGGGATGGGCAATATGGACTAAAAAATTTATCCCGATAATTTCTGGTATTTATCACGGTAACAATAAAATGATGATGAATAAACACCAATTCAGCCTAATCTTTTTCACTATAAATCTATCACCAAAATAATAATAAAGACTAGGGGGAGCTGGTGGTGGGCGTGTCTATACCTGCTGAATGTAACCACTGTGAAACAATCAGGAAATAACTTTTTATTTTGCTGATTAATAACAGCTTTATGAGGCCAGCACTCGCTCTCTGTTATTGTTACTCTATGTCTCTACAAAAGCTCTCTCTCTCTCTCTCTCTCTCTCTCTCTCTCTCTCTCTCTCTTGCTCTCTAATTATCGGACACAAATCAAATTAAACTTCTTCGTGTCATCATATTTTGCGGCGTAACTTGTGAGTCAGACTCAGATTTAGAAGCTGGTACATGAAATTAACAAAGTGAGAACACACACACACAGGTAGATTATCAGAGTTCAGTCCGTGAATCCACCTGGACAGTCTCTGCTTCAGAGACATTTCAGGCTGTCTGTGGAGGTTTGACTGATCTGAGTGTCTGAATGGCGGCCGGAGCGTGAGAAAGAGCTGCTCGCTGCCCAGCGTATCTGCTCCGCCTTCCGCCATATTTGTCAATATGCGTGTTGGGCTGTGTCATGCACATACATACGTCATCAATGGGAATTTATTGTTTTTATCATGGGATGACATATTCTTACCGTGGAGAATGTTTTTGATGCTATATCGTCAACAGTGACATATCGCACATTGCTAGTCATCAGACAACCTTGATGATGTCATCAGGCTTGAAAGATGCCATCAAGAGACATTACAGGAATTGTAGTAGGGATGCACCAATGCATCGGATGAACATCGGCATCGGCCGATGTTCGCCTCCTTAACTGCCATCGGCCATCGGCAAATAAAGATGACATTCACTGCTGGCAGTGGCCGATGTTTATATGTTGATTTACATGTTGCATGAACGCTGTGCTGAGGAGAAACCTTTCTTTTTTCCTTTTTTTTGGAGGCTCCTAAACCCCACTGCACACGTCTCTGGCACATACGCGCTGCGGTTTTGGTCCGTCCTGCACGCAACTTCAAACACCACCAGGAGAGTTTTAGAAGCGTTTAGCCCACCAGACTTTGTTTACTTGCTCAGATTTGGCCATTTTCCTGGTGCATGTTCTTCTAAACATGCTTCTACTATATGCTACTTGCTACGTCACTTAGTTTCGCTTTTGCCTGTTTTTACGACCGGAAGTAAATGGTAAATGGACTGTACTTATATATCTCCTTTCTAGTCTTCTGACCACTCAAAGCGCTTTTACACTACATATCTCATTCACCCATTCACACACATTCATACACTGATGGCACAGCCTTCAGGAGCAATTTGAGGTTCAGTATCTTGCCCAAGGACACTTCGACATGCAGACTAGAGGAGCCGGGGATCAAACCACCGATCACCTGATTAGTGGACAACCCGCTCTACCTCTGAGATATTATGCAGTTTGCAATACATGTAACAAACATTGGCATCGGCATCGGCCAAGTTATTTTAAACATCTGGCCCAGATATCGGCCCAGAATTTCACAATCGCTGGATCCCAAAATTGTAGGATCCTGACCTTGACCCATAACATGGACTAAAAGTCTGTATACCTTGGCCATTCCTTCTCCTTTTTATCATTCTTTTTTTTTTTAAATCTGTGTCTTGCGAGTCCCCCAACTTTATAGAGGTGCAATAACCCCTTAAACTTCTCCTGGCTAATAAATATACTGTACCAACCTGTGATGGTGGAGGATGCCAGAACTGTTTTATTTCGAGGGATCACAAGACATCGGTTTAAATACATAGCTGCACTGTAATTATACATTTAGTTCTCTTTCCAGAGTGTACCTTTATTGTTTTTCTGTTTATTTTCAACTACTTCAACAATACTGCCCTGTAATAACATTTCTATTTGAGTCATATGCATGCTGCATACAGAACTCTCAAAAGCACAGTAACTTTAGTGTTTAGCACTCAATCTTCTCACAATACACCAATAAAGTGTAATATAGAAACCACCCAACAGATTCCACAGACTCACAGAGAAGATGAAAAAGCTGCAGGGCTCCTGAGCTCAGTCTAACACTGGACATTGCACACCTATGTTCAGTGGAGCAATGGAGTCATGATGCTCTGACCTCAATCTATTACTGCACTCAGTCCAGCTGGGCTGCCATGGTGTGAGTTTAGAACATAAACTCTCTTGTGTTATGAAGGGGAAAGTTAAATCATATCAGATTCAAATAGCATTACGGCACACACTCGACCTATGTGAATGCCAGTTTCTTGATGAGTTCAGATGAACACAATCAGATGGCCGGAAGGCAAACATGTTCTTGTAGAGTTGTGTGCTTGCATTGTAACATTTGATTAAAATGAGTGAAGTGAAGCGGCTAACACCCCAAAACCTCAGCTCTTAAGAGTCTCTGCATCAAATGTCACATCTGCTTTTGTATTTTGTTATATGGGCTCTAAATAAATAGATACATAATCGTATATATATATATATAAAATAAAATATTTTTTTGAAAAAAAGAAAAACATGTAAGATCAAACTGAGACAGGTCCTCATCAGCCTGACACAACCACATTCAGGTGCGTTTTTGAATAAGAGTAAAACATGTTCATGATCTTTTCATAAACAACACACGCCTCTCAACGAATTATCAAAATGTTCCGTAAAAATGTATGTCACCCCGCTGATGTCCAGCCCTCCTGCCCTTCCAGAAATCGTTATTTGCGTCGGTGGCACGATGCTTTCTAATTTTGTGCTTGAATACAACAGAAATTCCTTTCCCTGCGCCCTGCCCAAACAACCCTCCACAGCCCCTAATTCTCCCTGACTCTGTCTCCAGTTCATGATATCAGCAGTGGATGGTTTTATAATGAAGACAGACGTCCAGAGAATCAGTATAGTAACTCACGGAGAAAACGACATGCCTGTTGCACAGGCGTGTCTGTGTTAAAAGCCCGCTCCTGGATGCAGCGCGGTCATGATGATGGATTCATTAACTGGAACTGGGACAATTCACATCGATTTGAGGTTGATATGAAAAAAAAAAAAAAAAAGATAAACAGTGTGGGAACTTGACAGTGTGAGCTGTGGCTTGATGAATCAACGTCAGAAGCTCTGCTGCGCATTGGGGGAAGAGAAAGCTCCAACAGTCACAATAAGTCCGAGCATGATTCAAAAACCTCACGCTGAAAACTGGAGGTGCACAGCTGTACATTTGCAAAGCTTCAGAAAAATCCAAAATAAGTGCAAACACGACAGAAACGTGACAAGCGGCGCGTAACCACGCGGATGGCACATGAAGGATGTTTGTTGATTTGTTGTTTGTTGTTTTTTTTTTTTTTAGCACCCTGGGTAAACCAAGTAGCCATGCATGCACGCGGACAGAGCTCTTACCTTTGGAGATCACAGATACTGTGCAATAAACAAGCAGCAGGAGGCCCGTCATGGAGAGGTAACGTCCTTTTGTCAGCGCACCCATGCCGACGCGTAGCTCTCCACAGATACGCTACTAGGGCGACGGGGCTCCGGATCTCTGGTGCTATCTCGCGCCTCCTCCGAGCTGAACGAGCCCCGTAAACCAGGGAAGGGGACAGTTTGGCGCTCTGGTAGGAGGAGAAGAAGCAGAAGAAGTGACTGGTTTACGGGCTGTTCTGTTGAACGAAAGGTAAGAAGCATCTTCACTTCACTTTTGCTGTGCGTGTGTGCGCAGCGGGGGAGACGTGCGCTCCGAGTTTACCCCCCTTTCCAGGCATCATCATCCCGGAGCCTGCCTCGTGCTAACCAATGGCAGAGTGAGAACGGCGGAGAGGAGGAGACCGTGGGGTAGGCTACATGTAGGCCTACTCATCAAATATTTCTTCTCACTGTAATGCAGCAGTCATAAGTTCAGCACTGTTAGTTATGTTCTGGCCAGTGCTGGAACCAGTATTGGAGTTCATTTCACTGAAGAATGAAACTTGACAAAGCTGTTACATTTCCAAACCTACTGATACATTTGAAGAGACCGTCTGACAGTGACTGACAGTCAGAACATACTGTATGTGGTCAGTGTGATAAATGATTATTCTGTCTTCAGTCACACAGCAGAGCCACACAGGCCTTCAATGCTTCTGACTGCCAAGTACAAGAAGTGTTTCTTGGCATTCTTGTTCTGTTAAACTGTCATAATTAAGATTATTTGGGGCACAGAATTATATTAGAATTATGTCACTTTATTATTAATTATTAATTATTTTTTTATAATTAATTCTTATTTAAAACAAGATCTGCGAATAACTCCAAAGTCAGCAATAAGGTTTTCTATTTTTTATTATTATTTTTATTTTTTAAACTGCATCATTATTATTCAATTTGCATAATGTTACAACAGTAAGCCCAATGGGCTGCAAAACCTGGTGTGCATTAGAAAAGAAGGAGAGATGAAGAGTTTAAAGAATCTGATTTCTAGTGATCTACAGATACCTGTGACAAAGAATGAAAACAGACCCCTCCATAGCCGTGAATGATATAACCCAAAACATAATCAGCACATACAGAAGCAAAGTTCAGTGTTATATTTAGGATTGATGACTCACATCAAACTACATTTATAAAAAGAAAATAGTAAAGACAGCTTGATACACACACAGCACATCAGTTCAAAAAATTCTCACAGGTGATCGTACCGGGAGCCCAAAGTTACATGTAGGTAACCTGTAGGCCACCACATCACCTGAAGAAAGAATGTAAGGCCAATTACTGTGATGAGATCTATTCAAATTTAGTGCAAATTTAGTCACATTTCATGAAAATGTGCAATTTTTTCTATGATAGTCATGCAAATATAAGGAGGTGAGCACATCAGGAGCACCAATTCTCCAGTCTGTGACATGAAATCATCATAGAGGGTGCAAAGAAATGGCATGATGAAAAGAGCTCCAGTCAAGAATCAAATGGTGGAAAATCACGTTGAAATGTGATAGACATATGAAATGAATATTAGTTTCATGTATTCATTTGAGGAAGGTTACACTGTCCTTATTGCTGCACACAAATGAGATGTTTTCAGTTTCTTTGGAGTGGGTAAAGGCTTGAGCGACAAATAAGTCACGTGATTCATGTATGCCATGATATGATCACCATTAAGAGGTCCTTTCCTCTTTGTTGTGGATGTGGATGACACTTTATCTCTGTGATTTCTGAAATCACATTTCAAAAAGTAAGTCATTGAAAAACAGAAACACAAACCAATGGCTAGTCATTGTTGAAAAGGAAATTAAAAAAAAAAAAAAAAAAAAAAGATGCACAACCAGAAATGTGTCTACTTCACATCTGAGAATTCGGTGTCACAATAATGGACGCCTCAGTTAGAGGACAAAGGGCTTCAGTCAAGGTCATGTTGCCAAAGAACAGTCTGTGTAACAGTCAGTGCATCTTTTGCAGTGTGCAACGTAGGCCTGTAGTCAGACGTGACCAGAACCATTTGACTTTTGGTAAATGGGTTTATAATCCCATCTTTTTAATTATGCTTTACATGATATGTCACATTCAGTGATTCACACGGTCTGAAGTTCAGTATGTTGCCCAAAGACACTTCAGCACGCAGAATGGTGGGAGCCAACAAAACTTTTTACCTAAGCCACAACTACCCTTTTTTATGATTTGTGTTTCTTGTTTTGTTTTTTGTTTTTGTTTTTTTGTCATCTGTAATTTCAAATTTGTCCAAAGTAATGACAAAGAAAACCCCCCCACAAGAAAAGCGTACTCCTGAGAAAGGAAGTCTGAAAGCCACTCTTTTCATTTTGTCACTACATTTAAGCCAAAACAAAGTTAAACTAATCGAAACAAAAGGTTTTGTCTAACATTATGCATGTCTTCCATTTATTTTCTATTTCTTCCTTTTTACTGGAGTTTGCTTTTCCTTAAAAATAACCTGCAAATAAACACTTTCAAAAAGCCCTCGCTTTATTGCCCGATTATAATCTTTGCTATTCAATCAAATATTACTGCTGCCGATGTGTGGAATATCTCTAGCAAGTTTCACTAACCCTTCCAGTGGGCAAAGCTCAGGATGTTACATCAGGAAGTTCTTCATTAAGTGTAGCACATATTCTGCATCTGCAACAGGAAGCTGCATGGAAAAACTTTGCACTGGAATTTATGGATATGAATAAAATTGTACACAGAGGCAAGCAAGCTTCATAGCTCTTGGAGTGTGTAGTTGTTTCTATGACAATATATGTCTTTATTTTTATTTATCAGAGGCAGGTGTTATTGCAGCTTAATGAGCTAGTTGTTGATTGGGAGTTGGTAGAAACATTAAATGTTGAATCATATTACATGTTTCCTGTTTCTCAAGTGCATAAAAATATCTTTTGTTTTTCTGATCTCATCAATTAAATTTTGCATTTGTACTGGAAACTAGTGAAACTCATCCTTGAATGAAGTGTCAGCCAAAGGAAAGAAAATAAATAAATCACACGTTCAGAATGAAGTTATTGAAGTTGAAGGCCTGTATATAGCCTTGGATACATCGTAGGACTGAATATCTCTGCCATGTCTCGGATCTGTCTGCATTGTTCTCATTCAAAAGCATTCCAATGTAACACTGACGTGTGTTTATTAACTGCAAGTGTCAGCTAATTAGCTTAGAACCATAGATGGTATAAAACATGGACATGGTATCCTACAGGTTTCTGAAAAGCCATTGTGGCGCTCAGAGTGTGGTTCCTCAGACCATTTGGCAGTCCTGGATCTGTTGGCTCCCATCTAATCCAAAAATGGGCAAAGATGGTGTAGCTGGACCTGACAATGGACAGTACTGGCCTTTTACATGACATCAGAATAATACCAGTTCAGAACTTAACATGCATCCTGTGAAAGGCAAGATGTTATCAGGTTAGAGTAGCAATAAAAGCCCTGTCTCTGCAGCAACAAACTGAATAGCATTTTGTTTGCCAAATTTATTGATTACTCATCCGCAAGTCATATTAGGTAAGAGTGACGCATACTGTAAAGATACAAACCTGTATGTTTTTTTAGTTACCATTTAAGGAAAGAGTAACTTTCAACAAAGTCATAGATTGTTCGCTTACGATAGCTACAGCTGACACAATCTGAAAGAGGCTGACGTCATTTCACTTGACAAAAACCTACCTAGAGAAACGTTTTGTTCACTTCTGTATGTCAAAAAGTCACAAAAATAAAGTTCTGTTAAACAGTCTCAAACCCTGTGAATGTCTGTCCCAATGTTTAGACAATTGTCGGTATTAAACACAGCACTCAAGCACAACACATTATGATAAATCAGATTTGATTAAAGATGTTCCTATGATGTAAAGACACATTTATAAAACACAAAGGAGATGAGAACTTACCACCTCTGTCTTTGCTGACTACTTTTATAACATCCTGTTGTGGACTAGGCACTTGTGACGGGGCAACAATGGATGTGAAAGGTGCACTTCAGGACAACACTTGAAATAATTCACCTCTTGTAGCTTTTTATTTGAAATGAGAGCAATCGGTACAAGTGCCTCCAGCCATGCAGATAAAACAAAGTGGGCAGTCTTTTGTTTTCATGGATGGTGAGAGCTAAAAGAACAGTACACAACTAGTTCAACTATACTTGACTGGAGTGCAACAGTGGGATTGCTGTGCATTAATCTGAATTCATGTCTCCTAAACTAGCTAATATATTTTGTGGAATTATGTTAAAAATAATGTTACTGAACATATCAATTAAATGTTTACTGTCAAACATTTTACATTACATTGTCATTTAGCTGACACTTTCATCCAAAGCAACTTACAGAGAAGGGAACATTCAATGTACAGTGCAATAAGAAAGTGTTAGTGCAGCAGTAAGTGCTGTGACAATTCTTAAAGGGATAGATTTATCATGTCCAGTTGTTGGTAGTGTTGGAGAGGAGGCCCTCTCTGAAGAGCTGGAGGTCTTCACGAGGTTTTTAAAGGTAGAGAGGGACACCCTGATCTGATAGGAACTGGAAGTGCGTTCCACCAACCGGGAACAACAGACGAGAAGAGTCTGGATTGCTCTGCCAGCCGTGCGAACCCAGGTGTTGTTCATTAGAGGAGCACAACGGTTGTGAGGTAACATATGCCTGTATAAAGGGGTTCAAGTAGGTAGGTGCAGAACTTGAGACAACTTTATAGGCGAGCATTAGCGATTTGTATTTAATGTGAGCTGCTACAGGTAGCCAGTGGAACTCAATGAGCAGCGGGGTGACACGTGACCTTTTGGGTTGGTTGTAGACCAGGTGAGCCGCCACGTTCTGGATGAGGTTTCACTGTGCATGCTGGGAGGTCCGTCAGGAGGACATTACAGTAATCTAGTCTTGAGATGACCACAGCTTGTGTGAGGAGTTGAGTAGCATGTTGAGTTAGGTAAGGCCTGATAAGTGCATGATTGGAAAAGGTTAGTTGGTCATCAATCATAACCCCTAAGTTTCTCACCACCCTGGTGGGGGCGAGACATAGGGAATCAATTTTGATGTTGATGTTGTGGTGTATAGCAGGTTTGGCTGGGAGGACCAGCAGTTCTGTTTTTAAGAGATTCAGCTTTAGGTGATCCATGTGGAGACATCTGAGAGGCAATCAGAGACCCGTGCTGAGACCGAGGGGTCATCAGGAGGAAATGACAGATAGAGCTGAGTGTCAGCATTTTAATGCTTTTTCACCACAGTATTGATCCTGGAGAATATTTGATCAGCGATTGTAAGACTATGTACAAAGCATTTGGTGAAGTTTAGATGGGATTTTTGTCATGTCAACGCCGGATATGTGTTGATATTTTACTATTTGAGTCTCTTTGAGGTGAACATTTCTCTGATCATTTTCTTTATTGAAAAATGAGACTATTGAAATTGTTTAGGAGTCTATTTGTTCATATTGGGTCCCTAAAATTGCGAGAACGCAAAATCACACAAGAAACCATATTTCCAGGTTCCTATGATCCCATGAGGAACCACTGGCAGCTACAGCATGAGCTACAGGCATAGTTTAACGTTAGGAGTGTGAGGATGTGTGTGTGAAGTGATTGTTTGCTGAAAAACAATAATGGTGGCTGCTAACGAGGTAAGTGTAGATCCAACCAACTACAGCGTCACCATTGTGAATGAGGAGGTGCTCCCCCGCTCTGTCCTGTCCAGTCCACGATCATCTCTTTAGTTTTGCTGACGTTGAGACAGAGGTTGTTGTTCTGACACAAGCTGGTTAGTGTCTTCACCTCCTCTCTGTAGACAGTTTCATCGTTGTCCATGATGAAGTCCAGGATGGTTGTCTTGTCAGCATATTTAACATGAGAACACCAAAATAATCACAAAAGCTTTGTGAGCTTTGGCCACCACCACAGTCATGTAAACTGGAGACACACAGAGTGCAGTGTAACTGTACAGGTTAGAGAATAAAACAGATTTCATGATATATTTTACTGCAATCAAGAACTGGAATTGCTGTAAAACTACATTTTTAATGATCTAAAACCAGGAAACTGTTGTTTAGTCAGGTGACTGATCATCAAAAAGGAGACTCACCTTACCAGCCAGGTGTGAGTCAGTCGTTTTGAGAAACACCCCAGACTTTAACCTGTTCAAGGCTTCACCTTCACATGCTGTGACAGCAGTGGAAGGAATAAAACATACTTAATGATATATTTTACTTCAGTCAACAACGACAGTACTCATTATCCATAAACGGAGCAAAAAGATGACAGCATGATCAATTCACCTGCTGGACAGGTGGAACACAAACACAAGGTGCATAAATATGATGTATACTTGGCTGCTCTGCAAGCCAATCAGCTGTTTCTACATGCCCCTCCCCTGCTGATTTTCACCCCTGACAATGTGTATCCATACATAAGGTATGTGTGTTAATAATTCTGAGACTTATTCATATATTTAATATTCAGTGTGACAGCTCAACAGCTCTTCAGAAGGAGTCAGAGCTGTAGTAGTTGGAATCCATTCCACATGAGACATTAAAGGGTTAATTCAGGTATTTTGAAGTGTTGTATGAGGTGCTTTGCCAAAACTGGAGGTGTGCTGGAGAAGCACCTCATACAGTACAACACTTCAGAAGACAGGGATTTTGGCACAGAAGCAGAGCTTTGCCCGGCTGTGGACAGAGGCAACAACAACGTATTTTAGCCACGTAAAAAAAATCAATATCAGTTTAAGTGTACACTATATTAATAATATTTCCACCACTTCTTTTGAACTGACTGAAGAACTGCCATATTCTTAAAGGTAATAAATATAATGTTGAGTAAAGCAAAAATCTAGACTAGACTGTAATACTAAAAATATTCAATATACATAAATTTGGCTTATTGCCATGTTATACATATGCTGTTCATGAATAAAAGCAGTGCATTAATGAGCAGATAGAGCTGCACTGGCCAGTCAAATGGGCTTATTTTGTTGTGAGCCAACTCTGGGGCAGGCCTGGTTTCCTGGATGGACGGCAGACAGACAGTTGGTATTTTGGGCCGATAAGTTATTGTTGGTTTGTGATGTCTACGCTACTAGGTGCCACTCGGCATATGTGATGTATTTCCGGCAGCTGGGCCATGTGAAGAAATCTCACATGCTCAGGTGTTTAGAGCTGGGGTTCATTTTGAATTTGGCTGCTGTCTTGTAAAGCCAAGCTCTCGTCCGAAGTCCTGTGCTGCAGAGATGCCTTGGAAATCTTTAGGCTATAGTGGACATATACCAGCTCTTGCTCTTCAGTGTTGCTAACAGGCGCAGCAGCATTATTCTCTGTTTCAGTGGCAGAATGGGTTTTGTCTTTGGCTTTAGCCCTATCAAACCTTTTTTTTTTTACATTTAGGAGCAAAAGTGGCCTTTTCGTGTCTCTATCCATGTGTCTCAGTCTCCATCTTTTACTGTCTCTATTGTTGTAGCTATTGAACTAAACCAAGGCAACCAACCCTGTCACAATACATAGTACTACAGTAGTAGTACATAGTACATAGTAATTTTTCCCTTTACCTTTACCTTTCCTTTTTGTCATGTTTATTATATAATTGTTGATTAACTAATTAGAGAAGAAGTCCATCCATCCATTATCTGTAACCACTTATCCTCATCAGGTGGGACTGCAGCCTATCCCAGCTGACTTTGGGCAAGAGGCAGGGTACACCTGGACAAGTCACCAACTTATCACAGGGCCATACACACACACTTCCATGCCTACAGGCAATTTAGAGTCTAAAGAAGAAGTCTGTTCAGTAAATAAGATTACCTTTCATGTCCATTTTCACATATATCCACATAGGAGGTGGGTGGGGGTAGGATTTTCCAATCAGTTTGAATGTTGCTTATGAAATCATTTATTGGCCCATGACTAAAATAATTCTAATGCACTACAGCAATACAGTCCCAAACGAAAGGTTAACAATATATTTAGAGCTAATTTGTGTTATTAATATTGAATCCTCTGTTCATGGAACAAGCTGCTGTGTTGCCTGCAGAGGATGGGGATCCGCAAATAAGAAACAATAAAAAAATATTAGGCTACAATAAAATATAATAATACAGCAATATCAGGATTCCCACCTGGTGAACCTCTGCTGGCATTATTAAAAAAACATTCACATAATCTGCAATATGAAACACACGATATGGCTAAATTTAATTTATCGGATAATTGATACACTCTCAGTAAAGTACAGGATGATTTCCAGTGTGAACACAGTGCCTTCGGTTTGTTTCTGGCGCAAGCTGTAAAGGATGGGGACATGGCAAAATATTAATGTAGAATCCAGGGAGTGGCTCAAATATTTGACCTTCAGTTATCTCATCTCTCACCTGTCTGATCAAATATATATGAATCTGTGATGTCAAAACACTGGGATCAGGTTATCATCATACTCAAACACACCTTTAACACACATGGAACACCAGTGTGAAAATTCCATCATCTTGCAGCAAGAAACGGCAATTTATTTGATCAGGAGTGAAAAAAACATGGCAGCTTTGCAAGCTTATAAGATCAACAGCAGATGTGGCAACAATATGCCAGGAGTAGTTATCATAATGTTTAAATCACGTATGAGCTTTGCACATGGACAACCTTTGTTTTGTTTTTCATATTTAAATTATTTTCTTTCCCACTTAGACGCTGTAACAAAAAGGCTGGGCCATAGAATGAGAAATGGAAGCAATACAAATGTGGCTCCACTGTACCAAAGACGATGGTGACTGACACAGTCTGTCTCTACTGAGCTGCCATCAGCTCCTAATTCCCAGTCAGCAGCCTGGATGATATCTGCCATGTCGTAGTCCAGCCAAGACCATTGTCTCCAGTCCCAGTCTGTCTGCCTGGGGTCCCCAATTCTGTTCTTCAGCTCCCAGGCCACTTGGCCCTAGTTACCTGTTACCTGTCTACCTGCCTGTCAACTTATTTACTTATTACTCTGCTGAACATTAAATCATCGAACTGTCCCACCTGCCCTGACTGTCTGCATTGGAGTCCTCCTGCTGCTTAATTCATACCACCCGTGACACAGGAGGAGCAAACAAGTATTTTTAGTGATTATTACGCGATCCTTTTTATGTTTAATATCAAGAAATGTGCTCTCATTCTATACAGCATTTAACCATATTCTCAGATTTTAAATATCCTGAACATCTTTGATTTGAACCTGGCTGTAAATAGATGTTTCTTTCAACAAGTGCAATGACGTGTCACAGCAGATAAAACACAGGTGGGCTTATTAACAATAATGACAGCTACGTGAGGCTGATGATATTCAATACTTTACTCATATTTAATAAATCCCAACAACACACAGTGTGGTTTTTTTCCTGTTCTTGTTCTGTCTTTTGTCATGGCTGCATTGGCTAACCATTTTTTTAAAGTCATACATGAACACAATAATAGTTGACTTCAGTTAGTTTGTCCTGCACTGACAGGTTCTAACTTCTAAGCATGATGAGCTTCTCCATGGTAACATAGCAATTGTCTGTGAGTGTTTATGTGTGTCCGTATATGAGTATGTGCAGACACATGCGCTCGTGTGTGGAACTACAGGCACAAAAGGAAATATTTGCACCAGGTCCAATTACTCTGCTATGATATGTCAACATTTCTGTCATGAGAAAGGTCTAGTCATAAAGAAGCAACACCTCGCAATGGTTGATAGGTCGTCACTGTATTGATCAGCGATGCTGAACAGTTTTGGAGAAGCTAAACTCACATTACACAGTACATACAGAAAGGACTAGCTAAAAGTGGCTTATAAAACTGAAGCTATTTCACATTAAAAAACACTTGCTGCTACTTATTATAATAATGCATGTGTCATTTATACTAAACCAAAAGAGCAGATTGAGAGGAGCTGGTGTAGGTTCTCTTGTGGAACAGCAAGATGTTGTGCAATAATTTGTGAATGATGTCACTTTTGGATGAGTTAACCTGCTTCTTAGTGCAAAATGTAGCTCTCTGGGAATGAACAGCCAAACTGTACTGGCAAATGTAGCTAAGATAGTAGAATTGAACTCATTCAAAATGTAGGTTTGCTACTCCCAAACACTGCTCCAATGTCAATATGTGCCTGCAAATGATTCCCAACAAATTCATATTGTACACTTGTTTGAGTAATGTCAATAATGTGTATGTGTGTGTGTGTGTGTGTGTGTGTGTGTGTGTGTGTATGTGATTTGTTTTTAAATATTTACAACTGCAGTAGGGACAAAATTTTATTGGAACTGAGTGCTGCCGACAGGGTGAATGTGACGTCAGGTTGGTGTTTGGCTGCGGTGTATCCCGAGGTACATCATAGATTTTTCATATATATATATTTTTTTGAACTTTTTCTTTGAGTACAGTTGCAATTTTGGTGTATTTCCACCTTATCTGTCAGCATTCTTATCCTCAAGTAGTCATAGAATGTTACCTTTATCTCTATAGGGGGCGGCTGTGGCTTGGAGGCAGAGTGGGTTGTCCGCTAATCAGACGATTGGCGGCTTGATCCCCAGCTCCTCCAGTCAAAGTGTCAAAGTGTCCTTGGCCAAGACTTATTTATTTTTAGAATTATATTTTAACTTTTTATATATATATATATATATATATATATATATATATATATATATATATATATATATATTGAAGTTGAATTTAAAGCAGTGTGGTTATGTTGTAAATTGATCTTCATAGGCCCAGTGTATGTACAATTTTCTTCAGATATGGTGAGAGAGAAGGAGAATTTGTGAGACAGAAATTTCTCCTATCTGCTCTACTCACTTGCACATTTTACTCGCACAGCACTGAACCTACAGACTTCTGCATATAAAGTCCCTCTGGTTTACTATGCCCTGAATGCATGACTCATTCTCTATGTTTGTCCCATCCAACATAAATCTACATCACCTTATTAGTATAATTTGATGCAAGATTTCCATCACTTAACACTACCAGATGCATAAATGAATAAGCGGTTGCAGTGGTGCATTGTCCTGAGTGTGATTGGTATTTGCCTCGCTGTCTCCACCTCCAGCTCTCCTTCCTGTATTGATCAGAAAGGAAAAAGTTATCTTTAAAAAGTACACTGCTTACTTGTTTCCCTCTCTACTAACATTTCCACGGTCATATGCCGGTACATAACATGACACAGAAAGGTCATCCAAAAATATCATCCACTGAAATCCATTACAATTAGGCATAAAGAAGCAGAAAAGGAAATCAAGGACAGCGTTCATGATCTAATCCCCCTCATTTAAGGCTTATCCTCCATTGCTTCCATCAGTCTGAGTGCTACATGTAGATGATTGTAGTCCATTTTATTAATATATCATTAAATATACATTCACTGCAGTCACTGGAGCATAGTTAGCCTAAAAATTAGATTCATCTTTATTGTCATGGTACAGTGGAACAGAGTTCCAGTGAATGAGCGACTGATCCATCTGTCCACCTGACCAGAAAGAGATGAATGCATGTGGTTCCTATAGTTTCCAACAGTAGATTGGGAGCCAGAGCTGTCAAGCTCCTCTTCTGTGGAACAAACTACCATTCTGGGTTCAGGAGGCAGACACAGTCAACATAGCCTTTAGAGAAGAATATGTCTCTGTTGATTTATTTCTGTACACACGTGAATTTGGAGCTATAAATAAAATTTGATTTGATTTGATGACATCCTCTTTTGACTCTCTTCTAATATATGATGATATATAATCTTACAACTAAAATTGAAAACATGAAGCTGAAAAGACATGACAGAGCATGTTTTGATCATTTGACAAATTGCTTGATTAAATGCTAATATTAGCTCCATGAAATATCTAAATAACACAGCCCCAGAGCGTATTCAGTGACATAGTGGTACTTCACCGCAGTTTGGCTCAGTAACTCCATGAAAAACCTGCCAGCCTGGTGCCACTTTGTAAATCTGACTGACTGGCGGCTTTTCTGTTCTGAAGGGTCAACATGTGTGGAATGTCGACATGTGGAATTCTTTCTCCACAAAATCAAAGTGGATCATTTTAAACTTCAAATGAAACAGAGACTAAAAAAAGTTCAAAAAGAGGATCATAATGAATGAGCTTGTGCTTGTCATTTAGTTTCATGACAGTTTTCATTTATTGTTACGTGTTTCATACGCGATTTGTATCTCTATTAACACTGTGGTGTCAGCTTGCTATCTGTTACAAAGACACAGAAGAGAACCAGGAATAAAGTATTAAGACTCTCCAGATGATAGCTCCCTCAGGAAAAATCCTTTGCAAAAAGATTAAAAGTGAAGAGTGAAATACAAAGTACATAAGTTTTAAAAACTTAAGCAATTCATTAATTCATTAATAAAAATAAGGCTACGCTCAAAGCAGTGAGTACTTTTTTGCTTTTCAGCTCAATGATGAACAAACAATTCTGAAATGTGCTGCTGAAAGCATCTGTTGGTCCTTATTACTTGTCATTATTGTAAACCCTACCATGGACTGAGAATAAAACATGGATGTTGCCTCTGTGACATCAACCACATGTTTCTGAGTCTTTATGAAGCTCAGAGTGTGCTCCATCTTAGCAGACTCTTAATTGCTCTTAATTCTGCAAAATGAGTTTAATTAACATTAACTTTTGAACAGGCAAGTTGTATATAAATTCACCCTCAGTACGATGCGTCATGAGCAGGAAAATTAGCTATAGAGACCAAAACTGTTTTTTTGTCCAGTCTGTAAACAAAACTATGTATTTTGTTCTTGCAACAGTACAGACACAAGGAGAGTAAGAAGTCATCATCTAATAATGTGAGAGTGTTATGAAACCAAATGCAGCAACCTTGTTGAGTTTGAATTACAGCTGGATGAGCACTCTGTTGAGTGCTTCCCCTGCTAGAACTACCGTCATGTATATATAAAAGTATATATATATATATATATATATATATATATATATATATATTATATATATATATATATATATATAAACTTAGAAACATAACTAGCACAAATTTAAATACCATTTCTCTTTTTATTTATTTTATTTTTTTGGTTTTACCGATGCAAGAAAATACAATTCTATTACCATGTATGGAGGGACCTTTCAATTATTTCTGGACGGTGCACTCTATTTGCAGAACAGTGCTACTCTTGGCATGTAGTGCTTGTAGTGTGCTCTTCCAAGCACAGGATGAATGACACTACTTACTGTATTCTTATTACCGCGCGCTGTCTCTTTGGTGGAGGGGCTATGAAGTGGTGCCATTTATCATGCTAGACATGAGGATGGGTTTTTATCAAACACATTTTCTCCTACAGGGAGTTCACAGTACACATCTTTGATGCATTTTTAAATTTATTGGACATCTTTATTTATATATTTTGCTTTTGGTGAACAGCCTGGAAACTCCCCGTGTAGGAGTCATCGCCCTCGTCACTTATGTGTCAAAAAGTATTGAGTGGCTCGTAATGTTGAAAACCCGTGGGGATAAACCTGAACTTCTTCAAGGAAACATGCTGAAAATCCATAAACAAACCTGCAGTGAGAGTGTTTGATAGCTAGACTGCCTGAAGGCTTTGTCTATTGGAAGATTACTGCAGGTAGCCCCGGGAGATTTTGTTACAGATGAGGTGACTCTTGCATGCATGCAGATGTGACACATGTTATGCTTATGGATTTTCAATGAGAGGCAAATCCTGGGCTTAGGAGCAACATAACCTAATAGGGAAATGTGTCACTTCAGTGTGTCTGTCTCAGAATCAGGCTGTTCTTTTAAATGCACTCTATCACATTTAAACTAAAAGATTTACAGGGATTTTTACCTCAGAGTTCTTAATTAAAATCTGTAAAACAAAGAGGATTTAGTCTGTAAAGGCATTCTTATTTTGTCAAGCAAGAACCTACAGGTTAATATCTATATGTATATTTGGTGGTGGTGGTGTTAGTTTCAAGGCAGTCTCAATAGAAAATACAGTTCATAGATAGAGCACATGGGTTAGTGTTAATTGACCACTTTACCCTGATAACTGGGGACTGTCTGCCCAAAAGGTGTCTAGACTGAAGTGTATCAGGTTGTGATTAAATAGAAGCCAGCAACTGCTGTATGATAAAAAAAATAATAATAATAATAATAACTTATTTTTAGGGGGCAGCGCTTATCTTAGTCGGTAGAGCGGCCACTCCATATGTGAAGGCTCGCTGTGGCTGGCCCGGGTTTGAGTCCCGACCTGTGGCCCTTTCCCGCATGTCATTCCCCATCTCTCTCCCCATATTTCCCGTCACTCTTCAGCTGTCTCTATCAATAAACCTTGGAAAGGCCAAAAAAATAATCTTTAAGAAAATATATATTTTTAATTTGTTAGTTTACAATTTCATTGATTTCACATTGAAAATAATTTCTGTGAAGTTTGTTTCCAACAGAAGATATCTAATTTGCCACCAAATAACTCCAATTCCACCTTAACTGAGTTTCTTTTTGAGACATACAGCAAAGATAAACAATATTCACAAAGATCAGCAGGCAGACACTGAGAAAAATGATGTTGAGCTCCACTGAGAGTTGTCGAACACATCCAAGGACTGGAGCTGGAGACTACAGCAGATTCCTGTCTGTTTGGCCTCACCCAGTCTCTAAAACAATTCGGCCTCGCTCACTCTCTGTGGCCTTTGAACTACAGGTGCTCATCCTTGAGGTCTGCTGGATGCACCAGCACATTTTTCTTCCTTAAAGATATGACAACCCACTGTGAATCGAAAAAAAAAAAAAATGAGAGGAAAGGGGAATGTCATTTATCATGATCAGGACTGCGGCTTTGACTAGCTCCGTGTGGAGGCATATGCATTACATGGAGGGCATTTTTCAGCAGGGAGGTGGTACACAATGTTCAGAGGAGCTGTGCTGAAGGTGGATGATCTGGGATGTGTTTGGACTGTTCAGACAGGGTGTGATCACATCGATGAAAAGGCAGCTTTTATTTCATAGACATCAACACTTTTAGGTGATGATATTGGCACTTCTGAAGCTGATCTGAAAGCACAACAAGCACTGACTAAAATGTTGAAGGTGCAAATCAGAGTTTTATTGCCCTTGAAATGAAAAGTCAATAAAGATGTGACTTTACTGTTTGTGTCAACTACAGGCCACTGAATATATAAGGGCCTGTGAGTTGTAAGTTTTGAATTTCTTGTGATATTCTGTTTCAGGCTGCTCTGTAGTCACAGTCATGTAGGTAGTGTGCATGCATCCATGATTAGTTTCTGAGCTAAATGTGATGCTAGTAAGAAGAATCTAAGAGCCAGGAGAACCTCTTTGATTCTGATCAGGATTCAACAAAAGTCAACAATAAAAAGCGTGTTATGAAGTCCAGCCTCGCTATCAGGATGGTGCGACTTGGAGAGAGACGACTATTTGTGGCGGTACATGGTGTAAAATGTTTGAGAAACACCAGCTTATTAAAACAACAGAGAATGTTTGTGTTGAAAGTTCATCTTATGTTGTTACGTTTGGGGGCGGATATGTCCAAAAATGTGTTGGAGCAGGCCTGAGAGAGGCGCCTCCACCGAGGAGGTCTGCAGTCAGTTGGAAATACATTACATACATCTCAAGAAGCTGTTTATGATCATTAAAATACCTAAAATGCTGTCAATAACATCTGTAATGAATGTTGTATGTGGTTGATTTCATGTGGGACATCATTTTAAATAAAATAAGTAAAGTAGTAATATTGATTAAAAAATATCTATGAATGTCTCTGCTAAAAGAGGTAATCTTCCCTGTTGACACAAAGTCCAGGCAATCCACTGCATCAGGCCACAGTGGTAGTCTGCAGACCAAATCAGAAGACTTCAGCCTGTTATAAAGCCTGATATAAAGACAATTATTTACCTCAAAACACACAGAAATACCAGTTGTGAGTCTGCACGCTGAATGTTACTCCAGGTTTAGGTCTATAAATCCTCACTCTTGCACATGCAGACAGTATAAAATGAGCTCCAGTCTGACTTTGGTCCCATGTGTTTTTGTGTTAAAGGTTCCCCAACCTGGCGCAGACTTGTTACATGAACTCCACCCTGCAAGGCCTCCTCACGCTGATCTTCACATTTCCACCTTCTGAAACTCGTTGTTCTGTCTGTTTCTGTGTAGGATGCCCATGAGTTCCTCAGCTGTGTGCTGGATCAAATGAAGTCTATCCTTCAATCTGTGCACAGCAGCAGGTGACATGGGCGTCAGTTACACCTGCTTGGTTAATGCTCACATCGCCTTCCAGATGTTGAACACCAGGACCTGCAAGGAGTATAAATACACAGCCACAGATTTTCTTCATACTTAGAGGGTAGAGAGATGTTAATTTCCAGATATGGTATGTAATCCGTGAGAGAGATAGATTGCATTACCTGCCCCTGAACCTGGTGCCTGGAGGCGTAGTGAGCCAATGTCTACATGACTACCTGAAAATAAGTAGCACATCTGATCATATATTGTGATTCCAACCCTGAAACTCAATCCTCATACTCCACCAGATGTTGTCAAAGCTGCTTCTTGCCCCTGTTCCTCGCTACAAGACAGCCAGTTGAGTATGGAGTATCAGTGTGAATGTTGTGTCAAGGAGTCAACACAGCAGTGCTCATTCTTAACTCTGCATCATCCATCACCACAGTACAGTTTCCCTCCTTCTGTCTTATTCTGTCCACCTGTGATCTGAGCTTCCTCCCTCCACCTCTTTGCTGTCAACAGTGTACTGATCCTTCAGCTGCAAAAATTCAAATTCACCTGGAGAAGGTGAACAGCCCCGGTGTTTTATTGAGGAAGCTCGTGGTGAACCAGTGGTGAACAAAAGATAAAGATAAAGTAAAGAAAAGGCAACTTTCATTGAAAACCCATCATGATGTCACCCACTGGATTGTGGACTTTGCCCATCACCTTGGTTTTCTGGAGCCAGATGTGACTATATTTGGATGGGAATGTCAAGCTCTATGTGCTCAGTTGACCTTAGGATAAAAATATTCGGATTCCACCTTAACAGTAACTAAAATTGTGAAAACAATTGAGGAGAGCAATAGTCTATGTAGGAACATTAACTGGACTCCTATTTGATCAGCACAGTTTGATCTGAGTTTGGAGAGCGTGGTGTGTCGAGCTGGATGGAGTCACTGAGAATGACTTGGTAACCACATGTTAAAGCATACCCTGCTTTATCATTTTAGGTGTACCGTTAGCAGATGTGTCCTCATCCCTCAGACCATTAGAGCAGGACATTGTCAACAACATTGTCAGGAGGACAACAAGAGAATCTGTTCGTCATGAGTGGAGACAAACTGCATACCTGCTTTTCTGTGAGAATCAGCAGTAAAAGAGTCTTGTGGTCGTTGACAGACCTGTAGCACAGAAGAAGCAGAAAAACAGCTTGACAACAACTCCTGATATATTGTACTGTAAATAAAGTTTTGAGTCAAACTGAATGTTGTAAATATTGTTGTAAAAGTTAAAGAAAATCAACAGAAAAGAGAGATGTTCATTAACAAAAATTTTTTTAAAAAAGTATGAAAAAGAGAGAAAATGGAAACAGTGGAAAGTTCAACAGTGAGAAAAAATTCTGCAGCCTCGAGCTGCCAGCACTGACTGTCCTCTTACCATCTGCTTAGGTTACCCCGGGTTATACAAAGCTTTCAAAGTGTAGAGAACCACAAAAAAAATGTATTCGAGATTTCAATGTTACTGCTTACAATTACAATTCATCTTTGGCCGCACACACACATACCCATGATGCACCTGGTTTAACCATCAACTGTAACTCACTGCATGTAGGATCTGATGATGCACACCATAGACTGTATAAGACCTCCCCTTGAAACCACGCCTTCATGGAAGGGTCTCTATTCGTTCACGAATGGGTGAATGCGCAGAGGGGGAGGGAGAAGCGGACTGAAGTTTGATGGACGTGTCAGGATCCAATCATAATGCGCAGCCTCATCAACATGATTGGACGGTGTTTTCCCATGATTTCACCCTCTAGACTGGACTAAAACATTTTGTTTTTTTGACAAACCTTCTATTTTACTGGCTGCAACGGGGTCGTGAGGAGGTTTTCAAGCAATATGGTAAAAAAAAATGTTCCAGAAAACATCTCCTACCCCACCTTTAAGGTCTGTTTGAAGTTTAGCTAACTGATTGGTTTCATCTGGTTTGACTGTTAAATATAATTTAACAATGGAAGTGATAATGTATACACTTGATAGTGATAATGTTGCCTAAAGGAAGCAAGCTGAATAGAACTGGTCCTGAGCACAGAACCTTCTGGAACTCCATTACTAACTTTGGTGCACGAGTATTTATCATTAACATGAGCAAACTGAGACTGATCTGAAAAATAAGACTTAGGGCGGTTCCTGTGATGCCAATTTGACGTTCCAGTCTATGTAAAAGAATTTGATGGTCAGTGGTGTCAAATGCAGCACTAAGATCTAACAGGACAAGTACAGAGATGAGTCCTTTGTCTGATGCCATTAGGAGGTCATTTGTAACTTTGACTAGTGTGGTGTCTGTGCTATGATGCACTCTAAATCCTGACTGAAAATCCTCAAATAAACTGTTCTTATGGAGAAAGTCACAACTTAAAAAAAAAAAAAAAAATCATTGTTATGCTGATGACACCCAATTATATTTATCGATCAAGTCTGATGAACCCAATCAGTTAACTAAACTCCAAGCATGCCTTAAGGATATAAAAGTTGGATGACCTACAATTTTCTGATGTTAAATTCAGACAAAACTGAAGTTCTTGTAATTGGACCCAAACACCTCAGAAACTCTCTTTCTAGAGACTTAGTTACGTTAGACGGGATCACCCTGGCCTCCAGCTCCACCATAAAGAATCTTGGAGGATTTGTCCACATGAAACAAATTTCGAGCATTCTTCCACTTATGTAACATCGGCAGAATCAGACGCATCGTGTCTCAAGCAGATGCAGAAAATGTCACGACTGAACATGGACCAGAACCCAAATGCTCTCAGACAAAGTTTTAAGCTCCAGCTGAGGTTGTCAAAGATGTGTACGCCCAGGTACCTGAAGCTGGAGACCACTTCCACTGCTGTCCCTCCGATGTGCAGGGGAAGGGGGAAGTGTCTGCCCCTTCTAAAGTCCACAATTCATCTCCTTTCCCTGACTGCTGGTTACAGACCGCCAGGAAGAGAAGCCGGCCATCGATCTGGAAGGCTGAATCCAGCATGTTGTCGTTCAGCCAGGTTTCCGTAAGACAAAGCACCGCACAGTTCCTCATCTCACGGGAAGCCCTCTGCCTGTCCTCAGGAGCTTCAGTCTGCCCAGCAAGACCTGAGTCAGAGGGCCGCTGTTGTTGTTGATGTTGTTGTGCTCTTGACTGAACCATCCTTTATTTTAATAAGTTCGGTTTGGCTGTATGTTATATGCTTGTTTGCACAAGCAAAACGGGTGTCGGCCTTGGGACCAACAGAAAAAGTATTAAAAGGGTGCTTGACCCCAGGAGCATGAGAAGCTGCTGCACTGCTGATCTTAGCAGAGAGGGCAAGAGGTGATGAATTTTGTCTCTAATAGTTATAATTTTATCATTAAAGAAGCTCATGAAGTCATTACTACTGAGACCTAAAGGAGTACATCACTCGATGAAGCTGTGGCTCTCTGTTAGCCTGGCTACAGTGCTGAAGAGAAACCTGGGGTTGTTCTTATTTTCCTCTATTAATGAAGAGTAATAGGCTGTTCTGGCATTACGGAGAGCCTTCCTGTAAGTTTTAAGACTGTCTTCCCAGATGAAATGGGAATTTTCCAATTCCATTTGCTTTCAAATTTTCACACCTTTTGCTTAAATTTACAAGTCTGCTCGTATCCCATGGTGCTAACCTCTTTTGTTTAATTATCTTTTTTTCAGAGGTGAAATAGAGTCGAGAGTTGGTCCTCACAAGTCTGCAGCACTATGAACAAGATGATCTATTTGGGGGACTAAAGGAGGCAAACGAGTCCTCTGTTACATTTAGACATGTCAATGGATTAAATGTGGATGGAATCACTTCCTTAAATTTGGCTCCAGCACTATCAGATAGACAGCTATGTTTCTGCCTAGAGTCCACCAAGAATTCAAAGGTTATTAAATAATGGTCAGATAGAATATTCTGTGGAAGAACAAGGTCATTGGCATGGTTAAGATAATGAGTCAATTTATTTACACTCTGACAGAAGCCAGTTGCATCCATCCAAAGTTGGATGAAAACCATCTTTTCTAATCAGACCAGATTTTCCCCAGAAAGACCTCCAATTATTTATAAAGCCCAAATTGTTTGCTGAACACCTCGATAAAATCAAATCAAATCAAATCAAATTTTATTTATATAGCCCAAAGTCACAAAACACATTTTGCCTCTGAGGGCTTTACAATCTGTACAGGGAGTGACACCCTCTGTCCTTAGACCCTCGGTTCAAGTGAGGAAAAACTTGCCCACAAAAAACCCTTTAACAGGGAAAAAAGGTGGAAGAAACCTCAGGAAGAGCCACAGAGGAGGGATCCCTCTCCCAGGACGCACAGACGTGCAATAGATGTCACGTGTACAGAGCAAATCAACACAAACATATTGTACAATTACAATGAATGATAAAATGACAATGAATTACAATGAATGATAAAATGATAATGAATTACAATGAATGATAAAATGACAATGAATTACAATGAATGATAAAATGACAATGAATTACAATGAATGATAGAATGATCAGCCAGTGGCTGAATGATGAAATGTGGCTAACCATGTCGTTACTGGTTAGGAGTCGAGAGAAAACTACAGAGTCTGACATTGTTTGTGCATATATACACACTGACTAGATATTAGTTTAAGGAAACTTACTTTTAGGAACTTTGTGTGAAATCAGATGTATAAATTTAAGCTTATTAGCCCTAAGTGGATAAAGATGGATTCATTAATTCATTAGAATAGTTGTCTTTGAAATGTATACAAGATAATAATTAAAAAAAACAAAACTTGGCGGGTACTCAGTATTCCTGACATGACAAAAGTATTGGTATATTTGTCAAAACATATGAAAAGAGAACAAAAAGAAAGAAACGTTCTGCGGTCTGCAACATTTTACATCAACATATAATTCAAGACCAAGAACCACATGAACAAAGTTCCACACTTGGCTGATGCTGAAGAGATGGGGTTGAAAAGTTGAACTAAAAAAGCTAGTAAATGGCCCTTAGACAATTTAGTTCTGTGCTGTTTTCAAAGTCCAAAATGAACTTAATGCCAACTGTTAAAGTTACCCTGTGGAGTTTAAAAAAATTAAAAAGGCAAGGCAAAAAAAGACAAAGAAAAGAGCTGTGTATGTTGCTCAACAAAGCATCCATAATTACGGTTACAAGTTGAATTTGAATCTTTGATATCTGTGGTACAGGTTGATTTCAGATCATTGCTGATTCTAGCAATCACGTTACAAATCACTGCAAACATAATATATTACAGTATGTATGACAGAAAGAAAAAGTATCCTCAGAGCTCAGGTTATGTCAGCACAGGCCCAAGAATGAGGTCACTCTATGTGACAATGCTGTATTGGTAAATATAAAAGTCCTTTGAAGTACATACAGTATGTAGCACTGCCCATGAGCTACATATAACATTTCAACAGGACCTTAATCCTTCTTGACAGTTGGTTTGATACTCAAGTGTCAGATTGAAAGAAAAAGTGGGTAATGCGTCTCAGTAACAGATACATGCATTGTCTCACTGTCAGCAAGAACTCACACAACCAATTTGTTTGTCTGATGTTGAAAGCCAAAATGGACTGGGCTGACAGGCTTTCACTGGATTAACAGTGACAGCAGCCGCTTTAACTCCTCTTGCACACGTTGGAATGAACAATTAGGTTGCATTGCTGTGTGGTTTCATTTCTACTGTAGAACTGCAAGGATACACTTGAACCCTGAATTACTCTTGTGGACACCCATCTTAGAATGTCTTTTCCTGTTTTATCCACTTAGCAAAACACCACATTACAAAACAGTTTAGCAAACACGCAGAGACAAAACTCAACTGTGACCAGACACAATTTGTTCCTGGTCTGACTCACAGTGGGAGTGCACTGTGTGCACTGATACACAGTCACACATGCTACAGTCAAAAGTTCAGCCAGAGAGACTGCTCACTCTTCTATCTAGTTTCTAGTCTAGTTATTACCCCTCTCTCATTACCTCTTCTTCTTATGCTAATTACAATAAGCTCTGGCACTCTGTGTGTATGTGTAGTGAAATGAAGTGAACAGTACAGTACACGGTACTGTATTTCATTAATTACATTCTAAAAATGTAAATGATCAAAATTACAGTTTATTATTGATTCTTATTTAAGTGTTGTACTTTGAAGCACTGGGATAACCCCTTATACACAAGCGATGGGTAAAACTCTTGTACAGTAAGTGGTGTATTAGCATAGCACCTTGTAAGAAATGAAGACATCATAGCAGCTAATGAGCTTCAGTGGAGTTTGGCTTGAATGATTAAACATTTGTGCACAATTTAAAGCTGGAAGATATGCTGATGCACAGAGTAATAAGGATATTGGATTGAGATCACAATCAAAAAAGAGCAGTGATAGCAAATTGGGGAATGGTCTAGGCTAGTGGAGGCAGCCGAGCATATTCCTCTCTGGGGATACTTCAAGCATTACCAAACAATGGGATGTGGGTTTATCTCTCACCACAGATCAATGGCATGTGGGACAGTGCAAACTATTTGTCAAACTGTGGGCAATATCAAGTTGTACAGAAGAACATTGTGTTCACAGTGTATGTTTACCAATGTCCTGCAAATGTTTTTATTTAGCCAGTGCTGCACGTGGACTCACATTTCTCTGACAAGCTAAACAAAATAAGGAATCTTTAGTTACAATGACTTTATTTTTCATAGCATGACAAACAATTAGAGGGATTTAAATGTGTGTGTAAAGCTGCAGTTTTGCTTTCACACCTTCATTTGGTTTGGTTCACTTTCACACTTCACCTTTGAATGGGACACATGTCGAATGCATGTAGTTACGACAGCTGTTCGTTTGGGGGTGGTATTGCCCAAAACAAGCACTGAATAGTAAGAAAAAAAGCACCAGGAAGAAGAAAACCCAGCTCATTGATTGGCTTTCTGACCTTTGGTTTGCCGGATAGTCTGTTTGCTTTCCCTCTGTAAGCGAATGGCACCAGGGTTCATTTGCAAGCAGACCGAGACCCGAGAGCTTTGAGCGCCCTAAAATGATAACACACAAAATGAACTGACCCTTTAAACTCTTGCTATGTTTTATTCTATTTATTACAATGCAGAACGTAATTTCCATTATTTCCCTACAGTATAACTACAGTATACTTTACTCTACGCTACTTTGAGAGACTTGAAATTTCCTAGTTTGAGATACAGTAATCCTTCACAATGAACAGCAGGTAGGTTTCACTTTCAGACTTACCATTCCGTTCTATGCTAATACAATAGAGACTTTGCAAATCAGTCTGCACTTATAACACCAACAATACTGTAACTTTGACAACAACAAAAGCAGACATTGTGTTCACTGTGATGGATTTCTTAACTCATGCAAGTTTCAAGTCTCAAGTCTCAGTCTGGAATGAGATTAGCTGCCAGGAGAAAGACATTCACTGTTTTATAATAGTTTTCATTGAAAACCAGCGAGCACTGCCAGCCAGACTTATTGACAAGAGCAACCCACTCAATCTTCTGAAGAAATCCAAGAACATTTTTGCATGTAAAAAAAAAAAAAAAAAACAGTGAAGAGAGTTGACTGCTGGGGCACAGTGCTTATTATTAACATATGGGCATTTAAGCATTTTCTAATGCTGTTTGGATTATATCTTTTACAAACATATTAGAGAAAGTTTTTTGTTTCATGTCGGTGTAAAACAATGAATCCATCACAAATACAAGATCACAGGTTGGCAAAAAACATTTAAATTTTGAATGAGCTAAGTTGACATCTATTATATTAATTTCTTCTTTGTGGTCTTCCACTTGATCCAACATTGTGGGTGGAATGAGGATAAAGCCATTTTTATATACGGTCCTTTTCTATGAAACATTCTCAAAGCATAAAATACCAAACAGCATCTACACTTTGGCTTTTTCACTATCATACACTTACACACATAAACAGTTATAGTAGTTAGTCAGTGAGGATTAAATCCCATTTGACAGAGAAGTAGTGATTACTTATTGAATTTGAACAAAAACCTCTGGATTAGCATGTGCACCACATGTTCGCTCTCTTCAAATGCACCTCATGCTGCCGCAGTGAAAAACCTATTGTCAAGATGACGCGGTTTACATTGAGGACTTTTTATTGAACAGGTGTCAAGTGTGAAAAGGCCTGATGAAAAGCTCTCTGTGACTAAGTACCTCCACAACTACTTAGCGATTCTCCTGTCTGATGGTTTCATTGTATGCTCAAATGGAGCTGAATCATACTTTGGTTTGGCTCATATTTGTTCATTCACTCTAAAACTGCCATGGTAGAAATGTGTGTCATGCTGTTTGTATACCTGTCTTTAGAGAGTTTATGATCATAACTATCATCACTGAATAATTGGTGTGTCAAGCCAAGAAACACAATTAATTAGATTTTCTCATAAATTGACATTGACTGGAAAGAAGCTGGACTGCTGTGTGTGAAAAGCTGAGATGATGAAGCCAATCAGCTCGCCTCTGTGGCCAAGCTGGGAGCGCAGAAAGCAGAAGAAGTGGTGCAGTGGTTTCCTGCAAACAGGAGCCCATACACAAACACCATCACTGCCTTTTATCTGTTGCATTTGGCAAACTCACAGAGCATGTTTTTCCTCCAAGGTATACCTTCATGAGATAAATGGAAAGTAGAAGTTCCATTACCCAAACACAACTGTGCTGTTAAAGCAGTCATTTACCCCAAGTCTGTTGCTCATTACTGCTGAGAAATAAAAGATCCATCTGCTAGATGAGCCAAAGATTCAGCATTTTGTATTTTCAATTTGTTTATGTGATTCTTCAACAGAAACCACACACTTAAGTTTCAAGAAGCAATTGAGATCCATGTACAGAATCTGCAGCACTTCCATGCTGTAAAACAATAATACAGTAATAGGCTTTAGTTATGCAATGCCTTTTTAACAAACACTTTACAGAGTGCTTTAAAAATACCAAAAACAATACCAATGAAAATGATGAAATGCTAAAATAGAAAAGATTTTAAAAAATAGGGCAACAAGGGAAAGAGGAGATGAAAACAGCTCAAAAAAGTTAAAGTAAAACTTTTTTTACACATGGATAAAAATGAATACAAAAATGTATAATCCAGGATATGAGATTTTTAAAGAGTATATTAATTTAGCTGAGCTTGTGTCCTCAGTTGGGTCATTTAGAAACCTGAATTGGAAAAGCTTGACCAGTTTGGACTGCACAAACATCCAGCACATCTGGAGTTCAGAAAAGCAACAGGGAAACAGGAGCATTTCAACTTAAAATTAAGGAAAGTAACCTTGTTAAATTAAAACAAGACTATGTTCCTTCAGTTGAACAATGCCCAAAAGACAATTATAGGATAATGGCAAATGTTGAATTATAGCAGAGTAACACAAACTGGAAAGAACAATGTTAATGACATGAGTCATTATCCAGCAACATCGATCTGTAGTTAACTAAGATTAGCCACCATATGCTACCAAGTAGACCAAGTGAGACTACAGGAGGCAAACTCAAAGTGTTTTAAACATGTTGTCTGTCAATCAAACCAGATTCCCATAATGGAACGCGTCAGTGTTCAGTGCTGCAGGGACTGACGTAACATTTGAACCCAATAATGTTTTTCTCCAAGTGCCAGAACACAGGGACTTACTGTAATCCAGATGAGATGTGAAGACAAGTATGACAGTTTCAGACAAATCCAAGGAATTAGGTCCATATTGGATAATTCTACACCTCACAGTTTCCATCCGATAACGATGTTCAATGTCAGTGCAGGTAAAAAGGAAAGTGAAGCCTCTGCAGTGAGATGGTGTGTAGGAGTGTGGAGGTCTGGGTGGTGGATGGACATGGGGAATGTCAAACTATGATGTAAAAGACCTGAGATTAGCCAGATTTAAGCCTGGCTAACAAGTCCTGATGCAGATACAAAGCAAATTTGGATTTATCATTCAGAGTGAGAGTTCTCTGGTTGATAGCACCACAGTAACACAAGACCTCCACAAGACAGATTTTGTGATGTGATGGTTGGTTTCTTTTAGTCATAACCATATTTCCTCCATATCCTTAACCAAGCAGTCTCAGTCGGACTAAAGCTTACTCTAATTATGTTAGATCAGCAGACGCAAATATAGTACAGACGTGGACAAAATTGTTGGTACCCTTCATTTAATGAAAGAAAAACTCACAATGGTCACAGAAATAACTTGAATCTGTAAAAAGTAATAATAAATAAAAATTCTATGAAACTTAACCAATGAAAGTCAGACATTGCTTTTGAACCATGCTTCAACAGAATTATTTAAAAAAAAATAAACTCATGAAACAGGCCTGGACAAAAATGATGGTACCCCATAAACTTAATATTTTGTTGCACAACCTTTTGAGGCAATCACTGCAATCAAACGATTCCTGTAACTGTCAATGAGACTTTTGCACCTCTCAGTAGGTATTTTGGCCCACTCCTCCTGTGCAAACTGCTCCAGTTGTCTCAGGTTTGAAGGGTGCCTTTTCCAGACGGCATGTTTCAGCTCCTTCCAAAGATGCTCAATAGGATTAAGGTCAGGGCTCATAGAAGGCCACTTTAGAATAGTCCAGTGTTTTCCTCTTAGCCATTCTTGGGAGTTTTTAGCTGTGTGTTTTGGGTCATTGTCCTGTTGCAAGACCCATGACCTGCGACTGAGACCAAGCTTTCTGACACTGGCCAGCATTTCTCTCTGGAATCCCTTGATAGTCTTGAGACTTCATTGTACCCTGCACAGATTCAAGACACCCTGTGCCAGATGCAGCAAAGCAGCCCCAGAACATAACAGAGCCTCCTCCATGTTTCACAGTAGGGACAGTGTTCTTTTCTTTATATGCTTCATTTTTTCATCTGTGAACATAGAGCTGATGTGCCTTGCCAAAAAGTTAAATTTTTGTCTCATCTGTCCATAGGACATTCTCCCAGAAGCTGTGTGGCTTGTCAACATGTAGTTTGGCAAATTCCAGTCTGGCTTTTTTATGACTTGTTTTCAACAATGGTGTCCTCTGTGGTCGTCTCCCATTAAGTCCACTTTGGCTCAAACAATGACGGATGGTGTGATCTGACACTGATGTTCCTTGAGCTTGAAGTTCACCTTTAATCTCTTTAGAAGTTTTTTCTGGGCTCTTTTGTTACCATTCGTATTATCCGTCTCCTTGATTTGTCATCAATTTTTCCTCCTGCGGCCATGTCCAGGGAGGTTGGCTTAGAGTCCCATGGATCTTAAATTTCTGAATAATATGTGCAACTGTTGTCACAGGAACATCAAGCTGCTTGGAGATGGTCTTATAGCCTTTACCTTTAAGATGCTTGTCGATAATTTTCTTTCTAATGTCCTGAGACAACTCTTTCCTTTGCTTCCTCTGGTCCATGTTGAGTGTGGTACACACCATGTCACCAAACAGCACAGTGACTACCTGTAGTCCTATATATAGACCCACTGACTGATTACTGCTTGTAGAGACCTGTGACGCTAATTAGTGGACACACCTTGAATTAACATGTCCCTTTGGTCACATTATTTTCAGTCTTTTCTAGGGGTACCATCATTTTTGTACAGGCCTGTTTCATGAGTTTATTTTTTAAAATAATTCTGTTGAAGCATGGTTGAAAAGCAATGTCTGACTTTCATTGGTTAAATTTCATAGAATTTTTATTTATTGTTACTTTTTACAGATTCAAGTTATTTCTGTGACCATTGTGAGTTTTTCTTTCATTAAACAAAGGGTACCAACAATTTTGTCCATGTGTGTATGTGTTGTTTTGGAAGATGGGGACAAAATATCTATTTTGTGAATTAGGCATGAGAACTGAACACTAGAAGTAACTTAAAGCTCAGAAATGTCACACTGAACAATAAATTACAAAAAGGTTTTTACTGACATAGCAGAATTAAGATAAGATCCTTACAATATAAACACATGTTCCAAACTGTGCTGTCTTGATGGGGCTCACAAACCTGGGCATGTAAATGTTGAAATGATGACAGTGAATGACCAAGTTACTTTTCCCCATGCCAAAACATTCAGGTAAAAAAAAGCTTTAGTTCTCAATGTCATCACAAGACCAAGTCTTCTACTTCTGGCCATGGACACAGGCTAGCTGAGACTGACACCATGGGAGAAACAATCTTCCAATCTACAAGTGCAGCTGAAATAACCTGCATACTCCATACAAGAGCAAACCTTCCTGCAGATAATGGAGGACATGTACCAGGATGACACAAACAGCTGGGTGGCTCTGCTGCCTTTCCACTCCCCAAAACCGCGTCTCCCACACAGCCAGCCAATAGCTCGCCTCAGTTTGTTGGATGCTGAAAAAGCATCCTGAAATGAAACAACACTTTGTGGACTTAGTACAAAACATATTTGATAATGGACATGCAGAACTAGTGCCGTCACTAAAGGCAGAAGTGGAATGCTGGTACCGTCCCTTCTTTGGAGTTTATCACCTGCATAAACAGCAGAGCTGATAAAGGTGGTCTTTGACTCCAGCACGCAGCAAAGGAATATCTTTAAATTATGTCCTTCTCACTGGCCCCAACCTCAACATCAGCTTGCTTGGTGTACTTATATGGTCCCATGAGGAACGAGCAGCAGTCACTGCTCATGTCAAGCAGATGTTTCATTGTTTCTTGGTACGAGAAGATCACAGAAACTTCTTGCGCTTCCTTTGGCACCGGAACAATGATGTTGAAGATCCCACAGTAAAGTACTGCATGACATGTTCATGTCTGGCAAAAGCCCATCACCCACTGTGGCAATCTATGGGCTCAGGAAGGCATCTCAAGATCCAGATGGTGATGATAGCACAAAAATGATGGCCTTATCTCATTCTCATCTGATGAAAAGGCTATTGCTGTTGTCAAGAATCAGGAAGTCATCCTGACCAGAACAATGGAACTACACTCCTACTGACACAAGCCATGCTTCACAGTCAATTCCCACAAACACACGGATATCCAACACATAGTTTAAAGGGCTGGATTTCCTGTTGAAGCAAGCTGAGAATGCTGATCATAACGACTCTTTTCCTTTGATTCCAGTGTGTGACCCTGTGTCCATTCTTTGGGGACATCTTGTGACACTCAGGTTGTAGAGTCTCCCTTGAATCCAAGTCATTTTGAGTCTGATCCACAATGCTGGTTACTCAGTAGTTGTCAAGCTTGACAACTGGTCAAGGAGTCCAGAAGATCTTATCAAGGCTAAAGGTGTCATCCAAGGTAGTCTTCAATACAAAACTTTCCCTGAAGTGTTTGCAAGCATCCAAGCAGGGAAACAGATCCCTAAGTAGAGCCAGCTTGTTTTGTTATGTAAATGAGGCAGATTGTCTCAGATTTGGAGATCATTTGTCACAATCTGACCTTGCAAGCGACAAAAGAAACCCACTCATTATCCCTCACCATCGCCATGTAACAACCCTCCTAATACGACACTACCACCAGGAAGTCCAGCATCAGGGATGCCAGTTCACAGAGGGTGCAGTGAAGTCAGCTGACCTATGTGTCATTGGTGCAAAGCAGTGCATCAGTGGCATCATCCACAGCTGTGTGGCCTGCCACAAGCTCAGATGGAGAACAGAGACACAAAAGATGGCTGCTCAACCCACAGACTGTCTAAGCACTGACCCACCATGTTGGAATGGATGTATTTGGGCCATGGACAGTCACTTCTTGACAAACTCAGGGAAGCTGCGCCAGCAACAAATGTTAGGCAGTCATCTTCACCTGTATGAAGATGACTGAGTATGAGTATCAGGGCCATACACATTGACGTGATGTATTCAAGGGAGTCTTCAACTTTCATAAATGTGCTACATGTTTACTCTTCCTTCTCTCTCTCTCTGTCTCTCTCTTTCTCTCTGTCTCTCTCTCTCTCTCTCTATCACCATCTGTAAACATACCTGTCTCATTAATGCATGTTACTAACTAAACTTCTTCCCTGGAGTTTCTGTGCTCTCTCGTCCAGCAGGTTCTCATGGATCATGGCTGCTGCTGTGGTCTTGCATGACCTCCACTACATATATTATTACTGTCATTATTGTTACCATATCTCCATTACAGTTTATAGTTAGTTTATGACTTGCTGCTGCTGTGCATCTGTGTCTCTCTATCTCTATCACAGGTTCCACTGCTACTGTAATCATTTTATCATTTATCATCACTCTTCAAGTCCGCAGGAAATGGAATTCTGAGTGACCAAATGTGCAAGACGGGGACCTCATACTGTTGAAGGACAGCAATGTAAAGCGCAATGACTGGCCCATCGGCCTTGTGGTCAAACCTAACAGTCAAGAGCACCACTAGAGGTACGTGCAAGACATTCTTGATCCATAACAGACACTGTACTCCTCCAGCCAAACTCTGATAAAGAGGACAATAGACAGAAAATGTAATTGTGGCATCTTACAGATACCAGATGGGGAGTGCGTTGTCTGTCCCACCAGCAGGTGGTGCTCTAGTTTTTTCTGTGTTCTATTTTGTGTTTAATGGCCAATAGGAATGTTCAGGTGAATGAGAAGGCAAATAAGTCACATGTGCCGTTATGGTCATCGGAGGCAGATTTGGTTTGACTCTGCAACCATCCTTCTTTGTCTCTTTTTGTAAATCATTGCCTATCATCGCCCAGGTATATTTAATTCTTAGTGTTTTACATATTGTATGTGTTTATTTTGACAATATTTGGGAAAATATGCAGCTATTCTTTTCAGACAAAAATCAAAGGCATGTTTTATATTACCAAAAACTGCCAGCAGACTTCCAAGCCAAGATTGACAGTTTCCATGAGTTTGTTGAAAAGCAAGTAATTGAGAACATGACACCGGATCATATTAATAACATGGACGAGGTCCCCCTCATGTTTGACATCTACATGGGCCAAAGTGTCACAGAGAAAGGGCAAAAGAGTGTGTATATAGTGACTGGCATGTTGTAGAGATGGATCAAAATTGCCACCAATGGTGATTTTTAAATGAAAAACCATGCCAAAAATCCAATCCCCCTCAGTTGTCGTGGCCGTGAATGAGAAAGGGTGGATGGATCAAGAAATGATGAACTTTTGGCTTACAAAGTGCTTCACTAAGCGTCCAGGTGGCTTCTTTAGAACACGCAAAGCCCTGCTTGTGGTGGACAGTATGCGAGTGCACATCACACCACAGTTCAAAGATAAACTAAAGGTTTTCAACTCCATCCCTGCCATCATCCCTGGAGGCTTACCCAAAGTATTCCAGCCACTTGACATCAGCTTTAAGGCAGCTTTAAAAGCAGTCTTGTGTAACCCGTACCAGGTTACTAAAGTGTAATCCCCGACTTCGCCAGAAGGTGGCGTATGAATGAAACGAATGAATGAATGTCAGGAATATTCTAGAAAAGCACTCGTCTTCCTTTCTTCCGGTGGAGACGTTGCCCTAAGCATCACTGGTTGAAAGCTGTGAGAGACAGAGTCGAGCCGCGTGACTCTGCGAGTTCCTCAAGATAACTCCGATTGGTTTTTTAGAGAGAGAGAGATCATCTGAACCTGACCCTGGCGTTCAGTGGCGAGCCAACAGAAGACGTGAGCGTGAACGGACCAAGAGCCTGGTGTGGCCAGCCGTGGCATCTTTGGAACCATCATCATCCTACTTCTTCATTTGAAATACAGATAAGATCACACATAAACCTACCCGGGTAGTGAAGAGAACATACTTATTTCAAGAACCACACATACACCAAAATCTCTCTTGGACTCCAAAAGAAGCAACTTTATTTTTCTTTAACTCTATTGAGGAAATCTCATAAAGAGACACTTTTGGTTGAAATTATTTATTTTGGGGCCCATTTTGATATGCGCCTGTGCATTCAGGAAGCCGGCTTTAGATAGGCAGGGAATGTATATAATGTTTTATTTTTGTATAATATATTTCTCAAACTTACCTGTTTTGTGTTGTGTGTTCTTTGCTAACCTTTTATAACTTTGGGCTCCGTAGTCGTACCTAGGGTTTCTGATATTGGTCCAACTTCTATTCATAGCTCATCAAATTACCTATCAGCTATAATAACCTGGAGAAAGGGTTACACTTGCATCATCTGTGGGAGCACAGCTTCATATATATAGAATGCGCCATGCAACTTTCCTGGAAGTCATTGGATGGATCAACAAAGCATGGACTTCAGTGACAACCGAAACCAACCTGTCGGGATTCAGAAAGGCCGGAATAATTGGAACTGGAACTGATGCTGAGTCTGACAACAGCCATGCAGTAGAGGAAGCAGCGCTCCGTCTACCTTGATTGGCGGAGTTGCTCAGAAGTGACACAGAACTACGTCTATTCAGCCTGTTGTTCTCTATTCTACTGTTATTACTTATTATAACTTGCCTTTCAAGATGAAATGTCTGTTCTTGGTCTATAAAATAAATTTCCCCCCAAAAATGTGAGTTATAGTCCAGTGCGACTTATATATGTTTTTTTCTTCTTCATTATTTGGCTGGTGCGACTTATACTCTGGAAAATATGGTAACTGTACCAGAACTAAAAGAGCTGCTATTTTATTTTCATTTGTCATTTAACTGCAGTCACTAATGTCTTGCATTCAACAGGCATTGAGGAATATGTCACTGAGTCATGTTTCTTTTCAAATGCTGTAGGTGTAGTGGTGGCTCTTTTTTATCCTGTCGTCAGTCCTTTCTCTTGTTTTGGTATTTACTCTTAGGAAGAACTGACTGTAGTGGATAGACTGCGGTGATAAAGGGGATTAGCTGTATTTACGCTCCCAGATGTTTGTCTGGAAGTGAGTAATCACCAACGAGCGTACTCCAAGATGCCAATACTGAGGGGAGGTAAGCCCAAGACGGGGGAGGATCTTAGCATTTGGAAAAAGAAAAACAAAAAGCAGGGGAGTCTTTGATGGGATTATAGTCAAGAGACAAACACCAGGAAGAAAAAGCGGAGAGGCTTTATCTTCACCGTTTTTCTGAGACCACAGAGCTTGCTTTGTACACCTGGTAATTTGTTGATATAAAAAACACATCTTTGGCAAGTAATTATAGTCCTTCCATCACTTTCCTGTCTCTGTTAGCTTAAAAGCTCCTCTGAGGATTGTAGTCAGAATGTATTTAAATTCTATTAACCCAAATCACGTACCAGGGCATGAACAAAATTGTTTTCATGTGAGGGAAAAAAGGAACTAAATAAATAATTACACACCTAAATGCCAAAGCCCATCAGCTTTGGCAAGTTAAGCCCAGCCCACTGTGATCCAAACCCTTTTCGACACCCGTCAGTTAGTTCTCCAAAGCCCAGAAAGAGAGGAGGGAAAAGAAAAAACAGGCAGCGATGATACAGAGTTCACGCTGTGCTGTGGATGGCCTATTCTGCTGGGCCCCCAGCTGTCTCTCTTGGTTGATCTGAGCCCCCCAGCTGTGGTGACCATCAGGCTGCTGTTATCAAAGCCATCTGATGTCTCGCTCAGTTGGGACTATAGAGAGCCTACATGTCCTTTTGTGAATATGTCCCTTCAGTCGTCATTCAAATGAGATGTGTGCGTCGCATGCTAATTATTTCCATTCATCTGTCCAGTGTGACACATAATGCTTTAAAACCTGCTTCAGTGACACAAAACCATGCCTTGAATGCATTGACCAATTTCTGGGAAAGACTGATGTAACAGTACTGCAGCATATTAACTATGGAACACAGAAGCTTTGAACTGTAAATATATCTGACATTAAAATAAGGATCTCTCAGAGGAATTGCAGTCAACAGTAGAAATAGGAGGTGCAATAACATACATGCTATCAGTTGGTCTGTAAAGGTTACAGCTATTTTACATATGATAATTCAGCCCAGTCATAAGACTTGTGATTGTAAATGTGCTCATAAAGAAAAAACATTTAAATATCCAAAATATTTTTGACCAGGAAATGAATGTTACTGGTCACAGAATGAATAGAACAATATAGGCATTTTGTCCACAGCTGAGCACATGTATTTTATTATAAATGATCATATTTTGTTACATTATTTATTTCTTTAAATGCACACAGATTGGTAAAGACGGTAAGTCTGTGATCCTAGTCATCACATTTTAAGCGGGGCAGTTGATCAATCAGTACGTTTACATGCAGCAAGAAATTCAAATTTCTGATCGTATCAGACTTAGTTCGGACTTTTTAAAGTGCTTGTAAACACCTTAGTCCGATCTACTTCGGACCTATTTCGGACCACATCGGACATCTCAAAATTGGATAAGAACACCTAGATAATTCGTTTATAGTCGGATATTTAACACCGTGTATACTCAGCAATCGGATCTGAAGCGGATTTTGCGTTCTGCGCATGCGCAGCATTTTCCTCTGGGGCTTTCACCCGGAAGCCAAAAGATCTGTTGTTCTTTTTATATGCATTATTAGGACGAAAATAATGCACAAAAATGTACACAGCTGTAGCATTGTCCATCTCCTCGTATGTAATCTTTGTTTGAATGCCTTCAGATAGTTTGCTGTTGCTGATAAGTAGAGGTCAACCGAAAGTGGCTCTTTGTTGAGAGGGCTACAGCGCCACCCACTGTATCGGAGTCAGCCATGCTCCAGCCGTTTATCCGATTCTCTGAACGGCATGTATACTCACCCCTAAAATACACTGCATGCGGAAAGGCTCCGCTCCGGAATGAGAGCGCACTCCGCCGTCCGCCAACTCATACATAATCTGCTTGTAATGCACTCCGCCGGCACGAGATCTCGCAAATTCACTTTGACTCCTGCAATGGCATTCCACGCTGCATCTTTTTTGCTAGTGTCCTTATAAAAAGGATGTGAGGTGTCATAAATAATAGGTTGATTTTGGGCCTCCAGAATCAACTTCTCCTCATCCATGGTGTCGACAGGGTGAAAAGACACCTGAAAACCTCTGACCTGTTGACTTCAGGTTGTCCCTGCCCATTATGACGTGTTCTTGTAATGAAACTCGATCTGCGGTGAAGACGGAATATTTTATTTTGAAAATCAACCGGGGTTTTATTTTGTATTTTGTAGCCAATTTCCTTCCCCGCACAATCTGCTCTGTGCTGAATTTATGCGCCGTGCTCCGGCGTCCGGGGAAAATAGAAGCTCTGCGTATGTGTTGCGGAGGGCTGCTGAACACTGCAGTCATTCCGGAGCCGTGTCGCAGTGGATCCAGAGACTGTGTGAGCTGACACATTGACTAAAGTTGAAACGTATCGTTCCGGAGTCGTTCCGCATGCTGTGTATTTTAGGGGTCAGACAAGTGATTTGGTCTTATGCATGTCATTATCTGATACGATCAGAAATTGCAGTATGTATGTAAACGTACTGAGTGTTATCTTCATCGAACTGTGTTCAGGGAGGAAATCTTTTTTTAACCATGGGTCATGAAATCAGTAGAGGTGGAAGAAGTCAGCAACATTATCAAAATGAGTTGAAAGTGAAAGAGTCACAATCAGTTTTTTTACTTAAAAAACTTACTCATCAAACTGCATAATTTCCCATAAACTGTATCACTGATGCTTAAGCAGCATCTTACTGCCGACAGTGAGCTATTCAATCTATAATACTAGATATATGTTCTATGTCCACCACTACACAACAGTCTGAACCAACTCTGTGGAGAGGATATTGTTGTAATGGGACATGGTAGATTTGAGATGATCTTTCTATCTTCATGGGCTCAACTGTGTTGTTATACGCAGAGCTTCTCCAGATATTAAGGACTGACAAACAGCAGCTCACCAATATAAACAGTAGGTATTTTTCCATGGCTATGACAAGGCTACATGTTCTCTCTGTTGTAGGAGCAGCTGGCTTGTAAATGTTCTTTAAGTTTTGCTCCATGTACAAAGGCTCAGTCCTTGCTGCGGCACTTTAGGGCTCAAATCTGACCTGTGGCTCTTTCCCGCATGTCATTCCTCATCTCTCTCTCCCCACATTCCTGTCACTCTTCAGCTGTCTCTATCAAAATAAAAGCTTGAAAAGGCCAAAAATAACTAATATTTTTTTTGAAAAATGGTCCACAGCTTACTAACTTTATCTGTTGGTTGGTTGATGCTGAGTAGTGGTTTTCATCAGAGCTGCTTTTGTTCATATGTTGTTGGTGGTGATGAACATTGGCATTAAATCCCTCTTGTCTGCTCATCCTGTTGCTCCACAGGATGTACATGAGGCATACAAGGACATAGAGACCTATGGTGTATTGACCCATAGCAATGAAAAACATCAGAGGCTTCACACCTCACGATTCACACTCTATTGACTGTTTGCTTTACTGTTGCTGCCCATGCTCCTGAAAATCATTGTTGCTTTTAATTGAGGACAGAGTCGCCTCTGGTGTTGTTCATCAACTTTAGCTTGAGAGACACACAGCTTTACTCTGAATCAGTGATCTGCAGAAATAAAGCAAGCCAATCCACTTAAAGTATCATCAATCAAAGTGCATTATATAAGGAAATCCACAACAAGGCCTAAATCTCCACTTTCACACTCCTTTCACTCGAAAGGTGAGAAGACCTCACTGTGCTACTTGAGGCTGGCACTATGTAGTATTTCCTCCATATGGAGATGGATACAGTAGAATAAGACACAGTATCCACCCACACCTACTCGGCAGGGTGTCCTGGAGACATTAGTCCAAAGTTAATTTGAAAGACTCAGTACAAACCAATGGCCAGGTGCGTAAAACCACAGGATGATCATTATGCTGAGGCTCATTTCCTCCTCTCAACAGCTGGTCAACTGATACTGTAGCCATTCAGACACTAGAGGTGGCTCGTCACATGCTGGGCTGAATCAAATAAGATGCAACATGCACTGGATCTGTGAAGAGGAGAATGTCGCAATGCTTTGAATAGTAAACCTAATTCCAAACTGTAAATTGACAGAGAGTAATCCCACCAATTTCAGGCAAAGATTAATGCAACAGTTCTGTGGCATACTAAATCTGCACTGTTATTTACTAAACCACAAGAGAGTGGTGGGAATTATGAGAGGGAAATCAGGTTACTTTCTGCATGAGGACTATATTCAATCATTGACCTTTAGAGCTCAGAAGTGAGGACTATACCATTCCCCCATTCAAATGAGCCTGTAATGGAGAGCTCTGCATAAATGATGGATGAGATCTGCACTGAATCACACTGCAACAGAAAGCTGCGTTGTTCTCCATGTGACTTCTGCTTTTGCTCTAACAAAAGGTGGTGCATCATTCTGTGTGGGGCAAAAGAGATGTGGAGGATTCAAATAATAATATCAATTGGATCTATTTTCTGTGATCACATGAGATAATCCAGAAAAATAATGACAATATACATACATTCAGGGTATTTACATTGTATTTCTGTCATTGTATTGCTCCTGTAGACTGTTTTGATGTCTTGAACCTTATAAGATAGATGTTGGGTCTTATTATGCTTATAGACTTGTTTTAGTTGTAGAATGGCCTACCACTTATTTAAAGATTATAGGATAAATGTAAGTAAGTTTGTTCAGGAGAAGGCAGCTCGTGTAAATGTAAACAGGTCCTGCACCTTAGTGCAAAAATGTCAGGATCAGGATCTTGGATAATGGAAAACTTTGACTGGCTCTGCATCAATACCAACAACCAACCAAAAATGAAAGCTGCACTAATCTTAAATTTTTATATTAAAAAACAAATGACTATGTGAAATGGGAAAGTAGTTATTTGTAGTGATTAACAGAGGATTAATACCTGACTGCCATTCCTCACAGTATTCTTGTCAAGTTAACTGCTGAAAACTGTCATAAACATACAGCACAGTTTACTGACTTCCTGGATTGAGTTCGTCCTACTGTACTTGCCGTAGTTGTGCACACTCACACACTTTTTAAACTCCAAATGAAATAAAGTAAGAAAAAATGGCCTTTGTCATAACTGATAATTGTAATCATAAATATAAACTATTTATATTGCCAGAATCTGGTCCAACAATGACAACCACAGTCATTTTGTAGCTATTTTCAGGTATCCTTCATGATATTTTGGAGTTTGCCACTTTCTGGAAAACCATCAAAAAATGTTGATGACTCATCCTGCACTCAGGGGGCATATACTAATTTTGTATCCAATGAAAAACTTTCTTCTTTTCTTTTTCTTCCTTTCTGAGGTAGGTTAGTTGACTCAGTCCTGGGATGCCAGGAGCCAAACCCGGCAAAAAAACCCTCCTCGGTACTGTATTACCTGTCATCAAACTGACCACCTCCTGGCTGCTGTAAACACCAATCAATATCTGCGACAAGTCCCTCCCCAGATGCCTGTTTTTACAGGAATCACATAAATAGCATTAAGCAGCCCACTAGCTCTTTCATAGTGACTATGCAAACTTTGTATACTTCGTATACTAAACCACAGTGGCACTGTGGCACAATAACATTTTTTTCAATGGATGAGCTTAAAGTTGTTTTGTAATGCAAAACCTATTATGTTATGTGAGTAGTTAGTTTGGTCGGGGAATGGGACAGAGGTCAGTGAGACACAGTCCGTGGACAATAGTTTGGCAGCAGACCAAGGTTACTAATTAAGTAGTCCCATACAATGTTAAATACAGAAGCCCTCTGCAAATGTGTGGGGCTGGCCAATAACTCTCAGAACAAGGTCAATGTACTCAACATGATCTCTCTTCATTCCACCCTTCTGGACATGGTATAATCTCATGCATCTTTAATCCTGTTGTACTATGCTCAGACTGAGGAAATAGATTGGATGCAGAACACTGGAACAGAGAGGAGAGAGAACAGGCTGCAGAGAAATGAAGCCACGTATACGAGAGTCAGAAGGTGGGTGCACATTTTTCATCCTCCACTATGTGCTTTAATTCAAGCTACTGCATCATTAAAGACAGAACTGTACCCCATCTTGGTTTGAGACCGAAAGATCTTGACAAATGTTATATTTCAATTGTCATTGTGCAGACATTCATGGTCCTCAGAAGATGAAACCTACTGACTTCCCCTGATTTTTTTAGTGACACCAGTAGATTGACATTTGTAGTTCAGAGTGAAATATCTTAACAGATTAAGGGTAGGTGGATTGACATGAATTTTTTATGCACATTCATGGTCCAGAGAGAATACATTCTAATGACTTTGGTGATCCTGATTTTTCCTGTAGTGCCACTTGGTTGTTTATATATAAACGTCTCAAAATCCAATGAAAATGCTGGAATGTAAATGTGAAAGTTTAGTTTTTCCTGTGATTTTTTTCTTTCAGTGTCAGCCTGCTACATAGTCACGTTTATGCATGTAGTGTGTAGCATATTTCTCTGGTGTAATGTGATGCAACAAGCTTGAGAAACACTGCCCTACATCTATTACATTTTTCTGCCATTCAACTGCTGCTAGAAAAGACATGCAGACATGACATCTCTATGATTGGCCAGTCACCCTGAGGATTACAAGTTTTCACTGCAAAAGCCTGCATTTTTAACAGCTAAAATGTTTTAGAGTGCAGTCATCCTCTAAACATATGCCGTTTGATGGCAGGCTTTCATGCAAAATGCCTGATAGTACCATGAGCATGCATATATTTTCAGCATATGTGGCCCCACTGGGAATCCACCCTTCGCCCCAGCTTTGTTAAAACAGTGCTCTCCCCTCAGAGCTGCACAGCTACAATGTTTTACATCAACACAGTTCCAACGTGTATCTGAAAGCACAGTCTGTGCCTTGTGGTGCTCTACCAGTGCAAAGTCTTCCTTTCCTGAAGGCTGGAGAGACCGTTAAAGATGAGTTTGGGTTGGGAGTCCATGGTTATTTTTTGGAATCTGGAATATTAATTCCTATGAAACCTTCCTATGAAATGAGACTTATCAAACTGAAAGTCTTAGAATCAGTTGAGATCTGTAATTACAGTTTGCTGTCTGGGAAGGTTTGATAATATCTGGGAATACAGATCTGATAATTAATGCTCAACCTAAGCTAAAGCTGAAGTTAACCTGGACATGAGAAAAACAGCAGAAGAGATGACACTAATGATTAGAAATAAGTGCAGGTGTAGCCAGGGGTTAAGTTGGGATTTGTTATGTGGGGTGGGGGATAGGGGGCCCAGTGCCTCAGAGTGGACATGTGCACGTGTGTGTGCACAACAAAATCTGATTGATAATGTTTGGCAAACTGTAAATAAAATATAACAAGGTCAGACATTGAAACTCTGAATAAAGCCTGATGGGAGTGATCAAAAGTTCAGCTAATTATAATCCACTCTTTGTGTAAGTGCAGTGTGTAGCTCCGGCTCTGCTGCCTGGTATTTTAAACATTTTGTCAGCATACTTTTTTTTTTTTTTTTTTTTTGTTTTGAAACAAAAAACATCTCCTATGAGGAGTTCCATCACGCCCATGTTGTCTTGTATGTGATAGCTGTATTCAACTCTCACTTTTGTCAGGCACAAAGTCACAGCCCACACAGACAGACCGAGAGATGCACTGCCCAGCTAATATTAGGCTAACAAGACAGACATAGACGCTTTGTAAGCAGCACATCAACCTTGCATTACTCTTACTTACTGACATCAGACATCACATGTTTACCTGATTGCTGTATCCGCAATTCACTTTTGCAAACCAAATGTACCCTTAAGTACTGTATATTTACTTAGTAGTATATTTATAAGCTCTCTCTCTGTCTCTCTCTAAAAAGTCCTGAAAGCTCTGTGTTATCTATAGTTGCCACACAGACGTTCATGGATTGTACCAGTGAATGAATAAATCATTTTTATTTACATTGAATTGTCCTCAGGATTCTCTCCAACTGAGGCTGACCTTTCTTCAGATCAAATCCACTGCCACAGCCACAACACAGTACCCCCATTCCTGTACTTTTTGTATAGCCTGTGTTTTTGCTGCATCATGGGATTTGGGCCTAGGTCAGGAATAGGTGTGGTTTGAAATATTCAGTTGATATGGACTATGGGGGCTAAAACTCACAAAAGCCTAATTCTACTCTATCTACAACAATTCACTATATGTCTACAAGCGGATAGGCAAACCCATTAAACTATGCAATAAGTATGATTTATGATGGAATTGTATTAGAATGTGGACCATCAAATTTGTTTTCCTGTGTTACTAAGATTATGGAAACTCCATAACCTTGTTGAAAGCCTGTTGGCTTAACGAAGTAAAACAGTGTCCTCATGAAGTAGTTCTTCTTTTCACTCGCTTCAATCGTCGGCTAATACAGACACAGGCTTGCAGAGAACATGTCAGCTAGACAAAAACTATGTTAGGCCACTTATTTATCAAACTTACGTCCATCCATGGATGGATGGTGGAAAATCTCTCAGCCTCAAAGCTTCCAGCCTAAAAGTGGGTCCAAATATCAACTGACTTTTGGAACCAAAGAAGAGAGAATAGAAATTAAGATGGGATGAGTTCTTTTAGTTTCAGGAGACACAAAATGAAAAATCAAGACAAATGAAAGTGTGAACTTGTCGTGTTCAGTTAAGCACAGTAAAAATAGAAAGATATGCCATGAAATAATGCCAAACTCATCTTTTATCCTTAGGCACTCTGACAGACCCTGAGATATAGAGATGGCTCTGCACTCTGTGAGTGTGTAAATTCTCCTTCTTATTCTCCAGAAAGTAGTCAGACAGCCATTACTGAAGTTCAATCATCAACTGTGACCAATATCAGTCAACAAAAGCGAGCAAGTGTTTGATTTACCTTCTCTGCAGCGCATTCTGTGCACAACTGCCGTGGCCACCATCGACTCTCGCTTACTTTAAACATACTTCGATGATGCCTTGAAATAGCTCTCCCCAGAGCTCATTTTATTAACTTGACAAATCTTCCGCCGTTCCACTGCTTCATCACCCTTCATAATCTCTCCCAGCATGGGAGATCAGGATAGGAATGATATTTCCACACGAGGCACAGGGGTAGCAAGACTCTAATGGTATTAAATGATTCGTAACTCGGTTATCAATAGTAATGTCCCTCAGGAGGAGAGTTCATTGCCTCAGCTCTCTGGTAGATGTTACACAAGGGTTGATGCTAGAGAGGAACAAGCAGCATGAAGACACATATTCACAGAGCAGGGTCGAGGTTAGGGTCATATTTTTATTTTTGTCATCTATCTCATTGCTGGATTAAAATTACCTCTATTGAGCCTCCCCATGTTCTTTCAACCCATTTTACCCAGAGTCCCAGAAATCAGCCAGTTTTGCCACATGTCAGTGAGTTTATGATAATCTGATTAAATCTGATTAGAGCAGCACGTGTCATCCACATCAAATGCACTTTTTGTAGTATACCAGCTAATGAATATCAGCTATTTTCTATGTTAATATTGACCCATTTCAATAATTAAAACAAAAACAACCTTGTGTGCCCTGCAAAAGCAGGCAGGGCCCTGTAAGGACTTCCAAATCTATCAGCTATTTGTCGGCAATAATCTTTTGTGAAATGCATACTACAGTAACAGCATTTTCACAACATAGACTTTGCCTGGTTTTTAATTATCCTATTTCATTTATATTTCATTATGTTGTCTTATGTTTTGATTTTTTGGTTTTAGTTCTAGCAGGCGGTCATAGAATGACCCTTTTTTAGACATTTTATTGAGATTTTTGAGGTTTGGTTGAGTTTTATTGAGAAACCTTTTTTTTTGGTATAACGTGTCTGTAGTAGGAGTAGTAGGAGGTGATTGCAGAGTTGTGTATACGGTAACTTACCATAGATAGCCTGTTTTTATTATCGCATGTTGTATTTATTTGTTTCATTTTAGTGCATGTGTTGTGCCCTGATATGAGGGGAAGAGCGAGAGGAATAAAAACACAGCTCACACACAGTCATTTCAAACAGACATATAACTTACAGATTTTCCAGTGTAATTACATTTTTTTTTTACTCGTTTTTAATTCATCTGTACTGGTATACGTGAACTGTGTTTCCACTACAATAAATAAAAGATAGAAGCCTTACAGCACATACAACTCAAGTGCTAACAAATGGCCACTAGCTTTCAGACTGTGAGCTTTCAACTTAACCAGAAACTCTCTAAAAATGTGAAACAAACCATAACAAAGTATTTCTTCCTAACTCACAAGACGATGGTAATATAATCAAAACTAACCTGAACATACTGTAATGAGTTTATATTGCTTAATGAACATAAAATACCTGATATAAGAGGAAGAGCGAGAGGAATAAAAACGCAGCTTGTGTCTTCATTCATCTGTATTCAATAATGAAGAGAAGCGTGATCCCCCTGCTGGAGCCGATGACTGTTACACATGGTGTGTTTCACCTCTTGTGAGTAGATACATCATTTGTGTTCATTCATGTGCACACTCCTAAATCGTTCTGAGTCGGATTTATATTATTTAAGATAAGATAACTTTAATGATACCCCACCTCCCACCTCCTCCGTGCTCACAGGCCACCGACACATCAGGCGTCGCTCTCCTGTCCTCTCTCACTAGTTAAAAGTTGTCCAAAGTCACAATCAGTACGTTTACATGCAGCAAGAAATTTGAATTTCTGATCGTATCAGACTTAGTTCGGACTTTTTAAAGTGCTTGTAAACACCTTAGTCCGATCTACTTCGGACCTATTTCGGACCACATCGGACATCTCAAAATCGGATAAGAACACCTAGATAATTCGTTCATAGTCGGATATTTAACACCGTGTATACTCAGCAATCGGATCTGAAGCGGATTTTGCGTTCTGCACATGAGCGACATTTTCCTCTGGGGCTTTCACCCAGAAGCCAAAAGATCCGTTGTTCTTTTTATATGCATTATTAGGACGAAAATAATACGCAAAAAGTACGCAGCTGTAGCATCGTCAATCTCCTCGTACACCATCTTTGTTTGAATGCCTTCAGATAGTTTGTTGTTGCTGATAAGAAGAGGTCAACCGAAAGTGGCTCTTTGTTGAGAGATCTACAGCGACACCTAGCGTAACGGAGTCAGCCATGCTCCGGCCGTTTATCCGATTCTCTGAACAGCATGTATACTCAGACAAGTGATCCGGTCTCATGCATGTCATTATCTGATACGATCAGAAATTCGAATTTCTTGCTGCATGTAAACGTACTGAGTGAATCCACAGAGAGCCCACCCAGCCACGATGCTCTTGATACTCCCTCTGTAGCCTGGCCAGCACCGTTAGCTCCTCCATATTATTGGGGAGAGATCTTTCATTCCACGGTGCTTAGATCCAGCTCTGCATCCTCGTCTTCTTCTCCTCAGTTTGGCAGGAATCACTGGTCTTTCCACCGAGGGAATACTAGCGCTGTTTAGCGCTAACAGTTGTTCTTGAGTGTAAACAAGAGGGCTTTTTTTGAATGGGTCCATAGAGCAGAAAAGCAAAGAAAACAAATCTCCACAGTTCAAGAGTTCAACAGTTCAGGAAGCCACAGGTTCAATCTCAAAGCTTCTGATAAGAGACTCTGCTCTCTAACAACATGTCCCTAAACATGGATTTTGTCACTCCACCTGCATGGTGAAATGCTGAATAGTGTTGGTACCAGAAAAAAATGCCAAGATGAAGTGTCCTTATTGTAATATGATGATTGTGATGGTAAAAGAAGAATGCTTTTCCAAGATTTCATAATTATGCACAACCCCAGAGTGAAAATCACAAAACAGCACTGAGATATTTCATGAGGACAATTTCCAGCAGTCATACTGAAATGATCCTAGAACAGTCAAAGGTAATCATGTGGTCCTTTTGACGGTTTTCCTCTAATGGTAGACTCACATGGAAATGCATTATATTGCATGAGCACCAGCAGCTTGCCTTTGCATTGAATATGTATGAATACAAATGCAAACGCTCTGCATGAGTGCGCAAGTACAGAAGACATTTGATTGAAGGCAGTATCCACATCGGCAGAAATGTGACACCATGGATGATGTGTCGAAAATGAGCACAACTGCAGGTGTGTATTGACGGGAAATATTTCTCCCCAGCGGAAAAAAAAGTGGTTATCATTTTATTCTTCTGCAATATTACATCCACAGACTGAAGCAATGGAAAAAGGTGGAGCCTGATTGTGTGAGTTTGTCAGTTTGCAAAAAGAAACCAGCAATATCAAAGTAAATCACAGAGTCCCACTTTTTATGAAAAACATTTTTTACTTGAATGCACTATCCCTTCATAAAGAACCTTACCATATAGGAAAATAAGAGCTGTGATGTTACATATACCTTCCCCGAGGACAAAATTCTCTTTTAGTTACTAAAGATCCTTTTGTTGATAGCAGCTGTGGTGAGGAGTAAACTTGAAAAATAGCAGCCCCCTCAGGACTGGAATTTAATTTCTAACTTTGTTTAAGAAAAAATGTTATGAATGTGCTAAGGTAATGCAATTTCAGCCAGCATATTTCGGTAGTATAAAAATCTAATTTCCAGAGGTAGTTTTGTGCTCCTTTATTGTGTGGAGATCAATAAAGGTGCCAGTGCAGCTCCAGTGGTACGAGTGCAGCCACTGTTTATTGGAACACGATGTGAACTATACACAAATATTAGGTATGAATGGCGTTTATGTTATGAATATAGAGCAGGCCTTGAGGCTGGGCGTTATAATAGGGGGATGTAGGTATGAGGGACCTTGAAAAAGCAGTTTAGTGTCAGCTAGCCCACAAAACAAATTTTTGCTTCGCAGAAGGGGCCCCTTCAACACAGATTATCATCTTTATGCTTCTTGTATGTCTGATCACAATTTTATATCCTTTTTACAAATGAAAGCATTATTGTGTTGAAATGACTGACTTCTAACTGAGGTTATATCCTGTGATCGTTTCAAACATTTAACTGCTGAGCCTGAATATGTATATTCATTGTAGCATGCAAAATAATATATATAATGTTCCCTCATGAATAATGCAAAAGAGCAAAATACACTTTTGTCCCATTTTCACTTAATTCAATTCAGCTTACAAAGCTAACTTTTAGATGTTTGTCTTTATCACTGTCTCCTTAAAAAAACAATAAGAAAATTTACTATTTTCTGGCTAAAACAACATAAAAACAACAATATAAAACAGATTTTCCTCTCTAATTTACATAATGCATTTGACACCTTCTGTTTTTTTTTTACTTCTCTTCACCACCTGCAATGCTGATGAACCCATAAGACATCCCAGTCTTACTGAGCCTGTATTAAATCAAGTAGTTGTTAACCAAATCAGTGCTTTCCCATGTATTGCTAGTACTGACAGCAGAGGTGATGAGGAAGTACTGAGCATCTCCGTCCCCAGAGATCCTGTGCCGATGATATGCTAATGCTCTCTTCACATGTCTGTCAACTGCGGCACGAGTGTACCTTAGCCGAGAAACTAATCTGAGTTTTATTGGCCTGCCAGAAGGAATTTATACATTACTATTAGATTACTGGGGTTGGCAGCTGTACAGTGCATAGAACTAATGTACTCTGTCACAGATTGTGTGCATAATGAACTTGGGAGGAAAGTAGCCAAGGTAAGTCCAGGAAAGCATGCAGTTGTAATAACACCATCAGAGGCCTGGTTCTAGTCAACAAGCAGGGAAATAGCATCTGTCTTGAAGGCATAAAAAGGACAAGCGAGGCTTTAAAAACAATATGCCTATACAGCATTTCACTAGACAGTAAGTGGAAGCTTGCCACCAATTCAGACAAATTGTTCTGATCAACAGTAATTTAATAGTGAACAGTTTATGTCAACAAGCAAGGGATGTGAAAGTACATGGCCTACTCAAACACTGTTGTACTTTCGGCTTGATTTACTCCCTAAAATCTAAAAAAAATCTGTCCAGCTGCTGAAATACAGGTGAGAGGAGCTCTCATCCAATCAAAACGCTGATTACACTCACTGGTCACCTTATTATCAGTATACACTCATAACAATAAGCTTCATGAGCAGCAGCAAGTGATCTGTTTGTTTTTTTCTTTCTAGACTTTTTTCTTTGACTTTGGACATTGGTGGAGGTGTTGTTGAACCTATTTCTGTCCAAAAAGTAAAAATTGAAACAGAAATAAAAAGGAGTTCTGGCACCTCTTCCTGTCATTAAAAAAAAAAAAAAAAAAAAAAAAGATGAAAGTAAGAGCCCAAGTCAAAGTCAATTTAATTTCAATAGCCAAAAATGAAAATCTGCTCTGAGAGGCTTTTCTCTTTAGATATATTTCAGTGACAAAAATTCAGATAGATTGTGAAACAGAAATGAAGAATGTAGATCCAGGAGAACATTTAGCAGCTCCACCTGTCACCAGATAGTAGAACTTGAGCCACATGACCTCCTCTCCACCATGGAGACCTGGAATGAGGACAGACCACTCAAACACAGGCGAGGCAGCATAGCATTAGCACATGAGAGGCAGAGAGAAGGAGATATAGGGAGAGGCTAGAACTCCTGAGGGTGATGATACAGATCCAAACGTCTGGATGAGGCATCGAGGACCAGGAGAGAGAGTGAGGGTACTGGATGGCCGGGGGTCCAACAGAGTGAAAAGAGATGACTAGAGAGAGGGAGGGAGAACATAGAAAGAGACACACACTGGCTCATTGATGGCTCATGGGAAACCACAGAAGTTTGAGGAATCCAATTTACAGTGTTTACATTTTCTTTAACATAAGTTAATAGTTAATAGATTCACTGAGTTTGGAACATTGTACATTTAGATCAGGGACTGAATGTCTGACATTAACAGAGAAATTATTACCAAGGGTAAAATATAAAAAGCATAGAGCAGGATGGGATATAAGGTGTAATGAGATCAGACAAATATGAAGGGGGGAGACAATTTACAGAAGCACCTTAAAGTCTGATCTAGCCTATACTGTAGCCACAGCATTCTGAACCTTAGAGACTATTAGAGACTATTTGATAGTTTCAAAGAAGTGGGTAGGATGAAAACATTTTTATTTTTTTTTTTTTTTTTATTTTTATTTTATTTTAAGTTAAAATTTGAGGAATTATACAGTTTTCAGGGGGCTTTGCCGAACTGATATCTATGCATAGATTAAAGTTCTTTATGACGGATTTCCGTCATTCAGAGTTGGCAGAGGTGATTTATGAGATCAATGTAGATCCAAGGAGAAAAAAAAGTGTTGGCTGATGGCTGATGTTTATTGACAGATTGTCACACTCTACAGCCAATGTTATTGTTTACAGCGTGTGTGTGCATGACCAATGACAGTGTAATGACCCACACAGGGCGGGATCTAAATACGGAGCAACTGTTTAGCTAGCATGGACTCGTCGTGACTGCATCACAGAGCTGTGGTGTCATTTTGAGACTCAGTTTGTAAAGTTTAGTCAACATGTGAGAACTCGTCTGACACAGAAGTCTTCTGTTGTGTGCTATATGTGTGAAATAACAACTATAGTCTGGACTTTGTCTGGAGTATACCTCATAGAACTCATAGTACCTTATTACCCCTCTAGACCACTGCGGTCTCAGAATGCTGGGTTTCTTGTGGTTCCTATAGTTTCCAAAAGTAGATTGGGAGCCAGAGCTATCAAGCTCCTCTTCTGTGGAACAAACTACCATTCTGGATTCAGGAGGCAGACACAGTCAACACCTTTAAGAGTAGGCTTAAGACTTTCCTTTTTGATAGAGTTTAAAGTTAGGGCTGGCTCAGGTCATACCTTAGTTATGTTGCCATAGGATTAGACTGCTACAAGTTTTTTGGTTAGTATGACTGTATAAAATCATGAATGTAGCCTGATTGTACCTCAATGCTGAAATCTTGTATTCTTACATATATAACAAATGTAAAGCCTCAGAGCTTCTTTGATTATTAACAGTATGTAGTGATGGCAGAAAGGTGAGAGCTCACCATCACACTGAAACTGTCACAAGGCTGCAACAGTTGCTCTTATTGTTATTTAGTCCTGATGCTGTTTGTATGAAGTATTTTTTCTGTTAAATGATAAGAGGCTCACTTGAAACATTATTATTAATGATAATCAATGATGATGATGATGAGAAGAAGTAGAAAAATAATGTACTAAAAAGTTCTGTAGATGATTGATTATTTGAAAGAGTAAGACTTGAGACAAGCTTGGGAAAAAAGTATGAGTTTGATTTCATAGATTAAAAATTTGATTGAAAAGACAATAAAGAAAAGTGTGAACAGAACAGCTCTTTAAAGCATCAACCTGTAAAACACTGTTGGTCATTTAAACTTGATGGCTGCATTAGAGAACATGGTTATGAATGCGCTGAGGTGGTAAATCTTATTTTTTTTTAGCAGCACCTGTAACATGTTTCATAAATTGCAAATGGGAAATATGACTTTGCTGCAGCTTGAAGAAATTTCAGTCAAACAGAACCAATGACCAGCATCTCAGTTTCACTGGAATCTAGGAAAAAGAAATTACACGACATTCAGCATGGATGGACAGTGGACAAACTGGAAGTCTAAATTAACTATTTGAGCATGATTATGCCTTAATGGACACATTAGCATAACAACTGCAAATTGGAAATGTATTCCATAACTGTATGAAATTTGGCCAAATGAAAAAGAGAGCATTTGGGCCAAGAACAGAGCCCTGAGGTGCTCCTTGTTCTGGAATTTTCTATCCTTAGGTTACACGAGGTCACATGTGGGCCTTGAGGGCTTTGGTTGAGAACAGTAGGTGCCATTCTATCTCAACACTGTGGTGGCCAGGGTCAAAGAAACCTATTGCCACCTTCTTAGACAGAATAGATAGCTTGCTGTTGTCGTTCCAATCTGCGTAAACAGACATCTGTGTCTCCAGACTAGAATATGTTGACAATAACACCTCCATGGTTAAAAGCATTCTCTTTAACTAATTCTGGGTGTACAGTATTTGTGGTGTTATCTTGGGGTTTAAAGTCTATCCACCAGCATGAGTTGGGCAGAATGTGAGACCGACTCAGGCACTTCTGATGCACCATGAGAGTGTCTCTAATTCTTCTTGGCCAAGTGTCAATAAATATTACAGTATGAGACATCAGAGGCTCCTGAAAACTTTCTTCCCTTCTGACCTCACCATTGGCCTTTGACTTCAGCAATTTCTCCACAGCACTCCACATTTCACATTAGAAATATTGATTTATAATATTACAGGAAAGACAGAGCCAGGCCAGTGACATCTAATTGATTTGCAAGTTAGTCAAGGGGTGTACTGTGAGCAAAGAATCACAAGAATTCAACATAAAATAAGGCAGCAAAGGAAAGGGCTCTTTTTAGTGAAGATACAAATACAACATTATAATTAAAGCCGCAAGTGGCGTTGAATCGTGCACGTTGGACAAGTTTTAAGTCAATCAGATGAAGTCCCTGGGAGGAGTTTGAATATAAGAAGCAACCACTCTTTTCTCATAGGGTCAAATTTGACAAAATAGCCACACCCACACCATTTCATCAAAATTCATAATTTTGATAACTTTTCATAGTCATGGCCTTAAGAACACACACACCAAGTTTCAATTAGATGGGATGAAATTTGTGTCACGACCTGAGGCAGTTCTGTGGGACTCAAAAGCACGACTCCAATACTAGTAATCCAAAAAAGGTATTTATTGTCCACAACAAACAAAAGACGCTCTCAAGGAGGATGCAAAAACAAACAAAAGACGCTTTTGAAGAGGATGCAAAAAGACAACAAAAGGCGCTCTCAAAAGAGGATCAAAAGGACAAACAGTCTCCGGACTCTGAACCCAAGGTTTCTGAATGGTCACACCCGACAAACTCTTCCAAGAACATGAACAAGACGAACTGACAAAGACAAGGGGATGTGAGGACTATTTATACATGAGGGGAGTGCAAAAAATAAAACAGGAAGTGCTGAACACAACACTGAACATGAACATTTCAACATACTTGACGAGCAAATGCAAATTTAGATTTGGTCAAATTTGATGGGGCGCCACGCCCACACCGTTTCATCAAAATTCAAAATTTTGCTAACTTTTAATCTTCAGGTCTATATGAACACACCTACCAAGTTTGAAGTGACTTGGATAAAATCCCTAGGAGGAGTTCATTCAAATTGACCACACACGTTAGCCAGAATTGGGTCAAAGGGTCAAATTTGATACAGCGCAACGCCCACACAGTTTCCTCAAAATTCATAATTTTGATAACTTTTACTCAGGAAGTCTATATGAACACACCTACCAAGTTTGAAGTCAATTGGATAAAATCCCTAGGAGGAGTTCGTTCAAATATGACCCCTTCTCAGTTCAAGGGGGGGCTATAGAGTGATTTTGCTCCGCCCCCTAATTAATTATGCAGCTGAAATTTGCATCATATTGGTCTAAATAACCACAAGAAGTTTCAGACAGAAAGTTTATGAAGGCCCAACACTTTTGCCTGAAAATCAGCTAAGGAATTACACATTTTTTCGAAAAAATTAGCACTTTTGACTTTGACGTGCCACCGTGTCTACATAGTTTCTCAAAAACTCACCATTTTTGGAGGGTTTCTTCCCAAGGTTGTTTCTGATATTTTCACTGAGTTTCAGCGCCGTACAGTCAATATTGTCCGAGCTGGACGTCATCTCGAAAAAGTGGTCTTTTCTATCGCCACTAGGAGGCGCTGTGAATATCACCAAATGTTGTCATGGAAATGTGTTCTAGGCCAGACTGCCATTATATATCAGAGGTTTGGGTTATATTATATATCAGAGGTATAAAGTTATAGCACATCAAAATTTCATGAAAACATGCTGAATTTTGTGGATAACGTTTCATTGTCAAGGCCTCAAGAACACACACACTTCAAACAGATAGGATGAAAGCCCTAGGAGGAGTTTGTTCAAATATGACCCCTGGAAATGACCCCAAAAACACAAAAACGCCAACTTTGAAACAAAATGGACACCGTACGCTTCGTTGCAGCCCAGGTCACCAAGAGACTTTTTTGTAGGCCTGAGGGAGATACATGTCACCTCCGAAGGCCATGTCTCTATGTGAAATTTTGTCAATGGTGGAGGCTCCGTACAAGATTTTGTAGGTGGCACTGTGGAGCCATCTTGGTCCGAGCACCCATGAAACTTCCGGATTCTAAAAATTTCAGCATGCTTTACTGGTTGAGTTTTTCGTTTCGTGAGTTTTTGAGCTCATTTAGCCCCTCAAAAATGCCCCCAAAGTGGCACAGAAAAAAAAAAAAAAAAAAAAAAAAGAATGCAGTAGGGCTTCACTTTTCGCTGCCCGAATGTTGTTCATGTAGCCTGCAGCATGGTGAGTGACTTGTTGCTGAAGTAGTTATTGTCTGCAAAGGTACCTTACTGATGCATTCCTGCACTGTCCAATGTAGAGGCATCCTCTATGAATCTGTGGTTGTGAATTAACCAATAGCTATTTTTACATTTACCTGGCAAGGACATCAGAAGTTGTTTCTGTAATCTACAACCATGATATTTTTGCTAAACCAATTCATATTTTGGATTAAAAATGGGTCACATGACTACATGTTATATGGAAACAGGTCTCTGTAGTGACAAATTCTGAACATTCTGCAGTGCCACATAGCTCATTGTTTTGGTTTTACAAGCTGCAGCTTTATCAACCTGCTTTGCCAGCTTCTGCAGGATAGAACAGTTTTAAGCATAAAAAGCTCTGCCTGTATACTACAGGACAGATAAACTACTACTTGGTGAACATAGTCGAACATATAGGTTGGAACAAAAACTGACTTTTGACTTTCCTCCTCCATCCACATTGACTACTCTGTGAAGGCTCACTTTACCGTAAGCATATTCTGTCACTTCCGGTGTTACTTCCACGATGCTCTCTGCTCTGCTCACTTAAACAGATTTTCAAATATTTTCACATCAGTGATTATCTACATAACTCTACACTACCCTTAGACTTGTTCTGCTTGTACACGAACAGATCTCTTAACTTTAGTAACCACAATCCGATAGTTTTACCAGTTACTGTAAGTCACACTAACTAGCCTAGCTATAGCAATGGCTTCTGTCTGCTCTCCTGCTCTCTCCTCTCCTGCTCTCTCCTGCCCGGTGTGCCATATGTTTAGCTAGTCCTCGTCCTCCTTTTGCAATAACGGTATAAATGTAGTTTATTTGTAGCTTTGGAGGCGAGGTTCAGTGATTTAGAGGCACGGTACCACACCACCGAACAGTCAGTAGCTACTATAGTTAGCAAGTCCCCTGTAGCCAGTACGGTACCACCGAAGGTAGCTTTAGCTAGCCGTCCCCCGGCAGTTCCCGAGCAGCCAGGAGGCTGGGTGACTGCCTGAAAGAGGCATAGCCCCAAACTGAAGCCCACGGTACACCACCAACCGCTCCACGTTTCCAACAGATATTCCCCTCTCAGTGACACACCTGCTGAGACCAACTCTGGTCATTGGCAGCTCCATTTTGCAAAACGTGAAGTTAGCGACACCAGGGGCCATAGTTAAATGCATCCCAGGGGCCAGAGCAACATCGAGTCTAATTTACAACTGCTGGCTAAAGATAAACGTAGATACAGTAAGATTGTTGTTCAGATGTTTAGATAATTGGACACCTTTCTGGGGAAAACCTGGTCTGATTAGGAGAGACGGCATCCTTCCCACTTTGGATGGAGCAGCTCTCATATCTAGAAATATGGCCAAGTTTATTAGTTAACCAAAAGCGTGACAACCCAGAGTTGAGACCAGGAAGCAGAGCTGCAGTCTTACACGCTTCTCTGCGCCTCCATTAGAGCAGCTGCCCACCCAGTCCTTTAGTATAGAGACTATGTCTGTCCCCCGTCCACCTACATTATTTAAAGATAAAACAAACAGAAGAGAGTTCATCATAAAAACTTAATAAAAATTAAATCAACATCTCCAACAGTCCAAAATAAGAGAATTAAATGTGGACTCTTGAATATCAGGTCCTTGTCCTCTAAAGCTGTTTTAGTCAATGAATTAATATCTGATTATGATATTGATTTATTTTGTCTCACTGAAACCTGGCTGTAGGAGGATGGATATGTTAGCTTAAATGAATCCACTCCTCCCAGTCATTGTAATACTCATATTCCTCGAAGTATTGGTCAAGGTGGTGGAGTTGGAGCCATATTTGACTCAAGTCTATTAATAAATCCTAAACCTAAACTAAATTATAATTCATTTGAAAGTCTTGTTCTTAGCCTCACTCACCCAACCTGGAAAACATTACAGCCAACTGTATTTGTTACCGTGTATCATGCTTCTGCTTTGCATCAGGCTTGATCCTTAAAACAGAGTAATTATTGTGATTTTAATATTCATGTGGACAATCACAATGATAGTCTTAGTACTGCGTTTATCTCTTTGTTAGATTCAGTTGGCTTCTGTCAGAGTGTAAATAAACCGAACCACATTCTTGATCTTGTTCTCTCATATGACATTGAAATTGACCACCTAATAGTCTTTCCACAGAATCCTCTTCTGTCTGACCATTTTTAATAACCTCTTTCATATTACTGGACTATAGGCCTTTTGGCTATAGGCCTTTTGGCAGAAATTCCTACAGCAGTTGTTTATCTGACAGTGCTGTAGCCAAATTTAAGGAAGTGATTCCTTCAGTATTGAATTCAATGTCATGTCTCAATGTAGCAGAGGACTTGTCTGCTTCCTTTAGCCCCTCACAAATAGATCATCTTGTTGATAGTACTACAGGCTCATTATGAACAACTCTCGACTCTATTGCACCTCTGAAAAAGAAGATAATTAAACAAAGGAGGTTAGCACCATGGTATAACCAGCAGACTCGTAACTTAAAGCAAGAGGCACGTAAATCTGAACACAAATGGCGTACCACTAAACTGGAAGAATCTTGTTTAGTCTGGCAAGATAATCTTAAAACATACAGGAAGGCTCTCCATAATGCCAGAACAGCCTATTACTCTTCATTAATAGAGGAAAATAAGAACAACCCCAGGTTTCTCTTCAGCACTGTGGCCAGGCTAACAGAGAACCACAGCTCTACTGAGCCATCTATTCTTTTAGATCTAACTAGTAATGACTTCATGAGCTTCTTTAATGATAAAATTATAACTATTAGAGACAAAATTCATCACATCTTGCCCTCAACAGGCACTGATCTGCATTCTGATACAGCAGGTTTGGAAACAGCTGTAAAACCTGATATATATTTAGACTTGTTTTTCTTCTATTGACCTTCATACTGTCATTATTGTTACCATATCTCCATTACAGTTTGTAGTTAGTTAATGATTTGCTTCTGCTGTGCATCTGTGTCTCTCTATCTCTATCACAGGTTCCACTGCTACTGTAATCATTCTATCATTCATTGTAATTCATTGTCATTTTATCATTCATTGTAACTGTACAATATGTTTGTGTTGATTTGTTCTATTTGTTTTGTGTTTTATGACTCTGGGCTATACAAATAAAGTTTGATTTTGATTCGTAATAATTGTACTTGCATACACTGGGTCAAAAGCCATGTCCCCAAAGATTGCTATTGTTGCTATGTGGCTGTGTTTACAAACATGAGTTGAAAATATGTTGTGTTTCCAACTTATTCTGCTGCCCTCAAGTGTCATCAACCTCATCAAATCAATTAATTTTACTTCAACCAAGTGATTTATATATAAATCACACACACACACACACACACACACAAAAAAAGTAAAAAAAGTCTTACTCGCAGACAGTGTAACGTAGGTCAGACAGCATACTTTCTTATGTACATCATGCGTTAATATGAGATTTCGTATGTGCATACAAGACATATAGCACTGACTTTGCACTCACTTTACTATAAGAACTGCTGACTTCACTGTCCCCACTTACCCACAAAAACACTTATGAAACCAAACCTTTGTCCTTGAATACAAGTCTCCTTTAAATACCTCTGTGGCATCTCCCACTCATACTGACACATCGCACAGGCAGCAGGCCTTATTACGAGACCACCCTAAAGACATCAACAATACAAACACACTTGGATAAGCATACCAATAGTGGGAGAGAAGGAAGGAACATAAAACATCTAAAAACATTTAATGCACCTCCTTCTGTGAAGGCATTGATGAAAAGGGGTGTGAAGCATTATCATAGATAGAGAAGCGGGCCAACTGCCCAGAGATGTAGTCAGCATGTTGTATCAGCAAGACTGTTCAATGAATCACACGTTGTCCAACTGCTTAGGTGATAAATACACAAGCATGAGGTCTAACATACAAGATAGGACTCATTGTTGGTAGGGCCTGGCCTGTATTTCATAGCCTGGGCACCCCATGATGGATGGCCCAGCGCTTGGTAATATTTCTTCCACAATCTTGGTTCAGACATTATGTTGAAAGTGCAGGGAGCAGTCCACTGTGGAGGTAAAATAGAGGTGGGACTATGAGCGCCAGGGGAAGGAGCGGCTCACTCATCGTGTGAAGCAACCTCATGATTAGCCGGGAGACAAATTAGATTATTCATGAATCAGTTGGGTGGAATGCTAAAATGGTTCGGCTTGGTTTCAGACTGAATAACAAAATCAATCAGGCCTTTTCAAGCGATTGCATATTACCTTTGACAGCCACCTGAAATTTCACTGAAAACCCAATATGAGATTTTCTTTTTGTGCATGCGTGTGTGTGTGCTTAAAGTAACTTGAAACCATGTTTACTTGAAGCAGGGTGGGCACTGATACATGAAGCCCTATGGTGTGTGTGTGTGTGTGCGTGCATGTGTGCGTGCGTGTGTTTGTGTGTGTGTGTGTGTGTGTGTGGTAATCCACTTCATTTTTTAGGTGAGGTGTTGAGACAACATGTTCAGGCAACAAATTGAGCCATAAGGTCCAAAATGTATGTTGTTTCCTGGCAACGTGTTCCCATGAGAAAACAGCAAGTCTTTAAACAGTGCTGCCCTTCATAAAAGCACAGCATCACTACCTTTAGGAGAAGAACTCTGAATGTATTATGATAGATGCAGAAGGGAAACAAAATAAATAATGAAGGATAAAAGCAGAAACATCCTGAGGTAGGGTTTTGACACCTCCTCCAATTATCGTCTTTTTTTAAACAACAGCTGACAGCTCTGATCTAATCACTTGACAAGACTGCACTGCAACACAAACACAGACGAGCGCACAAGGAGAACGATGCACTTCACAGGCAGTATCCATCACCTGTGATTGCACCCAAACGAAACGGTATCCACATCTGCCGGCCCTCTCTGTCAGTGTCACTAAAACTCTCTCACCTCACCATTCTGACGTCGAGCTGAACAAGAGAGTCTCAGAAGCAGACATCGCTCCTGGCAGCACACCTTGTATTTTGCCTCTGCCCATTTATTCTTGCTTCTCTCTTATTGTGTTTCTCTCTGGCTGTCCATCCCCTCTCTCATACTGCATCCAAAAAATAAATCACAACCCCCTGAAGGCTTCTTCCATGAAAAAAAAAGAAAAACAAGGTGGAGATTCAAGAAGTGCTAAAGCTTACAACAGCTGTGTTTCCTACATATAAGCTTAAGCCAATTTGATATAAAATATACTCTGATAGGCACCTATATTTTACCTCCAGCCTGCCCAAACTTTTCTTAAATGAACATTACAATGAGTGAATGTTTCAGTATTTCAGTGCTTCTCTTCTCACTTGCTGTAAAAGCCTCTGAAAGATGATTTAGAACATGATGTTCCTCTCAAACACACAGGATATTGATGTTATTTTTAGGTTAACTGCACTTGAATGATCATCATCATCTGTTCACCTTTCTGGTCAGTGAAAGGTGAATTCATTTACAAAATCCTCATTTAACTTTTACAAAGCAAGAAAGAAATTATTAGTATTAATTATTTGTATTAATTGGACACTGACAGTGTGACAGTGCAGGCCGCACTTGAATATAAGCCGCAGGTTTTCATGTTGTAACGATGATATGATATTTACACAGAAAGACGGTACACGGAAGATTTTTTCTGGCCATTAGCCAGTAAATTAAGCACACCGTTGTATAGGCCACAGGGTTCAAAGCGTGTAAAAAAAGTAGTGGCTTATAGTCCGAAAATTACGGTATATGAAAATGTGTCTGTCTGATAAATATCCATTGGGTGTGAAGACTGCAAGTATGAAAATGACAAAAATCTGGGGGTGTGGAGCCAGAGAGAGGTGTAGCCCTATCCTCATCTTTCCTTTACTTCATTCTCTGTCTGTGCACCCAAGAACAACAGTATGACAGCATCATCTGCCTGCACCATTCAAAACACACCACTGTTAAAGACATGTACCAGCTCCATGACATGACTACACTATGGTGACAGTTTGGATAAGTTTAAGGAAATGTTGGAAACAAACATGAAGTAAAGGTTATCTGATGCTTTTTAAAAATATGACATTGACAGCATTGTTTGTAGTAGTCTGAAGTTATTGTTGTCGATCCATCCATCCGCACGACCTCCTCTCCGCAAAGACTTTGTGGTGTTCTAATAATGTCACAGCGTCACTGTCAGGGATTTGTCACTTTGTTTTGAACATGTTGTTTGCAGATGTGCTTCTTGGTACGGCAGTCAGGTGGACTTGAACCAATCAAAGTAACAATTCAGTTCAATTCAATTTTATTCATATAGCACCATATCATAACAAAAGTTATCTCATGACACTTTCCATACAGAGCAGGTCTAGACCGTACTCTTTAGAATATTATTTACAGAGACCAACAGTTCCACCATGAGCAAGCACTTGGTGACGGTGGCAATGAAAGTTGCGACTGTACTCAGTTAGAAAGAAATCTATTGTATTGCCAATTATGTGCCAATGTTTAGGCGCTAACATTCAATATTAGATATGATAAGCTGATACATCAGTCCTATACCTATAAGGCTGGTTATGGTTACTAATGAAATCTCTGAGAACTAATATTAAGTAATTGATGATGACAAATATACTACAAAGCTACAGCTGTGGAGTAGCATCTGTGACGTAAGCAGGGTGGGCACTGATACATGAAGCCCCAGGGAGCCATTGTCAGTAAAGACATACACTCTTCTGACTTTCTCTTCACCTACTACAGCATGTGCTCATTCAGTCTGAGAACAGACTCTGATACTGAACACACCTATAAAGCCACATTATATTTTAGAGTTGACGGGCAGCACTAAAATGTTTGGAGCCCAACTAGAAGTTGTGTTTTGTTATTTTGTTTTTTTTTTCTCAAACTTTCAGAGCAAAAGGATTTCATGTAACATTTAAAGTGAACCCCACATAAAGAAAATAGAATTGTACATAAAAAAAATATGATTGTGGAGCCATCAGTCACATTCAGTCACATATCAAGACTGTGTCTCAAGAGTACACATGGCATGCCTGATAAGTTCAACAACTATTAAATACTACTTGTATTCTTCAGAAAAATCTGACTACCTTTAGTTTTTAAGTTCCTTCCTCTGATGCAATCTATTAAAATGTTTCTCTGAAGTTTAAGAAATGAAGGTCCACTCAGTGCTACTGTGTTGTGCAGCAATGTATGAACACCTATGAATAAGCTCTTTGTAAGTGTAAGGAGAGAGTCCCTCTGTTCCCTCACAGTACACTGTGAAGCCTCCATGCTATTTTACAGATGTACCCTCTCCCTCAGTGCAGCTGCTCAGGCTTTAAAGAAGCAATTAAAACAAGACATTCTCGTGGAACTTCACTGGGCTGCTCTCCTCATATGTTGCCATAGATAAGCTGCTCAAACGGCAAGCCTATTTTTCTACCTCTCAAGGCTCGGGCGGATGAGAGGAGAAGGAAGGAGGGAGAAATAAGACCTGTTTTCTGTGAAGCTTGCCATCAACTGCAGCGACAAAGTTGCAGGAAAATCAAAGGCAACAAATTATCTTAATTCACTAATCACACATTGAGCTCTGGCCACAGGTCAAAGCAATGAACCTTTTCATAAATGAAAGGACTAGTTCATTTGCTCTGCCTTTCCTCTTCTAAATACCTGTTTGGTGCACAGGGAGTGAATTTTCAGTTTATTTGCAATAAATAGAAGACTAAATCACTCCCATAAAACGCTTAACACAGAAAATGATCTGTATTTACCTCACTCTGTCAATGATGGTGTGTCTCAACAGTGCAAACCTGGTCAGCTACATGCAATGTGTGGTATTATGTGACGTGGGCAGCAACAAATTCAGTTTTATTTCATGAAAAACACTGACATGAAAATCTGTCACTGATGCCACAGAATAAATTATGGCGAGAGTAAAAGCATGACAAATAAGACACATGCAAGTCTTTGACTCTCTGTGTAAGGCAGTCTGTGTTACAGGTTGGTGAACTATCCATATTAAATGTTGCTACTTCTGTATAACTTAATGAGCAAAACCCCAGACACCGGCACACAAATAGGGTTGTGACAATGACTACAGTACTGTGGTCATGTGATTCTGACTGAGGCATTGAGCTCATTACTGTCACCACAGCAAATTTCCTGTCAGTCTCATGTTATTCCATTGAAGTGTGTTTCAGGTCTGTCACACATCTTATTTTTTCCCCAGAGAATTTCACCCTACTCTGCATCTGATAGGTCAACAGGCTTAACCCAGACTTAAGCATCATGGGGTTGACAGTGGATGGTTACAACTAACAACAACATGATGGATTTATGACCATTGTGAATCTATGTTACCGTCAATGCTGCAGTTCAGGGCTGTATACAGAGAGAGGGACACAATCACAGCAGAGCTGATGTAGAACAGTTCACTTGACCAGCTGTTAAGAAATAACAGACGAGACTTGGTTATAAGAAGCTGCAGCATTTATTAACAGACAAACTGTAACCTACACAGAACATTTACTGCCTGATAGACAAGTTAGTGCTAAACTTTTCCTCTGCTCTGCTCGCTTTCACTGTCTGCTGCTCACACCCACACACTCACTACACACACATTATGCACTGACCTGTACCATCACAGCCTGACACACAACTGGCTCTTTTTTGTTTCTGACTGTCCAACATGATTCAACCACAAAGTGCAGCAGCTGACTAGGCAGTTACAGTAAAACACTGTGTTGGAAATTACAGTTACATTTTTCATTTAAATTACTAAATTAACTTATAATTATGTTCTGGCCCACCAAGCCTATTGGCTGAGACTTTGAACATGACTTGCCAAACCCTGGTGCACATGGTCGATGACCAAAAACATAGATATTACAGGTCATGTGACAACTGTGGGCTAAACATCACGATTGACAGAGGAGGCCACGGGTCGACGGCTCTCACTACACTATAAATATTTGATCATACTTTTTCACGTTTCAAATACAAATGTTAAGATGTCATGCAGTCCAGAATGTCTTTCTTTTTTTTTCAGATGAATAGCACACATGCACACACACACACTGGAGGCACAGGGGCACAGAGGGAGAAAGATAGTTATTTTCAGGTAAAGGTAAAGGTTGACTTGACAAATTCCACACAGAATTTGGCCTGGATCTGTGGGTTTTTATCAATTCAGCAATATCTCTGAAAAGGGTTTTCCAATATATATCGACTATCTTTACACCTCTTACTGTCATATAGAGGTGACTTAAATGTTGACTTTGCCATGAACCTAACAACTTCTCGGCTTTTCCAAATATAAAAAGCACCATGCTGCAGTGTCCTGTAGAGGCCATTACCATGGGTAGCCCAGCTGGTGGAGGCAGCTGAGAAATGGCTCTGGGACCTGCCCATCTATCACAATCTGCCCCCCTTTTTTCATGGAGAATCCATCACCTGAGATTTGGCCCGGAGTCACTCCCTCACCCAGGTAATTTTCAGCCAGGGAGGGAAACTGAGCTGGGTCAGGACATGAGGTTTTACTCATAAAGTGACCTCAAAGGTAAAGTGAGAGATGGCTGGATAGACAGATTTACCTCCTCTTGTGCCTTTTACTGTGATGATAGTATGAACTTAGATGTGGGCTGTATATCTTGCTGACCATAAAGGTGTGTTGTCCAAGCATAAATACAATTCTGGTGGTTAAAAGAGTGACTTTTTTTTTTTTTATCATCGACATATTAAACCCTAATATTGATCTGGCTCCCTGCAATGCTCTTTTTCTTTCTCCCCATCTTCAACCTGGGTTTAAAATATATAGACCCCTGACCTCACTATCTGCTGCATCTGGACACATCAAAGATTGGCAATCTTGTTCAAAGAGTGTTCACCCCCAGGCACTGTAGTGAGACAACACAGCCCTATACACATTAGTTGTCCATGTCACCAAGTGTACCAAAAAACACTTCAAACACGACATGTTTTTGCGGTCACTATTACTGGTTTCCATCTGTACTTTCAAGTCGAGGAACACGGAGCAAATTGAAAAAGAGACAAATGGCTAAGACTTTTGGGAGGTTACATTTATTAACAGACGCAATCTGATTTAAGTATCCTGGGTGCCATTCAGATTGAGCATATAAACCTTCAAAGGTTCACTTTGCTTGAAATGAACTAGGTCGGATGAAGTGTCGGTCAACAACTCATATCCGGGGCTGTAGTCAAGGTTAAATGCATGTAAATGTCATTTATAGTGTTCATGCTGATCCCATTAAGCCATTACGAATACTTCACATCAGGTTACTAGTGTGCTCAAACTGAACTCCATCTCTGGGAAATTAAGTCAAGCATAACTTGTTTTAGGCTTTGATGGAACATCATATTTTGATATGCCATAGATAAAACAAAAGTTAACAGGCATATACACTGACTTTTATATGGAGGAGCCCAGGTCCTCAAGAGACAGAAGATCACCTGATCACCTTCTCAGAGAATGAGACGTTTCAGTGTGCCCTTGTCTTAGGCACTGGAAACAGTCTACCAGATGGTGATGGAGGAGGTAATGATGGACGTGTAGAACTGCACCATCATGGCCTCCTACAGCAGATGTCTATCTGATAGTGCTGTAGCTAAACTTAAGGAAGTGATTCCATCAGTCAATTCAATGCCATGTCTCCATAGAACAGAGGATCATCTTGTTGATAGTGCCGCAGGCTCACTGTGAACGGCACTCGACTCTATTGCACCTCTGAAAAAGAAGATAATTAAACAAAGGAGGTTAGCACCATGGTATAGCCAGCAGACTCGCAAATTAAATTTAAATTTTAATCAAATTTAAAGCAAAAGGCGTTGAAATTTGAAAGCAAATGGCGTATTATTATCATTTCGTCTGGGAGGATAGTGGGAGGATAACATACAGGAAGGCTCTCCATAATGCCAGAACAGCCTATTACTCTTCATTAAAAGAGGAAAATAAGAACAACCCCAGGTTTCTCTTCAGCACTGTAGCGCTGGACATGCGTAAGTGATAAAAGTGTACAGAGTTCCACCAAGGTTCTGTGCTTGGACCAAGTCTATTCACTTTTTATAATTGGATATAATTGATATAGTCCAGAGTCTAAATAGTCATCAGATGATAGCCAATGGGTTCTGACATTACCTGAAACTGCTGATCAAACTGTAATCTGTCAAATGAAAAACTGCCTTGTGCTAGTGCTCACAGCTGTTACTGTTATTACTGTTTCAATATATGTAGCTTTGCTGTAAACGTCTTGTTTGTATTTCAACTTACATAGTGTTAATTACTGGAGTTATGGAAAATTTTATGCACTGTCAGAGTATTTTAAATTCCAAGGAATAAAGAAGAGATGAGCAGAAGCACTTCACTGCTTTGCTTATTGTTTATAAAGGTATAATTTCCAAATGGAATTAAAATAGTAGTCCTGCTACCACCAATAACAACAACAAAAAAAATGCTATATTAAGTCATTGTATTCTGGTGCTGAAAAAACCTATTACCTATTTGTAGTCTGTGATTGTATGTGACCTTAAAATTCTCCCAGATTTCTCACTTATTGATAATCAATAAACCATAAAGTGTATGTGTGTTTCAACTGTTCTGTTTCAGAAAGGTTTAAAAGATGTTGGATGTAGCTTCCCTCAGAGTGTTGTAGGTTTCAGCCACAGACCCATGCATCCATTCATTTTGTGTAACCGCTTATCCTTATCAGGGTCGTGGCAGGCTGAAGCCTATCCCAGCTGGCCTGGAGAAGTCACCAGTTCATCACAGGGTCAATGTATGGTACGGTCGAATAGTCAAAAAAAATACCTCCTAAGTCCTTTCCTAAACACTTTTCCTTGACCTCGATGTGAAACGTCATGAGGTCGAGACTTCATTATCAACGTCAGAATTAAAATAATAAAGGAATGTGGAAGTAAAGAAGTGTTACAATGAGGGTGGTCACTCCCTACCCTCCCGTCCACTCATATATAAACATATTAGCGAGTTATGGCAAAAGATGGATGATTAAGAATCTACTTCATGAACTTCAGTCTACTTCTACTCCATAATGTCTGCAGGATGCTGGAAGTCTGTCACAGTTTGAAAGAGAAAGTTTGACTGTCACACAGAATGATTTGATATTCATGTTTTATGTATTAATTTGAATGGTCAGGATAACATAAAGCTTATCTACTTATTGCCAACATTTTACAACAACTTGAGAGAGTTTTTCACAACAGCAGGCAGCAAACTTGAACACCTCTGTGCGTGAATGCAACTCCACAGTCATCAACCGAACAGACTTCATAATCAAAGATGATTCAAAGATATGTATCACATCATCACATCTGTCCATATTCTTTTTTTTTTTTTTTTTTTTGGTCTGGTTGTGAATGACCGAATACTAATTACAGAGAACTTTCAGAACTGAGTTATAAGTAAAACTAGCAGTTGTCTAAAGGTTCAACAAGCTCCTGAACTTCTCAGTCATTGTCTGTCAGCAGATAATCAGATTACCATGTTTCTACAATTCCCTGCTGAAGTAATTTTGTTCCACAAACAATAGTTTTACTTGTGAGTGCAAAATCAATGAGAAGTTGATTGCAGCCATTCAAAGCTTCCCAGTGCGCTATTACTTTAATTTGAAAGGTTAAAGGAATGAGCATTATCAAAAATAATGTTTGGAGAAAGCTTTAATGTATTGTTGGCTAATCGATGATTAGCTATAAGCAAATGTATTGATTTTTCACTGTCTATTCTCAATTACAGCTATCTAATTACCATTCTTCCCATAATACTTTTTATGTTTTGTTTTGTCAAAAAAAAAATCTCTAGACTACTCACAGCTGCCAGCACTACATTCAGTCTGTCAGAATAGAACAACCCATCAACCAAGTTGCTTGCTGTGAGAACATAAAGTTTACTCAGCTTGCAACAATATACAACAAAATTTCCAACCTCTTTCTCAACTTCAGCCTTCAACCTTTTGCCTCCAGGCAGAGAGATCAATGCACAGAAAATGAAAAGCACAAACTTGGGTCACAAAATAAAATGAATGTGCTCTCTTTCCACTTTCTGAGGTATTTTCACACCATCTGTAAGCCTAAAGGGGCATAAGTGAGATTTTTACTCCCCCCGAGCACAAAATGAATCTGCAGAGACCCATATATTACTTAATGCCCCTTAAAATAACCAGCAGCAGTAATGCTGTTGCAGTAACAGGGAGCACATATAGCAACATCAGTAGGTGATTGTAGGTGATGGATAACATTGGCCTAACATTCACCTCCAGTCAACTTTCCCATGCTAACAAACTGCAGCTGTGGTCAGCATCAGAAAATGAACAGACTTCCACTGGTTAATTTGTCAAGGTACATGAATAGTGAACACACAATCAGAGACAATTTTAACCATTAGGAGAGGAGAACATAATACATTTACCAGCGCAGAACAACAGGAGAAAAATGTGGAAATCATTTTGGATCTATTCACAGCCACATTCATTACCAGTTTGTTTACCATAATAAGGGTTACAGATGAAAACTGAGCCCTTTGGAAATTTCCTAACATCTCATAAATGACAAAGATAAAACAATTTAGTGCCTAGAAATACCATCAAACACATTTAGCCACAGCATTCTGTCAGTTTGGAGTTAAAAAGTCCATATTTAGACCATATATTCTAGAGCACAACAAAAATCAATCTAATAAATCACTGTGTAAACATGAGGGGCTTCAAATACTCCCAGTCTCCATATTGTTGAAGAAGAAATCACCAGCAGTGCACCTCTCGCATCATCATCTTTGTGGATCCCACATCGGGGATTAGGTTCTGCATTTATTAGATGGATTTCTAACCTTGCCTGCAGGCAAATACAATGGAACAAACAATCGTAACCCAAGCCTGCTGGATACATATCAAAACAGCACATGACAAATAAGCCTGTCAAAGCCTTTCCTAATCTTTTCTGGCTCAAAAGATTTAGTTGTCTTTGACAGTTCTTAGTCTTATATTGTTATATCAGTTGTATATGATTTGAAATACTGTATGCGACTGTAACATATTACCAAAACTACTGGTTCATAATTTTAAAATAACTGCTCTAAATAGTGACGTCCTAGAAGATATAAATAGACCAAAGCTCATATACTTTTGCTCACCTTTCGACAGTAGAATTAATAGGCTACATTATAGATTTTGGTTTCAGTGAGCCTGAACCAAAAAGGCATAGGAGTCCCAAAACAATGACACCAAACAATCCATAGAGCTAAGGGCTAGTCATCTCAAGGAGGGTTGTGCTTTCAATGTCATTAGTTTGTTTGTCAGGACTGTCCTTGATGAAGGCTTGCGCTCTTCAAGTGCCCTTCTAGTTCTCTGTGGATTCATCACTATGGGTGGGTCCTTTCACATGACATGTATCTTTTCCACAGCATTTGGCTATTGTTGGTATTGTTGGTGAGTCTACTGCTGACCTTCCTTCACATCCTGATACCAGCAGTTTTGTTGTTGACACGCCCAACAGTCTTCACTTGCCCATTGTTGCATCAGGAGGCTGGTAGAAGCAGATTTGGTAGTTTTGTTGTGGTTGAATTTTGATTGTGTGCCCTGTATCTTGATGCTGTAATTTGTGACATTTGACCTTTTTAGGTATATACTTTTAAGCATTGACTGTTAACACTATGAAAGGGTTCACATTAAAATGAACTCATTTCACTCTACATGGGATTAGCTTCTTAGCTTCCACAAGAATTCAGTCTCACACTAAAAAGCCATGTCCTGGAGATTTAGAGTAGTCGCCACTGCCAACAAATTCCTCCTCCAGTCCACAACAGTCCACTCAAAAATGAACTGAATTTGGGGCATACTGACATCTTTCAACATACATTCATTACTTCAGTGTGAACACAAGAAACCACACTGAAATTAGGACACAGCATATGATATATTGGGGACATATACTGCAGCCAATTTCGGTTTATTGTCTAGTGAGCTAACAAATAAATGATGAAACACATACATGATAACATACAGATGCTTTGTATGCAATTTTATTGGATGAACTTTTCATCCCTTCACTTAACACTGTCAAAAAACAGACCTTTATTTTTAGGCTCCAAAAGACATGTACTTCATATCAAACCATCAAGTCAACTGTCTAACTGCTGATTTTTAATTAATTTAACTAAGCAAACATGCCTCCATGTCTTATACCGAACATCCTTCATTATTAGAGATAAAGACCAAGAATACCAAGAAATACGATAAAAATATGTTTGGTGACTCGTTTATCTGGCCACAGGAACATTAGTATAATTAGTTAGCAGCTGATGTCTTAATTGTTCATTAAACCCTCAGTTTACAATATTTAATATTGGGCTGCACAAGTGGCAATCAGTGGTCATGGCTGAATAAGCTGAGTACAGCTTTCTTATATCCATGGAAACAGTAGAAGCCATCATTTGCATGTTGAGTTTATTAATTTATAACCTGTCAGATGTTGCTGCAAATGAAGGAATGTTAGAAGAAGGCTGACAGAGCCAACAAGTCAAGACAGAGGAGAAGAAGGAGTGAGTCTTCAAAGGACAGATACAAGAAGCCACTAAAAAGTGCAGGAAAAACTGTTTTTTTTTCTTTTTCTTTTTTTTTTAAGATAAGAGACTCCTCTACCAACCGATAACAGCAAGGAACAGAGTTTGGAGTAAAAGCTACTATATTTAGACAAAGAGAATGGCTTTCAATGGATTTGCCAGTACGGGGGCTTTATAATCTAACACTCTGCCAATATTAAGAAAGTGCCAGCCATTCTGCACTTGAACTTTGAGATATTATCTGTAAGAAAGAAAATATGGAGAAAAAGTTGTAAGAGCCTCAGATAAAAAAATAAAAGCTGGAGTTGGAGCCAGAAGTCCAGGTTGCTGAGCTGAATCAATAATTCTCAGAGGATTAGCAAAGCCATAACTTCCAAAATAAAAAATTTAAAATAGAAAATGAATGGACTTGGTGTAAGTGGTTTGAAAATGGGTCATGGTATTACTTCTTTCTTTCTTTTTCTGGACATTCTTCTGCTCAGGTTTGTGTCAACAGATTACAGAAGAGGAGCTGCGATGAAGATGTGGGCGATATGACTGGCGTGACCTCTGCCACTCGCCACAGATTGCCTTGCAAAGTGTCACATTTGCAAAGCCTGGACAAGGTGAAACACTCAGGCGACCATTCATTAGAATGTGATGTGACTCTCTGTGATGGGCCCCATATCCTCACCTATTCTTTTTCTTTTATTTTCGTGACTCAGCCTGTCAACACCACGTATTCAGCATCCAGCATGTGCGCAGGTGGCGTATGAGCTAATGTGAAATGAACAATCAAAAAGAGATCAGAGCAGGTGATATTCCTCTGCCTGGTCCTTTTCTTTCAGAATGTCGGCCTGGTAAATCCTTTGCATACATCAAGTGATCCGAGCTGCGTAAGTGTCTATCGTAGCTGGGGATCTTTTTTTAGTGATACATTATCTGTGGCATATGGAGTGCTTCATCCAGAAGCTAGCTTTTGTTAGAATATGAAAGTGTGATATGAATAGGACATCTGAAGAAATTGTCATATTAGAAGGAGTGTGTGTGTGTGTGTGTGTGTGTGTGTGTGTGTGTGTGTGTGTGTGTTTGTGTGTGTGTGGAGATGAGATGAATACATGTTTTCACCTGGTGCAAACCTTTGCAACACATTTTCGAAACACGTTGTGACTTCTAAGACACTGTAAACGTGAAAAATGTTGATTACATGTTCTAATGACAGGCACCTTCTGACATGAAGCCTGTCTGATGCTGTGATGCATTTGTTACCTGCGGCATATTTTACTTGCTTTCACTTAGCGGCACAAGTTCAAGAAAGTTGTCAACTTGTTCACAGATTTTCACGTGTTCATTCCACCTGAACATGTAACACAAATTCATAAGTGAGACTTTGGTGAGCTTTTTTCTGGGTCTGCCCACGGAGCCTCATTCACGAAGACATCAGAAATATCTATTATTGAAATAAATTTGGTTCTCTTACTCACAGCAAGGTCATTGAGTTACAGTGGGTACATCATACATTTGGTTTGCGATGAGACATTAAAAGAAAACTGGTGAGTCAGGGGAAATTGTATTGAGTCTTTCAGAGGGAAACAACATTGAAATTTATAAGCGTGAAAATGAGGAGGGGTGGAATATGGTACATGACAAGGGAGGGCCAGAGTGGGCTAAATGCTAACATTAATGGTGCACAGATGAAAGAAACAAGTGTATCTTCGAGATGATGTTTTTAGATTGTTATTTCTGAGCAGGATGAAAGTTGACATTTTGATATTCAAGTCATCTCCCACTGGAGAGACGGAAGCTTCTGCAACACTTTAAAGAGAATTCCCACTCAAAACACTTAATGCTTGTGCCTGAATACATCAGTGGGAGGGCTTGTTTGTTTGTCAGTGGAAATACAATGGAGTGTCTACATTAACATTTCAGGCATATCACTGACACTGATCATCTATATACAGAGTAAAATAAAGTAAAGTTAAAAGTAGAAAGAGAGTGAGCACATGTCCATGTCAAAGAGATATTTACTGTTGCAGAAATCTAAGCAATAACAAATGTGTGTCACTTTATTGGGTGCCAGATGTTAGCATGCTAAAGAATTCAGTCCTGGAGGTCTGAAATTTCACAGTAAAATGGATTCATTCAAATAGAATCGGTTCAATTACTGAATTTGTCCTGTGGACAAAATTAAGTCTGCGCAAAATTTTCATGTTCAACTTTTTCGCATATGAATTTATGCTTTTACCATTAGCAAGAGATCTCAGTGGTAATGGTAAGTGGAAATCCAAAATGGTGGAAGCCACTGTAGCTAATGTGAAGCTTAGCAGTGTATCAACCACTAATCCTCCTCTAGTGTGAAATAAAGCACAAAAAAGGGGATGGTTTGCAGACAGTTATACGACAGGAGTCATCACATCTCATCATCATCATCATCATCATCATCATCATCACCACATCACATCTGTCAATATTCATATTTTTTTTTGTCTGGTTGTGAATGAACAAACACTAATCACATTTACAGAGAACTGTCAGAACTGAGTTATTTAAAACTAGCAGAAAGAAGAAAGTAGCTCAGAGAGATATTGTAAACTGACTGTGTGCTTATTAGCTTATTAGCTAATGCCAGAAGGGAACTGCTGAACGTGTTAAATAATTTTAGTGTAATATTCTGGCAAAGGCCACACTATAAAGAGACTCCACCAGTCATCTGATTAGAGGACGACTTGAGCTACAGCCAAACAGCGGGGTAACAGGTGTATCTAATGTCAGGTTGCATTTCTCTAAACGTTGAATCTGGTTCATCTTCTATGCCGCAGATTGCTGTATTTTTTTTTTTGTCAACACACTGCTGCAGCCATGACGCAGTAGCCTGATTCAAATGTATAGAAAAACCTGTGTTTCACCTGTGTTCACGTCACGTCATTATGTCACTCACATGAGTATATCTTGGAAAATACTTACGGCTTCTCAATATTGGTAAATTAGCCTTAGTAATTAAATAAGCAAGGAAATGACATTACGTATGGATTGGTTTTCACACATCCTCGGACAGAACAGTTGCCAGCCTGCAAGCTGTTTTCAACAACAAAAGGTCAAAGTGAGTGTGGGTATATTTTTAATAATCAGGTGTGTTTTGTATGGTCTCTGCTGTTTCATGATTGAAACACACTCTCACACTCTGGTCTTAAGTAACAGATTTGACCTGCTGCTGATGTGTTTCGACTCTTCAGCTGTTGTGATCTGCAGAATAATGTGCCATTTTAGGACAGCAGAGGAACATGTGCAATGTTTTTAGGTGCTCTGTGTGGTAAGTTTGCTTTGACCTGCTCTGCTCTATCGTGGTCAGCACTTGCATGTAACGTTGTGGTACTGCATCTTAGATACCTTTTATATCTTTGATTTTGTGTTAGAAAAAGCTATGGTTGTTTTCAGTTTGAACTGAATTATAAATTATGTCAGCTGAGCATTGAGTAGCCATCCTATATTTCCTCAACCTGATGCCATGGTGCCATATATGGCAATAATCCAGCACACATAAAATAAATGTGATGTTACTAAACACTCTTCTTTGTTGTGCATTTTACATGTTTAAATCAATCTTGTATCTTTGACAAAGAACCTTTACATATTTACATACTGACGTTTACATATTGTTCATCTTTCTTTTTTTTTTTTACTGATGTTCATTCAAGTCCTGTAAGTGCTCCAACTATCATCTGACACTGTCGATGAAGAAAATGAATAGGACTTCTATAACACAGTCTAGTACAGTATGTACAAGCATCTATGGAGCATCTACGGTATCTACGTATGTAGAGAAGCAGTTACATAATGCAATTACATTCTCTCTGTGACCCCCACATAGCGAAAGCGGTGGACCAGCCTGTCTTATAAACCTACAGACAATAATAGGCTCCCACCTGAGTGTCAACACAGTCCATTTTTATGGGTTCAAGATGAGCAGGAGACATGCATTTTGTTCACAACTGAACACTGATTAAAACAGAATGATTGTTGTAATGGAGAAAGAAAGTGTGAAAATATCATGAGTCTAAATCAAAACTGTCTGTTTCACTGTGTGTAACTAAAACAGCGAAACAAACACAGAGTATATAGTAGAAACAAGGTGGGCACCAATATTCTGTGGCAGACCACCATGTGTATACACACTGATCACTCCTTACCAACCAACCAACCACTGCGTACTAACTTACACTGCAAGAAAAAAAAAAAAACCTACAGGACTTCAGGCCTACCACGCTGCATTCATGGAATCACAAACAGTGATAAAGTCTTCAAAGTGACAAAGTAAGACTCCAGACTAAAACAGATGAAAGATGGCTGACTCAAGCTGACTTCTTCTCCAAAGGGTTGGATTATATTTGTGATGTGATGTCCAAAGTTAAACAGAAAAACACAAGAAGTGTGTGGCGTCAGTCTGGATCAGTCAGAACACAGCCATGCTGCAAATATATATACACAAAACCTGATTAGATTTCTATTAAAACAATTCAACACATATCTTATGTACATCTCAAGCCCCAGACAAACCAACCAATACAATAAGAAGTTATCCTGCGCTGTGATTTACCTCCTCGTCTACTTGAACTTTTCCTTCAGACAGTGATTCCCTACCTTCCCTAGAGATTCACCTGCAATTGTTGCATCCTGCTGGGGTTGCATTTGGGAAGTGGTAACAACTTTATTAGTGTCAGTAACAGAAAGGAAGTCAAGAGCCAAGAAAAACAGAAGAAGAAGTCTTATTACATATTCCCTTTTCTTTATGTGTCCTGGCTTCACTGCAGTCTGGTCTGTTGTTGGTGACTCTTTGAATTTGAATGATATTTATCATTCTGCTTTACAGAGAGCTCCAAATACAAACACAAAACACTGCCAACAATGGAGATAGACCCAGAAATGCAGTGCAGTGCAAAATATGTTTCAGGGTGTATCTGTCCTTTAAACCTTAAGCCACACTGACATTTCTGGGAATAGTAATATAAACTGCTTGTTGATGTTAGGAAAGTGACTGCATTTAATGCTATGTTGAATTCAGACATTCAGTTCTATTTTGCTTTTGAAGTGTAGAGACAGCGGCCGATACAAGACCTTGGCCCTTTTTTTCTTTTTGTGATGAGTCATTTCAGTGCAGTAAGCAGGCATAGATAAGCTAACTGAATGTGTCTATCTACTTCTTTTTTTTTTTCGTTGACACAATGGGACTGATTAAAAAGACAAAATTGATAGCCAGTGGCAATGTGCTAATTCTCTGCACTCTAACAGTGAGAGGAATTTCTGCTTCCACAGCTGACCTTCTTTGATGTAATTGTGCTCACATATACACACACACACACACACACACACACACACATGACCCACGGCAAGGCAATCTCTAGTGAACCTACAGTAGGTAAGTCCATTTATTTGGTCAAATAGATCCTGAAAAGCCTTCATATTGTGTTTCTGTAATAGCTGTGCCTTAGAAAATGGTCTTTGTGGAATAATGCTGCATTACTTCACGCAGAAAAATTGTATTATTTAGCCCCTGTCTGCTGTCCAAGTGATCAATAATTGCTCTTTGATGAAATAGAAATCTGTTTTATTTTGGTGAGTGGTGCAGCACTAAGGACATTTGTTTAAGTTGTTAGTAATGTATCACAAAAGCTTAACTGCAATGGCAGCAATGACAAAGCACAATAAATTTGACTAACTGGGTTGGCCAAACCCAATTTCCTGCACTGGTACAACAAAATCCTCAAGCAGTTTGAGGAAACGTGAACTCGTTTTAGTGAAGATTGAAAGCTGTTCATCAGTATTTTGCAGACACAAAGACACAAAGCACGGCCCACATTTCAAGGTCCTGAGGAAATTGAGTGGAATTGTTATCCTGCCCTTACTTGCCTGCATAGCCTTGGATTGTGTATGAAACACAACACTCTGCTCTTATTGTGACTCTGCCAACTTTTCAATATAAAAGATACAAAACATGAAGACAGACAGCGCCCCAAACACCTATAGATTGGACAAATAGCCAATGTAGAGTCCAAGGGGAGAATATTTTCTGCAGCTTTCCCTTCTGAATGTGTGAACGGCTGAACTAGATGAATGCAACATGAGCATGGCTGCAGAGTCCCAGAAAGAATAATGGCAGGTGCATTTACAAGTTTCATGTTGTTAGGCTTGAGATAAACTATTTCACTTTATGTAGTGCTTTGGTCATTAATCTTGGTGAATTGCACAGACAGTGCCTTCCCCTTCCATTTTATTTATCAGAGCTTCACACAGGAGCCTCGTTCCCTTACCAAGCAGTAACCTTAAGCACAGCCGTGCTCCACTTCCTCGCCTTCAGCCGCACGGCTCGTTTTAGGGTCACACATATTGTCTTTGTAGCTATGTGGGTACTCTTAGAAAGGAGCTATAATGGAACCAATGATAGACCATTGACACCTATAGTAAAACTTCTAGAGGGCAGTGCACTGGGGCAGGGCCAGAGTGGTGGCACAGGCACCCACTGGAGTCTGATTTGTGCACCCCCAAGCAGAGTCAGAAGGTATTATACTACCTACTATTGTTATGGACGCCCACAGAAAGATGTGGAAGGCCTACACAAGAGAGAGATGAGTTGTTTGCAGTTGTTTTGCTTGTATTTCAGTCTGGGAGTCTTGCTGATGTATAGAAGGGATGGGAGGACTATTTATGTCTGTGTCCAGGGGCCTGATTGATAAAGTTGATATTTCTTTTATTATATTGAACAATGTAACTATTGATCATGGGTAGTGCATTAGGGCTGTAAATTTGAGTATCAGTAATATGCTCCCCTTCTCTAAAATGTGTCTCAGTCTAGCCCCTTCCACTCAGAAGTTTCTTAACCCACCCTTGGCCATGCACACAGTTCTTATACAGTCTATAAGAATATGTTATAATTCCACATGCGGCTGTTGAAAATGTGATTCTGTGGCGGCTTTGGCATTGCAGGGAAATAAGTTGCAGCCCTGCATAATCAGATTTCTCCTCCATAACCCCAGCACAGATCTGTGAACGCTGATAACCCCAATGAGCTCTGATGCATGGGTCTGTCTTATAATATGGGATGCATGAGTTTATCTCTTTGCTGTTAATGTAGGTTGCAATACTTAACAACCAGCAGCCCCGACTTACTCTCTGAAGGCCTGTGTGAGGAATCCAAATCGGGGTATTGACTTTGGGGTATTATAAAAGACTACATTAAGTCAAGGCGGGGATGTGACATTGCAAAGAAACTGGCTGATGAAACTGAGCTTATTCAATACCATTGCAGATCAATTGTAACTCAGACACAGATGAGATCCATCATACGTCCTCATCATTCTGTCAACTTTATCAGACGAGATCTTCAGCTTTGTGTGTGTTCTCAAACATGACACATTTTCTAATGTAGCGTGAAGTGAGCCTTATGTTGTTTGGATAGTCAGCTTATGGCACTGCATTTACCACCAATCAATGGTCCCACAGTCACTTGGCAGTAATGCTGGTGACAGTTGTTGCTTCCTGTGCTGTAAGAATAGCAAACAGACATGAAGCAGGTTTAAATTCTGAAGATTTGAACCTTTATCCTAGCTTAAGCTTGGAGATAAGAGACCATGATTGTTTATCGACTGCAGAATCGTATTGTGATTTCAGTGGTGGCCTAAAGGTTAGAGAAATTATCTTGTGATCGGTTCAATCCATGGACCAGCAGGATAAATCTGGTCGAGGAAAGTGAAAAGCAGTGCTTGCCCCCATTGCCACCACTGAGATGCCTTTGAGTGACCTCAACTCCAACTGCTCCAGTGGAGCTGCTCACTGGCCAGCAGATCACACTGCTGCTTCTAGGTGTGAATGTGTAACTGTGTGAATATGATCACGCTGTTCCTGTAGCTCACTCAGAGTCATTTATTTTAATGACCCTAATAACCAAGCTAGCAAAACTAGCTTGCAAAGATTGTTCCTGGTGTTTTTGATAGGAAATAGGAAATAATTAGCTAATGACACCAGTATGTGTGCCTGACTATATTGTACTCATAGAAGTGCTGTTGAAAATTATATCATCATGCATTTATCCAGATTACAGTAACAAATGAAGTATATAATCTGTGTGAACAGCAACCAGCTGTAAAAGCTGGATTAATATTATCAACTATACTTTTACAGGGAAATTTAGGAATGGAGCCCTGTCTCTGACATGAGCCTGTTTCAAATAGAGTTTAGAGATTTCTGCAATTGAGGTAAATAAATGCCACGGACACTAATAATAACAGAAGGAATCAATTTTATAATATAGCAATCTGTGATGTGAAAAAAAGCTCAAATCTATATTCTTGAAATGATCACATTACTACTTTAAACCTAATGTGAATTTAATTATTGAATTTGACCCAGCTGCTTGTACAGACAGTTAAAACACAGTGGTAGTGAATGTTGAGGGTAAGACAACATCTGTGTGGCCTTTTTATTATGAGCCAGCAGGTAGATTTGTCCAGGAGGAGGCGCGGAAGCTGCTCCAGAGAGTTGTCCTGCCAGCTGAAAGTCAATGTTCACCCAAGTGTAGGAAGACATCCCTGCCTGACTGACAAAACCTTTGGCCAAGGTCAGCAAGTGTATGTGTGTTGTGTGGTTATGTTACTGTTGGTGGTGCTGAGGGGCCAATAAGTAATCACCCCTCTACGGTTTTTCATTCAGGCCGGCCGGCAGTGGGCGGTGGTAATCTCCATGCTAGTGTTGAGTCTAACCACTGCAGACACATTCTGCTATTGAAAATCACCTTGGGAACAGTCAACATGTGAAAAATTATACTGATTCAACCCTGCAAATGGACAGCAATGTGTGGGAGGCAGAGTCCCACCTCTTAGGTTTACATGACACGTCAGCTCAACATTAACCCAAACAAGAACTAAAAAATCCCAATATAAAAATTCCTCCATTTTTGTGTTTAGGCGAGCGATCAGCGATACTCTTAAAGGTCCGGTGTGCAAGATTTAGGGGGCTCTATATGGCAGAAATTAAATATGTTTGGTATTCAAAATAGTTTAAAGAGGCACCAAACTGTAAGTGCAATCAATTCACTTTGCCTGGCAAAATTATCACAGATAATCATTAATAATAAAAAAAAGATAATCAATCCATTGTTTCATTTCAGTCAGCTCAGATTTATAATTAAATGAATAACTAGCACCAAAAAGACCTTAACAAAAGTTAGCAGATTGAAGTTTATTACAGAAGACGTTAACATCATTCACTGCTATGCAGTATAAAATAAACCGGCATGTACAAACACAAGCATTTATTAAAATCTGAATCTAATATATAAAAACAAACCACACAATATGAGATTTAATTACATACAGTATACTATCCTGACAACAACAACAAAAGGTGTGTGAGGGTGAATATACCTGACTGCATGCCAGAAAGAGTGTGTCTGTTTCTGATCTACACACAGTATGTCCAGTTTAACTATTTCTAATATGAAGATTATTTAGTGTTGAATCCTGAATGGAACCCGTTTCACAACCAGAGCTGCTTTGCTGTTAAAGGGTTCCTCCTGATCCACACTTCTCTTCCTAATATTTCCTGTTTGGAATCACATTACATTGTTTTTGAACTGTTTACTTTTGGCTTGTAACTAATCATGCATGTATGCACCATTAGTGGTACTATGTTTGACAATGAGTGCATCACCTGAAAATAGGAATCATTAAGTTTCTGTTACCTACAGAGATTGTGGGTCCTCTATGAAGCCCGCCATGTTGAAGCGCCATGTTTCTACAGCAGAAAAAGACAAACTAAACACTGGTACTAAACAAGGCCTTTCACATTTCTGTTTACTTTTGAATCAACATCTGAAAAGATCATGAATGACTGGCTGTAGGTCCCCAAAGCCCAGCATCAAACAGCTTTCCCAATCAATGATCCACTTCCACTGACACCTCCCTGTATTAATTTGTATTTTCCATACATCATTTGCTTTCCCAGTCAAATGAGGCAATCAATTTCACACCCCTGCATGTCTTATAAGTCTAATAAAATCCTGGCACTGTCAACTGGGTGGGGAATATTTAAGAGTTCAACTCTGCTAGTGTACCGAGGCTGGGCAACAGTTGAAAGCCAGGAGGGACCAGTTGGCAAAAAGGTCAGGTATCAGCTACTCTGACCACGCCAAATGTCAGCAAGACAATCTGATAATTTGTGACCTCAGGGTGAGGAGAAAATCAAAAGAGGCTATATTCAGGATCTGTAAAAGACACAATGCAAAATGTCAGACAAATATATGGCGGAATGAAGTGAGATGTCAGTCAGAGATCAGTGTCGGTATTCAGAGAGCACACACATACTGCAGTAACTTGTAATTCATGTCTAATAAAAATCTCTAGCTGCAACAAGCTATTTGTTTAGCTGATGAGAGACAAATGATTACTCTTCCTCTGCAGAATGATTTTACGTTTTGATTTAAAATACCTGGATACAGTGAGGTGTTGAATCCCACTGAGGTGATGACAACATGGTTCATTGAATTTAGATTGTAAAACAAAGTACAAGTGGAATATTTAGAAAACAGTCTCCTCATTATAATTCAGGAAAACTAATGCTAACAGTTCATCTCAATGTCACAGTTTGTGGTGACAGAATGCAGATATTCTGTTTTTTTTTTTTTTCAGAAACCAATTAAAACATGAGCTGAGGAGAATCAGAGGAGAATAAATCATTTGAAAAATCCCATTAGAACAGACACAGAGGACTGAGCTGTGTTTTTAAAAGCCAAAAGGGTCAAAGAAAAAAAATTAATAGGCTTCATAGGTAGAAATAAATAGACTGGGGAAAGGTGTCTCTGATGGGAAATGAGTTTTAATAAAAAGCAGTCCGTTTTCTTCACAGTGAGGTAGACAGAATACAGAATATGCCAGTATCATCAGCTCTAGCTGGCAGGCACAGAGCCTCGCTGAAACAATCAGCTTAGAGGCAAAAGCACTGAAACAACCCAACCTTGCCACAAATGTGGCTTCCCTTGCTTTAGGTTGGATGATCCAATCGCAAAACATGAATAACCTTGGTGCAAAAAAGCAATTACCCTGCAGCCTAGACAGAGGGGCCAAGGCCGTGACACCTCCAGGGCCAGAGTGGCAGTGCTATGCTGCTGCTGTCTGTGCTACAGTACATTTTAATACTGTATGTGCATTTCTGTTTAATCACGCAGAAATAGGGGCAAAGTCAGGAGGTTCAGTCTCAGTGTTCTATATAAAAATCCAGTACATTTTTCAAATAAATGTCTAAGATGCTCACACTGACAATGCTAACATGCTTATGTTAGCAGGTAATATCTATCATTGTCAATGTCTTGATTTAACCTGTTATACAGTACATTATTAATGCTTTTAATAAGAATTCATCTGAGACCCTGAATATATGTAGCAAATTCCCAGTATTATATCCAATAGTCAACCTCATGGTGGCACTACAAGCAAAGTCAGGGGGTCATCAAAGTCCTTCATCATCTGGGGATGGTGCCACTCCATCCAAAACTACTTGAGATCATTTCAATCTGGACCCAAGTGATGGATCGTTAGAAAGACAGGCTGACCATGTCACCATTAAGACCAGCTGATGGGTGTACAACAGACCATTAGTACTGAAACTGTAATTAAACTGCAATTCAAGCCATTCGAAAAATATGAACCTAAATAAACATAGGGACCCCTTTGCCGCTTTCTCATAGAGGCACCGTACTGAATGTGAAGCATGGAACTGAATTTGTAAATGTGATTTCAGAGCACTCGAATCTAAGAGTCTGACCATTTGGTGAGCCTGCTTGGCCATTAGAAGTACAGAAGGAAAGTCAATTTAGAGCCTCTTCAGGAAAAACGATTGTAAATCTTACACTTAATTAAAAGGACCTCAATTTACTGCTCTTATCTTAGGTAATCATGTTAACCAATAGGGGTGCTAAAAACTCATTAGGGATATGGATTTTAATTAGCAACCTTGTAGAAGCAACGTAAAATATCCCCCCTTGAACAGGAATCCTTTTGTAATGGGAATATTTAGACTGTGTGTTCGTTTGGAAAGATAATTATTAGCTAATGAAGTGTATTATTTTCCATTTGTTCTCTGAGTGTTGTCCTGTTGGACACTCAATATATTTTTAGTTTTAGTTTTTAAACCAAAATTATACAAAGTAATACATTTAGAACTGATACTAATTTACTTTTTGGTGAGTCGTGTTATGGTGTCATATTTTCTATGCTACTGCTTACCTGAAATGTATGAAGTTAATTTAGAGTCTTTAGAAGTGATTATTCTCAGGTACAGTGCAGTGTCACCATCAGCACATGTCACTTGAACTATGTAATTAATTACTTATTACTGATTGACTGACTGACTACGTGTTCATATCCTGTTGGGATAAAGTGAGTCAATAAAGTAGCGATGTTAATTACCTTGATACCGCACGCGATCTCGTCTTGCACGCTTTGCATTGTTGGTAGAAGAAGGTAATCGTCCCCACAATAATACCCAACTGCAGCCACAGAAGCCGCTACAAACCACGCCCCCTGCAAACCACGCCCCTGTAAACCACATCTGCGTGTTGCAAGTGTACGTGTAAAGACGAGACGACAATGGCGTTTCAGGTAAAACACATTTATATTATTTTTACATTTTGGGAATATGTTGACGTTTAATGTAACGTTTAAGACATCTTTTGCCAGGCAGAAAGAGTGGACTTTATTTGTAAAAACACATTTCTTCAAACTCAATACACTGTAAATGTTCGTAAGCAAACCCATTTTGTGTTGTTTTTTACATGTGTTATGAAAATCAAAGTAATGAGTGAGCAAGGGATGCTAACAGAAGCAGTGGGGGAACACGGCACGTAGAAGCAGAATGTTTTAAATTTTACTTTAACTCAACATATCAAACTGAATAGTTTCAGTAATATGTGTGTTAGTGAAGTTTGGTTGAAGTGTGGTTTACAGTTACAAAATATGTTTCTTGAAATGCAGTCTGGTTGCTTTGGAAAGAACAGTAAGGCTGTAACTGTCCGTCATACAGGGTGTTCCTAAGCAGAAACATGGCAATGATTGTGATGTCTTCATGATAATGGTGAGTGAGGGTAACGTCATATAAAGTAATGTGGCACATGATTGTTTTTCTTTCTTTCTTTTTGATAATTAATTTTTAATTGTATCTTCAGCTATAGAAGCTGGAATTATGGATTTAACAATACATTGGATGATATGTAGTATTGTCCATGGCTCCAATACAATTCAAGGACAATGTTTGGCTCATGTAGAGCAATACAACACAACACAATTCAATGACTTGAAATCAATACAGTAACTTTTTTTGAAAAAAATTAAACTAGTGTTACTATGAAGTACATAAATGGATTGTGGACAGCGCTGTTTTCTATCTATGCAGTATGTTATGTCTTTTGAAATATGCAATTTATTGTAATGATCTTCACTACATATTTCAGTGTAAATGTGTGCCCACTTTTTCACTGAGTAGTCAGCTGTCAGATATTCCCTGTGTCTTACATGTATTGATTGAGAACTTATCATCACTACAGTATGCCTGGTACTTTGTCATGGATGCTTGCTTTGACTTCAGTGTTGTAAGTATCCTAAAAAAATTGAAAAAAATGATATCACTACTTTTTGTTATTTTTTATATACTATAAAAAATGTGTCCTCATTGAGTAACTGTGCTCTTTGAAAGCAGCACCATGATCAGTGAAGACCTTACACAGTATCCATCACTCCTGCCTGTTTGAAAATAGGTCACCACTCAAACAGCTATTAAATGAACATTTATAGTACACGATACAATATGTTTTGGATGGTACTGTGTTATTATACAGTTGCATTCAAAATTATTGCACCCCTATTGCAGAATCGGTGTATTAGCAAAATTAACAAACTTCCAGCAGTTGGCATTAAACAAATTAAACGTGGACAATTCAAATGGATTCAAGATTTAAGAATACATCTGTCATTTTTGCAATAAATGTATTTGTCTGTCACTCAGGAACATTTCTGACATGTACTTAAACATCACCGTTTACAAATCTAGCCAGTACAGTTATTTGAAGTGATATCTGAAGCACACCTGATACAACTAATGAAGCTATTGATAAACTGCATCAAGTGTACAATACCAGTTTTGCAAATGTGTACTCTTATGAGGGATTTCATTGCGGGGATTGAATGAAATCTTGAAAAAACACAATTATCATGTGTTGTCTTGAGCTTTTCCAGTGTTTTTTTGGTTGATTTGTTTATTGTAAAAAGCAGAAAGTTTGAACATTTCATCAATAATTCAATAATTTGAAATGGGGATGAAATAATAAGTGCAAATGTTAATCCTCTCTGGATCCCCATAAAACAAACTGACACAATTATGGTTTGCTTTCCACAGTACAGCGACCCTGCCACCAACCACACCACCGACCACATGTATAGCAAGAGGCCTTACAGCTTTTCACCCAGAGAGCAGGTTAATGTGAGTGTCGATTATTGCATGAGAACAAAATATCCAGTGTTTACAGCTGTGCAGTCATGTCTTTGTGTGTCTTGATTAAGGACAATAATGACAGCATGGACCAACATGACGTGGTCACCACAACCAGAGATGTTGGGATCCTGAGTGAAGATTCATCTTTCGACAGGCTTGTGGTAAGGACATGCAAAGGATCAAGAAACAACAAATCTTATTTAATATACTTATCCAGAATAATCATGTTTAACATCTAAATGCTGTTTAATCAAATTTTAGGAAAGGGCTCAGCAAGCTGAAAACCAAAGAAGAGTCACCAGTGATCTTCTTGTAACGTTCATCACTCAGGATAAAGGCCTGCTGCAACATCTTGAAGTGAGTTTGAAATTTAGAGTCGCATACTGTAACAAATTTTGGTCAAAACATGATAAATGAATTATTGAAATGAAATATTTTCTGTTAGCCTAGTTTTTGTACATTAACTTTGAGCATCCTCCAAAAAAAATATATATGTTTCCAGGCGGTCATCGCTGGAAAATTTCCATCCTCCTGGGCATCATCGAAGGGCAGGGTAAAAATTTTCTTTGAGGATGAGCAGCTGGACAGAGTGCAGGGCTTCTTGACAAGCCTGGTTGAAGCACAGACAACCAGATATCACGATCAAGTGGCATTTGTTATGGATGTGCTTCTGCCTGAGGTAAATTCTGAAACTTTTTTATTTATCATATTAACATATTTTGTATTATTACTGTTATTATTATTATTATTACTGTCAGTCTTTTTTTTCATCTTATGGTTAATATATTGTTAACTGCAACATGGCAGACTACTTTAATGTCAAAATGAAAGATGTCCTTCACCTCATGACACAGGCAACAGTCCACACACTTTCAGCTGTCCATCAATGTTCCATTGACAGAGCCACAGAACTGTACAACTGTGGAGTGCAGTATGACTTGAGGTATGCTACAAACATAAGGAGAGTGCTAATACCTATATGTATTGTTTGTACATTGTTTATGACAGCCTCTCAGTGTGAATGTCCTTTTACTAATTGCTATTTCATTTTGTCTCATCAGTGAGAAACAGGTGCTGTCTCATTTCATTTCCATTTCCTCCATGAGCAAGGAGGCAGTACAGAAAATGGAAAAATATACAGAAAACCTCAGAAGAGCTCTGGACTCTGAGGAGTTTTTGAAGAGGCTGTAGTTGAATGTTTGTTTTATTTTATTGTAAATAAAAGTTCTTGCTTGTTCATTTGTCTGAACATTTTTCTAAAACAAAACTTTTCAACTTTTGTGTTTTACATGTTTTACATTTTACATTTTGCATGGTCGTATTTATTTTACTAGTGTTGTGAATTGCATACTTAATTCAAAATATTTAATTTAGTTCTAAATAAATACATTTTATTTGTGTCAAAGGGCCAGCAATCTTTTCTGTAAACCCATAAGAAATCATCACCTTAGAGTGATATTTATGGCATCTGATGTAGTAGGCCAAGCTCTGTGACAGTGTGGCTCTTAGAAAAACAGACAGTGGAAACAACCTATTTTAATTGAAATAAGTACCACTAATTATTATAATTATTGTAAATATTATATATATGTATACACTGCTCAAAAAATAAATAAATCAATAAATAAAGGGACACTTTTTAATCAGAGTACAGAATCAAGTCATTTCAACTTCTGGGATATTGATCTGGTCAGTTAAGTAGCTGGGAGGGTTGTTGGTTGTTGGCTGTTTTGGTGTTATTTAAATTAACAACAGGTACACTAGAGGGCCAACAATGAGACAACTCAACTCCCAAAACAGAAATGGTTTTACAGGTGGAGGCCACTGACATTTTTTCCCTCCTCATCTTTTCTGACCAAACTCTCATTAGTTTTGCATTTGGCTAGGGTCAGTGTCACTATTGGTAGCATGGTGCGGTTCCTGGACCCTACAGAGGTTGCACAGGTAGTCCAACTCCTCCAGGGTGGGACATCAATATGGGGCATTGCCAGAAGGTTTGCTGTGTCTCCCAGCACAGTCTCAAGAGCATGGAGGAGATTCCAGGAGACGGTCAGTTAATCTAGGAGACCTTGACATGGCCGTAGAAGGTCCTTAATCCATCAGCAGGACCGGTATCTGCTCTTTTGGACAAGGAGGAACAGGATGAGCAGTGCCAGAGCCCTAAAAAATGACCTACAGGAGGCCACTGGTGTGAATGTCTCTGACCAAATAATAGACAGTCATGTATGGAAACAGATTGGACAAAATATTAGAAAAATGGTCAGTACAGTACACTCCACCACACTAGCACTGTTATTAAAAGTATAGCTATCATTTATCTAACCTTTTGCAATCAGTTAATGTGAACCCAATGCTGAACAGGCAGTGCATGTTCCTGCGCTCTGGAGGCATGGCTTCAGAGAGAAGTCTGAGGAAAACAGCTTGGACTTTTCTCTGTGTATTTTTAAAATGTGGCCTGCTCGAACTGTTTTTCCCGGATTTCCAACCCTATCTTTAATCCTTCTTTGTTTCCACTTTCACAGTGAATGGTGCTAGAAGTGTTCCAGTGACACAAAGTGAATGTGGCAATGCAAGGCCTTCCCTTCAGTTTTTCCAAGTAGGTCCCATATTCTGAAGCACTATCGAGTCAGACATAGATATTATGGGAATAACAATCGTATTCCATGTGTGCATGCAAGCTGCCCCTGCACTTTTAGACTGTGGAATGCACTGTTAATTCATTTGAATAGATGTCATGTTATTAAAACTAGTTAAATTGATAGTATCTGAAGTATGTGTGAATTCTTTGAAATATAAACCAGCTGAGAAACGTTCCCCTGCTTTTGACGTTAAGAAACCAAAGAGGGGTGAAGTGGAATACTGCCCCTCTTTTCCACCTGGAGAATGTGCGCAGTCCCTGGAGAAGATGAGGGTCGAACTCCTTTCAGATGCCAAGAAGCCCAACAACAGAGAGACAATTAGGGCTAAAATGGACAGAACATTTGCATTAAGAAGACAAGAAGTCATTTGTGATGCTCCCGTGATCAGCAATGTACAAGAGAGATGGCAAGCTCTTTTTGATGCAATAGAGGTAATTTAAAAAAAATGATGCCCTGACTAGTTGTGTCAAGTAATGCTCAACTTCATTAGGATGTGTTTCCAAATATTCCATAGCAGTTCCAGAGCCCAGATGATTAACCATGCAGAGTGCATGCCATGATATGGCAGGCAGGTGTAGTTTTGATGTTAGAAATGTCTTGTAAAATCTGTGGGCTGTGCTGTTATTTAAAAATAATTTCATGTTGTTTCAGATAAAAGCGGAGTTTAAGCGCATCACAACCATGCCTCTACAATCAAGGTTTCTGTCGCAGCTTGACCTTCTCTCTGAATGTCTGCTGAGAGTGCTTGCAAAGCGATCGGGGTAGCAGGGCAAAAAGCTGAAAGACATAGCTGCCATGATGACAGTAAGAACTTTTAACTCTAAATTGTTTAACTATAAAGTGTATATGCATGGCATTTGGTCAATAAATATATGCATCCATTGCTAAGCTCCCTTTACCTGCGAGTACTGATTCCACTGAAAGGACCCAGTCATTTTTATCATGCATTCACTGTCCCACTGTGAGAACTTCATCTTTTTTTATATCATCTCTGGAGATGATATAAAGTCCAGTCCATAAAGGTCAGGTCCAAACAAGTAGTTCTAGTGTTGTTTTTAAAATACTGGTGTCACATGCTGACTGTTGTCTTTGATCACTTTCTTCTGTGCTACTGAAAATTTAAGTTCAAATATCTCTATTTTCTTTGTTATAATTCTTAAGGATGATGCCTGAAGGGAGTCCCTCATTAAATGACTCTGCATCTATCTGGATGAGAATCCCAACGTCTTGGTGCAGAAGTACATGGTGAGTGTTTTGTGAGTAGATTGTGGCTTTGCTACATTTCGAAATGTATTCAGTTAACCCTGTGATCCTACTTCACCATACATACATACCTACACCATTTGCCCTCTTTATCACCTTGGCAAAGTGATTCCAGTTCTGAGATTAAAACAAATGGTCCAAACAGCCCACTTTTTCTCCACAGTCCCCCATTATGAAAGTGAAAAACCATCTATTTTGATCCCTCTGTCACAGAGCGAAAAAAAAAAATGTTTCTCTTATGTAACCAATTTTAAAGTTATAAAAAGTGGATTACAGTGTAATGATGACTTAGACTAGTAATGAAACCTGGGCCAGAATCAGAAGATGCTAAATTCGACAGGAGCCACAATACTGAGCAACAATAATGAGACAAACACAAGAGTAACAGTTGAGTAGCCACTCTTATAATTTTTAACAATAGACAAGGTAATTTGTCTGGTTTGTACAGAATACAAAAATAACCCAAATAATTAGAAAAACAAGAAAATGTGTGCACCTGGAAATAAAAATTGTCCGTTGGGGCCCTTAAACAAAAATATAAGTTGTTCCAAAAAAACCTGGCCTACAGGCAGGGTCAGAAAGTTTACATTCAACACCATTCATTCATTCTCAGATGTATCATTCAGGATATCACTTGTCAAAAAGATGTACACCTTTACATCTAATTCTGACATAATTCTTCATTTCTATTCAAATCTTAGATCTTTCTCAGTTGTACAACATTCAGTCTAAAGTGTATTAATTATGAGAACTAAGCATTAAAGTGCTCACATATTTACCTGCTGTTCATGTGAACAGTGTTTCAATAATACAAAATTCAAAATAGCATTTATCATAACCATATCAGAACCATGTGCAAATAACATAACAGTACACATTCTGAGTTAAGGCTTAGAGATATTACAGAGATATGCTTAATTTACTCTTTCACTATAGGCCTATTCATGACAGAGAAATGCACAAAAAATTACTCTCTAGTTACCTTAAACTTAGCTGAGTTATGTGTTCAATAAATTTCATAATACAAATAAAACGGTTTTACATTAATCACAACATATGAAATTACTCTTTTGTTCCCTTTAAATTGGCATTAGGAAAATAAAACACTTCCTCTTTAATTACATACACACTTCTGCATAAACTGATAACCACACTGTAAATATGTTCAGAAACATTGCACCATTATTCAATTCAATTCACTCAAAACATTAACATCACCACTGCTTTCTTTTAGTACACAGAAAACAAGTAAACAATAGCACCAGAGTAGCTAAAATAGTTTTTCTCACCGTTGTTCTGTGTATATCAAGGTGGAGCACACCGGTGTCGGACTTTCCAGATGAAAGGTAAGCGGTTAGCCTGTTAGCACAAAGCTAGCATTAGCATGGACGACGACGGTAAACGTCAACAAGCTTTTTTTCCATCGGACTCGTCTTACCGACGTAACTTTTCCTCCTTCGTTCTGTCATACGGCTCCGGGCCTCCAGTGGATGTGCTACAACTCTTTTTCCTTCCTTTTCACAAGTAAACTCAGTTTTCTCCTGCTCTTTTCCTCTTTCTTAGCACACAGCTGCCCTCACTTCTTTGGCTGAGATTAGGAAAAAAACGGAAGAACAATGCAGTTTTCGCGCCGACAGGCTGAACGTGGCCTGCGTAACGTCTGTTTGGCTGCTAAGGCTAGGATGTGAACTGTGTGGTGCATTCAATTGCAATAGCAAAACTAACAATTTGTGGATGTGAACAGATAAAAGATACAACAAATAAACAGTCTCTTTTCTTTTAGTATATTCAGTTATTCAGTTAGCTTTTTTTCCCCCTTTTTTTACACCTGGCTACACTTACATTAGGGATTACACCAGTGTGAAAACACTTCAAATTTGTGAATCTAGTGAAAGAAGGAAAATTCCACCATCTTCCTACACTGCACTGGCCCTCATTTAACAAGGGCAGAATTGGGACTGGGTTAAAACTGGGTCCCTGGCAAATCCAGGTTAATAATAAAAATCATCCAGGAACATGAAAACAACTTCCAGAAAAAATGAGGATGAGAATTCAATCTTTACATTAGTTTGTAAAGCTTGAAGGCTTGTCTTCATTTGATCTGGAAGTTGGCAGGGCATTTTTTTCTGTAGTAATCTGCTATGCTGCTTACATGGGTTTAAATAAACTATAACATTAGAGTTGCTGCATTTAAAAGCGATCTTTTTTTTTTTTTTTTTTTAATTTAAAAAAAAAAGGCTTCAAGAAATGTTTTATCTTTAACCAGGACATGACTGAGGCCACTGCATTGAGTGCCATTGAGAAAGCGACAGTGGAAATCTACGTCACCAGAGAGACTCCAAGCAATTACTTTTCTGATGTTGGCATCATCATCAAGGGTGTGGTGGTTCTTCAAGATCTGGATAATGTGGCCCTTGCGACAGTCTTGCTGTTTGGACTTTTTTACTCTTTGAACATGAGGTATCCGTCACAGCTCCACTACACTTTCGAAGTGATTCAAAAGGTGGTAATGGAGGAAAGCCCAAAGCTTAAAGACAAAACTGCTCCAGTAAGGAGAACTCACTGTTGTTGTGCACGTGAGGTGGTTAGCTCCAGGTAGGACATTTAAAGCTCACTCTTGATCTCCTGCATTTTGGAAGTTGAATTTCCAGGTGAACAATCAGCAACCCACAACAAATCACAGCATCCATTGTTCAAGTCCATCAACAAAAAAGAAAGTGTCCGTTGGTTTATACTGTTTATACTCCTTTCTTCTCTTTTTTTTTTCTCCACATGGCATCTTTCAGATTATTGGAGACACACTTATTGTATTTGGGTCTGTAGATTTCAGTTACATATTTTGAAGGCAGTTGTGTCAAAATGAATGTATATTTGCTTTACACTCGCTGTATATTTCATAGCTGGAGTTGTAGGACATTTTATTCATAAAACCTTAAGTGCCATGTGGATGGGGCCATTTTTTTCCCCTTCTTCCTCTCTGCTAAAAATTGGATGAAGAACTATGCACAGTCTAAATAGTCCCACCAGGGCCATGTGAAATGGGATGTTTCAGTTGTAGTAAAGAATTCTGAATACTTCGAAGAACACTGTTCTGAACTAAGATGTCACAATGAGGTCAGTGATGGATTTTTCTGTATCACTGTATTGCTGTTTATCCCGTGGCTTTTGAATAAAGGTTTTGACATGCAACTGTTATTTTTTTTTTATTATTATTTTGGGGTAAAAATGGGTAATGTTAATGATTAAGAGAGTTAAAAAAAAAAAAAAGGTATTAGACATTAAAATAAATGATTGCTGGAATGGCAATGGTAACTAGTGTTTTTGCATTTCAAATCACTTCTATAGTTACATTGACTTGTTTACAGTTACAATTGTTATTTAATTTTATCTTGACAATAGAGACCTTGAACATAGTGTTTGTATTCTCTTTGAAGATGGTTGCATGTACCTTTTTAAAAAGAAAAGGTCTAATTTCCATTCTGTGACTGAGTCGGTAAAACACTGAAAAACTGACATTACTTGTTCACTTGTTAACTGTTGAACAGTAATGCCAGTTTCTGTGCTCTCTCGTCCAGCAGGTTCTCGTGGATCGTGGCTGCTGCTGTGGTCCTGCACAACGTCCAGTACATATATTATTACTGTCATTATTGTTACCATATCTCCATTACAGTTTATAGTTAGAGAGAGATAGACACAGATGCACAGCAGCAGCAGCAAATCATTAACTATCTCTCCCTATTTATCTGTCTGTCATGGTGGATGACCGTCAACCAATAAGCTTTGTTCAGGTCTCTCCGAGGTTTCTGCCTGTTAAAGGAGGTTTGTCCTTGCCACCGTCACCAAGTGCTTGCTCACGGTGGAACTGTTGGTCTCTGTAAATAATATTCTAAAGAGTACAGTCTAGACCTGCTCTGTATGGAAAGTGTCATGGGATAACCTTCATTATAATATGGTGCTATATGAATAAAATTGAACTGAACTGAAATTGAATTAAAAAATTAAAATGCTGATAAATGATGCACTTTAGAAAACATAACAACAAATACAAAATGCAACCATAAAGCTGATAATTCATATTAACAATTAATATTGAATAAACATCTTTGCCCACTCCATGTTATTATCATTGCATGTTTTTCTTAAGCTATGCATTCATGTTTCATATGAATTTATACATAATAATCCATACCTGGAAAACTTATAACTGCACTATGTATAGGTGTGAATATCATCACTTAATTTAGTGGAAGGCAAGCCAACTAGCAGAGAGTGGATGTGTTTTACTTTTCCCTGAGGTAGAAATTAAAGGTGATATCAAAAGGTCAGCGAAAAATCTGGATCCAGAGGTAAGAGCGCTGGATGATGAAAGTATTTGCTGGTGGAGTGAGCTGTGTGTAATCATACCAAGTCTTCCAGTTAATCTGGAGGAGGAAGCAGCATTCTACCTACAACTTTGCTCTGAGTACCTGTATAGAATCACATACAGTAATAATCAATTGTTCGGGTGCAAGGCTGCGGTGGACATCACAAAATCAGTCAATGATAGAGGGAAGCTTCGCTGAGGTTGTCTGGGATCAGGTCTGCAATGGCAGGAAGTGGAGGCGGAAGAAACATTTTGCTGCAGGCTTGTATTGCATGGTACAAGTGCACAGAAGCAGGAAAGTAAAGTGTCAAGGTGTAAACATTTTGGAAATGAAATCCTACCGAATAAGATGAAAACTGTCAAAGAAGAAAAATCATCCATGCTCCAAAAGGAAACAATGTTTAGGCTGTGCTCATTTCCTCATTTCATACTTTTCTATTTTTAATTCTTTGATCAGTTCAGGGGATACGGGAATAAGTCACAAGTGGCTATAAACTGAAAATCATCTCATGCTCTGAAATTAAAAATAGAAAATGAAACTTAAAGATTGTCGTAGGCAAAGACTAGTTCAGTTTCTTGAGGAATGTTTCGCCTCTAATCCAAGAATCTTCATCACTTCTAACTGACTGGTGGGTAGGGTTTACTTGTGTGGGGTCAGTGACACCTTAAGAGGCTGTGACTGAGAATCAACAAAGAAGCTTCTTAGATGGGAGACGAAACACAAGAAACTAAGCTAGTTCAGTTGCCTGTGACAACCCTGAGTGGATATTATAACCTGGATAACCTTCACAGACATTAGGACCATTTCAAGTAGTTCCATCTTAAACCCATTTAAACCTGTAAAGAGACACCTATGTATTGTACTGTATGAAGCAACACGATTTTCCATAAACCCTACACAGTGAAACTATGCCAACACATCATCCTCACAACTCTCTGTTGCTGTTGTAGCTAACCTGAAACACAAATTGTGTGTTTCAGGTTTAACAATTTAAAACACAGGCCGGTCTCATTTGGGGTCTAGTGAGGTCACATGTTCTCCCAACAATGTTTTTGCCTTTTTTTGTCTTTTTTGCTTCCTCCGACAATGTCCTCTTCTGTCTGTTCACCTCTGCCATTATGTCCTGGCTGCTGAGCCTGTTTTAGGGGCCTTTTTGACATTAAAAGATTAGACAATGAAAACAGGCATCACATTCAAAAGGATAACACACGCCTAAGACAAGAACATCAGAACATTGTCATGCCAAAAAGGCTGGGACAATACAATAGACAAAAGAGAAGGATAAAAAAACAGATACAACGTGACAGCACTCAATACTCAATACAAATGTGACTAACTGTATCTGAATATTTCATTACCATAATAAAAAGATTCTGTGTAATCAATAAATAAGAAGCATCTCTGCAGTGTGTAGTATATCAAATCAAATCAAATTTTATTTATACAGCCCAAATTAACAAAATACATTTGCCTCTGAGGGCTTTACAATCTGTACAGGGAGTGACACCCTCTGTCCTTAGACCCTCGGTTCGAGTGAGGAAAAACTTGCCCACAAAAAACCCTTTAACAGGGAAAAAAGGTGGAAGAAACCTCAGGAAGAGCCACAGAGGAGGGATCCCTCTCCCAGGACGGACAGACGTGCAATGGATGTCATAATATAAGAACGAATAAAGAATTTCTGTGTACATTTAGCACAGTGCCTCTAACAGTTTCAAGTTGTACTACAGGGCACAATTTGTGAATTTATTCAAACTATCAAATGAGTTAATGGATCAAGCTGCATGGGCTCATCCACATGTCCCACTCTTGGAGGGTCTGATCACTGAATCTGTTGTGGAAAGTGACAAAAGATGCTTTTTGGATCAAGAGGCATCGGCCGAGGCAAGATAAATCGCCCCCATAGAGCTTAGACACTGGTGGTGATGACATGCATAACAGCAGCATAAACCTACTGAAGTCTGTGGTCGATGTGCTATTGGATAGATCTGCATAGCCAATAATAAGAACAGTTGATTACATGGTTGACAGCCCCAGAAAATAACAGCAAGGTAATTATGAGTGAGCATGCATGAAAGGAGTGAATGTCAGGATAGAAAGAGAAGTAAACTACAGGCCTAAGCATGCAGAAGAACAGTCTTCCTGACTGAGCTTTTGCTTGAGCTTCATTTAGTTTGTTACACACACTACATACAGGACCTTTAAGTTCATACATGCACATGAAATGCATAATATTGCAAAATTTCTCAAAATGATGGCAGAAAAGAAAATCAGAATACAAAGTCAGATCTGTCTAGAAATCTTCTCTCTGGCTGATATGTGAGTGTTTACAGCTGTCAAAATCAAGTGTTTAGCTCCACAATCAGATATGTTACTGTTTTATCAGTAACTGGAATACTAATGTGATGTGACTGTCTTACACAAGTGTTTGTTTATATGTGAAAAATTTGAAGAACACTGGATTTTTTGAGCAGAGTCATGGATATTTGGTGCCACATCTGTCTCAAACTGGATATACTACACCATTCATTTGAACTGAATACATCTGTTAATGTAGCTCCTGCTTTTGGGAACTGGTGTATAATGTGTCTTATCTTACAAAATCTGATGCAACTAATAGCCAGTGTGAGAAGAAATTGATATTGTCCTGAGGATAAACCGTCATGTTTCCTCTAGTGTTGCTGTACAGCCATGCTTTTCATTTGTTCACTGTAACAACATAAAGGTTGCCATAAAAAGTATTGAAAATGTGAATTCCATTTACATTTGATGATTCCGCATGTTACATGTCACTCCCTTATGTAGAGAGGTTGATAATAAGCTCTTCTGGAACCAAAATCTAAAATCAAAATGAAAACAAAAGTGTTACAGCTTTAACTAAACACGACTGTGTGTAATGCTTTGTTTCTATTAGCTCTGTTCGAGCTGACTGGGGCTGTTTGGTTTGTTTTGTTTCATCTGCGTTGTTGCTGATTTGCCAGCCAGCCATGGAGCAACAAATCTCATTGCACCTCACATTGTAGTGGCACTAGAATGAATGAACTCTGAGACAAACACAGACATGGCAGATTCATTATTATTCTTCACTTCATTGCTGATTTTGTAAAAACAGATCTGACATTAAGGCTACACTCAGTGTTCAATACAACTGCTTCAGAAAACATTTTGCAGATGTGCAGGAAATATTATATTTGGAATCATTCTTCATTCATATTTTATGTGTATGGGTCAGGCTGGGTTAAGACACTTGACACTAGTCCAGCCAGACGGCATTTGTAAATTTAAACCCTAAAGGATGTAGACAAAACTAGGTCTGATGGCACAGTCACTGCTCTCTGACAATACTCAACATATAATAAAACCATATTCAGGTTATGTTGAGCAATTTATTTTGCTCATCTTAGTACGTTGGTCGTATTATATCATTTACTGCTGCAGCCACTTGATACTACTTACTGATCAACAGCTTCAGGGTGATTAAGAAGAGAAGACGTTGCATCTCTTCATTTGTTTGACTGCATTCCTTCTAGCATCCATTTTGTCCTTGTAGCATGTCATGCTAAGCAGAGAGACATCTGAGATCTTCCACTTCTACCAGGATCTAGTTCTAGTTACTAGTAAAGGATCTAGTTAGCACTTTCTATTCTGCTGTGGGAGATTTAGACCTTCACTACACACTGGATTCACACTGCATTTGAAAAAATTAAAGGAACACTTTGAAAACACATCAGATCTCAATGGGGGAAAAAATCATGCTGGATATCTTTCCTGATATGTACAGGGTAATGTTTTAGGAACGAAAGGATGCCACATCATTAATGGAAATGAAAATTATCAACCTGCAGAGGGCTGAATTCAAAGACATCCCCAAAATCAAAGCAAAAAAATGATGCAGCAGGCTAGTCCATTTTGACCAAACTTTATTGTAGCAACTCATAATGGTACACAGTAGTTTGTATGGCCTCCACATGCTTGTATGCATGCCTGACAACATCGGGGCATGCTCCTAATGAGATGACGGATGGTGTCCTGGGGGATCTCCTCCCAGATCTGGACCAGGGCATCACTGAGCTCCTGAGCAGTCTGAGGTGCAACCTGGTGGCGTCGGATAGACCAAAACATAATGTCCAAGAGGTGTTCTATTGGATTTAGGTCAGTCGAACATAGGGGCCAGTCAATGGTATCAATTCCTTCATCCTCCAGGACATGCCTGAATGCTCTTGCCACAAGAGGCTGGGCATTGTCGTGCACCAGGAGGAACCCAGGCACCAGCGTAGGATTTCATTCTGATACCTAATAGCAGTCAGGGTGCTGTTGTCTAACCTGTAGAGGTCTGTGCGTCCTTCCAGGGATATGCCTCCCCAGACCATCACTGACCACCACCAAATGGTCATGCTGAATGATGTTGCAGGCAGCATAATGTTCTCCACGGCGTCTCCAGACCCGTTCATGTCTATTCACACCAGTGGCCTCCTGTAGGTCATTTTTTAGGGCTCTGGCACTGCTCATCCTGTTCCTCCTTGCACAAAGGAGCAGATACTGGTCCTGCAGATGGGTTAAGGACCATCTACAGCCCTGTCAAGGTCTCCTAGATTAACTGACCATCTCCTGGAATCTCCTCCATGCTCTTGAGACTGTGCTGGGAGACACAGCAAACCTTCTGGCAACGTAGGGTCCAGGTACTGCACCATGCTACCAGTAGTGACACTGACCCTAGCCAAATGCAAAACTAATGAGACTTTGGTCAGAAAAGATGAGGAGGGAAAAAATGTCAGTGGCCTCCACCTGTAAAACCATTTCTGTTTTGGGGGTTGTCTCATTGTTGGCCCTCTAGTGTACCTGTTGTTAATTTAAATAACACCAAAACAGCCAACAACCAACAACCCTCCCAGCTACTTAAGTTACTTTTTTATTGAACAGCAGGAGATAGAGTACTTATTTGTAAATTATTTAGCAGATTGAATTCATTTGGTGCTCTAAGTAAACCTTATGAAGCACCTACACCACCACCAATAACTACACAGACTGCACAAACACATTATAGGATAAAGTGCTTACAAAGCATATCAGTTATTAGCAGCTATCAACTGTTTTTTACAATAAGGGAAGACAGTTCCAGAGGGCAAAAGTCACTGCAAAGACTTGGTCAATATTGGTTCTAAGTCTACAATTCTAGAAGGCCAGAAGGCCTCCTGAGAGATTTCATCCGGACCAGGGGACATAGAGATTAGACTGTAGTAGTAGCTTGGCCAACACTGGTGTAATCTGTGACCTACAGCATGTGCTAATTAAAATGCTTCCAGCCACATTTTGGACCAACTGGAGCCCCACAGAAGACTTCTGCCAGTACCTTTCCACTCACCTGCCTGCCACTCCCACCTCATCAGTGCAACCACCTCCACCTATGTTTCCTCACCTGATGACCTACCTGCCCAACATTTAAACCCACTCAATCCACTCATCACAATCGTCCACTCATCGCCTCTGTCCAGGTAACCTGACCAGCCTTCTGTCCCAGACTTCTCTGCCTGCCTGCCCCTTGTCTGTCTCCCATTTGCCTGGATTCTCTCCCTGGAGGGTTCAGCTGCAAAGTTGGACTGTTTTGGCTGGCTCTATATATGTATACCTGTATACGAACTTTCGTGTAGCAGAGAGGCTGTTACAAAGAACTAAGATTCTCCATTCACCTGCTGTGGGTTTTTGCTGTCCTTTTTGTTGAATAAACTGTTGAACTGTTTCTGCTCTGGTCTCAGTCTGTGCTGTACTTGGGTTTAATCTCATGCCCGTTACATAGTGTGGTGAACAGTGTATTCAATGATGGATAGAAACAAAAACATGAATCATTTTTTCCAGATCTTGAAAAAATCCTCAATGAAATACAGTAGAACCACAATGGAACAGAAGACGACCAAGAATTGAACCCTGAGGTTCACCACATGCTAGCTAAACAGATGACAAGATGTAATGATCAATGGTAACAGAAAAACTCCTGTCTGACAAATATGAGGCAAACCGTAAAGTGTGCATTAGGTTTGTAACAGTAAATGTTCACAGTATAACTGTCTCAGAAAATATCACAGTCTCATGGTATAATTGTATATCCATAATTGTGTATCCAGGGGAGGAAATGGTCATATTTTACCCAGAACCACGCTTGGAGTCTTGGGGTGAGGAATGGTGTGCCTTTGTTAAAAAATAAATATTTAGACAGAGACATAGAGATCATCTTCACATCAGTGAAAATGCTTATAGTTATAAATCATTTATATATTTTGTTTTTTTGTCTTGAGCTGAAGATGTGCTCTGATATTTGAGGGCAAAAAGTGCTGTTCAAAGAAATGAGAGACAGCTCATAAAAACAGGAACTTTAGGAAGTCCCAAGTAACAAACAAGTACCCAACCAGGATTTTGATTCCGACAGTAAACCTGCACTTTGATATGGACTGAATCAATGTGAAATAAAACAGAATGTCTGGCTCTGTAAGAGGGAAGAGAGACAGAGAGGAACTCAGAGAGGTTCAGAGAGTCAGTTACCGTGGTTCATCCAGAGTTTCACTCATCTCAGAGTTTTCACTAAACTTGCTGTCTGGAATTCACCCCAGAAACATTTTGACGGCACTGGGCTCACCTGATCATCTCTGTTGCTGTCACAGTGCGTTGGAGTGGCATTTGTCTGCCAAATTGGGCAGTGTGAGAGCGTGGCACTGAAGGTGATTTGTGGCGCATTCAAGCACAATCAATTATATTCCTCTCAGGAACACTTTAGAAAGAGTGTGAAACAGCTAGAAGTGATTTTCCCCCATAAAGAAAGTTCTGAGCAGGAATGCCATTTTTGTTATGTGGTAAATAATATTCTTGGATTCATTGGATTTGGCATTAAGATGGAATCTTGACAATGAAAAACATACAATATCACCAATCTTGTTTATGCCCCTGTAATATAGTTAAAAAGGTTCAGGTTAAATCCAGCTAAATGGGAGAACCATGCCACCTGCTGTCATAAAGTATACCTTAACAGTGTTAATTAACTTGATTACTGTGTAAAAGTTCAGCTGGCTGCACTTGGTTAGATATTGTGTGCCCCAGAATAATTTCGCCATGTTTTTATGAAGCTGAGTATGTGTTTTATTGTTAGTAAGAAGAACTCTCCACTGTGTACTAGCAACTGATAACACAAGGCTGTGTAGCTAGCAATCGTTAACACGATGCTGTCTTTCCAGACAGAGAATGCGCTGTTGCCCATGAGATGACGATTCTACTCTCTCTGTTATCCTTTGTCATGAATGCAGGTGTGTTACAGTATGTCGCTCTATGTGATTTTTGAATTATGCAAATGAGTTACATTTGCCAGTTATTTGCCAACTGTGTTTTATATTTGTTATTTCTAAATATGGGAATTACTAAAAAGGAAAAAGGTAACAGTCCAGTGTGAATTTGTATTATTGTAGCTTTTTTCTTGTATCCTATCCTCTCATCTTCTCATAAAGCAATGGAGGATTTATGATGAGACAGAGAATGCGCTGGTGCCCACGAGATGACGATTCTGCTCTCTCTGTTATCCTTTGTTATGAATGCGATGAAGAAACCTGCTGACTAGCTCCCAAAAAGTCATTTTAGACAGAAGACATCTCACAAGGGTCACATCCCTGTAGTTTATATACCACCCTGCTGAAGTAAATACTCACTGGTGCACCAAATGTGGATTATTTCCCAGATGAAAATAGTCACCAACAAATACACTATTCCCTTCTTGAATAATGTCTAATAAATACTGATTTAAAAAAATCTTGTTTATTTAGACCTTAGTGTTTATAGTCTCAGATAAGTTAGAGAAGAAGGAAAGGACTGTGAGCCACACAAGCAAATAAGTGGATTTGGTAATCATAATTTGTTGACAATTAGAAAAAATATAGAATTAGACCAGCCATATCCTAAATAAAATTAAATAATTACAAAATAATGATAATCAACATAGCATAAAATTAGGGCAGTCTGAAGCATTAATCTAATATACAATACACTGTGTAATTAGATTCAATACAAATCTCAGCACCCAGTTCTACTGCCATGATTAATTTAGTAAGCAATTAGGAAATAAATGTTTTTCATAAAGGGGCCATTTGACATTTTGGGAAGGATGCTTATATACACTTACTTAGCAAGAGTTAAATGAGAAGATTGATGTTGGTTTACGATGTGACAACACTCTGGTTTGGTTAGGTTTAGGCACTAAAACGACGGGATCAGGTTTGGGTTACAATTAAAGTCTTTAAAATAAAAAAATTTAAGAAGACACTTTGTTGATCCATCCAGACACCAGAACACCTCCCTACATGGACTTTTGTTCCTCACTTGACTTCCTCCCTTGGTCCCAACAGAAAAGAGTCATAGATACTTGCTGCTAGAGGATGTGAATGTTATTGTCATTGGGGAGGTTTTACACCAGCCTTTATGCTAAGCTAGGCTAACCGGCTGTTTGCTGTAGATTAACATTCATTGTTAATCAGTATCATGGTATCAATCTTCACCTCTCGTTGTTGGCAATGGGTTTTTTTTTGTTTGTTTGTTTGTTTGTTTTTTTTTAATTAAACATCTCATCACCATATACAAATATTGTTTGAGTTATCCTGCTTCGGTCCAAACAGGGTCAAAAATATTCCCCAGTTGATCAGTCCTTTGATGAATGATGTATCTCTCCTCAAATCAATGTGTTCAACTCTACAAGTCCGAGTGGCTTTATTTTAGCATCTAGTCTTAGAAAATGGCTGTTTCATTAGTGAAAAACAAGTTTACTGCGCCTTTGTGACTCCTTCTTATTTTAACTCCTTTCACATTTTCTTCCTGGATGTGCCAGAGTCATTCTGGCACTTAGAAGCAGAAACATCATGCCCGTTTGCAGAGGCAAGGTTGTTATGAACATTGAGCTCCAGTCCGTACAGGGTTGTGTAGCTCTAATCTTTGTGTGGGAATTGGTAATCATGAGGTGGCAGACCATCGAACACAGATTGCCATGTCAGATAGGATTAAAGATAGCATCGCTTTGATTGATATGTTTGTGTGGGTGGCTGATGGATGCCAATGTGACAGGAAGGGTATGATGACCTCTTGTACAAGAGGCAGTTTCAGGCAAACAATCTGATTAGTTGAAGATGTAGCTGGAATGGAAAAGGCTGCCATCATATCACCTTCCATAACGCTTAAGCAATTTAAACGTTTTACTCTTACTATAAGCACTTGATAAAAACTTCCTCAGACAGTCAGCATACATTAGTCACCACTGTGACAGCCAGAATGCCTTTGTTGTTCTTTGTCGTCTCAGTACAGCATGTTGTCCTGTGTTTTATTGCTAGACAAATATGTGATGCAAAGTGAGCGGATTCATTTGATGTCTGAGCGTCGTCAAAGCAAACAAAAGAATGTTTGACACAACCTTGTGCAATAAAGGATCAAGATTTAAATATTAATCCGCTTGCCTCGGGACATGGAGTACATGGAGTACATGATGGAGCACTCAAAGTCTGTAGTGAAGAGGAAAAGCACTGTGTCATACTATGTGTACTCCAGTAATTTCTGCTCTCCATTTGGCCATGCGGCTGTGCTGTGTGTTCGGTGGTGGTGAAAGTGGGAAGACCTAGTTAATGGAGTGTGGCCTGTAGACAGAGCAAGTTGAGTGGCTCAAACTGTGGTGAGGGCAGCATTATATGTTGCATATAAAGCAAAAAGGCCAAAAAAAACAAAAAACAAAAAAAAAACAGAATCTCCATGGGAATTTATGTGAATTAACTGTAAATTGTGTGTAATTTAAACAAACTGTATCATATCCAAACATGAATCTAAACATTTAGTTTTGTCATAAGCAGACATGCAAAATAAAACAATTAAAAAAAACATTGCAACAGATTTATTTGATAAAGTAGAACTTTATCAAGTTTGAAATATTTTATTGAACAATATTATGTAGTCCACAAGCTCAAATGTGTGTCTTCAATAGTCTCTGTGTGTTCTGGGCTCTAAAGTGTGGTCCAGGTACAGAAATCACCTGTGCAGGTAGGGGGTGTGGCCTCAATAGCCCTGCAGTGTGCTGTGTGCATGTGATAGCAGATATATTCAAGTGTACCTGCATAAAATCTATAAAATCATATAATTTCCATGGTACACACAGGAGGCCCAGTTAGTGGACTCATGCTGGTTGCTATGGAAACCGAGTGCTCACATTTGTTCCAGTCTTCAGCTGAACTAAATGAAAAGTTTTCTGATCAATTCTTAAAACGGTGAAAAGTCAGAAGTCAAATTCTCTGACAAGATGAGTCAGTGCAAATCTTTGAAACATGTCTTACAATCCATTTGTTTTCTTTTGCTTGATTTAATGACATTTACTTTGTGCTTTATATTATATGGTTTTCCATCTCTTCTCTCCTACCCCCTCCTGTAAAGGAAGTAAGTTCTCTTTTTTAAACACAAAGGCTATTTATGGACAGCACAGCGGGTGCTGCATACATACACACATTTAAATAACACTACCTATAGATCATCATCGAAGGTGACAACACATCAGCAACATAAACATGACCATAACATACCTGCAAGGTGACCTTCTGGACATGAGATCTAACCGTGGGAGTTTCAATTTGGAATATTTGGTGTATTCAATAAAAAATATTCTGGATTTGTATCAAACTGTTTCCCATATTACAGATTTCAAACCTTTTATACACTGTTTCATTTACCCATTCACACACATTCATACACTGATGGCATTGGCTAACATGCAAGGTGCAAACTGCTCATCAGTTTTTGGGAGCTAACCATTCATACACATTCACACACCGATGGAGCAATTTGGGGTTCAGTATCTTGCCCAAGGACACTTCGGCATGCTGACTGGAGGAGCCAGGGATTGAACAGCTGATTATCTGATAAGTATACGACCAGCTTTACCTCCTGGCCTCCAATTACTGTTTCACTGCAAATTTAAATGAAGAGTCTGAAGTCACTGAATGAATTAGTGAAATGTAGAAACCAGTGTTTGGTATGTCCATTCTGGGCTACTTTAGAAACATGGCATGGAATCTGTAGATGCAAAAACACAATGATTTCCCCTCAATCTTACACACTAGTGTCACACCGCGGTGAAGTCAAGCTGGGCTTTTTGTTCTCTTTTTTTGTCTTGTCATTTCCTGTTTTATTTTGAAAGATAACTCTCCTCTCCTTTCAGGTCACTTGCTTTTCCTCATGTGTCACTGGTCTGATTGTCTCCCCTGATTCCCGAGTCCACCTGTTCCCCATTACCTCCATGTGTTCATATAGTGCTGCATCTCCCTTTGTCTTGTTGCCAGTGTGTTTCGTCTTGTGCGTCCACTACAGCCCCTTGTCCCAAGTCCACAGCCATAGTAATTTGTCTTCAAGCCTGTTTTCGCCTTAGCGCCTTTCCTCTTTAGAGTGATTTTGCTTTGTAATTTTTCATAGTTCAGTTTAGAGATTTCTAGTTCTAGATTTTCAGTTCAGCCTTTTGTTTTTCCTCCTCAGGAGTGATTTTTGTTTCTCGTCTACCGATTAATGTGCCTCCAGTTTCAGGAGTGATTTTTAGTTTAGCATTTTTCTTTACTAGATTAGGTCATCCTCCGGCTGGAGCAATTATTATTTTGATACTTTTCATAGCCAGTTTATTTTGCTCTCTTAAGAGCCGTAGTTTTCATAGTATTAGGAGGTTTCATAGCCCTTTGTTTTATCACTTTGTAAGAGGAGAACCTTGCTGCCACGTAATAAAGCCTGCTGTCCTCACACCATCTCGCCTGAGTCCTGTGTCCTAGTCTGGTCCTTGACAGTACACACTGGCCAGAATGGACTCAGCAGAGACTGGGCAGGTGGCAGGTGGACCAGGAATCCCGCATCTCCAGGCAGGAAGAATTCCATTCAGCCATGGCCTCGCATTTAAGTAATTTAACGACTCAGTTCTGCGAAGACTTTGGTTACCCACGTCTACTCCTGAAGTTCTGGCAGCCGCCACACCGAACCCATTGGAGCCCATCATTGGGACTGGAATTAAGTTAGCGCTTCCAGAGCGCTTTTCGGGAGAGTTGGGTCAATGTAAACCATTTCTCATAGACTACTCCATTAACTTTGAGCACTCACCCCATGCTTTTCTCACGGACAGATCTAAGGTCGCTTTCATAATCTCTCACTTGTCTGGCAGAGCGATAGCATGGGCCACAGCTGAGTGGGCCCGGGACTTCCCGCTATGCAGCTCTCTGGCAGACTTCAAGGCTGCTCTGCTGCGGACCTTTGATCCAGTCTCTAACGATCGGGAAAAGGCTCGAGAGTTGAGCAGGGTGAGGCTGGGCAGTGATTCAGTGTGTGATTATGCCATCCGCTTCCGCACCCTGGCGGCGGAGAGCGGATGAAACTCCACTGCGTTATACGATGTGTTCTTGAAGGGGCTGTGAGCAGCTATTCAGGAACTTCTAGGTTCCTTTGGATCTGCCCTCGGACTTGGACTCACTTATTACTCTCGCCATTCTGACAATCGACTCTGGGAGCTCAATCAGCGGCGGAGAGGTAGATCGGCGGATACGGAGAGATACCAACGCACTCAAGCGCCAAATGGGCAGATTCACCTGCGATCGTCACCAGGACGATGTCCTGACTCACTGGAGTCCGAAGCTGGGGAACCGATGCAGCTCGGAAGGAGAGGCGACGATGGGAGCAGGAGGGCCGTTGCTTTTACTGCGGGGAGCCAGGTCATTCTATGACACCGAGTCGTAGAATGCCCTGCTAAGAGGACCTCGGTGAGTCGAGTCACGGCTCCTAATCCTGTATCACGTAATCTCACGCCTGTTAAGGTAACGCACCACGCCACCACCACCACATTAGGGGCTCTCATAGACTCAGGGGCTGATGAAAGCATGATGGACTGGGGGTTAGCAGAGAAGATTGGACTTTTGGCCAAGCCCCTCCACGCCAGAGCACTGAATGGACATGAACTTTTCATTATCACACAACACAGCATCAACAACATCAACATCAACACATAGAACACATGAGTTTTTATTTATTCACCCACACATACACTGATTCTGGGACATCCATGGCTCCTCTGTCACAACCCACACATTAGTTGGAAAACGGGGTCCATCATGGGGTGGGGAAAGGATTGTGTGGAGCGCTGCATAAACACACCGACTCTGGGGGAAGACGGCAAAATGATTAATCTTATCTCTGTTAATCCCAAGGCAGACTCTGAATACCCAGACCTGAGCACCGTGCCTCCCTGCTATCATCACCTCAAAGAAGTATTCAGTAAATCCAAAGCCATGTCTCTCCCTCCACATAGACCATACGATTGTGCAATTGACTTAATCCCAGGATCCACCATTCCCAAGGGCCACCTGTACTCGATTTCTGGGCCGGAAAGAGAAGCCATGAAAGAGTACATCCAGACCTCCCTGAAGGCGGGGCTCATCCGTCCCTCCTCTTCCCCTGTGGGCGCAGGTTTCTTTTTTGTATAGAAGAAGGACGGATCATTAAGGCCTTGCTTAGATTATAGCCCGCTAAATGACATCACTGTAAAGAACAGATACCCTCTACCACTCATGTCATCTGTGTTTGACCAACTTCAGCAAGCTAAGGTGTTCACTAAATTAGACCTTTGCAACACCTACCACCTGGTTAGAATCAGAGAGGGAGATGAGTGGAAAACGGGGTTTAACACCCCTTCTGGCCACTACCAGTACTTGGTGATGCCATTCGGGCTCACTAATGCCTCAGCAGTCTTTCAGGCCATGATTAATGACATCCTTAGGGACTTTTTAGATCACTTCGTGTATGTTTATTTAGACGACATCCTCATCTACTACTCTGACTTGGACACGCACAAGGCCCACGTAACCAAAGTACTCAAGAGACTTTTAGACCACAAACTGTCAAGGCAGAGAAAAGTGAGTTTCACGCTGACACCATCTCCTTCCTGGGCTTCATTGTAACCCCTGGAAGGGTGCAGATAGATCCAGCTAAAGTGAGCGCTGTGGCCGAATGGCCCACACCTGATAGCCGCAGAAAGGTCCAGCAGTTCCTCGGTTTTGCTATCTTTTATAGGCGGTTTATCAGAAACTTCAGCACAACAGCAGTGCCGCTCCATGCACTCACCTCCACGAAGGAGCGCTTCCACTGGTCTACAGAGGCAGAGGCCACCTTCCAGAACTTCAAGCACAGCTTCACCGCGGCTCCCATCCTCACCATGCCCGATCCTCAGTGGCAGTTTGTGTTGGATGTGGACGCCTCCAATGAGGGAATAGGGGCTGTGCTGTCCCAGAGATCCGAGCTGGATGGTAAAATGCATCCTTGTGCCTTCCTGTCTTGGCAGCTGTCCAAGGCGGAAAGAAATTATGATGTTGGAAACCGTGAGCTCCTCGCTGTGAAGGTGGTGCTGGAGGAGTGGCAGCACTGGTTAGAGGGGGCCAGTCAGCCGTTTATTGTCTGACTGACCACAAGAACTTGGAATATATGAGAAAAGCCAAAAGACTTTTTTTTTTTTTTTTTTTAACAGATTCTCGTTTTCGCTCTCTTACAGGCCGGGGTCCTGGAACGTCAAGCCTGACGCCCTGTCACGACTCTTCGACCCCGAGCCTGTTGCCAAGGAGCCTGAGCCTATCCTTCCACTGTCCTGTGTGGTTGGAGCGTTTCCTGGCAGATAGAAAAGGAGGTTAAGCAGGCTAATGGTGAGGTGGTGGTGGGTGCCCAGAGAATCGGTTGTTTGTCCCAGATGAGTTGTGCCCACAGGTGATCCACTGGGCCCACACCTCGCTGCTTTCCTGCCATCCGGGGGTTCGGTGGACCATGTTCGCCATCTCCCGGAGGTTCTGGTGGCCGTCTATGGAGCTGGAGGTTTGGGAGTACATAGAGGCTTGTTCGGTCTGTGCCCGCAATAAGACTTCCACCGGTTCACGCATGGGACTTTTGCACCCACTCCCCATCCCCTCCAGACCGTGGGCAGACATCTCCTTGGACTTTGTCACAGGGCTCCCGACATCTCAAGGTAACACTAGTGTCCTCACTGTGGTGGACAGGTTCTCAAAGATGGCTAGGTTTATAGCTCTGCCTAAGCTACCCTCGGCCAAAAAGACGTCAGAAATCATGATCAACCACGTCTTCAGAGTTCACGGTTTTCCCAGAGACATTGTTTCAGACCGGGGGCCCCAGTTTGTGTCCCGGTTCTGGAGGGAATTATCGGTGCCAAAGTCAGCCTGACCTCAGGATACCACCCGGAGGCTAACGGCCAGACCGAGCGCCTCAACCAACAGCTGGAAACCAGCCTCCGGTGTCTAGTGTCACAGAACCCAGCCACATGGAGCAAGCACCTGGTCTGAGTAGAGTATGCACACAATTCCCTGCCCACCTCAGCTACTGGTTTTTTCCCTTTCATGTGTGTCTATGGCTATCAACCACCTGTCTTCACAGCGGTGCCCTCCGTCCAGGCCCAGATCTACCGCTGCCGTCGCATCTGGGCAGCCGCCCATCAAGTACTCATCCGTCAGGGAGATTGAGTGAAGAGAGCGTCCGACTGCAAGAGAAGACCCACACCCAACTACCAGCCGGGCCAGAGAGTCTGGCTCTCTGCCAAGAATCTCAACCTAAAGGTCGCCTCCAAGAAACTAGTGCCTCGGTTCGTGGGTCCCTTCTCCATCTCACGGGTCATTAGTCCTGCTGCAGTCCGCCTTCGCCTGCAATACAATGATTTTCTAATCTCAGAAATCTATATTTTATTCCCAGTAGAACATAAACAACATATCACGTGTTGAAACTGAGACACACACTGAGATGTGTTGCTGCCATCAATTTCAAAATGAGCTAATATTTTCTATGAAATGATAAAATGTCTCTTAACATGTCTTTTAACATGTGATACGTTGTTTATGTTCTATTTTAACATTGTTGTCGGGCTATCATTGTCAGTCCAACAGCGGGCGATCTCCGGTAAATTCACGCAGGTGGTTGCGTGTATGTCTACTGCGCCCCCGGCCCCGGCTCTCACCAGTTCTCTGGGAGCAGACCAATACTTATGTTAGCTAGATATAATGAGAAAAAATCGCCCCAAAACATGAAACCAGCGACGAACGGAGCCAATCGCCCAACCACATTAGCTAACAAATGCAGCCTACTACTAACTAACCTGTGTCTGCACCTTGCATGCTTCATTTCTGTTACATCTTCTCTTTTACAAACACCAGCCAGCAAGCCAACTCATATTGACTTTTCACTCAACTTTTCCTCTTCCATCAGTTTAATTGCATCTTCTGGGACCCCTCGAAGGCGCAAAAAAACACTCAAGTCCGACATTTTCTCTTCTCTTCATAGTCTCTTCTAGTGCACAAGTGAAGTGAAGTGGTCCTGCAGGTTCCACTTAAAAGTCAAAATTCTGAGAAAAAAAGTCAGAATTCTGAGAAAAGCTCCAGGGAAGAAGTTTAGTTAGTAACATGCATTGACTTGCATTGATGAGACATGTATGTTTACAGATGGTGGTGGTAATGGTGATGGGGAGAGAGAGAGAGAGAGAGAGAGTTTTCAGTAAAGGGAGATGTGACTGCATCTTCAACCAATACCGTGCCTGACTAGGCATAACCCTGAAAGAGAAAGACAGAGAGAGTGGGGAGGGCGGGATGGGGAATCCCCCGGCAGTCTAGTCCTATGGCCGCATAACTAAGGTATGACCTGAGCCAGCCCTAACTATAAGCTCTATTAAAAAGGAAAGTTTTAAGCCTACTCTTAAAGGTGTTGACCGTGTCTGCCTCCTGAACCCAAAATTGTAGTTTGTTCCACAGAAGAGGAGCTTTATAGCTGAAAGCTCTGGCTCCCAATCTACTTTTGGAAACTATAGGAGCCACAAGGAACCCAGCATTCTGAGAACACAGTGTTCTAGAAGGGTTGTAAGGTACTATGAGTTCTTTTAGATATGATGGTGCCTGACCATGAAGAGCTTTGTATGTAAGGAGAAGAATTTTAAATTCTATTCTAGATTTAACAGGTAGCCAGTGCAAAGAAGCCAAAATGGGAGAGATGTGATCTCTGATCTTGGTTCCTGTCAGAACATGTGCAGCAGCATTCTGAATTAGCTGCAAAGTCCTAGAGACTTATTGGAGCAGCCTGATAACAAAGAGTTACAATAGTCCAGCCTAGAAGTAACAAATGCGTGGACTAGTTTTTCTGCATCCGCTTGAGACACAATGCATCTGATTTTAGCGATGTTACATAAGTGGAAGAATGCAGTCCTCGAAATTTGCTTTATCCCGTCTAAAGTACCTAAGTCTCTAGAAAGAGAGTTTCTGAGGAGTTTGGTCCAATTACAAGAACTTCAGTTTTGTCTGAATTTAACATCAGAAAATTGTAGGTCATCCAAATTTTTATATCCTTAAGGCATGCTTGGAGTTTAGTTAACTGATTGGTTTCATCAGGTTTGATTGATAAATATAATTGGGTGTCGTCTGTATAACAATGAAAATTAATGAATGATTCTTAATAATGTTCCCTAAAGGAAGCATATACAGTATAAACTGAATAGAAGTGGTCCTAGTACAGAACCTTGTGGGACTCTGTGGCAAACTTTGGTATGCCTGGAGGATTAATCATTAACATGAAAAACTGAGACTGATCTAAGAAACACAACTTAAACCAGTTTAGGGCGGATATCCATCTTTGATGCCAATTTAATGTTCCAGTCTCTGTAAAAGAATTTGATGGTCAAATGGTGTCAAATGCAGCACTAAGATCTAACAGGACAAGTACAGAGATGAGTCCTTTGTCTGATGCCATTAGGAGGTCATTTGAAACTTTGACTAGTGTGGTCTCTGTGCTATGATGCACTCTAAATCCTGACTGAAAATCCTCAAATAAACTGTTCTTATGGAGAAAGTCACAGCTGATTGGCTACAGCTTTCTCAAGTATCTTAGAGAGAAAGGGAAGGTTTGATATCGGTCTGTAACTGGCTAAAGCCTCTGGATCTAGAGTGGGGTTTAATTACAGCTACTTTAAAGGACTGTGGTACATATCCCGATAATAAAGACAGATTAATCATATCCAATAAGGAAGGGCTAACTAGAGGTACGACATCCTTGAGCAGCCTGGTTGGGATGGGGTCTAAGAGACAGGTTGATGGCTTAGATGAAGAAATTATTGAAATTGAAATTATCAGAAATCATTTGATGAAGATCGATGGGAGAAAAACATTCTAAATATATATCAGGTTTTACAGCTGTTTCCAAACTTGCTGAATCAGAATGCAGATCAGTGCCTGCTGAGGACAAGAGATGATGAATTTTATCTCTGATAGTTATAATTTTATCATTAAAGAAGCTCATGTAGTCATTACTAGTTAGACCTAAAGGAATAGATGGGTCAATAGAGCTGTGGTTCTCTGTTAGCCTGGCTACAGTGCTGAAGAGAAACCTGGGGTTGTTCTTATTTTCCTCTATTAATGAAGAGTAATAGGCTGTTCTGGCATTATGGAGAGCCTTCCTGTATGTTTTAAGATTATCTTGCCAGACTAAACACGATTCCTCCATTTTAGTGGTACGCCATTTGCATTCAGATTTACGTGCCTCTTGCTTTAAGTTACGAGTCTGCTGGCTATACTATGGTGCTAACCTCCTCTGTTTAATTATCTTCTTTTTCAGAGGTGCAATAGAGTCAAGAGTTATTCATAATGAGCCTGTACAACTATCAACAAGATGATCTATTTGTGAGGGGCTAAAGGAAGCAGACAAGTCCTCTGCTACATTGAGACATGGCATTGAATTCAATACTGAAGGAATCACTTCCTTAAATTTGGCTACAGCACTGTCAGATAAACATCTGCTGTAGGAGTTTCTGCAAAAAGGCTTATAGTCCAGTAATATGAACTCAATGGTTATTAAAAAATGGTCAGATAGAAGAGGATTCTGTGGAAAGACTATTAGATGATCAATTTCAGTGCCATATGAGAGAACAAGATCAAGAGTGTGGTTCAGACAATGAGTCGGTTTCTGACAGAAGCCCGTTGAATCTAATAAAGAGATAAACGCAGTACTAAGACTATCATTGTGGTTGTCCACATGGATATTAAAATCACCTACAATTATTACTTCATCTGTTTTAAGGATCAAGCCTGATGCAAATTCAGATAAAAATTCAAAGTAAGGGCCAGGAGCTCGATATACTGTAACAAATAGAATTGGCTGTAATGTTTTCCAGGTTTTCCAGGTTGGCTAAGAACAAGACTTTGAAATGAATTATAATTTAGTTTAGGTTTAGGATTTATTAATAGACTTGAGTCAAATATGGCTCCAACTCCACCACCTCGACCGGTATTTCGAGGAATATGAGTATTACAATGACTGGGAGGAGTGGATTCATTTAAGCTAACATATTCATCCTCCTGCAGCCAGGTTTCAGTGAGACAAAATAAATCAATATCATAATCAGATATTATTTCATTGACTTAAACAGCTTTAGAGGACAAGGACCTGATATTCAAGAGTCCACATTTAATTCTCTTATTTTGGACTGTTGGAGATGTTGGTTTAATTTTTATTAAGTTTTTATGATGAACTCTCTTCTGTTTGTTTTATCCTTAAATAATGTAGGTGGACGGGGGACAGACACAGTCTCTATACTATAGGACTGGGTGGGCAGCTGCTCTAATGGAGGCGCAGAGAAGCGTGTAAGACTGCAGCTCTGCTTCCTGTTCTCAACACTGGGTTGTCATGGTTTTGGTCGACTAATAAACTTGGCCATATTTCTATATGAGAGCTGCTCCATCCAAAGTGGGATGGATGCCGTCTCCTAATCAGACCAGGTTTTCTCCAGAAAGGTGTCCAATTATCTATGAAGCCCACATCGTTTGCTGGACACCACCTCAACAGCCAGCGGTGAAATGACGACATACTGCTTTACATGTCATCACTGGTCACATTGGGCAGGGGAAAACTCCAACATCGTTTTGGCATACGTACACACCAATGAATTAATTTTAGTGACCTAGATATTAAATCTGGTCTTTTGATTTCAGTGATAACAACATGAGTGACCAGATTGTTCTAAGTCCCCCTCATGGCTACTGCCAACTGCACTGTTGTCTTTCCTCTCTTCAGATGTGAGTATTTATGATGTGCAACATATAAAATTCATGGTCCTTTCACTGCTGTCCTTGACCTGCTCAAAGGCTTTGAAGCCATTCCTCCCACTGCACTGACAGGGCCACCTCATCTCCTGCTGAATTTCATGAAGCACACCAGAATATAGTGAGCCATTTTAGGATTATTCCCATTGATATGGAGGCATAAAATATTCCATATTTTATAGGTTGTAACGCCTCATAAAAATGCTTTTCCACGCAATTACAGTGCAAGATAGACAAGTCCCCTTCTTCAAGTCTTACGTGCCTTGAAAAGCACATTTTCCAAAAGGTTCAACACTGCAATAACATGCCATTTCAAATAAAACATGAGTGCAGTCGTGTACTGTGTGACCACTGCTGCTGAATAATGAATAGCACAGCAACCACTCATTCTTCTTGTGTCTTATCTCATGGCAGCATTTCATCCATTTTGCTCAAGAGCAAACTAAAGGTGGCAGGCAGCCCTTGGATTTCAATAGTAGATGTTGAGTTTGTGACAAGTTAACTCCAGTACTAGTCAGCCCCGCTGAACAGAAAGGAACAAGAGCAAGCTGTTCTAGCCCATCAAGTTTACAGGCACATTACCTAGGAACAGATATCCAGGAAAACAGCTGCTGCAGCAGTCCTTGGTGGAGCTGCCTACTGGTCCTGCACTCTTTCACCAAGTCCCCATGTGGGCCCTGTGACACGTCATGCAAATCCAAATGGATGCCCCCGACATTATAAGGGAAAATTAATGTGAATTTTCTGCATTTTGAGCAGCCTGTGCAACAACACCACATGGCACCATATGGTGCACACATAGAGCCAAAAAGACGATTGGGATATGTTAACAGAGTCATATTTGTGTGGACAAGTTTTATTAAAGTGTTCAAAGTGCTTCAAGACTGAAGTCATTTAGAGCAGGCAGCTTTTCATATGCAGTAAAAAAAAAAGATACATACAACAAATAAATACAATGAAAGGTGTATAGGAGGTCTTTTTCAGTGACAGCCCATAGAAAATTATTCAAAACCTGGTACCCAAAATATAGCTTTACTCTTACTTTATCCCACATGTCAATGGACACAATTAAAATAGCATGTGGCCAGTAGCATGTGAGTAGTTAGCTCAGCAGGTACAGCATGTGGCCATTTAGTTCTATTCATTTCATATTACAAAGAAATAGAAAGCTTTTCCAATTGCCTGGCCTTTCACAACTGATTATAACTTTAACTTTCTGTCTAGATTTTAAAATATGAAGCAATTTGCATATTATGTAGTTTTTACCTCCTCCCCCAAAACTTTGGTGTGAAGCTGACTGATGCACCTGAATTCAACAAAAAATTGATAATGGCTTTGTAGCATATCATCAGAATCTGTAAAATTAAGGAAGAGTGATGTTTACAAAAAGCAATCTGTTTGATAAGTGCTTCAAAATCAATTTCAAGCAACAAGGGTCAAAGCAGCCTCCCTTGATTTGACAATGGTACTGTAGCGTACTGCTTCCCAGCTAAATGGTGGCGGGTAGACACATGCAATTACCCAGCATAAAACACTCCTGACTCCCTCCTAATTATAAACCCTTGTGAATAATCACAGCCCACTGCAATTAATGGAGAAACTCTTCAGCAGAACTACAGCTTGCACTAGCAACACATTTTAATTTTGCAGATTTCATTAGGCCTGTCTATTTTTTTTTTAATATTTTTTTTTTATATCAATAAATTATTGAAATGTGGCTGACCTTCTGATGCCACAGAGGCAGGGCTGATTGCAAATCTGTGCTAACTATAACATTTGATAAATGCAATTAACATTTTCCACATTTGTGTCCATAACCCACCCAAAAAGATAACTGATATTGTACATTGTCATTTATTTTAATATCTCGTGAAACCTGAATAAATAATTTCCAGTTTGCTTCAGAAACTCTGAGCAACCTGTGGTTTACAATATTTATGCTTCCAAATGTGACAGACAGATAGTTAGACAGTGTTTTAAAAAGATGTCCAGTTTACATGGTCCATAGTCAGCAATATAAAAGTTTTGTAGTAAAATGTAACATGACAGTTTTTCCTATTGAGATATTTATCATCCAACAGCTGGTATTGCATATGTTTGTGTCTGTCATGCTCCTAGAGACCACTACTGGAGCAGGAAGCACCACAGAGGTGATTTTGTATTTTGGCAGATGTTTCAATGTGTGTGAAACTGTACAGGTGTGTATTTAAGATCAAAATTCTTCATTCTTCAGAGTTCACAGATGGGTGCGGTCCAAGCCATCAGTCAGTACTCATGCCATAATGTAATGTAATGTCTGCTGAATAGTAATTTATGATATCTGTAAAACTTGTTGACATGTTACAATATGTTTTTACATGCACGAATTACATTAAGACAGGTCAAAACTGATTTATACATATAGTGTATTCATAATTATTTATATTATGTCCAACATCATCAACAGCTCACAATTCGTTACATTACATTAATCTTTTGTGGGTGGCCCTTATTAAAATATTCATTTTAAATATGCACCTCATTTATGATAACCACATTTTGATTAAAATGTATGAAAAAGTTATGAAAGTAATTATAGATATTTCAAATCTACAGTAATTGTAACTAGTTCAAAAGTAATTTTTATGTGCTGTAATTTGATTCAATAAAATTCTGTTTTAGTAAACAATTTAACTTTTGCTTTTGAAACAATTTATACTTTTTTTTCTAGTTTTCCAAAGTAAAAATAGCTGTTTGAAATTTCACTCAGTGCATATGTCAGGCTTCATCCACATTGGTGTAGGCATCGAATGGCAGATGAACACCACCTTCTGGACATATTCCAACACTCCAACAGAATGGTGCTATAGAGTGATATTGTAATGTCGTGATTAAATATTTAAATATTGATTTTGACTACACATTAATTTCAATTAGTTGTTTAGTTAGTTATTACACATTGTATAATTTGTGTGAATGAAAAAAAAGTAGACCAAGTATTAAACCCTGTGGATCACCATATGGAAATATCCCTGTTATATAAGTATGGAACTAGTTCAGGGCCTTTCTTTTAGAGAAACCACTACATGTTACTATAAGCACAGTGCCATCTTTTGTATCACGTACATCATACAGACATTTAATCAAGGAGGACTAGTACAGAAACTTTGCAAACATCAGCACTTTGTGCTAGGTCATTTAAGACTTTTTCCAGCACAGTTTCTGTGCTATGGCCTGTTCAGAATCCTTTTTGGCTTGTATTGTGAGCACAAAAAGGTGTTATGTAATTATTTTTACTTACTTTGTAGAAAATATTTCTTGTCAACATAAATTAGGCAGAGTAAGCCAATAGTACACATGTAGTTTAGACAGGACATGGTTGTACATGATTTTATTCATAATGTCTAGGCTGGTTTAGACAGCCTCTGTACTAAAAATTTAGACTGGTTGACCAAATGCATATTACTCTGCTTTGCAAGAGGTGCTAGTTAACCCAAAAATAATAACGTTGTCACTATCAAGTACCCCTTATTTGAAATAAATGAACAATAACACATTCTTACTTGCTCTCTCAGTGAGGTAGAGCATGAACATGCTGCACATCCTCATTTCTGTTTCTACATAGGAACTAAATCCATCACGCTCTGGAACATAAAGGATCATGATTACTCAAAATGTCACTTTAACCGTGTGTGTCCTCACCTCCTCTGTTATCTTCACCCACTGCCATTTGTCTGTTTAATAAATGCTTTACACAGCACACCATTCTATACAAGAAATAGCTTTGTAAATGTGTGATATTTCCATATGAAAAATGTACATTTGTTATTTGAGCCGGTAAGAACATATCCTAGTATGTTTCAATTCAACAGCCAATAACAGCTGAAGCAAATCATTTTTTTTTTTTTTTTTTTTTTTTTTTTTACAATTGCAAACATGAAATTATGACTAATACTACTGCTACTGCTAATTTGTACTGTTATTTGAAAACAATCCAAAATTGATCCAAACTTTAAAATCTTGCTGACCATCCTTTCAAATATAAATGATGAATGATTGCATCAATACAGTACTGGCAGCTTTTGATATTTTCCTTCCACCAGAGAACTCTTTCTTATCAGTTCTGTAGAACTGTCACTACTAGGTCCAGATGGCAATAAAAACTTCAGTGACAGTATTCAAAGTTGGGAGATTGTAAGGCTTCTCATATGGGACTCTATCCCTGGAGCCAAGATGGAGGGACTGATAAGAACCTGACTCCTGGCGGTTCAATGCAAAATGTATTAACGTTCTAGAGTATGTTGTTTTCTCATATTGGGTCCAGTTTGTCCTGCAACTGGAGAGGGGGAGGAAATCGAGTTATAGCTGACATCTTATTGCACAGTATATTCACCCTCCACACTCACTGTGGGAGACAATACTGTGACCTTTGACCTGTGGGAGGGAGTAGGGGTTGGAAACAGGAATGATTTAACAAAAAGGAGTTTACCATTTCCACAAAATCACAAAAGACTGTCAAGTCAACAAAGTCAACACGAACAAAACTGAACAAAATCCACTAGAGAAGGCAGATTCTGACTTTATGTTTTTACAGCATGTTCAAGCAGTGGCATGGCCATCACCCATCTTCCCACAGAAACCACTGTCATTTTTCTTCTTCTTAACCCGTTTGTGCCCAGATTTTTTTCAGAGTTGTGAGTCATATCATTTTATCAGTTGAGTCCCTCTGAATCATGTTATGTATTTGTTTTGTCCATTTTGTACTTTGTTATGAAGAAAATAGCATTTTGTGTGACTACTGGCAACAATTGTTGTATTATTGTAGTCATAATAATTGTAGTCATAATAAATAATAACAAAAAGGTGGAGCCTAAGGTTCCTGTATAAAATTCAAATATATATATATATATATATATATATATATATGTGTGTGTGTATATATATATATCCCTTTCTCTGGCTGGTGACTTGACTCAGTGCCCTCTGGGATAGCTGGGATTAAGCCTGGACTTAAGTTGACTTTTGTTTCACATGGTTAAACAGCTGCCTTGCCCTTGCTGAGTCTCACTATAGAATTGAAAATGGAGGCTCAGCGATAGGGCCAAGGACTTAGAGAGAGCTTGGGGGAGTGGGGTCACTCTCAAGTAAGAATTCAGGACAGGATGCAACAAGTCAAGATGAGGTCTCCGGGTTTGAAATTAAGAAAATAGTTACAGGTAAAGTGAGTGAAGCAGATTGAAGGAATGAGAAATCACACACAGAATGTATAAAACTAACACCAGGGCATGGATGTATAAAGGTTCTATAGACAGACAGTCAGCCAGGGACAAAACACTCCTATACCTCAGAGTAGGATCTGAAATTAATCCATATTTGCTGTTTCACATAGAAATGATGAAGTCACATCTTGTGCATCTAGTTTTACAAAATCTAAATGCGAAAATTTTATGCATAGGGGCGATTTCCATACACATAAATAGAAACACAGCATTTATGTTCTTCTCCTATTTGTCATGAGTTACGCAAACATGTGAGATTTCCTCTGCAATAATGAAAGGTTTATTATTTTCAAATTTTGTTTGTGAGCACTCCTTAAATCCAAGATAATCCATGTGATGTATGCTGTGTGTGTGTGTGAGTACCTTGTGGCTGTGGTGGGGTCATGGTACAGTAGTGGCATAATGAATGCAGGTACAGGTACATGAATGGCAATTTGGCAATTTGAATGCACGACATTGGCCAATTGGCATTCCAATCATCTGACAAAGACATAGACCGCGGGTGGAGCTGAGGGTGTCTGCATGAAGTCGCCAAACAAGCACCTGACTGCACTCTCACCTGCTGCCAGTCAAAGTGGTCACCCAATTTGCACATAATCTCAAGCCTTAAAGGTGGATAGGAGATTTTTCTGGAGCATTTTTTTACCATATTGTTGAAACCTCTTTGCGACCCCATTGCAGCCAGTAAAAGGAAGGTTTATCAAAAACTGGAAATGTTTTAACTAGCTCAGAGGGCGAAATCAGGGGAAAACACTGTCCAATCACGCTGGACGAAAGGCGCGATTATGATTGGGTCCTGACACGCCCATCAAACTTCAGTCTACTTCTCCCCTCAAGTGCTGCTCAACCATTCATGAACTAATAGAGACCCCTTCCATTACTTTAAGGTATGGTTTCAAGGGGAGGTCTAAAGAAAAGGCATGGTGTGTATTTTCAAATATAGCTGCTGGAACCGTTTTACCAACATCTCCTACTCCCACCTTTAATATAATCTGAACAGGTGAGCTGTGTATAAATCTACCTCAGTACAGTTGTCATGAATTGGAAATTTTCTGCTGTGAAGTTGGACAGCAGCATGGGACTTATTGTCATAAGGCCAGTACCATGACAGTTTTTGTGTTGTGTTTGTCTGTACTGTTTGTTTCTGTTCCGCCAATGTCTTCTACCTGTTTGTATATGTCTATGTTACCTTCTCCTCCCCATGCACTCTGTCACCCTACTGGATCTGCCTACTGTATATATTCAGTGACAACAACAGAATAGAGCCCTGGACTAATTCTAAGGACTTATTCAGACCAACAGAGAAAGGTAAGGTGATGAATATATTGTATATTATATTAGGCAGGAGTGACACCACCAAAGAAGTGGGAGTTTAGTTATAGTGAGTTTCCTATGGTTACGTAGAGATTCTGTGAATAGTTCATTGAGCTTATCACCCTCTCCTCTCTCCCTGGGATTAGGAATATGCAAATGAATAAAACAGGCAATAAAAGCAGGATATTCAAATTAAAGTGACCATCAAGGTCAGTCATTGTTTATCTGGTAAAATAATATCTGATCAAATTGCAGGCACAGAAGTTGACAAAGGAGGGAGAGGAGGCATGAAATGTAAACTATGATGCACCCTACCAGGGCACATAAATCAAGATTTAATGTTTAATTCTTGTACAATGATTCATTCACGTTAGACTTTTATTTTGAAACAACTCAGCAAAATACAAGTGAACTTCTTACCTTTGAAAATTGTGAGTGACTCTGATTTACACATAGCTGAGAGAGCAAATAGTCACTGCTTGCAAAGTCACTTTCAAAATCCAAGCCAACAGAGATGGATACTGTGGATGTGGGCTCAGTGTAAATGAGTGTTTTACATCTCATCTGATAATGGTACCTAAAGGTCAAGCAGAAACAGGTCGTCACATGCATCAGCATAAGTGCAATCAAGGTTTGATTTATGGCTGCAGAAACTGCTGGTTCTGACAGAATCATCAGTGTACAGCCACTTCTTCCTTCCACTGTGAGCACATTTTCTGGAAAGACAGCATCATCTCCTCTGTATCTCATACAAAGTCAGTCTCAAGACAGAATCTGTTTTTTGACAGACTTCTTTAATACACTCATCATAGTGTTTCTCAAAAGACTTCTTCTGATAACAACTCTGCTTAGAAACTTTGTGGCATCTCCTAAATACCAGCAGAGGTGGGAGTAATTTCATCAGGTAAAAACTTGATCAAATATTTAGTTTCACTCTTAGGCCTATAACTACAGTAGCACCAAAATGAATCACCAGGAGAATATTTGGCCAGTTTGGAGGATTTCTTCCTCTCAGAAGCTTCTGATATGTCCTAGTATCCAATAAAAGCATGTACCTGTTTTTTCCCTCTAGGATGGAGGCATAATTTTATCCTGCTGTGAACAAGTGTTCCATCCTTTGGGATGCCCCTCAGCTAACAACTAAAGGCTATCTATCAACATTTGAGACTTCCTCCTCAGATGTTGTTGGGCCTCAATGAAGACAACACGGTATGTCATGTAGGAGCCCTAAAGCTTCCCCCAGACTTCTTTAATATACAAGAAGAAAGCCTGAATAGAAGATCAGAGGCCAACTTTTGTAAGGTTGTTTGATGTTGCATATCATACACACTCTGAAGAGCCCGCTCAACACCCCCTCCTCAATGCATCACAGCCGCAGGGCATTTACTGTGAAACATGACGTGGAGAGCAGGAGTCTGCCCAGTTTTGCTAGGGGACCTGCATGTCAGGTGATGGATATACAAGGAATGATTCAGAGCTGTAGGCACTGTGGGCGCCTTCAGAGAAGCCAGCAATTCTTGTCCATGTTTTGATGCAGCGCTGTTGTTAGGTGGATACTGCAAAGTTGTACTTCAGAGACATAAAAGTGCTTCTTGTAAAAGGGTCACTTCAACAAGAATAGGCAGCAAAGACCAAAGAACTTTTCATTGTTGTTTAAACTTGTACACAACTTTCAATCAAAGCAGAAGTCTCGTAATATCATTTACATCACCTGTAGGTAAATGCAAACAGTTGCTTTGAATATTTGAAATCTAATCATCATACTGCTTAACCCCTTAAGGCCTGAATTTCATAGCTGTATAAAATATGTTTTATGTGTGTTTTTGTTTCTTTTAAGTAGATGGTAAATAATGTTGAGATTATTAATTTCACTTCTGTACAAAAATAAATAGAAATTTGTTGTTTTAAATTTGTTGTTGCAAATTTGCAACAGCATAATGGTCAATAAAAGATAAATAACAAATACAGTAATATAACAGTAAAGTTCCCTAGGTCCGTAAATAAATATGCACTAATTGGCATTGGGGGGAATGCAGACGCTATGTCGCTGGTTGATTGAGTCAAGCAGTTTGTTGCATACATGTGACAGCAGGCGTTATGCGTTAAATTAATTATAAAGTAATTACAGTAATGCAATTTGTATAAGAATACATTTATAATGTTTCATTTCAACTAACTTACACATGAATTATAAATGCTTCATTTTCTAAGTTAATGATATTGTTACAAAACAAACCTCTTAATGATTTAACAAGGTCACATTACATATTTTTGACTGTGTTAAAATTTTAATGAATCATCAATCACCACACAGATTGTACATGAGAAAACACTGCAGCTTGGACCAATTCTGTGGGCTGGCTCTATCTGTGAACAAAAAATTAATTTTAGTTTTATTACAAAATGTAAAGGAGACAAACAAACGCTTTACTCCATCTCCATTTCCTAAGACAAAGAAAAATTCAAGACAGCTACAGATATGTAGTTTCATTTTAAATGGTTTGTTAATTCTTAAATGGGATTTTCTCAGGAATGGCACAGACATGGAGAAGCTCCACCTCACAGCCCTTCTACATCAGGGCAAGACGTGACACAAACGAGCATAAATGTATAAATAGTCACTATGTGGAGGCTAAAACAGCATTTTACAGTAGTATCCATGCATATTTTTCTATAGAAATCAGCAAGACAATTTGATGTGTCACATATCTTTTGTTATGTGAAAAGCTTTGCAACAGGATATATTGTATGTATGTGCATGACTAATATTGAAAAACATCTATGCAAATAGAAATACATTTAACATGCTTGTACACACACAAAATAACACAATCAGGACTGTGAAATATCCAAATTCAATTGAATGTTTTAGCATTTTTCACTGTCTTCAGTCCAAAGATTAACAATGACACAAATGTTTATTTACAAGTGGGAGTAAGTACACTGCTGTGTTAAGTATAATAGTATAGTATAGTAGTATAAGTATAATGTTTAATAGAACATTCACCTTTCCTCCAGTCCATTTCTGACTGTCTCTGGTAAATCCATGACAGCTGACATGCTCTGATTGCCCCTTGAAATCCTTATATCCGGTCAGTTTGCAGGTTTGAACTGAGAGGCTCACCTCAGTAGGTTCACCTCAGTAGAATTAGAGGTGCTTCTGTTGTGAGCCAGTAGTAAAACATTTCTGTCTTCAAAGTCACTTTTAACAGCCATGTTCAAATATCACAAATCATATGAGATTTTGAATCCACAGCCAATATAAAGCAAAAACTAAGCATCAGAGAGCATTAAACGAAGCAGCTAATTATTTGGAGGATTAAATCACTTTAACACTTGAACAAAAAAGCAGAGTGCAGGACAGACACAGGTCACCTCTGTTTTCATCATCTTGCCCCATTATCTTTGGTGGGGCTATTTGGCCTCTTGCTATCAGAATCATAGAAAAACTAGAAAAATTCTAAAGAAATTTTGAGGTGTCTGACTTGCCCTGTCGCTTCATAAATTATTATTGACACTCAAGCCTGGGCAAATTCAGTTTGTGTATTCTGTGTCATCATTGCTTTTGGGCTCTGGTCTTTGTTTGTGTGTGTGTGTGTGTGTGTGTGTGTGTGTGTGTATGTGTGTTTGTGCATGCTTGTTGTGCGTGTTGTGTGGTCTTTAGTCAAAGAAGAGACCTGCACAGTCAAAGTGTTTTATTTGAAGGATTCCTTATTTTGAAAGACTTTTGTCTTGTCTGTGTGTGTGTGTGTGTGTGTGTGTGTGTGTGTGTGTGCTTAGTGGTCTTAAATTGTTAATGAGAGAGTGTTTTATTTATTACTGGTTAGCTTCTGCATAAACAACGTTATTAAAAGAATAAATTCAGAGACTCCTATTGTACTTAAAACTGTTGGTCATGTTTGTATTGTATATTTGTATTCAGTGTTAAAAAATATTATATGGCTCTCACGGAAATACATTTTAAAATATGTGGCTTTTATGGTTCTCTCAGCCAAAAAGGTTCCTGACTCCTGCTCTAATCTCAATACACAACACACTTCTACTCTTGTTTTTCCTCAAAGAACTAAACCGTGGCAACACATTTCAACAAAATAAGAAGTATGCAACATGTTTAAAGTAAGTTAAAGTAGGTATGTCTGGCATGCATGTGTGGTTACTGTGGTAACCAGATCCCTTAAAGAAGCAAATTTGCCAGAAACACAAAAGGAGGGCAAATTGTATCAGCAGAGCCAACAAACTCATACTATTTTAATGATGACATCAGTCCAACAAAGTTAAATTGGTCACGTTGAGTTGATGTATGAATCTGTCATCAGCTTCATTCAAAAGCACATTAGCTGCCTCGACTATCAAATATCATATTGCAAATATTACAAATGACCTGGGCTGACAGTACAGAACAGCACCAGTGTCTTGTTTTCGGATGTATTTTTCGAGCAGCCGCCTTGACAGAACATTTCGTTTCTTGTGACTGCTTCACAATAAAAGTCATTCTGTGTTTGACCAGTTGGCCGCTTAAAACATGAATCAGCAGAAGGATGTTCTGTTTGCATTTGCAGGAACTTTATATAGCTATGATACAGCTGTAGACAAGTGAACACACAACAATGAAGGTGCGTTATCAATGCGATGAAATAACACTGAAAATAATGTATGCAAATTGAGACTGTCAATGGCCAATTTGCATGGTTAGTCATAGACAGGTCAAGTTTCCATCTCTTTCACCAGAGTAATCAGTAAAGCAACATAAAATGTATGCAATGTAACATAATTTTCATCTACCGCATGATTCATCATAATACAGTTGGTGGAACTAACTTCCAGTTATTATTATCTCTGCCATCTACTTCAACTAACACTGACTTTATATAGGCATCTGTCTCATATAATGTGCATCGTATAAAATAAGCAAACATTTAGCTCTGCAGCTACTGAAAAAGAAAAAAAAGAAAGAAAAAAAATCATATTTCCAGGTTATTTTCTGCATGACTGCACACAGCTGAAAACAAAACACATAAAAACATACTATATCCAATGCAACACGGCAATCATCAAACAACACAATCCAGCTCCATATACAAGCCATAATGCTTTCTTTGTACCACCTCTCAGGCAAAGGGAACAGTGTCAGGCCAACATTCCTCAAATAACAGAACATCTACAACAGCACTGGGAAGAGCAGGGTGCCAGGCTACCGAGGGGGTTAACAACAGACAGATCAGCACAGAAACATGCTATGAACCAGGGCCCAGTGTCAGTGTAATGTTCTTGTTTTTTGTGAGCATTACACACACTCATTAGGCTGTGCCATGACATTACACCTTGATGTGATTTTTTTTTAATGCCATTTTCTAATCCCATAACTTCAAAGGGTGCATTGAACAAGTTTCAACTCCATAGGTCAGCCAGTACACAGATACATTGATTCCAGCACCTAGTTGCTATCTGATAAGGTGAAGAACAGCATTTTGACTTCTTCATTTTATCTGTTCTGGCATTGAAGTCTGGCATTCTATACAGAATAAGTCTCACAGCAAAGTAATTGTTGCTATGATAGTCTCATGCAGGCCTGGAGAAGGTTTTCATTGGCTGAGACACAACACAGCAATATTGTGGGTAGATAGAGCTCAGGGATCAAGGTTATCACAGTTCCACGGCCACCTCTTGAAATATCTAATCAACCAGGTCATTTGGAGATGGATATTAAAATGATTCAGATAAGTGTATGGCATTGTGGGAGCTGTAGAGTGAGGGAAGATGATGAGTAGCTGTGTGGGAACGGCAGGTGCATTTACTGAGTGCCTGGGTAAGTTCCACACTGAGTTAGCAATGGCTAATACCAGGGCTATGAGAAGTTGTTTGGAGACCTTATAAGATGCTGTTTGTGGGCCCTGCTGTGTAGATTCCACCTTTTCAGACGATCTGTATGATGCAGCATGTTATATTTTAAAATAGGACAATGAGGCTCTAGTGCATTAATAAATGCAACAAAAGCCGTGAAAAACAGTAAAAAAAAAAAAATATATATATATATATATATATATATATATATATATATATATAACTTATCTTACTTAAATGAATGAAATAATGGAGCATTATCCATATTCCAGAACTGGGTCCTCATTAATTTATGGAATAATTTAAATTTAGGAAAAATATGTGTTATTTTGTTACATAAAAGCTTTTATTTGTTTTCTTCCTAATTGTAATAATAGTGGTCAAGAAACCCCCACCCCAACACAAAAATGTCTGCACGCCTAAAATGTCCGGTCAGCACAAGTCCGGTGCTCAGAAAAGGAAAGAAAAAGAGGAAGAAGAGAAGAAGAAAATAGAGGCCTTTTCTTTTATATATATATATATATGTGTATTTCTTATATATCCTTTCTAATATATTATTATATCTTAAATATTTAAAAATAAATAAATAAATAAAAGTGGTGACGATGAAGCTGGGACTCGTAAAGTGAACGTAGAGCAAGGCAGCCAACGTTTACCAGCCATATAACGTAACCTAACAGGCTAGCTCTAATGTTAATGTCCATTAGCTTGTATAAGAGCCTGACACAACACGTTATCTTTGACAGAAACACTGGAGTTTGGTAGCTCCGTCAGAGAGGATGAGACAGAGAGGAGAGAGAGCCAGCTGCAGTTAGGTGACAGAGAGAGAGTGATGTGGGAGGGGCCCGCTGTCCCGGAGTGGAGGGACAGAGTCAGGCTACAGGTGAAAGAGCAGAGAGAGAGAGAGAGAGTCACAGACACAGACATCTAAGATTATCTTGGCCTGGGTCCAGGCAAGACTGTCAGCTGGCCTGCTGATATTTGATGCCACTGCACAAGATCAACAGAAATCAGCAAAAACTATTATCTCTTATTATTTTGATGCCATTATGTAATTGTCAGTGGTGCCTTCTCTTACTCTCCTCATTTCAGTGAATGGAGGGTGGCTGTAGTGTATCCCATCTTACCTGTCGGCATATGTCACTCACTGTGTGACAGCCCAGCCCAAAGATGATTTTGACTTGATTACCCTAAAAACACAGTCACAGCTTCCCTATGATAGCAGCTTAGTTTTACTTATAAACTATTAAAAAACATTTACTACTGTATGTTTATACAGCCTTAGCTGTCCATGACTGGTGGTTATGACTTAGGCTGGAGCTATACAATTAAAGCATTGCAGTTACATAAATGTATGGAATTAAAAAAAAAAAAAATAACAAACCAAACAAAGATATAACAAAATACGTTGCATTACCTGGATTTCTGCATCTATTTTTTGTCAGTTAAATTAAAAAATGTATATTAAAAGGATCATTATTTAGCTAATGGTCTGTAATATCTGGATAAATTGAAGAGGTATATTGTATTTTAGTGTTGTCAAGCAGAGATCAGCATAGACATTCCAGTACTAGTACTCAGGTGGCTGTGGCTCAGAGGTAGAGCGGGTCGTCCATGTGTCAGGCGATTGGTGGTTCCATCCCTGGTTGAAGTGTCCTTGAGCAAGACACTGAACCCCAAATTGTTCCCGAAGGCTGTGCCATCAGTGTGTGAATGCGTATAAGTACAGTCCATTTACCATTTACTAACCACAGAGCATCGTCATTACTTTACTTCAATGAGCATATGAGACTGAAAAGGAAGAATGAAAAATCAACTGTCCAGGCATTTTCTTCCATAGAAAAAACATTCAAAATGAGGCAGAGCTGTAGATTTTAGACCTTGAGCATAACTCACAACAACAGTAAGGGAGTATTCAGGTTTAGGATCTTTCTTAGGTGCAAAAACAGTTGTATTACATTTGTCCTTATTTGCTTAAAGGACCACAACAAGCTTTTGCACTTGTAAAATGGGAACAGAAGCTGCACTACTGAAATTGTGTTTGGGCTCATGCAATATGTATTTTAAGCCATCCCAGTTCAAAGGTGCAAAATAAGGCAGCAGGGAGTAGAAATGAACACAAATACACTCTGCACCTTTTTTTATCTCTACAGACAGACCGTTGAGAGGGGATGTTAAATATCTGAGAAAAGCAGGTGTAAAATTGTCTAGCGTTCTCAGGTTTTTTCATGTTTTGATTGAAGTTTGTTCATTTTTTGACTTCCCTTAAGAGCATTTTTGTTTGTATTTATTTTTTTCATTGAGAGTAATATTTTTGTTTGATAATTGTTACCCTCCTCGTGAGCTTTGCTTTTGCACTTTGACTATCCTCCTAGATTGTTTGATTGTTTTTTGGAGAAATAAATATCCTTTTGTTACATCTTCGTCAGCGCTAGAGTCATGCATTTGAGTCTTCCAGATTTGTGTCTGTGGTCATGATAATGATGCAGTAGTCTGATAGATGTCCTGATTCTTATGTTACACAACTATTTTGATCTAAGAATATATCATCAATATTTCTAGCAGCCATATGGAAATGTGACAGTTAAAGTGTTCAGAAGTATGAATGTTTTAACAAGCAAAGAAAGTTTGACTGTTGAATGTATTTGTTTTTGTTTTTTGGGGGGGGGTTGTGAGTCCTCATTTGGTTTCGTTGACTCTCACCTTCATAAAAAAAGTATATTGTTTTTTTGTTTTTTTTTAATATCATGTGAACCTCTTCTTTGACAAATACAGTAATATGAGTCTGTGCAAAAAATGAAAAAGATTTAATTTCTTTAAAGGTCAGATATCACATCTCATTTCATGTTTCGCGAGTCCTGGAAAATAAATCTAGTACTGTACAGTAAATCATTATGTAAATAAATTCAGTGTTCCAGCAGAGGGTCCTGTACTCTCGGACATCTCAGGTGTTTGAACAGCACAGTCAGTGCTGTGCTATTGCTGGACTGTGAGCCCAGCTAGACTTTGTGGACTCAATACAATCTCCCCCATTGCAATTACTTGAGGAGACTGAACATATAAGGGGTTTCCTCTCTGGAAATGCAAGAATCCACGGCAGAGAATGAAAGAATAAAGCTTTGTGAGCGAAGATTTTAATATAAGGATGCATCAGCTAGATGAAACACTTTGCAGATGTTGGACCTGATTTCAGGCAGTATGTCACAAGATGACAGGTGTAGAACATCTGTGCCACTCTGATATAAAGATATATAAAATTTTTAGATAAAAGATAAAACACAACTATTTATCAATGTTTTAGTATTTAGGGTGTTTTGTGGCTGTTTATCTAGACATATTATATGACTACTCAGAAACAGTTCCCACCATGAGCGAGCACTTGATGACAGCAGCAAGGACAAATGTACATTACATTTTTAATAACAGCTGTTATACATCATATAATACAATCACATTTCTGCACATTGTGTTTGTGTTCTGCTTGTTCAACAGGTGTTTGATAAATTGATCATACTGTCTCCCTTTTGCTGCATTTATGGATAATAAGGATTGTCAGGTTAACTTGAACACGTTAAAGTCTGTGGTGTTTCTCAAAACGACTGACACACACCTGGCTGGTGACTTGTGGAACCCCACATAAGAAAGGAGCAGTGGAAGACATGCAGTTGTTAATGTGGACCCTAAGGTTGCAAGTCAGACAAGTAGGAGAGCAATACTAGAGGTATCTAGTAATAGAATCTAGTAGTGATCTATTGATTAAAATGGGATGATCAGTGGTGTCAAAGGCAGCAGATGGAAACATTGGCTGAGCACACCTTAACCCCTTTTTTTTGTTAATGAGGCCCTGACTTGTTGGAAAAGAGAGATTATAAAACAAGTTTGATTTTGTAAACCAATCACTTGCAACACAGTGCAGCTGTGTGTTTAAATGCTAGAAATTGTCTGTGTTATATCGTGCTATGATTTTCTGAGATGGTAGAGCTCTTACTTTGGAATAACGATCATAGATCTTCCTGTCACAGAGATTTACATATTATTTACTTCAGCAGGATTTACCGTCATGACTTTGTTTCACAGGCATAAACCAAACTGAACTTGGACACAGTTATATACAGGCTGGAACGCCCACAGCTATAAATCGAATCACATTGCAGTAAGTGAGTCGGCCTGGAGCTATGAGCAATAGTGAAATCATTAAGACATCATCCCTGCTGAATATGCAGTGTGAATGTTTGCATTCCAGAAATGGTGTTTTGTATGACACTAATCCATAACATATTGCACAGCACGCTTCCATCAACAACACCATCGTCATTATAGGTCAACCAGATGTTCTTCTCGCCGTCGTTTTCCTTTTTTTCTTTATTGTGTTTTGTTTCCTTTCCGCTGCTTTGTTGGCTTTCAGTGAGGTGTGGTGTGATTAGGAGCTGAGGTATTAGCGGCCATCTTAGTTCTAGATAAAATGATTTTAATTAAGATGTTTGTGTACAGTTTCGATTAAGGAGATATGGTTAATTAAAGTTCAGGTTATTTAAAGGAGCTAATTAAATCTAATTTCAGGAGGCAGGATATATTTGAGGACTGATAGGAATTGTCAATATCTTTATTTACAAAGTTTATTGTTTACTTAATCATAATGACATTTAGAGGATCAAGCTGTAATCCCTGCACAAACAAGATGAGAACAGTCAACAAATACACATCATGGACTTTCAAATAGTGAACTTCCAACACGTATGTGCAGCCAAGTGTGTTTTATCATTTCCTCTCCTTGTAGAAACATGATTTATAATGCACTGTTGTGCCCATATGAATAATTTGCTGATGAATAATGAGCTTGAAAGTGTAAAAACATAATGTGTGTATCTACAAAACAAAATGAGCTCATATAAACTCTCAGAAGATGCATCCCATCCGGTTTCCCCTCCTGAAATGATGATGTGTCTCACTGTGTGAGTGAAGGTGAGGTTATAATATACGAGCTGAGAAGTGTTTTATCATTTGCCAGCAGGAAATGTGGTACCCTAAAATTTAGTGCTGCACAAAATTATTCACGGCTGCATCACAAGATTGTGTCTCTCTCTGTCTTTGAATCAAGGTCATTATCAGCTTTCAGAATAAAAGTCTACATATTGAAAAGCATGACCTCATATATTCTATAGCATCATAACACTTTTAAACAAACTTTCAGTCATTAACAATCATCTTATCTTACTGTTTACTGTTAACTCAGAGGTGAAAGACATACTCAAAACCTTTACTGCAGTAACAGCAGCAATACCACAGTGTAAGTGTAGCAACAATATTTAAGTATCAAAGGTAAAATACTCATGCGGTAGAATGGGTTGGGTGTAGTGTTGGCTTCAGGACTGGGGAAGGCACATGAAGTCAGAGGTCTTTCAACCAAACAAAAGTACAATTTCATATATTTATATACAATAGTTATTTATATACAGTATATAGCAATCTAACAAATAAAATCTAAATTGATTATGATGTGTTTCATAATGCCAATATTAATGTTTTTAGGAGAATATTAACTGTCTCTCAGCCAGTATATGGCCACCTTCACTAAACATAGTTACTTTCCACCTCTGTGAGCACAGTACCACCTAGATGTAACCAGATATGTGTATAGTAAGGTAAAAGCCAATCATGTTTCAATCTTTTATATGATTTGTGGTGTAGACTTTATTTCCTGACTTCAGCCTGGTTTCCTCTTTCAGGCCACATTAGTCCAGTCTGTGGTGTCACAGTCCTGTGTTTTACACAGGGCTGTAATATAGATGGTTAATATTAAAACAGTAGCTGTGTTTCCATCCAACTGTATCGCAAATTAACTTTCAAGGTGAAGAAACATTTTTTGTCTTTGCGAAACATCACCTCTAGCAGATGTTCTCACATCCCTGACAAAGACATCTGAGAGATCCAAACTGCTGTGAGGCACAGTTATGACAGATGAAAACAGTAGAGATGCTATGAGGGAGAGCTGTTAATTACTGTACAGAATGTTGTGTTATTCCTGTCACTCATTTATCACCACTGCAAGGTACTCTACATTAGGGCTGAACGATATGGACAAAATTTCATATCATGACATTCATGTCAGATATCTCGATATCGATACGATACTATGTGACTATGGGTTCAGTGAAAACTAAGCATTTTTCCAGAAAAATAAAAACATGATAATACAAAGGGATGTGGAAAGCACAGTTTTATTGATTGTAACTAAATTAACTAAATAAATTAGAAATCAAACATTTTGCTGCAGCTCTGCCTTAACAATAACTAACAAATATATTATGCTGCAGCTGGTGGAAGGTGGCAAGCTTCTTCAAAAGATCCACTGCCAGTGCCACACTACCAGTGGATCCCTCCTCGTACAGTACGTGGAGGTGTTGCTTCAGGTGGTGTTGAGTTGTTAACATACTTGTTGTGTTGCCATGCTTCGTCGGAACTTTTGCTAAGCAGGACCGGCACAATGCGTCACTCTGGTTGACATTGACATTTTTTCCCGCTAACTCTGCACATTCTGCAGCGGTCTTATCTTCCACACTCATGTTTCTTTCTAATTTCCCCGCTGTGTAGTGTGTGTCTCTGTCTCCCTCCTTCGGATGTTTGTCATTGGCTGGCTTCAGCTGTTGATCCACAGCAAGCGTGAAATAAGGCTTGTGGTTGGCTGGCCTGAGCTGTACATTTGAGGGCAAGCAAATGATATTTGTGACTGCCTGTGCTGTACATGCAGGGCGATTTTGTTGGTTTTGCGATATTAATATAGTGAATGTTCATATCGCGATAACGATATATTGTTCAGCCCTACTCTACATGTCTTTTTTCTATTTAGCCTATGAAATGCCTCCAGACAGAGCAGGCATGAGCTGTAGATCTTATTAATCAGTGCAACTTTTTCCAAATTACTACCTATGCCAGCATAAGAAGATCTTTTCTCCTAATGATCTTGCAGTGGGTTAGGGTTAGACATTAATAGAAGCAAGGTCTAAGCCTAAGTGAGTGCACCCAGCGTGCACCAAATGAACAGGTTTTATGCTGTCATTCAACTCGGTAAAGATTAACACCCCAATAAAAAGATAAACAGTAAGCTAAACAGCAAAACATCAGGCTGTCATGAATAAACCAGAGAGACAGTGAAAAGCGGGCTGGAACTCAGCTGCAGTTGCGCACATCAATAAAACATTCCCTGTTGAGACACTGGCATGAGTTTTATCAAATCTTCATTTTCTGTCCTCCATTTAATAGAGCTCCAGCACACTAATTTGAACCAAATGTGAAGAAGAGAAGCATAAGCATTAAAGCAAATGACCATTCCCAGAGGAGCTGCCGGTATCTTCCTGCTTAAAGCCAAGACTCTTCTTTTTAATATTTACCACTGTGTCCTGTTCATGCCTGATGTTTGCAACACACATTAGAAAGCCTGATCTTTACTGTTAGCTAACCACTTCATGCTAAAAGAGTACTGACACCAGCATGCATTTTCAATGACAAAAAAAAGAAAAATGAAGAAGGAGAACAAGTTTCCTCAGATCAAGGCTGACATGAAGGTGCAGGGGCAACTGGTACATGGTAACTCAACAGCATGTTTGTTTACACTCTAGCCTTAGCATACAAAGCGGCAGTAGAAAAATAGATCTGCTTAGCACATGACAGCCTCCATCAATCAGCTTTGAGTCCTGGAAGAGGAGACACTGGCAGGATCAAACAGGCTTGTGTCTGTCGCCTCCACACTGAGCCACACTTGACTTTCCCAGGCAGGTAGCATTACACACCCAACATCTGCCATGGGCCACGTTCTCTAGAGAATGGAGCTTGTTCCAGCACAGCACACACTTTCTTTAAGGATTTATAGGATGGAATGAGATCTAATCCACAACATTCCCCAAAGCAGGAGCTGACATCCCACATGAGACATCTGAATGTATGTGGTGTGTATGTTCATATTTTAGCACATATTTATTCCATAAAAAATAATCTCAGTGTTTAATGACAAATGCATATCAGATTACATGTACTGCACAATCATGCTATGGTTCCATCAGTGCTAATGCTGTATGTGGTATGTAGGTATAAGACTGGATTCATTTATGTGGCAATCTATTAAGAAATAATAATTGTTTCTCTCTATTGCTAATTGAACCGTTATTGAAACTACATTCCCCCATCCATGTTCAGTCAGAAATGATGTCACCATGTACTGACCACTTCCTGAGTAGTTTTCTTCATCACTACAGTGAAAGTGAAAACTCTGAGGTCTGTAAAAACAGCCTTATTACCTGCTTTTAAGTTACTGTCCTTAAAAGAATATTTGAAAAAATGATTCAGCGTTTTGGAAGATGCTTTAGTTGGCTTTCTTGCTGTGAATTATCTGAGAGGATCAATACCACTCTCAGGTCTGTGTGTTGTGTATGGAGCTGATGCCAGAAGGCTATTAGCTTAGTTTGGACTGGAACATCTGAACATCTGAAGATGATTAACATATTGTATCTCTCTGTTTTATTGCACGGCGTAATCAAGTCAGACAAATCAGATTTATTTTGAACATAATTTGACTTTGACAGTCCAGTGAACAGACTCTGGCCTTGTGTTACAATATGTGCTACAAATATTACAGATCATTGTTGGAAAGTGGGCAGCCAGGAGAGTGTTTTTAGTGGCAGAGAGGAGGAGACCTCTCATCAAGGTCAAGAGTCTGACATAGCTGTTAAGTTATTTCACAAAACAACAAAACATTTCCACTTGTTTGATGTATCTTTCATAACGCATAATGACAGGAAGAACATGTTTGAACATGTTTGTGGGATTCATCAGTGTTGGTACATCAGAGAAAGTAAAGAGATCATTATTTGCACGCATTTGTAGTCTAATATTTAGTCTTTAGCACTTCATAAGTTTCTTCTACTGCCCTATGCCAATTTTTACACAGATTCACATTCACCTTTATGGCAATGACAGCATTTTGTCTTTGGGATAAACAGAAAAAACTGGATATTATCACAGAAATCCAGAGAAGAAACAGAATAATGCGGGGCTTAAAGTATTCCGACACCGATTGTTGTGACCATGGATGTACTCAGAAGGTTGTGACAGTGACAGACATAGCAACATTAACCACAGAGGGCCAGCAGCAGTTGATGCTGCATTCCACAACTCGGGGGAAAAAAACAGGCTGTGAATTGTGGAAAATGAACTGAACAGCGTCAGACACTGAAATTACACTGTGGAGGGGGCGTGGTGCATCAGCTGCAGGAGAGAGGTGTGGAGAGGGGCTCAGGAGAGCAGCGCCAGGTGAGTGATTGATACACCTGCTTCTGGTTGAGCTAATCACTCTCTCCTTTTAAAACAGTAGCGTGCTGGGCCTGGGGAGAGAGGAGACACAACACACGGAGGTACACACGGCTGTGGAGCACGAGACCAGAGAGGCCGTTGAAGACATAGCGTGTATTGTACGAGTGTTGCGAACATAAATAAAACACCTAAAACGTCATCCACTGTGTCCCTGCTGAAAGTACCCACTGTGTCATCAGGCCACACTACATACACATATATTCATCTTCTTCCAAAATAACATAAATTGCTACTGCATAGGTTTTCAGTGTTCAGCGGATAGTGATAATATGCCACACGTTTTTCTCCTCCGACTTGTAGCATGTACACTATGACCTGTTGGTTACCTCCGAGAGGTCTTGAACGCAGCATCCAGGCCGGCCTTTGACCGAAATCCAAAGATGGAGGGGAAATTCATGAAGCCAGGGGAAGATGTCCTAACTGAAAAAGACTTAAAAATAAAGGGTGCTGGGCATGGAGCCAGGTGCTTGTTTTTGTGTGTTGTGTGCGAAGAAGCTAATATATGCAATTAGCGGCAAAAAAGTTCTTCTACGTCGCCTACCGTATGAGTTGGAGCCCGGAAGCCAGCATGCCAAACAGAAAAACAGTCATCTCCAAGACAAATGGTGCCTTTCAGAGCTGAAGAGCTCTCCAAGATTACAGAATAGTGAATATTGAATCATAGCTTACCAACTGTAACAACGCATGGCAGGTTTGTCAAGCTTTGAATCTCTCCACATGCTTACAGCTGCGTGTATGAGGCTTGAATAAGAGCAACAGACCTTTTTTCACAGCAGCCATTTTGACATGAAATAGTAGATAAATTAATAAACTGAAGGTTCCATTCAGGTGAAACAGAGTCAGGGTGCTACTGTGGTGCATGTTGGCTCACTGGAAAGGCTCTGCTGCAATAAATGGAATGGAACCTTAATTAGTATCATTAGAAACACCTGCTGACCCTACTGTTTCATCAAAATTTCTTCAAAAAGGCTGCTGTTAAAAGATGTCGATAGATAGATAGATAGATAGATAGATAGATAGATAGATAGATAGATAGATAGATAGATAGATATCTGAAATACACTTTGTTGGAAGTTAATAATTAATTAATTTACCTAATGTGATTATTTATTATTATTATTCTGAGTTCTGCTGAAATTTCATTGGCAAGTCATTAATAAGTCAGACCAATCACATTAGGTAAATTAATCTCTTGAGCATGATTTTCTTCTTTTTTCTTAAGTGTGTATTAATGCAGCCTCTGGGGAGGAACCTCTTCAGTTTTTCTAGTACTGTAATTAAAGCACAACAGGACATAATTTCAGAAAAGAAAGGTGGCGTTTGCAATACACCTGATGATTATTGTGGTTTAAGCTGTTCAAACTGCACTTTCAGATACACTGGAAGTACATGACTATGATTACTCAGCACATGACTGCTTAGCTGGGGGAAGCGTTAGCTTGCAGGGCTGCTGCAAATAAACTGGCTAAGTCATTTGATATGGTAAAAAACGCAGTATAAGATGGACTCACCCGGTCTTCAGAGGGTAAGTGACACTTATATGATAATGAACATTAAATGACACGTAATCCACAGATCATTTAGAAAAGGAATTTTCTCATTATACACCTGTATTATACACCAACATTCACGGATGTCTAGACACTCTGCATGCAGCACAAGAAGCTACTCTCTGTATATTGCATCATTGTTGCAATAATTACGGTCAGGAATGGAGTCATGTGGTCTAAAATAATTAAGGAATAGGACCAGAATTACATCACTCTATTCTTGTTCACAGTGGAAACAGCAAATTCTTTTCTCCAAGAGAAAAACACAAACCACCACCTACCCAGAGCTCTCTTTCCATCCCAATTACTGCTGGAGCACGTGGTGGTGCTGACATGAAGCAGAGCCTTCGGGAGGGCAGTGGCTTTACAGTGGACTGCTGGATTAGAGTGCTAGGTTTCATCTTCAGCACAGGGTCCACTATCAGCCCAGCCTGGAGAGCTATTTATTGTTGAGTGTGTGTGCGTTTGTGTGTGCTTTGCACGGTGCCAGAAAACACCATCGATCCCCTAAATGCAACACTGCCCGTCTGCACACTCCAAGAGCACCTTGCAGAATGTCAATTCCAAAACTCTTGTCTTTTTCAATGAATGCACAAGTCTGTAACCTGGCTCACACAAATTGGATCAAAATCAGTGGAGGTTTTATCCCTTCTGGCAGTGCCTGGAGCCCAGTATTTCACTGCAACAACTGTCAGTCATGGGGAAGAACAGAGGTGTACATTTGGATGGGGGGATTTGTTCTTACTTTTAACTCTGCATGTCTTTCTACTTTTTTGAAGTAGGTTATCAGGTATCTCCTCTATAGCTCCCAAAGTGAGGGCTCAGTGTGCTATCAGCATTTGGATTGTCTCATTCCTCTTACTGTACACCTGCATTATTGTTGCCTCGAAAGACAAACACACTCATTTTTCATTGAAGGGCAGATTAATGTGGCAGTGGGAGCTCTCGTCTCCCTTCTGCTCTTTGACTCTGAGCCCTGCCTAACCCCGGGGTGTGTGGCTCAATCAGCCAATTATAATTAGGGCCGTAGTATAAGAGGGTTAGGGTGTACTTCGGCCCTCCTCTTGCTTGTGGCCCGTAGTCACGCCCATTTCCTGGTCACCTCACTCCGTGCTCACACAGGCAGGTAAGTTAGCGGTAGTGTCACTGTCGCACCAGTGTGATTTGTAGATGTGTTCTGGGTTTTTTACAAGCAGCTTCGCTCTTATTAGGCAGCGCGAAGGCCTCATGTGGCCCGATGAAAGCGTAAAGCTCTTCTCCGAGCGTCAGACTCACCTATCGGTACGTGCACCTCATGATAGCCTGTTAGGCTCGTATACAATATGCATGTTACTGATTGTCTGTTTGTGTTAGGGCAGCGTCGAGAGGCCCTGCTGTTTTGACTCCGCTGCCTCCGGTCTGGTCTAGCCCGTCACTCCGGCGGTGCGGTCCGGCCCTCCTTTTTGCAGCTGTTGGTGCTACCTTTTGGATCCTGCTTTAGCAGTGGATCACTATCCAGGCTGTATGCTTGGCCCTGAACGCCACGATACACCGGCCAGGGCGCGGATTAGCGTGGCGTCTGGGTTAATCAGACTCAAATACTATATAATGTAATAGGGCCTCACTCTAAATTTTATTCACTATTCTGACCAGGTTTGAACGGATTGTGGGGTTGAATCGCAGATGTTTGTTTTTTTTTTTCTGTTATATGGTGATTTCAGTTATTCAGTGATTTGCTTAATTGAGTTACTGTTTAATTGGGTTATTGGTTTGTTTTGTTTGTTTTTGGGTACAGTTTATTGTTTCTTTTGAGTCGTTGTTTTGGGTTAAGTTTGGTTAGGTCCTGTATTAATGTACTTTTAACTACAGTAATTTTGTTTATTTGAACCAGTGTTTTACTTTACTGTATTGTTTCTTTGCAACTTAGTTGCTGTGACTTCATGGTTGGGGTTTTTTTTTTTTTTTTTTTTTTTAGCAAATTAGTCTTGTTAAATAAAGTTGTGCATTAAAGTTGTGCAAAGTTGTGCATTTTTAATGAATGTCTCCACGCCACATTAATAACAAACCTGGCTGCCCTATAGCTAATTGTGCAATCTATTTCCTCGGGTGTGATTCCTGAAGTGGTGTTGTCGGACAACCGTATTAAGTATTTTCCCTTTTTCACCCTTTTTCTCCTCATTGCTCGTGCCGCCACATTAATATTTTATGAGATCTTTCTAAAATCAAGGAAGGTGGTTAGTTTGAAAATGAAGAGATGTCACAATGAAATTAAAGAAACAAATAAAATATCAGATTTGAATGTGAATCTCACAATAAGATTTTTCTCGTTTCATAATGAGCTGGAATCTCACAAGAAACTGAGCTGTGATATAGTTACTCCATTGCATTCATGACAATACCAGACTCTGTGTCAAGCCCTTGAGAACGTGGAGCATATTTTCCTTTATCCAAGAACCATTGTGTTATTTTTCATTGCCGCTGACATTTCAAAAGCTATCTCCCTCAAAGTTCCAAGTTCACCTATCAAGCACTGCCCTTACCGAGACAGATTAGGTGTCAATTTGTTTAAAATGTCATCCAGTCTTCCAATAACACTTGTGCACATGTGGGACTTAAAGGACTTACAGTTTTATCCTGACCTGAGTCACAAACTGAGATGAATGTAATTTAACAGCAGTGTGGCAGTCCAGGGAAGCATTACAAGCATACAAACAAGCTAATGTTATCTGGTAGTAAAGGTTCTACCTGTACCATAACCATATATCATAACATAACACTATATCACTGAATTAAGTTTGAATGAATGTAAAAGTATATTTAAAATGCACAATCTGTAAGCATTGGCCACCTAATGGTCTAACTCTTACTCATACATACATACAAGGGCTGGTGTTGCTGCTAACTGTAGCTGCTGTTAGTTGGTGACTCAGTTAGCCATGCAGCTAGCAGTCAGATTAGCTGACTCTTATCACACTGGGAGCTCAGAGCAGCACTTGGGTGGCACTGTGTTTTATACCACTAGCACAACAGCTTTAGACTACTGGGAGATGGAGGTTCTAGGAGCTGGAGTAGAAGGAGGAGGTGGGAGTAGAACTGCATGGAGCGGTGCCAGAACTGGAGCCAGGCCAGCAGGCAACAGGACTAGGCTCTGAGCAGGCTCCCAGTGAACATGGCCAGGCCAGGACATATATATCCTCCAAGACTGACAGAGGCTAGTATCATAACAGGGAGCACAGTACCTCCAAACAGAAGAATGTGTGCTAAGAAGAAGGGGACTTTAAATTCAGATTTTATTATTTATTTGTCGTTTGGCTTTTTAGCCTCTATTAGGCAGTGACAGGAAAAAAGGGTGGAGAGAGGGGGATGGCATGCAGGAAAAGGCCAGAGGTTGGAACTGACCCCTGGTAACTGCAGTAAGGACTCAGCCTTGGTACATGTAAAGCACACTCTACCAGGTGACCTGGGCACTTTTTGAATAATATTAATTAAATTAATGAATCTAAAACTGTTTTAATAAAAAAAAATTCCACCTCTACAAGGACAGATGTTGTGCCTAGTCAGGCAAGGTATTGGTTGAAGATGTAGTCACATCTCCCTTTACTGACAACTCTACTCAAACCTCTCTCTGTCTCTCTCTGTCTCTCTCTCTGTCTCTCTGTCTCTGTCTCTCTCCCCCCCCCATCTGTAAACTTACCTGTCTTATTAATGCATGTTACTAACTAAACTTCTTCCCTGGAGTTTCTGTGCTCTCTCATCCAGCAGGTTCTCTTAGTTAATAATTTGCTGCTGCTGTGTCTCTCTATCTCTATCACAAGTTCCACTGCTACTGTAATCATTCATTGTAATTCATTGTCATTCTATCATTCATTGTAATTGTACAATATGTTTGTGTTGATTTGTTCTGTACACGTGACATCTATTGCACGTCTGTCCGTCCTGGGAGAGGGATCCCTCCTCTGTGGCTCTTCCTGAGGTTTCTTCCACCTTTTTTCCCTGTTAAAGGGTTTTTTGTGGGCAAGTTTTTCCTCACTTGAACCGAGGGTCTAAGGACAGAGGGTGTCACTCCCTGTACAGATTGTAAAGCCCTCAGGGGCAAATGTATTTTGTGACTTTGGGCTATATAAATAAAATTTGATGTCATCAACCAAGTAACATCAACACGAATAACCAACAATTTAAAAATGTTAAAAATTTAAATCTATATGCTCCTATTAGTGCAGATTATGGAAAACAACAAAATATCTTATCATAATTATGCAGGAAACATTAGGTCTCTCTCAGACAGCAGTACAGTAGCTGAGCTAAGTACTAGTTGAGACCAGAAGTAAAAACTAAGAATAGCATTCAGTTTTTATGCTCCATATACCTCAAACAAACTGTTCTTTTCATTCATTGCTTAAAACCTCTCTGTGTTTATCTGAGGATCCACTTTATTCCAGCTCTGCCAGAGGATCCTAAAGAGGGCTTCATAGTGTTACAGTATGTATTGCTTTTCACATGTTGCCAGACTTTTTCAGCGATGTTGAGGCCTGATTACTGTGCAGGGAAAGTCATGCAGTCAGCACTGCTTGTTCTTCCTTGGACTTCAAACAGACCCGGCAGAGCTTCAGTGCATGTTTAAGGTCCTGTAAGAAAAATAAAATCCTCTCTACTGAATGTATGGCTGGAGGGATGACATGCCGCTGCAGAACAGGCTTCGCACTGGATCTTGGATACAGATGATGTTCTGCCACACCAGAGATGATGTTTGGAGGAGACTTACCCAGCTCTGCACTGTTTTCTTAAAAACTGTGGTTTGGAGTTGTGAGAGTTTTTCAAAGGAACAAGTGATCAGTGAACAGTCCTTCTTCAAAGTTAAAGCACGAGCATTTAGAGCAACACACAGAAGTTGTGTGCTGTGGACAAAATGATACCATGTCATCTGGGCCGGACGTGTTCTATTCCTTTAAACAAATATTTGTTTGAAATTAGCTTGAACTGCAAATGAACACAAATCGTATCACAACAGTACAGCAGTAAATAAATATAACATCTTTACAGTCTTCAACCGACAAATGGAGAGAATTTCTAAATTCATTACAAGAATCAAATTGCGAAGAAGTGGTACAAGTTTCATGACGCCTCTGTTAACATTCATATATTGGATAACAGGGCCTGTCCAGGATAAGTGCATGCTAACTGCACAATAGTTAACTGGGAGATGAAGCACATCAGAATCAGAATCACTTTATTGGCCAGGTGTATGCACACACATGAGGAATTTGACTCCGCTTCACTTTGATCTCCTTTATACATACAGGTATAGACATAAATATAGTTAAAAGACAAGGGACATGACAGGTAGGCACAGACATAAACATAAAATATAAAAAATAGCTATATACATATTTAAAAGATATATCTATATTTGCATAAATATAGACATGTGTATATAGACATATGTATATGGACATGTGTATCTATCAATAGACATTTGTAGACATGTGTAGTTAAATTTGAAACTTGCATGTAAATATTAGAACATGACAAAGATATTTAAAGTGCGCTAAGCTCACCTGCTGACTCAATGTGTTTTGTAGTAACTTATCATTATGAGGTAAATGTTAATCACACAGTGTAACTTTCCAAAAAGAAAACCATGTTTGTCCTTAAAATGACCATATTTCAGACTTGAACAAAACAGAATAATACATCAACCATCACTCAAACAGAAATGTGTGCCCATGTGAATACAGCCTTTGTTTATACACAGCAGTTCTACAGCAAATTTACAACACTAAATACATTTTTAAAGACACATAATCCCTCCGTCTTCTGTGATAGTTTTGAACAAAATTGGTCTCTGGTGTCCGCCCTGGACACCTTGCTTACTGTTTAGCTTTGTGGAGTAGAAAAATGTTGCGGTGCAGTGAACATAAGGCAGGCAAGGCGAGCAATTACATATCCATCCATCCACTTTCCATACTGCTTATCCTTACCAGGAGATGATCTCAGCTGATCCTAGCCTGGCTGAGAGGCAGAGCACACCCTGGATAGGTCACTGGTTCATCACTGACACACAGAGACAAACAACGATTCACACTCACATCGAGCAATTTAGAGTCACCAGTTAACCTGCATGTCTTTGGAGGGAGGACCCACGCAGACACAGGGAGAACATGCAAACTCCACACAGCAAACCATATTTAAAACACAATTTGACACCAATGTCCACAAAGAACACCCAGGTTGTGCCCAGTAATGACCTTGTTATGGCCCAGTAGGATTTATCCAGTGTAGACATGTCGACGTTTGGCTCTATAAATACCATTCAACATGTCGTTTAGCTGGTATTAGCTATAAAAGCCTCAGTGGAGAATTTGAAGAAGTGCTTAACTGTGTAAAATAACACAGATACAGGCAGGTTAATCCCAAAAGCCTGATCGCTTTATGTTTTTAATCTTAACATGACAGAATGTAGACAACATGAATGAGCCTGCAGCACCATGAGAAAATAAAGCCGCTTTTTAGAAAGATGTACTCTATGACAGCATCTCTGTGGTTATAATGAGCAGCAATGTTTGCATAGCGTGGGCAGGCTCGGTGTGACACGACTGTAGCAGAGACACCTGTCAGACCTCAGTGCTGTTGTTTCTTCACAAGCCTGACCTCTGCACCCCCATTGTTCTCGTCCACATCCGCCGCTGAGCAGTGAATTGTATTCTCAGCTGTGTTCTCCAGGGAACATAAGGAAAACAGGATTACATTTATGAGCGCTGTTTTAAGAGACTAGCACGTGCTCATGCATATGCCCTTTCAAACACCCAGCTGATCTTTCCTCCCTGAACAGTGTTGCTGCTTCAACCTGTTCGCTTTATGGATTGCGATTTGAGATACTGTTTTGTGTATTAGCTTGACCTTAGCAGCAGCAGATGAGCGGATTGAATTCTGAAATGGTATTGTTTTGCATTTAGCAGCAACACCACGGCCTGTGAACACAAAGATAAGACATTTGAATGGTTTTGTATTTGTTCTAAGGGGAGAACACTGAGGCGTCTAGCAAACACATCATCCAATTGTCAGTAAAAAAAGGTTCATCTTAGAGCAATCTTCCAGCTCTAGCCTTCCAGTCCACTTCTCTAATACACTAATATCTCACAGATATGCATCATCACACCAAAGCCTCCATAAAATGTGTTTAGGGAAATTCCCCCCCGGATAGCTAAATGGCTCTTTAGAATAATTGCTCCCATTTCTTACAGATTTGATGCATGCATTTAGTGAAGAAGCACGCTTTCCTTTGAGTAATGGCAGCATTAGAATAGTTCCGTTTGTGATGCTGAAGGCAGCCATCAGCCACTGCAGTGAAGACCGTGTAGATGTGAAGGACAGTGTTCTACTTCTTACCAGATGTTACCTCAGTGCCAGCATCACAACTCGAGAGGCTGGAACCTATTCTGAAACAGGAAAGATGACGGCTGAAGCAACAGTGATGGCTAGAGCAATGACATTTAACATCCAGACAAGAGGTTACACTACCTTTTGATATACATTTATTTTACACATTAAGAAAGAATACAAGGGATCAGCTGTGAGGATCGAGCACCAGGGCAAAGAGGTTTCTTCTTCATTATGTTCGGTTATTTCAGTATTTGTTGTCGTGTGCAAGTCATCTGTCATGCTGACACATTGATGCATGAAACCCATGCATGGGCTCACATTGGTTTCAGCATATCTATTCATATTTATTATATAGCTTATGTTTAAGAGCTTATGCTGCATCACACAATCACATTATTCAGCCATAGATAGGTAGCTCAAAAGTGCAAAATCATACAGAGATTTGGCCAGTTAAAATAAACTAATAATAAAGGATTTAAAGAATACAATCATGTATTGTAGGAACATGCAGCTTCACAATATCTGCACTTTGCATTAATAAGATTCAATATTCAAGAAGCTTTAATTATCCTGAAAGAAATAGCTGTGCAACAGTTGCAATACAAAAGTGGTGAAGGACAAAATGACACAAAATGACAGTTAATACGTAGGTATATACAATATACAACTATACGCACTGTACTTTTTGGCATAAATTGGAATAAAATAAGTACAAATAGTAAAATAAGTACAAACTAAATAAAGTGATAAAGTGAAATTGTGAAAGTGATATTCAATAAAATGACATTTGGCCTCAGGACACAGTATTGCCACTGTCCTTCTCAGGACCAGAGATAGATGAGTTATACAGTCTGATGGCCACAGGAAGAAAGGACTTCCTCTAGCGTTCTGGGGGGGGGGGGGGGGTGTTCTTGGCCCAGACCAGATTGTTATCCTGGTGTACAAGGTACTTGTAATCCTGGACAACATCCACAGTCACACCATTGATGGAAATGGGTGTGGGGGCAGATTTCCTCCTGCGGAAATCCACCACCAGTTTCTTTGTCTTGGTGGTGTTGAGATACAGATGGTTAGTCTCACACCACATGACCAAGGAGTCCACAATGCCCCTGTACTCCTCCTCTTTCCCTTCACTGACACAGCCAACAATTGTAGAGTCGTCCCTATACACCGTCTGAGGTGTATAGGGTGAACAGAAAGGGGGAAAGAACGGTTCCCTGTGGGGCCCCAGTGCTGCTGATCACAGTGTCCGACACACAGTCCTGCAGTCTGACATACTGTGGTCGATCTGTCAAATAGTCTGTAATCCAGGAAACCAGGGGAGTGTCCACCTGCATCGCCGTCAGCTTACTCCCCAGCAAGGCAGGCTGGAGAGTGTTGAATGCACTTGAGAAGTCAAAGAACATGATTCTTACAGTGCTTCCTGGTCTGTCCACGAGGGCGTAGGCATGGTGAAGCAGGAAGAAGATGGCATTCTCCACTCCCAGTTTCGGCTGGTACTGTAGGCAAACTGGAGAAGGTCCAGCAATCAGCTGACCAAGGGCCGAAGAAGTAACAGGACCAGCCTCTCTAGGGCCTTCATCAGATGGGTCAGTGCCACCGGTCTGTAGTCATAGTTGGAGGTGCTGGGACGCGCCTTCTTCTGTACTGGAATCAGGCAGAATGTCTTCCACAGCACAGGGACCCTCTCCAGCCTCAGGCTCAGGTTGAAGATGTGCTGCAGGACTCCACTCAGCTGGGTTGCACATGTTTTGAGGACCCTCGAGCTAAGACCATTTGTGAGTTTGTGCTCCAGCTTTCTCCCGTAGTTGTCCTGTGATCCTCTCATTAAGCTCCCTCTGAACCAGCCTCATCTGCTCCCTGTCCCCATCTCTTTAGCAGAACCTTGATGTCTCTGGTGGCCCACAGCTTGTTGTTGGGGAAACAGCGTACAGTCACTGCAGGAACAACACTGTCCACACAGAAGTTGATGTAACCTGTTATACAGTCCATGAGATCATCAAGGTCCTCTCCATGTGAGAGCAACTCCCAGTCTGTTAGTTCGAAGCAGCCCTGCAGAGCTTGGTCGGTCTCCTGTGACCATCTCCTCACAGGCCTAGTGGTCACAGGAAGGACACCCGCTGGACTTGGGGCTTATACAGGGGTTTCAGGTGGATGAGGTTATGGTCTGATCCTCCAAGTGGAGGAAGGGCAGTGGAACTGTACGCCTCCTTAACATTGGCATACAGCAGGTACAGTGTTGTTTTCCCTGGTGGGACAGTCCACAAACTGCTTGAAGGTGCGCAGTGTCTCCAGATATTGCGATGAAGGCGTCTGGGTACTGTGGCTGAAGTCTCACAGTGTGGATGACGTCGGTCGCAAGCATTACATTTGCAAATGGAGGAATGTAAACAACTAGGATGATCAAATGTGAGAACTCTTGTGGCAGATAATACGGCCGCAGACTCACAGCAAGTAGTTCAATGTCCAGGCTGCATACACGCTCTTTCACCGTAATATGATCAGGATGACACCACTTGTTGTTAATAAGAATAGCAAGTCCCCCACCTTTCCTCTTGCCACTCTCCCACTGACTCCTGTCAGCCCGAACTGTGTGAAAGCTGTCCACAGTTAGAGTCCGAAATGTCCTTGTGAAGCCACGTCTCCGTGAAACAAAGCACACTGGTCTCACGATACATCCACTGAGTCCTCACCAAGCCCGCTAGCTCGTCCATCTTGTTAGCTAGTGACCTCACGTTCCCCATGGTGATGGAAGGGAGAGATGGTTTATATCTCCACTTCTCTCTGTGTTTATGTCCAGCCTTACATCCCCTGTACCTCCTCTTCAGTTCTCTGGGGATTTCAGGCCTCTCGGGTATCAGCACAGTTGATCGTAGCGACAACAGCTGATCTCGAGTGTAAACAATAGCCCCGCTGAGACGCAGTCAGGAAAAATTGTCCCAAGAATGAGCAAAAAACATGTAAGAAAGTTCACAAACATAGTTGGCTAAGGTTAGCACAACAACTTATTGAAAAAGCAAACAGTAATGGTAAACAATAAATAACTAAAGTGCGGAAAACAGAGCAACTCTTGCTCACTGCCGCTCGACACAGTGCCAGAAGTCATGTTATAATAGGAAGGTTTTTCTGAGAATCATTTTTATTCAGCAATGAATTTTAGTCTGGTGTCATAGCTGTTTTGCAGTGTACTGAGAAAAAAATCTACACATTTTATGGTATTATGCTATAGAGACAGCTGAATTTTCAGTTCCTGGAGTAGTTTCACCATCATCCACAGTGACTTACATTTTTGTCCAGCTGTTAGTAGCTCCTCCATTTCCTTTGTGCTTTGAATTGTGGGAGAAGAGAGTCGAGAGCAGTTTTTCAGTCTGACTGTTACATTATGAAAAAAATCAAACATTTTGTCATTTTTTTGTGTGTGAACACACTGCCTACTCAAAAGCTGCTTAGATTTAGTGTGTACAGTAGTATGGATTTGTGATTTGGGATACAACTTGTATTCTGTTCTGTTCTTGGTCAGATCCATTTGTGGTGTTTTTTATTCTTTATAATTTCATTGTTTGAGGTGAGGAGTAGCAGTAAAGTGATGAAAAAAAATGTATGGCCTGTGTTTTTGAACAGTATATCTCTATAAGTGCATATACACGTGTGAGAATAACAAATATGCAAATAGTTACTTGCATATTTATTATTCATTTTGCACATCTGTATACAGTATGTGCATTACATAAATCATATCTAAGTTTCACATCCCTTCATTTACATATGTGTCTGTATGTGTATACATGTATGAATAAGAATTCATATAGAGAATGTATGTTTTGTAGTTTGTAATTTAAGTTATTATGTGGCACTGTGCAAATAATGACAATTAAAATATTATTCACATTGCTGGAATGTCACTAAGTGCATAAACCCACTGTCTGTACTTGTTTCAGAACTTTCTAATAATGCGATTTTCTGCATTTATGAGTTTTAGTTAGTAGTTGCTTTGCAGATTAATATTTTACTTGTCAAGCATATAATGAGCTTATTAATGATGCACTGTGTATGTCAAAATAGTGTATTAAGGAGTGAAATGATTTGTCCTCCAACCAGCTATATTAAAATATTGCCTCCACATTAAGACATCAGTAATAATACAACATATACGCTAACAAGAGACATACTGCAGCTTAATGAACAGCTCATGGTGAGACTTTACTTACTGTGAGTAAAACATTTGAATGTTTCCTCCTCCACACGCTATGGGTGATTTCAACAGAAATATATTAGACCTATAAAACTCCTGTCCTTCAAAGCTCAGCTTAGAAACTATACGTATTTCATGTTCCTTTTAATAAAATCAGTTCATCTTGCATAGTCAGCATGCAGCATCCCTTTGAGTGCAGCAGTAAAGTTTGGATTAAGTCTTATCCCAGAACAACTGAGTGGACATCTCCAAAGAAAGACATTTTAGTCAAAAGTTAGGTTTAATTAATATCTGTGAAGGAAGCCATGCATTTCAAAGTGTACTCTTCCAAGAGGGCGATGTCTCACCTACCTACCTCAGAGACACATCAAGAGCCAAATGAAAGTGTACAAGATCAAAAGTGCTACAGCACAAGTGTGCGCTTTCTTTTGATGGGACATGGTATGCCTCAAAGAGAATGGCTCTCCAGAACATAAGGAATTCTTTTTTTCGCATCGACTCCACTCATGTTTACGTCCTTCTCATGCTTGATACATGACAGAGGTTGTAGAATATTTATCCTCTCCTTCTAACATCCTTCATCGATCTACACTGTCAATGGAACAAGGTGGAAAGCAGTCAAAGCACCACTCACTACATTCACTATCAGCAGTACCACCTATCTGGTGGATTTGTGTCTTGTCTTTTGATTGAAATAAGATGGTTTTATTACCCACTACACTGTATGTAATATATTTTTTTTCTTTTAAATAACAATAATTTACTAATATAATTAGAAATGTCAGAATCTGCAAATGCAACTGCCATGGTGGCATTTCAGCCAATACACTCCACCTCTCTTGCTCTCTTCTCTACCCTGTTCAGCTGCATGCAACCAAAGCCCATTCAAACATGATTAGTCTATACAAGTTGGACCACAATCAAAACACTTGAGGGCATTTTAAGAGCATTTTAGCCTCTTTTAGCTTGTTGTTTTGGTCTCACATCCAACAGAACTTTGGTGAAAAAGCTGCAGTAAGCTACCTGTCCAGCAACAAACACCCAGAAGACAAATTTAGCAGCTGGTTATAGAGAAGCATTTAGCAGTTATAAAGACCAATCAAACTGTCAAATATGAATTAACTTTACTTCTAAACCTTACACATGTTTACTAAATGTTTGTCATGATCGGTTCAAACCTAAAATCCATACCCCTGGTAAAGCATTGAGCACCTGCTGGGTGTGTAAATGAACAATAGTTTGGTACATTATATTGAAAATATGTCTTCTAAGATTGTTCTGCTGTTATTTATAAATCTGCTCTTCTATCTTGTTAAATTAGATAAATGGGCTATTTCTGGAAAGTGGCATAAATTAAACCAAAAGAAAATTCTAAGATTATATCAACATTAATTATATCAAGAAGATGAAAAAAGAAAACAAGCTCATTTTTCATCTTTAAAACAGCACCTCTCTTGTTATCTTGTCAGTGGATGTGCCATTACCATTAACTTGCAAGCAGGGAAATATGAAGGAGCAAACAATGAACATGACAAAATGTGAAATTCCCCAGCCTCTCTCAAGGTCTCATTTCCCTGGCAGCTGCTGGGAAGCAGGGAAGATAGATCCTCTATCAACAGCCTTTGGGAGGAGGGTTGTGCAATTTTTGTCCCAGGCAATATATCTACATTCAGTCAGCCTGAGTCATATGGAAGCTTTATCCCTCTAGAATGTATCTAAGAGACAAAAAAAAGCTCCAAATGTGTAGTCAATTTAATCTCAAGTATGGAGACCATTAAAAGCACCTGCAGTGAATTATGCCTACAATGAATTACCTTAATCCTTGATTGTGAGGAGAGCTGTTGTGCGTGGGTCACCTGTCATGCTGACATATTCACATGCTCCATCACAGCAGCAATGATCCTCATAGCTGCTACAGTTGAATCACAGGTGAGTAATCTCCAATTCTAATAACATCCACATCTGACTGTATCCTTGCAAATGGTGAATAGAGCTCCATCATTTTCAGTCTATAATTTTTCATCCAAAGACTGATGGGCTTAATTTACATGCAGTTCTGTAGTGTTTGGAGATGCACGGGCTTCTCAAGAGTACTAGAGTGTGATACTATACACAGTACAGTATAGTACAGCACAGTAATTGTACATACATTACTGATCAAGTGGGCCATTTTTGCAAAGATGTACTGCTTGAAGAGCATATACAAAACTCTCATAGATATGGTCGTATCGCCTGGACTTTCAGGAAATCATCAACAGTACTGCTATGTTTTTCTCTTCGTTTCAAGATTCATGTTGAGTTCTCTAAGTGGTGCTGCTGGTATTGTCAGTCCAGTTCCTCTTTGAGAGCCAAAAAAATAAAAAAGTAGAGATTTAATATTTCTACACTCAGTGAACTTCACCTGAGCAGAAGCTTTTGAATGGGAGAGCCAGACAGTTGTAAAGAAGGCGGGCTGTAACAACCAGTAATATAATAATGTCCAATAATGTAATAAAGCCAATAACATTATGCCAATAATGTAATAACTTATTACATTATTGGCTGGTTATTATGTTATTGGTGTCAAAAATAAAAAAATAAAAAAATTGAAAATATAATAACTGCAGCTGACAGTGTAATGATACATAAATACATATATATATATATATATATATATATATATATATATATATATATATAAAATAAAATATTAAATATCAAAAATCAATATATTATTACATTATCAGCTCCAGTTGTTACATTTTCATCTAACACTGAACAAACGCATGTATGTCACATGACCACTGTTCTCTTCCTGAATTCTAGCACATTCCACTAAGTGATCTAACTACCACATACACTTCCCAGTAATGAATGAAATAATATTCCTGCATACATTAACTTGTGAATGTATACTGTATATCTAAACAAATATACAATGTTTTAAATAAAGATAATAACAAATAATTCTCAAATTGTCTCTTACAACCATAATTAAGGACAGAGAGTATGCCATCCACTAAATCGATTTTGATGAGCAAACTGCACAAAAACTGCAAAATAACCAGTAATAGGTTATTACATTATTGGCAAAATGTTATTGTTATTGTGCATTATTGGCTCAAAAACATTATTACATTATTGACATGTTATTACAATGTTGGCTTTATTACATTTAAAATGGCCAAAATTATTACGTTATTTGACATTTTTACATTACTGGTTGCTACAGGGACAAAACTGTTAAATGAGTACAAATGATGTTGTAACAATGTATGTTGCATGTTATGAGCATTATTTTTTTGCAATGGCACATTGCTGTTTAAATGTCAGATTCAGCAGGTTGGGATTGTGAATGGTTTTCTGCTGAGGAAGGACGGAGGTTACACTCATCCTGCTGGGCTGTAACAAACATCTGTACTCTCCTGTCAGATGATTTGGAGATTGATGATGTCCTCTGTGCTCTCACACCTCCATCAGAAGTCAGGCTGGTCACTTGTAAAGAAATGCAGTGCAGCAGTGATTCCGCACGGGACTAGTATAACCAGAGGGCTTCAGATCTACCCATTCATGTATATTCTGTGCGGCACATTTGCACAGGATAAGCAAAGTCTGTATGCATACAGCTGTAGGGAGCACACAGAATATCCACAGTAATAAAAATTAAAACTACTGTCACAGACCATATTATCAGAACATACACCATGTCACCCTGAGCATCAGTTTGCTTATACAGATGTACTGTAAAATTTACATCTAAAAATAATAAAAATAATTTTTTTCAGTGTAATACTTACAGGAGTATCGATACTGTCAGGCTGCCACAAATGGTGGCAGTCATCATGGTGTCTCTCCTTCACATCAAAATTGCATATTTCAAACACCTAAACAGTCACCTCCACAGGCCTTGTTAAATATAACCAACACTGTGAAAATCAGTCATGCTTCTCATCACCTGCTGTGATTCTGCATCAATCATGAGAGCAGACGTTTCATGTGTCTGTTAAGTAAAGTAAAGTTTGGGGCCATTCCTGCAAATGGCAAATAAATATGGAAATGCAGTCAGACATTCTCTGAAAACAGCATCATGACTCAAAGAGAGGAAGCCCAAACTCGTGAATCCTGGATCAGTTACACATTATCATTACCATCGTCTTACAGCTATGACATCACCAGAGGTTAAGGGTCCATGTGACCTCAGTTACAACACGTGACAAATTAGATTATGACTATCATTTTATGCGCCATTGCTAGTTTCTAATTGGACCTCAGAGGAACTCTTGGCCCGGATATCCGTTATCCATTTTCCGGATATCTGCTGGCTCACACATTGACCTCTGCCCCAGAAGCTAAATCATCTTAGATAGGTGACGCCCTAGACCAGACATCCGCTGATGTCCCTGAGGGAATAGATTTTTCATAGATTATGAAATTATTTATTTTTTAATGCAACCTCACATAAACTCTATGATCCAATATTTCTATTCAAAGCTTACAGTGCACACTTATAAAAGCATAATATTGCTCACTTCGCTGTCACTGACAAAGCTGAGCAAGTGCTACAGCTAGCAAGCAAATCTGCTAGCATGTGTGCTATTATTACACTAATAACAGACCACAGTGGTTGTGTGACAGCTGTATTGATGATCAGGGAGAATGACGGCTGATGCAAATGTGTGATTGTAATGTCTGCTAAAAGAATTGTGCCAATCAAACAGATATGAGCCTTACTCTTAGAAACCACAAATTGACCTACTTAAATACAGTATTAGCTGAAAATGTGTAAGGGCGTATATTTTTCAACATTACTACCGGTGTAAGCCGTAATGCATACATATCCTGTGATTGCTGTGGGAAAGGAGTGGTTAAGTGTCACTTGAAGTGCAGCCACTTTGGACACGTTGTCACTGAGGACCAACTACAGCTACTACACACAGGTAATACAATAAATGACTCTTTCACTTCATTTTTTGTTTGTAGCACTTTAGGGTGGTATTGAGAGGCAATGTTCTACTTTTGTTATTACTGTAATTATTCAAATTATTCATTTGTTTAGATATTGTTAACAGAATATGAGCTTCAGGTAAAATGCACAAAACTTCTACAACTAACTACATTACATTTATATGAAAAATACAGAAATAATGGAGCTCCAGAGGAGTCCCCAGCACAGAGCCAGCCTTCTTAAACAGTTCATTCAGTTTTTTGTGTTGCTGGCTCTGATGCTGCTGCCTCGACAGATGGCTACAAAGAAAACTGCACTCACAACAACAGACTGGTAGAACATCTGCAACATCCTTCTGCACACATTAAAGGACCTGAGCTTCCTCAGGAAGAAGAGTCTGCTCTGCTGTAGACAGCCTCGGTGTTGGTCCTCCAGTCCAGTCTGTCGTCCAGTTGCGCTTGCAAGTGCCTGTTGTCTTCTACCACTGGCCAAATTCCAGACAAGGTGGTTGTTTCCATACAATGCTACAAAGTCGTCTGAGAATTTCTGCAGATGACAGGACTCAAGAGTTGAGCTGAAAGTCATGAGGTGACCAGTGTGAAGAGGAAAGGTGAGGTACAGTCCTCTTATTCACTTATTTTCGTAATAATTTCTGGTAGAGGTGCATACCACAATTTATGGCTCTCAGGAGACATAGGTGAGGACTGAGTCCAGAGACAGACCAAGAACTTCAAGCAGAAGATACAGCATTCAAAACAATGCACTGCAGTGATATGGAAATACATTTATAGTTCATATCTGTTATCTATCTAACCACAGTCAGTGTAGTGTGGAATGTAAGGTAGATTTTGGAGATGAGAGAGAAAATAGTCACAAGTCTGACATGCTGCTGTATGGACTGCTTCATGCTTCACATCAGGTGACCCATTCAAAAAAGCCCTTTTGTTTACACTCAACAACTGCTAGCGCTAGGTAGCGCTAGCATTCCCTCGGGGAAAGACCAGTGATTCCTGCCAAACTGAGGAGAAGAAGACTCCTGATGCAGAGCTGGATCTAAGCACCAGCAGCAGAAAAGGTGATACAAACCCTCCATACCATCTGTTATCATGGGGAATGAAAGATCTCTCCCCAATAAGATGGAGGAGCTAACAGTGCTGGCCAGGCTACAGAGGGAGTATCAAGAGCATCGTGGCTGGGTGGGCTCTCTGTGGATTCACTGGTGACTTTGGACAGCTTTTAACTAGTGAGAGAGGACAGGAGAGCGACGCCTGATGTTTCGGTGGCCAGTGAGCATGGAGGAGGTGGGAGAGAGGAGGATGCTGGCAGGGCTGGCGTTCATCATGAGCGACTCCCCTCACCTTCTGCATGAGAATGTGGAGGCCTTAAACAGCTCCTTCAGCAACAGACTGCTACTCCCACCATGTAAGAAGGAGTTCTACCACAGCTTCTTCATTCCAACAGCTGTCGATCCCGTGTGGGATCATTCAAGTCTATCTTATCTTATCTTATCTTAGCAGTGCATTTGCTGGCTTTGCTTCTCTTGTGATGATGCCAGTGTTACCTCAGTTTTCTCTTTTGTTCTGTTATGCTAACTTACAACAACCACACACTGTCTCCTTCTGTATGTGCAACTAATAATAATATGGATTCCATTATAATCACACCCCATGCATGTCTTGTTAATGTTGAGTTAAGCACTTCATTCACTGGCTTTTGTAAAATAAACGACTTGGGTAAACATTGATATGATGTGTCTCTTGTCATGGCCCAAGAACCAGGTAGGAACAATATTAATATGAGACTTGAGGTGCCCATGGCACATTGTTTTCAAATGGACCCCCTAGCAGGTTCAACCAGCCATGAGCCACACTTTTTGTCAGCTTGTTATTTACAAGCAAACAAATCCATGTGGTTCCGAAGCCAGCCACAGTAATTTCACATGGGAACAGTGAGGTGAGCGTCGGTGGTTCAGTCTTAACAAGGGCCCGTGGTAAGCTCTGAACGAGCCTGATCTGCATAACATCTGTAAACTGACATTGTTTGGGGAATGATTTTTATGTGCCTCAGCCAAATGCTGCTGGATTTCCTGATCTCCATATTGATTTATGTCTGGGGGTGAGCAGGTTAATTAAATTAAATTGAATGGCATGGCTGCAACATTATATTGAGCACAGAGTAAAGGCAAGCCGAGTGACTATTTGAGTTGCTACAACAGCAGTCAATGTAAAATAACGAGGGAGTATCTGTCATCGCACGTTGAACGGATGGGATGGAGTGTGATGTGCAGAAGACAAATTAAGCAGCTGCTATAAGGCACTCAGGCTGTGGCTTTGAGGTTTAGTTGTGTATTGCTGATGAATTTTGTCTTGATGAGTCTTGCACTTACAGATGAATGCATGTATTCTGGATGAGCTTTGGATTACAGATTCAGAAAAGTTCAGAGGAAGAAGAAGAGGAGGACGAAGAAGGGATTTCAAACCAAATTAGATTTTGTAACTGCCTCCTGGACTGGTTTTTATTACTCAACAGTTCACTGAGTTTTCTCAAATCTGTCTCAGTGGGTCACAAAGTGTGAAATCTGCATTCTTACATCTTTGAAATCATCTGACAGCAATAGCACAAAAAGAATTAGAGCTTGTCTATCAGAGACGGTGAGATGGTGGCTTTTTTTTAACACACCAGAAAATGATTTATGGATTTAAAACTGCATGCCTTCAGTTTGATTTATATTACATTTGACTGCTCGGCCCTGTTCTCTGTTTGGAGATAACTAAATTAGCTTGAACTGAACTCAGATACATGATTTTCTTCAAGGTGTCATAAAAAATGTTGATATTATGATCTGAAGGTGATTGAGATTTTGGTCTAATTATTGTAACTTCATTTTCACAATAAAGAGTTAACTGTACCTATACATGACCACATATACAACAGCATATTAGTACATACATGCTTGTGACATGACATGGGATACCCATACTTGAGACCTTAGCTTTCGAAAAAAAAAAAGAAAAAAAAAAAGCACTGTTACTCAAGAACCCGAGACAAAAAATTCATGCTTTAAGTTGAGCTAACTGATTTGTTTCATCCAGATTGATTGATAAATATAATTGGGTGTCATCAGCATAACAATTAAAGTTAATGGAGTGTTTCCTAATGATGTTCCTTAAAATTAAACTTATATTCCGCCTGTAAAGATATTTCCTAAAAGTGTGGTAGGACAAATAAAACATTATTAGGTGATTAATAGGAAACACTGGTGATATTGCTACAGTTGTGGCCTTGATTTAAAAAAAATGTAAAATTGTGGGGGATTTCAAGACAAGACAAGACCTTCAAAAAGTGGTCTTGAGACCAAGACCTCAAGATCTCAAGTACTGCAACACTGCCAATCAGAGCACTTTAAGGAACCAGGGGCAGCAATAAACATGATTACAGGCCTGATTGTCACTAGGTGACAGTCAATAACAAGACTAGTGTCAATGCTGCA